>VDFB02281492.1:525243652-525527997 GCA_007258455.2 Sequoia sempervirens
TCCTAGTTCTCTTGTGGCATTGCAAGTCCCTTCCACTACCTTCACCCCCCTTAGTATTCCTTTCACTTCCCCTAACATCACCTACACTCCATCACCATTTTCCCTTCCACCTCAAAGCACTTATCTCGACCCTGTTCTTACACAACTCCTTAACACTGTTTCTTCCATGCAACACCAACTTTCCACCATTAGTCAAATTCAAGCTGCTCCACCTACATATCATGTCCATAAAAGCCCCTTATCCTTAGAAATTTTACATACCCCAAGCCACAATGGATAGAAATTCCTCAGTTTGAGAAATACAAAGGTAAAGGAGACCCTATTAACCATGATAATTCTTATACAACTCTATGTAGTGATTTTTTCCTTGATAAAATTTTAGCCAAACTGTTTCCAAGGACCTTGAAAGATACTGCATTAGAGTGGTTTTCCAACTTTCCTAATCATTCCATCCGTTCCTTCAATGAATTGGTGGATGCTTTCATAAGTCACTTTCAAGTTCACATGACACCTAAAAAGACAATGGTTGACCTCATGAGATGTAGAAAAAACATAAATGAAAAAGTAACCAATTTTATCTCATGATACCAATCCTTGTATGCTCAAATTGATGTCAAGATTCCTGATGCACATCTGCAAAAGATGTTTATCAAAAACTTGCACACAAATCTTCATAATGAACTAAGTATGATGAAATTCCCTTCGTTTATGCATTTATGTACAACCTTGTGTGAATATCATAACTCGGTCTCAAGTCGTGATTCAAAATCCACTTCAAACTGAGCTGACAAATATGAACACAGAAATAAAAACCACAATAACAATCAAAACTTTTGTAAACCAAATAGAGGTTTTTTACAGTTCAATCCCCCTCCTCAAAGATAACCACAACCACCAACTCAACCAGTTCCAAATCAAGTTGCAGATGTTAAAGTAGCAGTGCCTTATACCTATGGAGACCCAAAGAGACAATTTACTCCCTTACTCGATACCCTCCATAACAAAATGAACCAATTAATTCAACAACGCATGATCACTTTGCGACCCGTTAAACCACTTGATCCCACCCATCCATTACCACCCACCTTCAAACCTAATGCTTATTGTCATTTTCATTGCCAAAATGGACATGACACTGAACATTGCAAGCATCTAAAACATATAGTTCAAGACCTCATTGATTCAAGTCATCTTTCCATTACGGGTGTTAATGATCAAGGCAATAAGTTTTTTGCACCCCCTAACCAAAATTTACAAATTTTCACTAACCCCATGCCTAAACACAATATTTCCTTTGTCAAGGCTAGCCAACCTTCAAATACTGATGTAATGAATGTTGATACAAATAGTGAACAACATGATACAACTCCAAATCTTACCCAAGTTAGTCCTATGAATAAACTTGTGGGTGTGATAGACATTATCCTTCATAAGGGCCAAAACAATAAATCTCTTGATATCACTTTTTCTGCTAAAGACATACTACAAAAGCTTCCTGATGGTCCTCTTTACATAGCTAGAAGAATCTATGATAAGCCCACTAATGGGATATTAATAGATCCTGCTAGTGGCAAAAATTTGATCACAGAGGAGTTTCTAGTACTACATGAGCTATATCAAGATTATTATAATAAATTGAATGCATGGATTAAAAATGCATGGATTAAAACACATACTAGTTTTGCATGCTCTACGATCATATCGATCATACTCCCCTTATAGATATGACCTAAAATTTTGGATGTAACATTTTCAATTATTCCACAATCTGACCAATTTTGTTTTTGGCTAGACCACCCTTGGCTTCGCTCAATGAAAGCGGTCCCATCAGTGATTCACAAGTGTTTGAATTTTCCACATGACAATGAAATATCTACCATACACCATAGTGGCTTTAATCTCTTATCCTCTAAACGTAATTTTTCCTTAGAATCCTTTTGGCCCGCACCTATGTCCAACCCATCACCCCTCGAAAGGACTTCTTTTTCATAACCTATAAAAAATTCAAAGCCAAACACATAGCCAAATTTTCTCTTCATAACACATCCCCATCAACTTCTGCACCTCCTATCATAGATGAAACTATGCTTCAACCTGAGTCTGACATTGAACAAAACATACAACCTTATGACCAACCACCCTTAGACACTTCCCCGCCATCGTTTAAACGACCAAGGGAAAATGAAACAACTCTTGTCATGTGCCTCCTTGCATTAGAAAAGTATATAAATCCAAAGAGAGTGATTGACCCATCTTCTTCGGTTCCTTCTATTCTTCCCTCTTTAGAAGTAGAAGAACCTATGATGACTCAATCTTCTCTTACATCTCAACAGCTCCAAAATAGAATTAAACGAAACCGCGGTGCTAGGGAACATAGGCGTCGTCATTGTCTCCTCACTCATCAGTCATGCATAGAAGAAGATAAAGAAAAAAAACTCCGCCTTTGAAAAAATTAATAGATGACCACCCTCATTCTCTTGATCTACCACAAGATAGTCCAGTGCAAACTTCACAAAAAAATGAACCAATCCAACAACCACAACTTTTGATACATTCTTCCTTGGAAATCACCCTTCGTCCTCCCATTGTCATCAATCTTGATGATGATGATGATGATGATGCGACGATAGCAAAAATAGATGAAGAAGTGCATAATGATTTAAACTCTTTATTTTCATCTACCATGAGCTTAAAAGATAAATACTCTCCACCAAGTGAAGAACCTGGTACAACTCCTAGTTCGACACTTGCAATTCTTCCTTTGGACATTCAACCGCCCTCGCATTACACTGAACATGATTGGGAGGCGAATGACTTGTTAGATGGTTGACTTGCATTTGCCTTGCTAGCCTTTTTCATGTTTCTCTTATTTTTATTTTTCTTTCATGTATGTATTGTGTTCCCTCGTAATGTGTGTTTGATGTTTCCCTATCTTTGTACACTTCTTATATTTGTACCTCTCTTCTTCTATTTGTTGTGCATTGTCTCTTTTTCTTTTGTTTTGTGTTTTCCTTTTGGGGATGATGAAAATCATAGAGACGTCGTATGTCTCTTCCATGTTGACCCAAAAGGTCCTTGTCTTTTTTTATTTGGTTTTGTGTTCTTCTGGGGATGACGCAAGGCATTGAGACCGCAATGTTCTGGCCATGTTGACCCAAAAGATTTCTTTCATTTTCTTTTCTCCTTTTCATTTTATTTATTTTCAGAATTTGTGTTATCCTTTTGGGATGATGCAGCATTGAAACTCAATTTCTCTTCCATAGTTGACCCAAAATGAACTTTTCTTTTGTTTTCGCCTTCTCCCTTGTGTCATTCTTCCAGCTCTATGTGCTTTGGGAAATGATGATAGTTCCTGGAAAGCTCTTTTCTCATAAAATTGTGCAGCAACAAACATATTGACCTCAAATCCAGATCCCTTTATGTGTTCGGGTGTGTTCTTTCTGTAAAACTCCTCTTTTTCCTTTCAAGACATGACACGCTTTAACTTTGAAACATATGACTTGGCATAGGATTTCCAAGTTGGCTCTCATGTCTTTCCTTTTGCATTTTCTTCTTTGTATTTCTTTAAAGTAATTCTCACAAACCCATGTGTGGAAATTGCTTTTAAAGTGGGGAATACATTAACATAATTCATTTGTAAATATTGGTTCCTAGGTCACCTTTGTTGCGATGATGCTTATCACTTCTCAGGATGACATTGGGTGTCATTTCCCTCATAAGTGTAATCTATCTTAGCATAATACATTCCTCTTGGTGGCTTGATGTGACGCACTACATCCCCTAAGTTGTGAATATTCTATTCTTTGATTGGTCCTCTCTTGGAGACATTAGACACAATGTTCCCTAAGTGATTGACCTTGTATGAATTTAACAAGACTCCTTTGAACATCTTTTACATTTTACATTTTGCATTTTTTCCACCTTGCATAACACAACTTGCATTCCTGTGGTACCTTTCTTTTTTTTCATGAGTTCTAAGCATACAAGGCTTTGCTTGTCTCATGGAGCACGAACTAACATTTTTCATTTTTCCTTGTGGTGCCTTGTTAAAGTTATTGGGAGGTATAACTTTGATATGGTTGAGCGGGAAGCCCACCTAGCGGCATGACTTTTCCCCATAGCCACCTTTGTGTTTGTCAGTGCATACCAACTAGCGTATGTATCTTACCTTTTGGGATTTCTAACCCTGTGGATGATTAGAAGTTTTGTGGCCCCAGAGTGAGTACATTTGGGCCTTCTCACTGGACAGACCATCATAATTTCTATCACCCTAGAGTGAGTATACATTCTCTTTTAGCTTAGATCTAATCTACAACTAGTTGGATAGATGATCGAAGCTTCATCCGATTCTCAACACTTGTGTGTTCCTTTGTTCTTATGCTTAGTTTTCTATGGGATCTTCATCCTGGGGGCTTGATCATCCCTCTTGATCGTTGTATTCCATCTTGCTAACACAAGTACATTTGAACCCTCCTCTCAATGTTCATGACTACTTTAGTGTGAGTTTGAAAAAAGTTCATCCTCTCACTAAAGTGGGGGCTAAATGCACCATAGAAAAATGGACCCTTTTCATTTTCATGGTCTTTTAGGCCTTGCTTCATGATGTTTGGTTTATTTTTCTTGATTTTATGATGTAACATAGCTTGAAAATGAATCTTTAGGTACTAAAATTCAAATAATGATGTCTTGTGAAGGTGTTGTGAAGTGTTGTAAAAAATTTCTACACTCTTCTAGACTCTATTTATTACAATTCACCTAAAAATAACCTTTTTATCACTAATCAAGTCCTATTTTGAAGTGTTGTAAAGTATTGTAACAAGATTTCACACTTTTCTAGGCACAACTTTGCTATTTATCCCTTTCTTATGCTTTATTTGACTCCTTTATGCCCTTATATTCCTTAATTAAGTGAATTTTTGAATGTAAGCTTGACAAACAACATTAAATATAACTCAATTCCTGACACCCAGTTTCAGGTCCTAGGTGGGACCCATTTGCCATGGGTGGTGAGTGAGTCCCCCTTGGCTCCAAATTCAAAATTTTTAAAATTTCCTTTTGGATTTTTATTCAAAATCACTGATGTCGGCCTATGATAAGGTATGAATGGGTTACTAAGGCACAATATTGTATAAATAATTGATTTTCACCACATTTACATCCTCCAACATTCACACATCATATTCAAGCAATCTCAAGCATTCAGATATCTTACATCTTATCAAGCACTATTCAAGCACTTCAGAGCATCCATTGATACTACTTTAGATTTGCATCATCAAGGGTTTGGTAAGTTGATATCATTTGCATGTTCTTGTTTTATCATTCTCTTGCATTTCATTATTTTATTAAGGGTTTGGTTACCAAAGTGGGGTTTGACCAAGGCAAACCCCTATTTGCTAACCCTCACCATTTTTCCCCTCTTGCATGTGTGTTTGTAGACCTTTGTATGCAGATTTTACAATCATTTTGGTGTTGAAGATTGGTCAACAAGTCAACTAGGTGCTTGAAGTCAAATCAACTCTATTTCAAGCTTGGAGAAGGTTTTATGTCTGTTTCCTGCAGAATTGAATTCGACAACACAAAAAGTAGATATTTCCATATCTGGTGTTGCATAGTTGTCTCCTTATTTCTTAGAATTTTGGGAGAGGACTGATTCACCACCAGTGGTGAATGAGTCCCACCTTAAGACTAAAAATCTGAATTTTTTCAAATTCCAAATCCCGACAATCAGAAACCTACTCCTGACACTTTTTCACCAACAGGAGGACTAATTCACCACCTTGGGCAAATGAGTCCCACTGTTGATTTTCAGTAACTTGAAACAACATTCTACAGATTCCATATTCCTCAAGTTTTTCCCAGGTGCACTCTTTTTTATCTCATTCCTTTATGTTTTGCATTATTTCATCTTTTAGTTCATTGTTTGCATATCACAATGTGTTTTCCATAATAGTTTAAATATTAGTCTTGCATTCATAATCATTCATATAAATCACTTAATTGCATTTATTTTACTTCATTTAGCTTAGATAACATCATACATTACATAATTTGAATGAACCCTTTAGCATTTTTGGCCCTATCTCTCTCCTTTTAGGTGAAAAACCCTAGAAGAGTTAGAGAGTCCATATGAAGAAAAAATATATAGTTCAAGGATGAATAGAAGGTCAAGGATTCTAGTAAGTGTTACTGAAAGGTACTTCAAAAGTATCAATTTTCTTTTGTCTACAAATTTTTTTCACATGGAAGCAGTTGAATCAAGATTGGTGTGGATATCCAAGTTAGATTATGAAGTGTCAGAGGCTGAAATTGATTATTATGAAAAAATTCTTTTGGAAAGCCCTACTAATCCTAATTTAGAAGGTACCTCTAGTGGTGCAATCGGAATAGGGAAGAAAATAAAGAGTGTTGTCAAAGAAGAAGTTGTAGAAGTAAGTGAGTTTGAGAGATCTCAACATGAGCATGAAAGAATAAATATTCAAGGAGTTTTGATAGAATTGTAGAAGGTTAACTGGTGCTAATTTTGATTCATCTATTTTTGTTGTGGATAATCTAAGAAACATGATTAATTATTTTAAGGTCTACATATCCGAATTGGAAGTGCATGTTGGTATCAGGTATGCTGAAGAAAATTTGGAAGATATCAAAGAAAAATGTGCAAGTGCACATAGTCGAGTAATGAAGGAATTGGAGAGTGTGCAAGTTTGTGAGGAAGAGGCACATGAACTGCTTTCTTTTTGCCTAAATTGGTTTGGTAGTACTCTAAACATAAGAGATGAGATAAGGAATAGTGAGACTAGGATAAGCACTCAAGTAGATACATACAAATTGATAGAAGATAGAGATAATCAGAGGTGGTCCTACATTGTGCAGGTTTAGGATAAATTCATTTCCCTGCAGGAGCAAAGAAAAAAATTTATTAAGAAGTTTGTGGCACTCAAAGACATGGTTAAACTCAGACATGTTCCTGTTTCTACTTCTCTTGATAGTATTCATGAATTATCAGAAATTAATCTTAGTTGAACCAATACTTTAGCAAATGGTATAGAGTCCTTAAATAAGCTTGAGATATTTCACAAGACTCTTGTATGTTCAAAAGGATTATGGTAAGAAGGTAAAGTGTTATGGAAGGTCATCCTAGAGAGTCTCAAAGGTTCTTCTTTAGGTTGATTCATTTTTGTGTTCATTTATTTATGTTTATATTTTGATGCATATATACATATATACGAGACCCCATCCTTTGCCATTGATGTCAAAGGGGGAGAGATAAAGGTTGGAAGAGGAATTTTTTTTAGAAGAATAGTTTTGATAGGGGGAGTATTCAGTTGCCACGTATTGGAAAATATTTTTGACATGCATGTTGCCATGAATGCCAAAGGGGGAGATTGTTGGAAATATGGAGCCTTGCAACATGAGCATGAAGTGTGGATGGTTTTTGTTGGTTGTTCCTATGTTGTCATTGATGTCAACATAGTGATAATTATATGGGAAGATTACTTGGTTTATAGAAATTTTTTCTCTACCGGTAATGTTCTTTTGTGATGAGCCAGTGCATTGGTATTTGAGTCCATAATTCACCACAATAATAGATATAACTCTAATCTCTTAACCATGTTACCATGTCTCATTCAAACATTTATATCCTAGATCTTGAGAAGTTTTGGGTTGTGAACAAAAAGTTATCTCTGACAGATTTCAACTCTGTATTTTACTGTTGTTCCTTGCTTGGCATATCAGTGTGGGAGACTCCACATTTTCTTAAGGAGAACATTCTAATGTTGCAGTTTTAATGGTGGTCTCTATGATGGTAGTATGATGAGAAATTAATGTGGTATCAGATCTGGAAGGTTTTTGCTTTGAGGATTGTATGTTGGTTTGGAGATTCTATGAATTAACTTCCAATCTTGGTCAACTTGGTATAATGCACTACATGGATAAAATTTTTAATCATATATGGTGCCGACAAGGGTATTTTGATTATTTTATCTTCATTTAATTAGGTTGACCTAATTGATGAATAATAAATACTTGTATATATATAAGATTCCTTAGAAAGAAGAGAAAGTTTGAAGAGTGTGGAAGTACGAGCATGGAAGAAAGGTGAACAAGGATCCAAGCCTAAATGTTTTATTAGTTGAGGATTAGAGAAGATTTGTTGTGCGATTGCTATGTGAGGAAGTACTTCATATTCTAAGCTTCATTGGAACTAAGCCTTGCACATTGAAAGTATATTATGTCAGTTCAAATCTTTTGGCAGTGAGCCACAATCTTTGTATCCTAGCGGTTAGCCATCTTTCATATTCAGGAAGTGAGCCTTTTTCAAGGATAGTGAGTCCTACAGTGAGCCCTGTAATATCTTGTATCCAAATATAATATATTGAGTTAACCCTCACCATGGTTTTTCCCTTTTTGGGTTCTTCACTTAAAAATTTTGGTGTTCATGTGTGTGGTTGCATTGATTTGTTTCTATGTTCTCCATTACTAATTTAGTCAAAATTGTGATAATAGTTAAATGGATTTTATGGAATACTAGTTCACCCCCCTCTTAGTATTCCAAATTTTCAACAACACCTCCAATCCCATGAAAAATGTGGAGCTAATCATAAAATGTATTAATCTAATAATGAATCTAACTTAGTGAAGGTAACTAGGAGCAATAGAATCTAGGTTCCATTATCAGTAATGATTGGCATAGTTGAATCCCAGAGTTTTGTCTTCTTCTAGATGAAATAATCTTGAATCTAGGTTCAGTGACTTGGTTTGTAATGGAACCATATAATATTTCTTTTGATTAATATTATGGTGCAACCCTAGATACAATGTACTTAGC
Source organism: Sequoia sempervirens (assembly GCA_007258455.2). Lineage (NCBI taxonomy): Eukaryota > Viridiplantae > Streptophyta > Pinopsida > Cupressales > Cupressaceae > Sequoia > Sequoia sempervirens. The sequence continues at coordinate 525,252,483 of VDFB02281492.1, forward strand.
AAAAAAATATATTAATATTTGATTGGTTGGGAAAAATTAGGGCTTATCAAGACCTAGATAAACTACTAGAAATTTTCACCAAAGAATCACTATAATTTATGCAATTATGAAGAAAAAAACATGCAAATAACAATAAAAAATGATACCTAACTGTTATAGGAACTATGAGGGAAGTTTTTAGAGCTCAAAGAGGTGTGTACCTTTCTACAAGAAGCTTGTTTGTAGGGCACAAATGACTCATTCGCCTTTAGTGGTGAATGGGTTTCTATTAGGGTTTCTAAAACTAAGATATGGGTTGTTTTCCTTGATGTATGCACTCTCAGATTCCTGGTTGTTAGCTCACAAAAACCTGTACTTAATTTTGTAGCTTCAATTCTTGATTCTTTCACTTCAAAGGTCAACTTTGCAATTTGACAACTTTGAAAATCTTGCTTTAAACTTCTCCACTTGATGTTCAACCTATAAATCTACAAACACGCATTCAAGGGAAGAAAAACTTGTTGATTGTTAGTGAATAGGGGTTTGCCTAAGTCAATCCCCTTGTAGGTAATTAAACCAAATAATGAAACAATGGAATAAGGGCATGAAACATGAATTGATGCAATGTACATACCGTGGATGTTGTCTTGTAATAGAAATTTACAATCTAACATGTAGTGGCCATGAAGAATGTATATCTTGATCCTTGAATAGATGTGAACAATGCTTGCAAGTAGATCTGTTGCAAGTATGAGCTGTTTTGGTGGTGTTACATATTGTCATTAATGTTAACACAGTTCAGTATGTTGTAGATGGTACATGTATAGTTGAGATGTTGTGAGTACATGGAGCTATCTTTATGATGTTGCAGATGTGCTGAATTGGTGTGTTTCCAAGTGCTTTTGAGAAAAATAATAAAGAAGAGAAGCCAAAGTGATGAATGTGTTCAGAATGTGCTCCAGTATGTGCTCTGTGTTTCTCCTATGTTGATCCTATGCTTGTGCAGATTTGAAGGTTTGATAATGATGGTCTAGTGGTGATATCTCCTGAGTTTTAGCTTCCGGTGTGATGGTATGTGAAAGTTATGTTCACTGGTATGTGAACTATTATGGTAGAGTTAGTCTTCTATGGACTGGGAGAAATGTTTATGCTCCATAGTCCTCTGTTGTTTTGTTTCAAATCTTTTGGATCTAGGATATGTCTTGTGAAAGTGTTCTCTGGGTTCTGGCAAAGAATTTTGAGGTTTGGGGTCTGGAAGTCATGTTTCAGTGTTGTTGTGTGTGTTTGCACAGTCCAAATGGATTGATGGAAGAAGTTCAGTGTTTGAAGATTTTTTCACTTGTTGTGGATGTATCTAAAGTAATCTGAGATGTATTCCCATGCATAATGAAGTGTGTTGTGGCATCCATGTGTCATCCTCTTGTTGGGAAGTGTGTACTTCAATGTTCATTTGTGTTTTCATTAGGTTTGGCCGACATGGTGTTTACACTTCATTTGGAGAATTAAAATTTAATTAAGAAAGAATGTGGTTGATCCAAGAAATTTTATTTTTGGTCTTGGTTAAGTATTTTATTGGTCCGCTCTCATGCCTTTCCATCGTGGGAATGTTGAGTTGTTGACCTAATTTGAATTTATGAAATAAATTTTTTGTGGCCGATCTTGGAGAAGGTTCTAAGGTTGAAGATGGTATAAATGCAAGTCGAATTGTGAAGAGTTGTATGATAGTGTGATGCAAAGTAACGAAGAGAGCCACAAATCATAAGAGCAGAACTGTGTGAAAGTGTGTTGAGGCAATAGTTCTTCATTGTGTTGGATTCCTAAAGGAAATGAGCTAAAGGTTTCTACAATCCTTTATTCAAGGCTGCAGATGTGTGTTAATTGTTGTGGTGGATCTTTTGTTCTCTTTTGTATATGTAGGTAGTGAGCCTCCTTGTTGGATAGTGAGTCCTTTCTGTAGGTAGTGAGCCTTTGTATTCAGATAGTGAGTCCTTTTCTGGGTAGTGAGCCTGTGTATTCAGTTTTATTAACTCTTTTATATTGTGAGTTATCCCTCACTATGGTTTTTCCCTCATTGGGTTTTCCACATAAAAATCTAAGTGTTCATTGTATTGATTTACTTTATGTTATTTGTGTTTCATGCTCATACTTAATAACAAAATAGTGTGGTTGAGGAATTGATAAGTGCTGAAGTTTTAAGTTCAAATTTTGTGACAACTGATTCACCCCCCTCTCAGTTGTCCTACACCTGTTTAAAAATTGGCATCAGAGCTTTGGTTCCTTGGTGTAGAGCTTAACCGCTTAAGGAAGATCTGATGGTGCACAAGTTGGAAATCCCTATGTTTGATGGATCTAATTATAGCGATTGGAAAGTGCAAATGAGATGATGTATTGTTTCTCTTGGTTACAAGACCTGAAAGGCTATTGAGATGAAGTATACTCCTCTAGCGAATGGTCCTACTTTTGCAGATGAGGTTTATGCTTATGAGGAGAATGAGAATGTGAGGTATGCTATTTACAGTGCTTTATCTAAGACTGAGCGGACTAATGTTCTTTCTTTAGACACTAATTATGATGTTTGGAAGAAGTTGGAAGAACTATATGAAGGAAATGAAAGAGTAAAATTGACAAAGAAATTGTCAGCAAATGGAAAATTTGAAAATTTGAAAATGGAAGAAGGTGGAGATTTTACAAGTTATTTCCAGAGGGTTGAGATGATAGAAAATGAAGTTAATAATCAAGGGGGAAAGCTAGCCGATGAAGATATTATTGAGAAGATCCTGACCACCTTACTAGATTGCTATAGTGATAAGATCTTAGTTATTGAAGAGATGTATGATCCTACAAAGTATAATAAAGAGAAATTGTTCGGCACCTTGCAAGCATTTGAGATGAGAAAGTTCAAGAAGGAAGATAGGAAAGAAGAAAAGATAGAGACAACATTTAAGGCAATGAAGATTGAAGATGATCCAGAGAGTGATGGTTTAGATGAGTTGGAAGCGAACTTCACCAAGAAGTTGAAGAAAGGTACTAGAAAGTATAAAGGTATGTTTCCCTTTAAATGTTTCAGTTGTGGTAATATTGGTCATTATGCTTCAAGATGTTCAAATAGAGTTGTACATAAGAAGAACAAGGATTATAAAGACAAGGATAGGAAGGATAATAAATACAAGAAGTTGTACTATGTTAAAGAAGAAGCTGGAATCTTTGATGATGAATCTAAAATGAGGTTGATGATAGTGAATGCTTATTCTGAGCTTTGGAAAGTAGATTTGTATATGCTAACCCTCTAAAATGTGCAAGCAAGAAGGCTCTAGAGAATAAGAGGAATAGGATGGAAGGTACTTTGGTTATCGCTTTTCATGCAAGACAAGATGAAGACTACTTAGTAATTGATAGTGGATGTTCTGATCACATGACCAAAGACAAGATTAAGTTCACTCCACTTGAAAAGTATGATGGTGGTTTAGTCATTTTTGGTGATGATTCAGGAGCCAAGATTTGTGGGAAAGGTTCAATTAGTTTTCATGGAGTGCACAACATTGATGATGTATATTATGTGCAAGTTGATGAAGACATACACAGACATATTGAGATAGGTGAAGTTGAACCTAATGATCCTATCTATGGACATGTACCTGAGGAGAATAAGGAGAAGGAAGAAGAAGAGAAAGAAGAACAGACTAAAGAAGAAGAGAATGGTCTGTAACCTATTATTAAAACTCCTAAGTATGTATAGAAGAATCATCCAGAGGAACAGATAATTGGAGATAAAAGTGAAGGTGTGAAGACAAGAAGTAAAGTAGAAGCTGAGGTATATCTATGTTTACTTTCTAAAATTGAACCTAATTCTGTAAGTGAAGCATGTGAAGATGAGAGTTGGATGAAAGCTATGAAAGAAGAGTTGCACCAGATAGAAAAGAATCAAACATGGGAACTAGTCCCTAGGCTTGTGAATAAGAATGTAATTGGTTCAAAATGGATGTTCTAGAATAAGATGAATGAAAGTGGAGAAGTTGTAAGGAATAAGGCAAGACTTGTATGCAAGGGATATTCACAAGTTGAAGATATAGAATTTGAAGAAACATTTTCCCCTGTGGCTAGAATGGAAGCTATTAGGATGTTTTTGGAATTTTCTGCCCACAAGGATTTCAAAGTGTATCAAATGGATGTTAAGTCAACATTTCTAAATGGTGAATTGGAAGAAGTGAACATGGAACAACCTGAAGGGTTTCAGTTATCTGACAAATTGGACATGGTTTGTAAGTTGAAGAAGGTGTTGTATGGACCGAAGCAAGCTACTAGAGCTTGGTATGCAATATTGGATAGATACCTGACAAAGCAAGGATTCAACAAAGGCTCTGTTGAAAACAATCTCTACTTCAAAGTGCAAGGTAAAAAAATGTTGATAGTAGTTGTATATGTTGATGATATCATTTTTGGTGGAAATGAAGGCATGTGTAAAAAGTTTGCTTAAGAGATGCAAAAAGAATTTGAGATGTACATGATTGGTGAATTGAATTTATTCCTTGGTCTACAAGTGAATCAAACTGATAAAGGGATATTCATTTCACAATCTAAGTATGTAAAAGAGTTGTTGAAGAAGTTTGGGATGAATGATTCCAAACTGATTAGTACTCCTATGGTAACTAGATGTAAACTGAGCAAAGATGATGAATCTACTAAAACTGATCAGAGAAAATATAGATCTATGATTGGTGGACTGTTGTATCTTACTGCTACCAGACCGAATATTATGCATGTAGTATGTCTAGTTGCCAGATTTCAAGTAGATCCTAAAGAGGCACATGTTACAACTATAAAGAGGATATTTAGATATCTTAAAGGTACACTAGATTATGGATTATGGTATCCTAAGGGTGTTGATTTCACCCTGAGTGCTTATACCGATGTAGATTGGGTTGGTTGTGTGAACGACCAGAAGAGTACCAGTGGAGGTGCTTTCTTTCTTGGTGGAATATTGATTTCTTGGTTGAGTAAGAAGTAAGAATCAATTTCTTTATCCACTATAGAGGTAGAATATATTGTTGCAACATCCTCCTGCACACTGGTTTTGTGGATGAAGCAAACTCTTAAAGACATTGGAGTAATATGTGTTGAGCCTATTCCTATTTTTTGTGACAACACGAGTGCTATAGATATTTCAAAGAACCCAGTTATGCATTCAAGAACAAAACACATATCTATCAAATATCATTTCTTGAGAGAAAAAGTGTTGGAAAATGAAGTCATACTAGAGTATGTGACAACAAAGGAACAAATTGAACATATATTTACTAAGGCTCTTCCAAAGGATACTTTTGAGCATCTTAGGGAGAGGTTGGGGGTCATTGGCCCTCCGAACTAGGTACACATGAAGGTGCATTAGTCTAGTGGATTCACAAAATATTCATTCATCTAGAATGATAAATGGGTCTACTTCGCAGGGGGAGTAGAAAAAGTTTTCATTATTGTTGTATGAGTGCACTCCTAAGGGGGAGTGATCAGACTGTTTGTTATTTTCCATTGATGTCAAAGGGGGAGAGAAATTCATGTGAAAAACAATTGCAGAAGAAGAGAAGGTGTTCTCTTGGGATATTGTGAAGGATTTTGTCTTTAATGTTTATTCACATCATGTGTTGCCATCAATGACAAAGGGGGAGATTGTTGCAAGTATGATAATTTTTGGTGGTGTTATTAATGTTGTCATTGATGTCAACATAGTTTAGTATGTTGTAGATTGTACATGTATAGTTGAGATGCTACTAAGATGTTGTGAGTACATGGAGCTATCTTTATGACATTAAAGATATTTTGAATTGGTGTGTTTCCAAGTGCTTTTGAGAAAATTAATAAAGAAGAGAAGTCAGAGTGATGAATGTATTCAAAATGTGCTCCAATATGTGCTCCGCATTTCTCCTATTTTATTCCTATGCTTGTGCAGATCTGAAGGTTTTATAACGATGGTCTAGTGATGGTATCTCTTGAGTTTTAGCTTTTGGTGTGATGGTATGTGAAAGTTACATTCACTGGTATGTGAATTGTTCTAGCAGAGTTAGTCTTTTGTGGATTGGGAGAAATGTTTCTACTTCGTAGCTTTCTGCTATTTTGTTTCAGATTTTGCAGATATGGTATATGTCTTGTGAAAGTGTTCTCTAGGTTATGTCAAAGAAGTTTGACGTTTGTTGGTCTAGAAGTCATGTTTCAGTGTTGATGTGTGTGTTTGCATAGTCTAGATGGATTGATGGAAGAAGTTCGATGTTCAAAGATTGTTTCACTTACCGTGGATATATCTGAAGTAATCTAAGATGTATTCTTGTGCATAATGAAGTGTGTTGTGGCATCCACATTTCATCCTCTTGTTGGGAAGCGTGTACATCAATGTTCATTTGTTTTTTCATTAGGTTTGTCCAACCTAGTGTTTACACTTCATTTGGAGAATTAAAATTTAATTAAGAAAGAATGTGGTTGATCCAAGACATTTTATTTTTGGTCTTGGTTAAGTATTTTATTGGTCCACTCTCATTCCTTTCCATCGCGGGAATGTTGAATTACCGACCTAATTTGAATTTATGAAATAAAGTTTTTGTGGCTGACCTTGGAGAAAGGTTATAAGGTTGAAGATGGTATAAATGCAAGTCGAATTGTGAAGTTTTGTATGACAGTGTGATGCAAAGTGATGAAGAGAGCCACAAATCATAAGAGCAAAAGTGTGTGAAAGTGTGTTGAGGTAGCAGTTCTTCATTGTGTTGGATTCTTGAAGGAAGTGAGCTAAAGGTTTCTACAATCATTTATTCAATGCTACAGATGTGTGTTAATTGTTGTGGTGGATCTTTTGTTCTCTTTTGTATTTGTAGGCAGTGAGCCTCCTTGTTGGATAGTGAGTCCTTTCTGTAGGCAGTGAGCCTTTGTATTCAGATAGTAAGTCCTCTTCTAGGTAGTGAGCCCTTGGCAGTGAACCTTTGTATTTAGTTCTATTATCTCTTTATATTATGAGTTAACCCTCACCATGGTTTTTCCCTCATTGGGTTTTCCATGTAAAAATCTAGTGTTCATTGTATTGATTTACTTTCTATTATTTGTGTTTCATGCTCATACTTAATAACAAAATAGTGTGGTTGTGGAATTGATAAGTGTTAAAGTTTTAAGTTGAAATTTTGTGATAAACTAATTCACCCCTCCCCTCTAAGTTGTCCAATGCCTGTTCAACAAGATCCTCAATGCCACACTCATAATCTTAGCTCAACAACATGCATGAATGCAGTAAACCCTGAACATTATGGAATGATTTTGAATTGTTACAATAAACACTTGATAATCTACCTTGCAATTCCTTTGAAAATGCTCTTGAAGTGCTCTATAATGCTCTTGTGAAAGTGTTCTAATGATAAATTGAACTTGCTAGGAGAAACAATGTGAATTAACCCCTTATTTATACTTAAGTAGGAGATTAACCTCAAAATACAAACAATTCATGTTGACACCAGATCTGGAGATAAACATTTTTAAATTCCTACCAAATGAAATTCAAAAAGGGGGTCCTCATTAAGGGAGGACCCATTCACCACCTAGGGAAAATGCGTCATGGCACTATTTTCCAAGACCTAACCTTTAGGGAATGAAAGAACACTAAAAATCCATTTATAATCAACTGATAAAGGGGGTTCTTATAGAGGGAGGAACCATTCACCACCTAGGGTGAATGGGTCCTAGCACCAATTGCTATGACCTTGATTTTTCCCAATTAATTGTTATGTAATTTAAATTATGGGTGTCGGGATAGATCCTTGAAAGGTGTCATAAATGAGGCTTAAATTTGAATTAAAGGGGCTAATTAACTCCAATTAGCCATAATTAATTAAAATGACACTAGATAAATGTGAAAGTGTGTTACAAAACTTAAATAAGGTACACATTAGGTACAATTTATTAAAAGGGGCTCATTACACTCAATTAATTGAATCAACCTTAGAAAAGTGTGAAAATGTGTTACAACACTCTTGCAAAGAACAAATTAAGGTATGTTTTAAACAAATAAGGGCCCTAAAATGATGTGAATTTGTACAACAAATTACAACACTATTCCAAGGCACCATTAAGTTAACTTAAATGATAATTATTCCCAAACCAAGTAAGGGAAAAAGGATACTTTTTCTGTTACTACATTTTTCCCCCACTTTAGTGAGAGGATGACCACACATCAAACCCACACTAAAGTAGATATTCAGGACACTTAAGTATGTAGTAATAACAAAGATACATAACCATACCCTATCAAAGGCCAACAAAAATAAACAAAAGGATCAAGCACAACCCTTCCAACGCGATGTGGAATGGGGCTATTTGTCCAAGAAGAAGGAACAAGCTTTGATAGTCCAACACAATGTGGAATACATCTAGGCTGTTTATCCATAACATATGTTGCTCACTTTGGGGTAGTGGAACCCAAATCTTTCCAATAGGTGAGTTATCCCAATGAAGTGGAAAATGAGAGAATCATATTAGCCTCTCATACCATACTGAAGTTATCCTCCCAGTGACAACTTTGATAAGGCACCACAATGTAATGCTTTTGTAAATGCTTTTGTAATGTCATGTAAAAAATTTTCTAAAGGGGATTTTTCTTTGTTCATGTAAAGGTCTTCTTCTTAGGGAGAATTGTGCCTAATGTCTCCAAGAGAAGACAAGTCAAGGTGTCAGATCATCACTCATGGGATGCATCGTTCACATCATGCCATGACAGTAGATCGTACACTCTGGGATGACATCAAACCCGATGACACCATCAAGAAGAGGACAAATCACAAGAAAAAAAGAAAATCATGCCATGAAATTTTGTCAAAATATTTCATCGATGTATGCCCCCACTTTAAAGTATTTGCTACACCATTACTTTGAGAAATTGCTTTAAAGTAGCCAATTTTTTTCCTAATACATGAGAGATTTCCTCAAAAAACCTTATGCGAAGTCATATGTTTCCAAAATAAGTTGTGTCATGAAATAGGAAGGAAGGGTTTCCCCCACAAATACATAAGGGATCTATGGATTTGGGGTCAATATGTTTTTGCTACAGTGTTGTCATAGAGCATGCAAATATTGTCATTCCCCAAATACTCATAGAATTGGAAGAAAGACACAAAGAGAGTGAAAACAAAGAAAAATCCTTTCGGCTCAACATGGAAGAGAACTAAACGTCTTGATACCTTGTGTCACCCCCAAAAGGAAAACACAAGACAAATGAAATGATTATGGCATATAGAAGAATGAAAGATACATATAGAGGGATGTACAAAAAGAGAGAGGTACATCAAATGAAACAACATGGGGAATCACATTACGCACATGCAAAAAGAAAACATGAAAAATTCTAGTAAGGCACATGTGAGTCAACCTAAAGTAGGTCGTCTGCATCCCAATCTCTTTTGGTATAAATAGAAGGCAGACAACTAACCAAAGGGACAAGAGCAAGTGTTGAACTAGGAGAAGCACCAGGTTCAACACTCTTTTTAGGAGATTTATCATTTAAGGCCATAGAAGAAGAAAATATTGTATTCAACTCATCATGCACTTGCTCATCAATTTTTACTATGTTAATGCCATCATCTAGATTTATCACAATAGGACCTGTCAAAGAACAATTTCCATGTAATGTAATTGTTTATGTTGTGGCGAAGGTATAGGATCATCGTGTTCTTCTTTCGGTAAATTTGGATTCTAATTTTCTATGTTGTTCTTGTCTTCTTGAGTTTGTAATCTATGAGAAATATCACATTGCCTACACCTACGCTCTCTAGCACTTCAATTCCATTTCAATCTATTGTAAATTTGTGTTTGTGTAAGAGTGGGTTTGTCAATCATAGGTTCCTTCTCTTCCTTGGGAGGAATAGAAGAAAAAATAGTAGGTTGTTCAATCGATTTCTCTTTGGCTTTATAAACTTGTTTGAATCTAGGAGGGACAATGGTATTGTTTGTGTTATCTCATGGTCTCTTGTAGGAAATTGCAGGAGGTTTTTCTATAGGTTGTTCTTGTATGTTCGAAAGTGCTTTTGGTTCAATCATTGCTTTGTCAAGGATAGGTGTTTCATTTATAGGTTGAGGCATGTTTTGAAGGGATAATTATACTATTTTCTTTGCCTTGAACTTTTGATATGATTTGAAAAATAAATTCTCATGAGGCCTGATGGGTTCCATAGGCTTGGGCCAAAAGAAATCTAATGAAAAATTCCCTTCTAGCTGAGGCAGGATTAAATCCACTATGATGCACAGTAAAAATATCATTTCCAAATGGAAAATTTAGACATTTATGCACAACCGAAGGGACAAAATTCATGGAGTGAATCCATGGATATCCTAACTTCACACAAAATTGTTCCAATTGTGGAATGATGGAAAATGATAGAGTTAATGTTTTCAATCCCACTTTTAAAGGGAGATCTATAGAGCCTATCGTAGGGAAAGAAGACCCATTGTGCATCTTGATCCATGCTTTTCGTATGTCATATGTATCTTGATATAGTTCATGCACATATATGAATTCTTCAGCGATCACATTCTATCCATAGACGAGATCAATTAATATCCCATTAGTGGGCTTATCACTGATTCAACCAACTATGTAAAGAGGACCATCAGGTGCATGTTTGAGTATGTCATTTTGTGAGAAAGAAATGCCAAGAGGCTTTTTAGTTGAGCCCTTACGAGGGTTAGCTTTGATAAATGCTACCACTTTCTTTACGGGGTGTGGTTTCATATGATCATCATCTAGGAACTAACATTGTCCTTAGTTTCAGTAGGAGGATTGACTGTGGCATGTATGTTGTTATTGTCTTGTTTGTTCAAGTAGTCATGAAAGAAGCAACTAAGTCTATAGATGATTTTTGTTTTTTTTTTGAGTTTTAAGCACTATCCTTAGATTCTGTATAATAGGAACCATGCTAATGTCTATGCATTCACTAAGGATTATGGGCTTGCAAGTTTTCCAGTTGTTCATCTAGCTTTTCAATAACATCATGCACATTGATTGTAGGAAGTGAAGTCATTGGAAACTAGGAAAACTATGAGCCGTGGAGGGTTGATTCTCAACACTATTAGAAAGAGAGTCAGAAAACCCAAGATCCATGATGAGTGAGATATCGCAAGATGACATGAGCCTTGAAATACATCTTATACTAGTATTGTGAATCAAACACCAAGTTGTAAAGATCATGCAAGTTTTATAGCCCTAGTGTGCAAACCCTAAAATGGAAAAGAGGAAATGCAACAACCTAGAATGAAATGCAATTTACTAATTACAAAATGCAATAAGCTGAAAATAAAATGTTGTAGATGTAATTTTGAATTTTAACAATGCACTTTAATGAAGCAATTTAAGCTAAATGTAATAGAATTGGTGAAACAGCAAATCAGGAAATTGAAACAAGAAAGTAATAGCACCAAACAGAATCCTAAAACTAAGATTTTAACTTCCAAAAAATCTAGATTTGTAGCTAATAGGGACTCATTCACTAGTAAGGGATAATGAGTCCTGGTTAAGTTTTTCTGAGATGTTTTTGTAGATTTCAGGGTGATTTTTAATACCTTTTCAGATGCCAGAATATGTGGGTTTGACTTGATCAGGGACTCATTCACCAATAAGGGTGAATGGGTCCTGGTTAGGTATTTTTAAACTATTTTTAATGATTTACAAGCTTTTAGTAATATCTTTCAGTTCTAGATCTGAGGTAGTGAGTTTCAGTTTCAATTTTTTTAGAAATGCAATGAAAAGGTGAATGCGAAGGCCTAATTTGAAATGCAATTTTTTTTTTTTCAAATGAAAATAAATGATTTCTAAATGAGATGCAAAATGACTGATTTGTTTTTGTATTTTTTCAAATTTATTGAGACACAAAACAATGCAAATCTAAACTCTAAATGAGATGCAATTGTGAATACAACGCAATAAATCCTAAATGAGATCTTAATTCAATGCAAGTGAGATGTAAATGAATGTAATATCTAACCCTAGGATGCAATGAAAGACTTCAAAATCAGAAAATTGCAATGTTCAATATGTCAGGTTCACCAAAATGATTGGTGGGGAAAGAAATAGGGCTTATCAAGAACTATATGAACCACTAGAAATTTTCACCAAAGAATCACTATAATTTATGAAATTATGAGAGCCAAAAGATGCAAATAACAATCATATATGATACCTAATTGTTATAGCAACTATGAGGGAATTTTTTAGAGCTCACAGAGGTGTGTAACTTGCTGCAAGAAGCTTGTTTTTAGGGCACAAAGGACTCATTCGCCTTTAGTGGAGAATGGGTCCTTGTTAGGGTTTCTAAAATTGAGATCTAGGTTATTTTCCTTGATTTCTACACTCTCAAATTCCTGGTTGTTAGCTCATGAAAACCTGTACTTAATTTTGTAGCTTCAATTCTTCGTTCTTGTACTTCAAAGGTCAACTTTGCAATTTGACAACTTTGACAATCTTGCTCTCAACTTCTTCTCCACTTGATCTTCAACCTGTAAATCTGTAATCACACATTCAAGGGAATAAAACCTTGTTGATTGTTAGTGAATAGGAGTTTTCCTAAGTCAAACCCCTTGTAGGTAATTAAACCAAATGATGAAACAATGGAATAAGGACATGAAATATGAAATGATGCAATGTACATACCTTGGATGTTGTCTTGTAATGTAAATATGCAATCTAACATGTAGTGGCCATGAAGAATGTAGATCTTGATCCTTGAATATATGTGGACAATGCTTGTAAGTAGATCCTTAATGCTACACTCACAATCTTAGCTCAACAACATGCATGAATGCACTAAACCCTAAACATGATGGAATAATCTTGAATTGTTGCAATAAACACTTGATAATCTACCTTGAAATGCCTTTGAAAATGATTTTGAAATGCTCTATAATACTCTTGTGAAAGGGATCTAATGATAACTTGGACTTACTAGGAGAAACAATGTGAATTAACCCCTTATTTATACTAAATTAGGAGATTAACCCTGAAATTCAAACAATTCAAGCTGACACCAAATCTGGAGATAAATATTATTAAATTCTTGTCGTAATGAAGTTCAAAAATGGGGGAACCATTCGCCACCTAGGGAAAATGGGTCCTGGCACTATTTTCTAGGACCTAACCTTCAGGGAATGAAAGAAAACTATAAACCCATTTAGAATCAACTGATAAATGGGGGTCCTATAGAGGGAGGACCCATTTTCCACCTAGGGCGAATGGGTCCTAGTACCAATTTCTAGGACCATGATTTTTCCCAATTAATTGTTATGTAATTTAAATTATTGGTTTCAAGACAGATCCTTGAGAGGTGTCATATACGAGGCTTAAATTTGAATTAAAGGGGCTAATTAACTCCAATTAGCCACTATTAATTAAAAGGACCCTAGATAAATGTGAAAGTGTGTTACAACACTTTAGGCACATTAGGCACATTTCATTGAAAGGGGCCCATTAGGCTTAATTAATTGAATAAACCTTAGAAAAGTGTGAAAATGTGTTACAACAATTTACAACACTTTTGCAAAGGACAAATTAAGTTATATTTTAAACAAATAAAGGCCCTGAAATGATGTGACTATGTACAACACATTACAAAACTATTCCAAGACACCATTAAGTTAAATGATAATTATTCCCAAACCAAGTAAGTGAAAAAGGATACTTTTTCCATTGCTACAATATTATTATTTGAAATAATTATATTTATTAAAAACTTATTTAAATTTATCTATTTTATTTTTTTGAAAAAAGGTACAATGCACCCATATTATTAGGGGTAAACGCTTTTTTGACCGGAGCTATGAACCGGGTACAACAAACCACAAGAAACAACCAAACCTGTGAGCACAAAGGCCCAGCGAAGGCACAAGGCCTGCAAGCACTTTGACCTAGCGAGGGTTTGAACCCTAGTGGCCATCACTACAACCGACTTGACCACCGAACCACGACCTTATCGGCAATTTATCTATATTTTTTAAAAACTAATAAATAATATTATTAAATTTACATACTATATATATTAAAATCAAGTATGTATATATTATATATATTATTTAATATAATAATTATTAAAATAAACAAAAAATTTAAAAAAGTTTTAAAAATATAATTTATTATTTAGATATAATATTTATCATATTTAATAATATAATAATTATTAAAATTTAAAAATTTAAAAATAATATTTAAAAAAATTAAAGGGCATGTGCACCAAGATGGGGGACGAAAAACTGGCCACTCCACTTTTTGGTCCTAAAAAAGAGAAAATGTGAGCATGTTATAACATGCTCACACTATGTTTTACTTTAAAAATGTTTCTCTTTCTCTTTCTCCTTCTCTTTCAGTGAAAGTATAAGTTGGCATTTATATATGGACATTTACTTTCTTACACTTTAAGTTATATTTTATGTATATAGTTTCAAGATGTTTGAGAGTGGTTTCAGATCTCTAAGAGTTATAGTGCAAATTCTAGTTTTTGGAAGATCTTATAATTTTTCAGACAGTCAAATTTAAATAATCAACATGCCAAATTTTCATAATTAGGAGGTCAAATTTCAGTAATCAACATGTTATATAATCTCTCTCTCTCTATCTCACTCATTGTTTATCCCTCACACTCTAGACCTCTCTCTCTCTATCTCCATCCATTTATCTGACTCTCTCCGTTGACCTCAAGAACTACCTCTCTATCTATTCCCCCCTCCTCTCTCTCTCTCTCTCTCTCGCTCTCTCTCTCTCTCTCTCTCTCTCTCTCTCTCTCTCTCTCCCCTCTTGCTCTCTATCTCCTCCTTCCCTCTCAAGATTCTCTATCCCTTCTCTCTCCCTCTCTGTCCTTCCTCCCTCCTTCCCCTCCTCCACCTCTTCCTCTTTCCTTCCCTCCTCCTTCCCTCCTTCCTTCCTTCCATCTTTTATCTCCCCTCCCCCCTCTTTCTCCTCTCCCCTCAGTTCATTCTCTATTTTATCTCCACCTCTCTCTCCTCTCTCTCTCTCTCTCTCCTCCATATATATCTTAAATTTAAGACAGCATCTCAGGATCCAGTCATAACAGATGTTTAAGGGTTTGATCTCACTATTTTACTTTTTATATTTATCTCTCCTCTCCATCTATATTTGTCTCTCTATTCATATATCTCTTTATCTCTTTATCCCTCTCCTCTCACTATATCTCCTTATATATCTATCTCTCTATCAATCAATCTCACCATCTATATATCTCTCTATCTCTCCCTCTCCCTATTCCTCTATATATCTCTATATCTCCCTCTCTATTTCCATGTCCCTCTCTATCTTTATCTCTCCCTCTCCCTCTCTCTATCCCTCTACCTATTTGTCTCCTCTTCCTCTCTCACTCTATGTTCATCTCTACCTATATCTTCCTCTCTCCCCCTCTATCTCTAGACATGTCTCCCTCTCTCTATCCATCCATATCCCTCACTCTCGCTCTCCCTCTCCCTCTTCCTAGACCTCTATAACTATATCTATTTGCCTCTCTATCTCTATCTCTCCATATTTATTCTTCTATCTCTCCCTCTATCTTTATCTCGTTATCTATCCATCTCTCTACCCTTGTATCTCTCCCTCTCTCTACCTCTATATATCACTTCCTTTCTCTATCTTTATCTTTCTATCTCTTCATCTCTCATTATCTCCCTCTATATATATTTATCTCTTCCATCTCTATCCCTCTCTCCTCTCTTTTTATCTTTCCCTCTTTATCTCCATCTCCATCTCCATCTCCATCCCCATCTCCATATCCATCTTCATCTCTATATTTTTATTCTTCTCTATCTAAATATCCTTAACCCTCTCTCTCTTACTTCTCTCCTTTATATCTCCCTCTTTTAATCCCCCTCTCTCTTTTTATATATCCCTATTACAAACATAACATGAGCCTATTAGTAATGGAGCCTTGACCTCATGTATTACATAAATTATTTCAAAAATTTAGACAAAAAGTTTCTCTAATTAACCTTCAACACCTCTTTAGCATACCCATTGCGCACCAAGGTGTGATTTCTAGTTTAAGGCACATACTACTATTTTAAAGAAACATACATGCCCTCTATATAATTGGGGCTATTCCAATTATATTTTTTTATGTAATAACTAATTTATAAGGGATATTTTTTGGAACTTATCTCATTACATTATCTTAATTTATCTTAATTTGTATCTATCAAATATTCATTTTGAGGATCTATCTTTAGCTCACTTCAATGAGTATATTCCAATCCCTATATTTTTGATTCATCACCTTGGTGGTACTTGTCTAAATTTCAGCCTTTTGAATTAGTTTGGCCATTAAAATTCTTGAAAATATTGAATTTGCAAGGGTTTATTTTATCAATTATAAATTAGAGAAAATCCCTAACCTTCATAAAAAACCCTAGCATCTACCTAAGTACCTTGCACTTTTCTTATGTTTCATTAGTAAACTTTAACCTAGGTTTCTTGATCTTTAAGTAATAGCCTTAAGGTCTATGTCCCATTTGTTTACTGACCCCTTAGAGTACTGGATAGACCCATTATTATCACATGCTTTTAAGTTATTGGGAAAAGCCTTGCATCCTACTAGGTCCATTAGACGCATAACAACATTTAGCACAATCTCTTTGGTTCATTGAAGCTTTTTCTATGTTATTAATATCCCCACGAACATAAGCATTTTTTTCACGCAAGAAACTTAAGTCCTCTAGCGAAGCCCCCTCTACCTCTGTTGTTCATTATCAATCCATGTTTCGTGAGTAGCTTTAAGTTGTTTATTAAAGCACATGCATATTAGACCATTTTAAGTCACATAGAGTATGTGCACCATGAGGCCCTCTATTTTGAAAACATTAGCCTCTATGAATTAGTGAAAAGTATTTGACTTGAGAAAAAGGCACGTGTCTTACCTTTTCACGCTAGCTATAGCTTTTAGTGAGCACTATTTAGCTGAACTTTTATTCCCTAGAAATCTTGAAATCACGCCATGCGTCTAGTCTTGTTCATTGCTAATGTTTTCCAGAGAAATGCACTATTGGGGAAGTAATAAATCTTTTCGTTCTATTCTAGAAAATCGCTAAAATGGTGACACGTGTCTTAGAGTTGTGCACAAGAAAAGAAAGAGTTATTTTCATGGAAAGGATTTCAAATCCCCATGATCATTGTCAATATTTGGTGATTAATGGTCCACATTCAAAAGAAAATAATGATTACTACTAGTCACATGTTCAAGTATGCAGTGACATTAATGGTGGATTTGATCTGTATCTACTAAAACTTTGAGGGTAACAACATAATTATATCATTTCTCATTACTCAAAACATAAAGAAAATATCGAGAGTGAAGTTGTTGCAAAATTCTAAGTGAAATTAGGGTTTCCAATTAGTGGTAAACAAGTAAGTAGATTAGACCATTTATGTGAATTTTGAGCATAAATGGGTGTTGATTGTTTGGTTTCAATAATTCAAAGGAAGATTTAAATCTTTGAAAGGGTAGGCATTGTGAAATTTTATAGAAATCTTCTTTGAAGTGTAAAATTTAAAACCCTAGTTTTTCGAATACAAGAACGCTAAGTAAAAATCATGGTTGGAACATCAAGGGGTATCAAGAGGGGGTTGGATGATGATATAATGGTTCAATTTCCTAGGTCAGATAAAAGGCCAAGAATGGCCCAAGGGTCAAGAATTCTGATCGATAGAATTTTTGATAAAAAATGAAAATTTTAGACCATATAATTCCCACCTAGGTATATGCGGGTTGTTTAAGCATGCCTTTTGATGCAGGAGCATCCAGTGGTGTGAGGGCAATCTTGCATCACCCAAAAGATGATTTCCATTTTTGTTCCTGTTGTTTTCTTTTTGTAGATGTTTTTGTATTTCTGGATACCCTTTTCATCGAAGAAGAGTTTCCAACTTTCAGAACTACTTTTCTGCTTTTTCTGCTCAACTGCTATTTTTAGCAGGTTTGCATTTGAAGTCGTGGGAAGACAGAAATTTATGGGAAGGTTCAGGATGGAAAACTACACAGTCTGGTGAAAGAATCAGGTCAAGATCATTCATGACTTGAAAGTTATTCAAGTTCCAATTTCTGCTTTTTTCCTTGAAAAACCTTCCGAGCTCAGTTTGAGGCACCAAACAATCCCGGATGGGCCTAATAATTTGCGGAAATGCCAAAGTAGTCCACCGAAGGCCTACTTTGCAGAAAATCGTCTCTTTGAGAGCTTTTCGAAAAGGTATTATCATTGAAGATTCGACAATCGGATTAAAAGTTATGGCTGTCGGAAGTTGGTGCATATTTTAGAAATGTGCTAATTTTCAACTGTGAATTTAAACTTGAATTTCAAATTGTAATTTTGGCGCCAAACAGGCAAAAATCTTATCTCGAAGGTTTTTTTTGGTTCCAAACCAAAATGGGTCTATTTAGGGGCTTGTTTCTGATTTTTGGGGAACTTTTTGGGGGAAAGAAGTTCGCATGCTGTGAAAGGGGATCTGGGTAATTTTCTGTAAGTTAGTAATTTGCATGTAATATAGAGCTTGGGGATTTGAGATCCTCTGCAGGTAAGAAGTTCAATATTTATGAATAAAATATTATTCTCTGTTTTGTGAGTGTATTTCTGTGTCTCGGGTTTGCTTCCTCGTCACCTTTCAAAAAGACCTAGTAGATAGGCCTATTTGTAACTTATGGAGATTAGGGTTGGGAAGATTGGTTGTGCCAAATGTATTTATAAATGTTGACCTAATTAAAGCAATTGCATTAGCATACAACCCTAAGAACAGGGCATTGTTTTCATCAAGTGGTAAATTTTTTATGCCCATGGATAGGGCTTGCATTTACAAGGTTCTCAATAAAAATTATAATTCCCAACTACCTATAGACTTGGGCACCCTCACCAAAGAATACCAAAGGCACAAAGATAGTTATAAAGTGGCTGCCATACTTCAAGCCTAGAGGGCCTAACAGGGAATAAAGAAGATTTTCTAGTGGAGATCTAGAACCTTTCAGCTATGATATTCTTGATGACTACTTTGTCAAGACATAATTATTGTTATATCAAGTTATGGGCTTAGACAACAAGATTTAGATGCTAATGAATTTGTTGGTATTATTTGTGGATATTCAAAGCAAATATGTGAACAAACCATATGACTATGTTGGATACATTATAGAAGAAATTCACAAATACTTGAGCTCACTCAAGGATAAAAACATAGTAAACTTCAAATGATACTCAATTTTGTGTCATCATCTTGTTTAATGGAGAGGGTATATGGTCCCACACAGACAAATTAGGGTCATGGATGATCAACAAAGAATGCTTCCAATCTAACAATGTACTTATATTTGGGATAAGGACTATGATAATTCCAATTACTCTGTCTTTGAGGAATTCTCTGTCAGAATATTTTTGAAGAATTTTGGTTATACTTTGGATTGGACATTATCAAATGAGTTAAGGCAATTTTTGAGGCCAATAAACCTTATACCAGAGAAGGGGATTAATCACAAATAGGGTGATTGGTTTTTCTACATAGATGCTACTATAATTAGAGTGCATGGGTCCCTCGTTGTACCTCATGTGCTCCCCAAAGATGTACTAGACCAAATTTCCTTCTTAGAAATAATATGGAAATTAAATGAGTCTAAAAAGACTCATTTCAAAAATAACAAGAAACATGATATTCTCCCTTCTACAATGGTATTTTCTAATTTTCATGTGACATCAAGGGAGGGAATGAAATTGGTGTATGGAAAGTTGCTACCTTATAAAATGAGGGTAGAAAAATTTGTATGAAGTTGTTGAACATCTCATAAATGATCAAAGAGTCATTTTTAAATTGGCACCCTTTTCACATTAATATGAAAATGTGGAGGATTTGATAAAAGAAAATTCCACAAAAAAGGAAGCTAGAAAAAGATCTTTGTAGGTGAGGATTCAAATGGTTGAGTCTAAGAGGAAGCAGTAAAATCCATCATTTGAGGGATCATTTTCACACATCAAGGATCCCATAGTAAGGACAATGACTATGTTAGATAAGGCTAATGGATTTCTATCAAATGTTCCAAACTCTCACCAAGTGCTTCTAGTATTTCTACTTCCCAAAGGTACATGCCACAAAGTCCCCAACAACTCACTCCCTTGTGATGGATAGACCCCTCATCTGGACCCTTAGTTGATTACCCCACAGGTACAAATGAAGTTTTTGATGATACAAGTATAGTACAAGTAATGCATCCTCTACTTAATCTTATCATAAAGAGACCCATTGATGATAGATAGGTCATCAATTTTGAGATAGTTGGACAAATAGTAGATCATATTAGAGCTTAGTCTTGGATAAAATTTATACAAGATGATCAATTTATTACTATCGAGTAATTCAAGGACTTTATCCTTAAAAATAAAGGTGAGGAGATGCAGTTGAAGATGCAAAATAAGAACCTCACTAATGAGGAAGGGGAGTAAATAATCATGAAATTTTGGTACAAATCTAATAACGAGATGGAATCGGTGACCCCTTAAAGGGGAAAAGAGTTGGTAAGGAGTGCATGATGCCATCTTTTACCAAGATGTGATGTTAGATGTCTATAATTGCATTTGACACCATAATGAGGCAGGGAGGAGAGGACTTAGATTTGAGTTCAGGGAAGCAAGTTGACACCCTCTACTCTGGGCCAGGTTTCAATCCAAGGCATGAAACCTTGGCAATTTGGTCTATCTTCCCAAAGACCAAGAAAACCCAAGTAATTAATGATCAAGGTGAGCTCACTAGAAATATGTTAGTCATAATTCTAGGGGATACCAGTGCCACCTATGAAGACTCCCTTATAGTGAATACAACCTTATTTACTAAAGCAATAGTGAAAAAGCTACAAGGGGACTTGGACAAGGAAAATGCCATAAATTTGAGATTGTAGGAGAAATTAAATATGGCTACTGGATTACTACCTCCTCCACAAAAAGTAATTGAGTCCCATGGATCACATGATAAGGATTTATTAGCCCTTGAGGTTAAAAGCAAGAGATAATAACTCAAGTAGATCATAGAAGAGTATAGAGTAGAAAAAGATTGAGCAATAAAGAAAGTATATGATTTTGTTGACAATATTTTTGGGTCATAAGTTCTCAAATATTTTGTGTCAAGTAGACAAGGTGTGGGAAAAATACAAAATCCTAAGGGATGCATTTACTAGCCATGCTCAAGGAGTTAGGATAAAATTCTTTCAGATTAGTTGGGCCCCAAGAGTTTCATTATTGAAGATTGTTGCTAGAACTCTAATTTTGATCATAGTTTGATTTATGATATACTTGGCAAAGCACATTTTTGGATGATGTCATTAGTCATCATAATAGGTATAAGAAACTTATGAAAAGGGAATTAACTACTTTTTAAGGTTTTGAAGAGTTCCATATTCCTACTATTTTGAATGTAGAAGGAGAGATCAAGCCCTATAGGGAATGGAGGTCTTATTTTTTTGACTTCCTCACTCTTATGTATAATAAGATAAATAAGAATGGAAAATTAGATGTAGAGTAGTTAAATCCAAGCTTGTCTTTTCTCTCCAAGCTAGAGTACAGTATGATGAGCTTCTTTGACATGATGTCAATTTTGGTAGGTGATGATTACAAGAAACATTTGGTTAAGGTTAACTAATTTCTCTCACCTAGAGGTGACATGTCAGCAAAGCAAGATGAAGTTAAAGGAACGATGGTGCATAAATTTGAGTTGTGTTTCAATCTGTCATCACCAACAAGCATAAATACAACATCAAAAAACAAGGATGGGAATGTTCAAAAAGTCTTATTTCCATCAAGGAGAAATTTTCAAGAAATATAATCTATATGCTAATATAAATGCTCCAAAAGATCTTCAACAACTTTTTTGAGCAGCTTCTTGTTGTATTAATGTATTTTGTCTTTCGTAAAGGAGTCACTGGTTAAATTTTGTCTTTAGTGACTTAAGAGGTGGATGAGGCTTTTTTCTTGGTTATTCCCTTGTCTATGGGTGTTCCCACAATAGTGGATTACACTTTTTGGCCAAACTTGACATTGAATTGAACTTTTTTAACTAAATCTTCACTTTCAGACACCTATAGCTGTTAAACCATGAGGAATTTGAAGATGATGCAAACTAGTGATTTTTGACATTTTGTCTATAGATTCTAAATTATAGATTTTAAAATATTTGGAATCAAATTGAATTTATTTTTCCATCTCCTTCGATAACTAGTTGTTAACAATAAATGTTTTTAAAGAGTGATGTTTACTGTATAACACATAACCTTTTTTATATGAGGGATAAAATTCTATTTTTTTCAAATTTAGATTTGTAACTATGATATATAGGTCCTTCATTTGGTTTCATAGTGTTTTATTGAATATTTTTTTCTTAATTAAGTTTTGAAGTTAGACCAATTAGAATTGAGACATAGGTGTACTATATAACACAACTTTTTTTGTATACTATATCGAAATTCAATTTTTTTTGTTGTTGGATCAAGGACATCAATACGAAGCACCTATATATATATTGTGATAATCTACTATTTTTCAACATGTGCAGAACAAAGAGCTTGATTTTCGATGAAAAACCTACATTCACAAGAAATAAAAAATAAATATAATAATCAAATTAAATATATTTGAAGTTATACTTTTTGGGAAGCTTATAATAAGGAATACATACTTAAGAAATGAAAATTTTAAATGAATTCATTTGATCCCCAAAAAAGTAAATCAAAAGTGGTTTTTTATCAATATTCTGACAGGTGTAGAGGAGACTCCATTATATGTATGGTTTAAAACTAGCGGGGTTCTATCCAAGGGGGTTTGATATAAGGGGGTTTGATCAAACCTTCTTCAATTAGAATCCTTTAAATGATACCTTTCAATGCTTAAATCATTATATTTTCTAAAAATATGTGCTTTCAGCAAAAACTAGGATGTCCTAGAAAGTGTAACCCATTATTGTGGCAACTCCCCTATAAAATAGAAATTTGAGCCTCATTTTAAATATTTGAGTCCTCAATATTTGTAGTCTCTATATAGTTTTAGCTTTTTATAGTTAGGTCTTTTGAAGTTTCAAAGAAAGGATGGTATAATTTCTCTATAATAACAACAAATAGCTCAAACATTATTATTATTTTACAAATTGTATGCCAATCTATTATTGTCTCCATAGTGTAATACAAATTATTTTGAATCTTAATAATCACTAGGATTATTCATAGTTCTCATTCTACATTTGTTGATTATAATAATATTTAATTTTTTGGATTCTATTCAAGAAATAGATTTGTAGTGTATAAAAAATGTCATGCTTTACATTTTCACACTTGTTTGGGCCCTCCTTGCTAAAATTGGGCTTCTTTATGCCTTATTTGGTCCTATTTTGCATCCACAAGCCTTAATTAATGCATCTTTTCAAGGATAATCCTGACATACATCAAATGACCAATCATAAATTAATGATTTTGTATTGTATGACCCAAATTTAATGATCTAGGACTCATGTGCCACCTTGGGCATATGGGTCCCACCTAAGTTTCGAGGCCTAGATTTGAATTTAACATAAAATTAAACCTTTCTTGAAAAATGTGTCCCAAGCTTAGTCTAATGGGACTCATATGCCACAATTGGCATATGAGTCTCGCTTAGCTTAGAACTAATTTAAATTTAAATTCTTGGTAGGATTTTATTCTCCTAGTTCTAATGTTAGCTTTTAGTGTTGTAATTTCAAGAAATTTGGCATAAACAAGTATAAATACAAGGTATTTCACTCATTTTTCTCGTAGCAAGTTTACAAGTCATCTAGCAATTCAGGTGTCCAAGCATTATAGAAAAATTGGGATCGCAAGAGCATTCAATAGCATTCAAGAGATGATTATCAAGCATTTTGGAGCATCATTCAGGATTCAAGCATCATGTCAATGTCATCATGCATCATGTTTGTTTTTGAGCTAACACTTGTGATGTAGGTATCTTATGATTCAAGCAAGCATTCAAGTCAAGATCCATATCATTCAAGTAAGATTCAAGATCCACATTTATGCTAGCCATTACATACAAGATTGCAACCTCTTGTTCAAGGGTTTGTTGAGTTGCAACATTACATACTTGTTCATCCATCATTCCTTCATTTTATTTGATTTCATTTCAAGGTTTGATTACCAAAACAGGGTTTGACCAAGGCAAACCCCTATCCACTAACAAAACAAAATTTTTACCTCTCTTTGATATGTGATTTGTAGATTTAGGTTGAAGATCCATTGAAGAGCAAGATTGGAGAAAAGTTGTCAAAATTGTACCTTATTTGCAAGAACATGGAAAATCACCTACAGAGTAGAATTTAGTGTTTCAAAGCCAAAGATTTGATAGGAGAGAAGCTACAGGAAGTCACTAGAGGATATAAAAGTTTTAGATCAACCCTGATACTAGGCCTAAATTTTCACTTGTGGTATATGAGTCCCATTATACCTATTTTTTAGGTATTTTCTGTAGATCCCGATTCAACAATTCCAAATTCCTATTTCGGCCCGAAACCCTATATTGGGACTAAATAACCCCACCCCTACTGGAATATGAGTCACAATATGCATCAAAAACAAATATTTCTAGGATTTCAGACCTTTATTCAAGCCTCTTCAGTTTCAAGGCGCACCTCTATACTTTCTCAATTTACTATTCTAATTTGAATTCATTTCTAGGCCATTTACTTAAGTCTTGAATATCGTTTTCAATTCTTGTCTTTCCAAGCCCTAGCTTGGTGGTGAATCCCCTTTTAACTTCTAATCACACCCTAGGACACCTTATTGTAGGTCTCTTTCTCTCATTTCCGCCCCTTGATTGAGATCTCTAAGGTTTCCTTGAATGAGACTTGGAGAAAATTAGTTGTTCTATGTCCTAAAACATAAGAGCAACAATTTTCGATGTTTCAAGATTAAAATTTCTTTTAATTAAATCATTAAGGATCTTGTGATTGTAGTAAGGATTTTGAAGAAGAGAAATAATATTGTCTCTTTTTTATTGGTTTCTCATTACATAATGCATTGAGGTTATTGTTGGAAATTAGGTTGTCTCAACCTTTGCAATTTCGTAGCATTAAAATATTAATTTATTAATGCTTATGTTGTATTTTCTTGCTCACATTAATTTTTCATGTAATGTGACTTGGCACAGTGAGTTGTCATCATATTGAGAGGTGACATGGAATGCGACATAGATGTTGTGGTCTCCACATGGAAATGTAGGCATCTGACTTTGAGAAGATATTCTTTGACATGTGTCGACATCTTTGAGGGATTCTATGACAAAGTATGATAGATTCTTATGACAGATTCCTATGACAGTCTTATGATGCGTAAGAGCTAGACTCTATGATAGGTTGGACTTGTGTTGGAAGGCATATTTGCATGAGTAAAGTAGGTGCCCAAGTTTGACCTATGATAGGTTGTAAGAGAATGTAAGAGGCATCTTCTATATTTAGTTAGTTATGGCAGATTATCTTACAGTTGTAAGAGTTGTCACATATGATAGATTCTATGACAATGTAAGAGGCATTTGCCATACCTATTAGGGGAAAATTTGGGGCACCCAATTATGGAGGCATGTAAGTGGGGTTAGGAATCATGTGACAAGTGACATAGGAGTCAAATATGTGTTTGAAAAATGTACCACATGGATTTGGACGCCCATCTCTTGTAGCTTTTTCTAGAAGCTACCTTCATGCTTGTATTCTCTATATATTGGATGTCTTGGAGTGGCTTTTGTAGGTTGAATATTGCAAGTATCAAAGTGTTGTCGGATTTCCTCTAGAAGAGCAAGATGTAGTCTCCATGTTAAGGCTATGAGCCCGCAAATGTATTGTAACCGTATTGTTGTGGATTAATACTTTGGTTCGATGCTTTAGGGTGTGGGGTTTTTTACCTAAAAGGGTTTTCCCCACGTATATCATGTTTTCTTCTTTACTGTCTATCTTTCTTCTATTCTTTGTGTTTCTCATTCTTAAAATGTTGATTTACATGTCGTTATGCTACTAAAATTTTCCTAGATTTGAAACCACATAATATTTCCTCTAAGGGTTAATGCATGGGAAATTAAACTATGTTTTTTTTCCACTTTAAGGCATAGTAGTATGTGTTTGTATTAGGTTGTTGAAATCTATTTTTTTTTAAAGAAACATAAGATACTGAAGGTGCATACTGGTTCTTATAAATTTTTTTGAGTTTTTATTTCCCTTTCATTTGGTATCAGAGCCCAGTTCAAGATTTTCATGTGCTTGTATGTGTATGTATGTAAGTTGCATGTACTTGCATGTGTGTTGCATATACTTGCATGTACTTGCATGATGATGCAAAGTTAGAGGACCCAAAACCAATCAAGATGTCAATCTGCCTTCAAGAGGAATCTAACAAGATTAAAATGGCCTAATAGACCAATCCAAACAACTCTCGAAGTTTGACAACAAACAAAAGTATAATTTCCCACTTTTAGCCTTGTAACCTTAGTAGTAGTGCAAACCTTGTTTTAGGCCCTTAACTCCAAAACTTCCCAAAACACTAGACAAAAAAAATGTTGATTCTAACACCCATTAAAAAGTTACAAAACATATATTAAACCCTCATATGACTCCTTTCGAACAACTTTAAGAAATCTAACCTTTTCACCATTTTAGGCCTCCAAATAGGTCAATTTTACAAAGGAACCCCTCCAAGATTGCAACCCAAAACAAAAATAAACTAGAAAAATTCTTGAGTTATGCTTTAAAATCAAGGATTCACAAGTTATTAGGACCCCAAAAGTTCATTTTGATCCCTCACTCAAAAACCCTCCTTTTTCAAGCAAAACTTTAGGGTCTATTGAAAATCATATGTCTCGATCTCATACAGACTTAAAGCCACTTGATTCCTTCATTTTTCCACCTACACATTCTCAAAACAATGTTATATGTTGCTGCCCTCAAGGTTTACATACACTTGCTTTGTAAAACCTCACCTTTTCACTCTTTTCCACCCCTTCCTGATAGGGTTTTCAACTCCCTCACACAACCAATCACTTCCAGCCACTCAGACCTTCTAGACACCATTAAATACACCTGAAAACATGGGAAATTTTTTTTTCCAACCCTTCTTGTTTCAATTTCATCAAAACACCTATCCTAGCCTTGTCACAAATGCTTAAAACTCACTATCCATTACAAGGTAGCGTGGTATTTTACTCCAAAAGCTCTACCAATCTCAAATTATTCTCCCTAAAACTACCCTACACAAACAAGGCCCATTCCACCTAGATGTAGTGACTACAGAAGGTGGAATAGCCTCTTAGATCATGTTTACCCTCAAAATCACAAGCCCCTATTTTTAAACTAGTCTTGATGTATGAGCCCTTAAAACACCTAGAACTCAATGTAACACCACTATAATGATTCTAAAATGATGATAAAACCATGCCAAAACAAGTTCAACACATTTTGAATGAAGTTCCTACTGTACGGACCTGTACATAGGAAAAAATTGCACAAAAACTCAAAAAATTAACTGAAAAACTTTGCCTTTTTATTGAAATATTCTTTCAAAACTACTCAACAACCCTGCCTCAAGAATTCAAGAGGCTTTAAATACACATTCTTATCAAAACCAACTCCCCAATGCCTAAAAATAACTACCAACTACCAAGCCCCCCTTACATAGCTTAATTTTGCACTATTTTAACAATTTATTAACAATAAGTACATCATTGTGCAATTGTTCATCTTTGAACCAACCTAACTCTAAGACCATCCTAATTACATAAAAGTGGTCTTATTGGACCTTATTTAACACAAAATGATTCATTCTACCACTAATCCCTAGACCAACCTTCAAATGGTTCATTTTCCAATTACATGTTTAGGTGCTCCTGCACCACATGTCACTTGCATGTGCTTGCATGGTGTTGCATATGGTGTTTTGGATTCTAGTTATTTCTTATATTGTGATTTATTAGCTTGGAAAGCTTAAGGGAATTTGTTTTGAAGGAATTGGATGATTATTAATCCTTTTCTGAGTGGAATTTTTGCAATTGATCTTGTTTTCTGTAAACAACAGACATTGTGAAGGATGGAGAAG
Source organism: Sequoia sempervirens (assembly GCA_007258455.2). Lineage (NCBI taxonomy): Eukaryota > Viridiplantae > Streptophyta > Pinopsida > Cupressales > Cupressaceae > Sequoia > Sequoia sempervirens. Next base: position 525,280,574 of record VDFB02281492.1, read on the forward strand.
ATAAAGTTTTATGGAGTTGATTGTGTGGTTACATTTGATATGTTATTTATTTGGAGCTCCTATTTGATAGTTGAATAACCTTGAATGCATGTAAGGCTATGGATTTGATCATTGGATGATCTAGAAGCTTCTGGAATAGCCTAATTCTCTCTCAGATGCATATCCAGGGTGGAGTTGGACTAAAAATGGGCCTAGAAGTTCCTGGACATCTCTTTCCTAATAGATGTTTGTACTTGCATGGATCAAAATCATGTTCCTTGGCTTTGAGGGTTTTATGGATTTTTCATTTAAAAATCTATGGTTATGCATATTCATGATATTCCATTGTTCATGTTTAACTATTATGGTTGTATAGAAACTTAAGGGTATTCTAGATGATAAGTGGATATGGATTTACATGTGTTAAAAACACAAAGATGATTTTTATAGGTTTTACATGTTAACCAAAATCTGTGGTTTGTAGATCTATGAAAAATATTGTGTTCAGACTCTTAGAGTTCTTTGGATGAGAACAACTGCAAATTTGCAGGAATGCTTGACTAGTTCCTTGACTATGGTACTCATTTGTGGATTTGTTTGGAAAATTAGGTCTGCTGGTGATTGTGTTTGATTCTTGAAATTTACATGTTATCTTCTTTGATATCTCATTTTAGCATGTTACTAATGTGATGATGATTTTACATGATTTAATGTTTGGGATCTATGAGTTATGCAGTTTGTGGATTAGCTACCCATTGGCTATAGTGGGATGACTTAGATGTGGACTATCTATATCCATGGGATTTATTTAGTGTTGATGCAAATTTCATTAGTTAGCCTTGTCTATGGTTATTTGTGCATTGTTATTTTGTTTTGAGATGGGAGGATGGATGATATTGAGTGCTTGGATAGTCAGTTATGGGACTTGTAGCATGTTGTTTATCTTCTTGGCTTGGAGATTTTGGTTCAACTTATTATTTGGTGTTGTTGATATTGCATTTTAATGTGTTAGAGCCATGAAGAATCTTGGTTAAGGATATGGTTTTCATGATGCTTGGAGAGCTCAGAATCACTGTTCAGTGGGAGCTTTAGTAGTGACTATGGATTCATCACTTGGTGATGGATGATATTCTTTAATAGTGTTGTAGATGTTACTAGGAGGAGCTCTTAGATCTTGTTGTTGCAGAAGGGTTCTTTCACATTTGCATGGAAATTATTTGGAGATGGTTATTCTCATGTGAATGGATATGTTGACATCTTGGTTTTCCATGCAAGACTTCTTTAGTTTTTGGTTGAGGTGTCATGATTTGTATTATGATATGTGATCCTTGTATTGATAAGATAACTATGTTATTATGTCATGGTTTTCTCTTGATTACCAATTTAGAGTGTTGGCATGATACATGTACTTGTTATGTTCTTTAGATCATATGATATTCTTTTGAGGAAGTGTGAGATCACGATGTCATGGTTATGTTTTTGATTCAACTATTGGGATTTTGACTTTGATTTTGGTTGGTTCTCCTAGTATTGGGTACATTGATCATTTGCTTGATTACTTTATGATGGTGCTATGTTACATTTGGAGTTTGGCATGGATTGGTTGGTTACAGGTACTCATGGATACTTGGAGACATAGGTGAGGCTAGAGTTCTCTTGTGCTTAGAGACATGTGTTGTTATTGTTACTCTTGATGAGATTTTAACAGAAAGTCCAAGGAGCCTACACCTTGGTTGGATGTGAGTTCAACATGGACCTATAAGGAGAGTGTTCTTGGGTGAGTCATGATGACTTGGATATCTTGGAGGAGCATTCTCATTCCCCACTCTTGGTCTACTCAATAGTTTACTTGAGAGGTATTGCCCATTGTTTCTTTTAGGTGAATTATGTTTATCTTCTCATGTATATGGATCTTGAGATATGGATATATGGTTTTGGAGGATTCATTTGAGGAGTGTTGGCATGTTTATCTCCTTATGCATAGTGATTACATTCATTGATGTTGAGTTTAGGAGATGTATTGGGCGTATTTCCTTCATTGGGAATGGATTTAGTTTGATCTACTTTGATTTAAGAGGCTTACATCCATATTGATTACATGATACATATTTTATGTTTGACATTGGTGGTTGGATAGTTGGATGTTGCTATGGCTTTTCTTTTGGGGTGTTGTGGAGGAGATCATACTGTACACAATAGGCATTTAGAGGTGTATGTAGGAGGATTTTCTATAGGTATATGATGTGCAAAGTTTCTCTCTTTGGTTTTGGTTATCTTCCTTGATGTTTGATTTCACATTACATTGGTTTTGAGGTTTGGATGGAACTATTGTGATCACTAGCTTGTGGTCATGTGTTTTCATTTATGTTCTTGGGTGATGACATGGAGGTTTATTTATCTCTTTCCTTTGTTGAGTGTGGAGAACATGGGAGAGCTTTGGAGACTTGTGGTGAGAGTTAATCTTATAGGGTACTCATTTATAAGTTTTGCATATCATTTTGGATGTTCCTTGGTACTGCATGATGTTGTTTACACTTTCTATATGATGTTATTGGTAGTATTGGTATGCCTTGATCTTTTTTAGATTTGACATTACCCATGCAATGGGAGTTCCTAGATGTGTGTGTTCTTCAGTGATAGTTTTTGACACATGGAGCTTTTGATTGCAGTTTATGGGTTGGATATGTTGTTGGCATAAGTTCTACTGATGTTTTGAATACCTTTGAGGTATGGTAGATTGGATGGATTAACATTTGCTATGGGTGCTAATTTTGATCTTGTGCGCTTATTAGTTAGATGAGGGAAACCTAGCATGGATGTTGGTCTAATTGATGGTTTATGTTGTTCTCTAGTGGATTCTTCATCTTCAGAATTGTGTTCTAGTTATAGGCTTGGAGTTGGTTGAGCTTACATTTATCTTGTGAGCATAGTGGAGGTACGACAATAGCCTACTTCCCTTGTTCTCACTTGGATTTGGTGCTTATGTTATTTGGATTGGTGCCTACACACTTTGGCTTGTTCCTTTTCTTCCATAGGTGGCATGATTGGAGGATGACAAGAGTTTTTTGCTTGATATGGTGGACATCTTGGATGTTGTTGCAGGTATCTTATTAATGCACAAAAGCATGTTGTAGATTCATGTGGTTTCATGGATGGTTGTGACGATGTTGTTTTGAACCTACCAGTTGATTACCTAATTAGATTGGCTCTTTAAAGGTGTTCAACAAGTGGGAGAATGTTGGGAATTAAGGTGTCTCAACCTTTGCAATTTCCTAGCATTAAAATATTAATTTATTAATGCTTATGTTGTATTTTCTTGCTTATATTAATTTTTCATCTAATGTGACTTGGCATGGTGAGTTGCTAGCATATTAAGAGATGATATGGGATGTGACATGGATGTTGTGGTATCCACATGGAAATGTAGGTGTCCCACTTTGAGAAGATATTCTTTGACATGTGTTGGAATCTTTGAGGGATTCTATGACAAAGTATGATAGATTCTTATGATAGATTCCTATAACGGCTGTATGACATGTAAGATCTAGATTCTATGACAAGTTGGACATGTGTTGGAAGGAATATTTGCATGAGGGAAGTGGGCACCCAAGTTTGACCTATGATAGGTTGTAAGAGAATGTAAGAGGTATCTTCTATATTTAGTTAGTTATGATAGATTCTCTTACAGTTGTAAGAGTTTTCATATATGAAAAATTCTATGACAATGTAAGAGGCATCTATCATACCTATTACGGGAAAATTTGGGGCACCCAAGTATGGAGGCATGTAAGGGGGAGTAGGAATCATGTGAAAAGACTCACAAGAGTCAAATATGTGTTTGAAAAATGTGCCACATGGATTTGGACACCCATCTCCTGTATCTTGGTCTAGAAGCTATCTTCATGCTTGTATTCTCTATATATTGGATGTCTTGGAGTGGTTTTTGTAGGTTGAATATTGCAGGTATCAAAGTGCTATTAGATTTACTCCAAAAGAGCAAGATGTAGTCTCCATGTTAAGGTCGCAAGCCTGTAAATGTATTGCAACCATATTATTGCAGATCAATACATTGGTTCGATGCTTTGGAGTGTGGAGTTTTTTACCTAAAAGGGTTTTCCCCACGTATATCACATTTTCTTCTCTGCTATCTATCTTTCTTCTATTCTTCTTATTTATAATTCTTCAAATGTTGATTTACATGTCGTTATGTTGCTGAAATTTTCCTAGATTTGAAACCACATAATCTTTCCTCTAAGGGTTAATGCATGGGAAATTAAACTATTTCTATTTCCCCTTTAACGCATAGTAGTATGTGCTTGTATCAGGTTATTGAAAATTGATTTATTTTAAAGAAAGATAAGATACTAAAGGTGCATACTGGTTCTTAGAATGTTTTTGCATTCATCATTTCACTTTCAATTATAAGAAACCATAGAGTTAGTTTCTTGTGGGAGAGGAATATTTCATATTTTGACTTTGTAAATGTTAACACTATGATTTGCACCCAAGCTAAAATTTGACACAGCTAATCATGTGTAACATGGAAACTTTTCTAAGGCTGTGGGTGACCTTATGGGAGAAAAGGACCTCCAGAGAAAGCTAGTTCTTTATTGGATCTCACCTAGAACTACTACTTTTCTTTCTGAGGAAAAGGTAAGAAAAATGTAACTTTGAAAAGAAACTAAAAATTTCTATCCTATGGTGAAACACCAAACTAACTAAATAGCATGCAAACTCGGTTTTTTTACACTTTTCAATTAATAGATTAATAAAATGCTTACACAACTCATTTATGCATATTGCTTACACAAGTATTTTATAAGAAGGTGTTGACACAAGACCCTAGAAAGAAAAGATATATTTCATAACTAGAATTCTTGTATTTTCACACAACTCATAACTTGTAAACATATATTTCTTGCAATAAGGTGCTTCCAATGAGACAAACATACAAGGAAAAACACAAATTTCACAAGTAGATTGATCAGTCACCATAACATGCACACAAGTAGGCAAGTAATGAGAGGGTAAAAATAACTCAGTACTATTAATCATCCAAGGTACTCATAGTTTGCATGACAAAATGAGTTACAAAAAAGATGTTGAAGTTTGATTAACTTTAAGATTACTATCTCCATAAATCTGCAAATTGAGAACTGAACTCAAAAATGAGTTACAAGAGTGAATATATCACACAACCCAAGTGGTTGCACCAAAATAGGAGCAAGCAATGACTTTGGGTCGGATTCCCTAGAAAAGCCTAAAAAAAGGCATTAGATTCCTCATAAAACAACCTCCAAGATGTGAGGAAGAAGGTTTTGTCCAAACCAAACACTTAGGTATGCAAAACCACCAACAAAGTGCATTAATGCCCCCTACAAGTGTGGGTACATGTCTCTAAACTGAAAATAACTCCCCCTATATTCCCTCCACTTGTTTTCAAAATACAACTTCCACTAAATGTTGATAATCTCAAACATTTTGCATTCCCTCTTTTTAAAATAAAAAAATATTTTAAGGTTTATAATTGCACCTTAAAATCATTTTTTTTTACAATAAATATATATGCAAAGGAGGAAAATTCAGAGGAAAACCTCCAAGTAGACATACATAGCTGAGGTGGTAATCTCAAAATGAGATAGACTCCTTGTTGGCACCTTCAAGAGGTTGCAAAAACATCATGAGGCACAAAAAATTGCCTAAGGCACAAAGCACCTTCTCTTGGCTGCGGGGTATACATTAGTTGAATTGATAAAAACAAAGGCATATCATGTATGTTGTATTGGCACACTCCATATTGCATTGTTGAGGACTTGGCAATGATTTGAAACAAGGGGAAAAAGGGACTTAAGGCATAGAATGCCTAAGTGAATAACATATGTTTCAACCCCCATGCATTAACACATGTTTCAATTTAAAAAAAAAACATGGGAAGAAAATCCCATCCCCATCGAATAGGGTCAAACCCTAATCATCAAAACACCCAAACACAAAGGGAAAACATCATCATTCAGTCATTGAACAATATGGAACATGATGCTGCTATCGTGGGGTTTAAGCAAACACAAAAAATGGAGACTCACACTTGTTTTTTGGTGATTTTTTGAGGAAACCACCTCGAACATCAGGTAAATGTTCATTCTGTAGCTCAAAATCTGGATTTTACACCATTTGGAGGCCATTTTTGAACCTACACGTCACAACCATGGACACATTTCTGACCCATATGTATTATTTGTTCTTTCTGTTGTTTCATTTTGGCATAGCCGGCATGAGAACTCAAATGAAGCTTTGTTAAAAGCAAGAAGCTTGAAAGTTTGCAACAAAATTCATGAGCAAAAACTCCAGGTGAGTTAAATCGACCATTCCACTCTAATTTTGAGAAAAAGAAAGCTATTTCAAGCCCTCCATCTTGAAAATATAACAACAATTTTCATTTTCTTCTTTGCATTTGGATTCAAATGAAAAAACACCAATTTCTTTATTCTTTCTATGAGAGAATCTTGTTCTTTTGTCCATGGCCAAGAAACTAGAAAGGATTTTGATTTGGCATCTTCTACTTTTGTAGAATAAAACTTCATTTTATGGGCTCCATTTTTTTAAAAAAAAATTGTGTTTCCTCTATATTCACAATTTATGTTCCATTTTGCAATATAATTGTAGAACACTTAAGTAGGTTTTTTATAGCACATGCATTTCTAGATCTGCAACTTTTTTTCAAAAGAACCCAAGTGGGTTTCATGGTTTCTTGAAGAAACTTAGATTTTTTTTGTAGAAATGCAAATGGGTTTTGTAAATACACCAATTTTCTTCAATCTATAGCAATGTTGTTTTACATTTTAAAACTCCAGGTCAGTTTTCCATATTTTGCAAAAAAATAGAGGTTTACTTGACCACGACCTGTCATAATGCATAAAAAGGTTTTCATTTGTCATTCATGTAGAGTGTTCTCCATTTTTGTTGCTTTTGCATTGAAATCTCATGATAAACCCAGATGGGTCTTTTCAATTTGAAAGAAAACCTCTGATTTTGTTGCAATATGATTGAATGCCATTGTACAGTGTGGGTACAATTGAAAGCTCTAATGTGAAGAAAAAAATGTGTTTTTCAGTGAGCATCTGAATTGGTTTTGTGAATGCACTTCCTTTTCCTATAGAATGTCTTTGCAATGGTTGTCTCCAGCAGGTCTGTGAGGCTTTGCGGTATCTTTGACTCTTGTGAAGAAGCCTCAATTCTGCAAATGGTCTTCTACCTCTTTAAGGCCACAATCTTTTTCCTGTGTATGATTGCATTATGACAATGTTCATCACTTGGGACTATCCCTTGTTATGGTTGTATAGTGATTATTCATTTTAAATGTTGGACTGGACTAAGACCACATCTCACAACTATCCTCCATTTAATGATGACTGTTCCTTGCTTTGTAATACTAAGTCACTGTACATATTTCATTGTGATTTCCATGTACACTTGCTTGCATTTACATTGTACCTCATATAGCTCATGTACCTAAGCTTTTTTCTTATTCAAGACTGTTCTCCAAACATTTATTTTTAACAACTTCCATATCTTGCATCAAAATACCATTTACATCTTTATATAAAGACTGCTTAAATGTACCCATTCCAGACTATGAACCTGTACTGCTATTGTGCCACATATGCACTTTTTTCTCATGATTGTTATCCTTGCATACCACATTAAAGCTCTGTACATTTCTTCCCATGAGATGACACCATCTTTTAGGCATTCTATTAAATAGTTCATATGCCTTGCCTATGCCTCCACCTGATAACCTGAGCAGAGCTTTAATGCTATTGAAGCTCATTGTACTTATTGAATGAGTCATTGTATCTTAGAAGAATACCAATTATTATCACATGCTATCACCAGTTTATCCATTATGCTCCTCTAATATAGAACAATTGACTTCTAGGTACATCACCTCATTTGGGAATTATGTTGGCATTTAAAGGTGACACAATTTCTTCTAGCATTTTTTGCCTTTTTCTTTAGAGTTACCTCATTTTTGTGGGCATTAATATGTTGGATTGGGAATCTCTAAAGAAGAGGTAGCAAATATCAGAATAAAATTGTATGAAGAGGCAACAAAATATAATGGTGAGATAAACCGGTACTGCTCATATGCATATCAAAACAAGGTATAAGCAAAGATTCACCCTGAATATCTCATTTTCTCAAGCATGTTGGGATCAACTCTAGTAGGATCCTCATTTTACCCCACATGCTGAATTAGGTAGAATAAAACAAAAAAAATGATTACCCTGTAGCTGCACATGAAGCAAACAGTTAGAAAAATATGTGCATATGCCCAAAGGGCTTGATGATCCTATTTTTTTCTTTCCTCTAGACATATACAACTTAATGTTTGTTTAATGCAAGTGAAGGACAATTTATATACTGGTGGGTGCATGTACATGTAGCGTTAGAGACCGTTATTTCTTAGAGCACTGCTTTAACATCATTGCAATTTTTTTTAGGTGCAGAGGCTAGAAACAGGGAGTTGTAGAGGACACAAAGCATCTTGAAGCAGGAGACCAAACAAGACAACAAACTCTGACTAGGAAATGATTGGCCTCTTCCCCTAGATGTGCATTTTTATTCTCTTAATCCATCAATGTATAAATTGTACTTTATTTCCATTGAACAAGCTAAGTCTCACTGCTTGTGTGAGGAAAATATGTACTCTTGAATCAATAAAGATTACTTTCAGCAAGATTTGTGTAGATCTTTTTCAATATTGCATGCACTTGTATAAATGCAATAATCTATTATTGAAAATTGTAATCTCTTTGATTCTTATGTTTATACAATTGAATGCAATATAGGGAAGATAGATAAGAAATGCACTTCACTTTCAGTTTGTAAACACTCTTTAGCTCACTTAGTTTGACAAGAAACAAAAATGAGTAACATTTTTGGAGAAAAAATGAGTAACATTTCTGGTGACAAAAATGAGTAACATTTCTGGTGACAAAAATGAGTAACATTTCTGGCAACAAAAATGAGTAACATTTCTGGTGACAAAAATGAGTAACATTTTTGGTGACAAAAATGAGTAACATTTCTAGCGACATCTGCTACATGTTTTCCTGCTAAACATTAAGACCAGCTCCCTAAACTATCCATTGGGCATGGGGTCACTCAGAAACCTAGATCAAAATTGAAAGCAACTTGACTCAATGTTGTGACTCAATAAAGATGACTCAGAACAACTTGGAATTTATTGAAAACTAAAACTGTAGCAAAAAATTAATTGTGTTGAAGAGCACTTAGGGAAACTAGAAACAACAACTAAACTAAGGTGCAACAACACTTATTGAAAATAAAACTTCTAAACTAGAAGAAGTGGTATCGATCAAACCTCAAAGCAATGCTTGAGGTGTATCCCATTGATTGGGATATGAATAATCTCTCTATCCATCTTGGAAAACTGGAACACATTATGTTCTTTGCCCTCTATGATAACAAATGGGCCACTCCAGAAGCTGTCAAACTTTGTATGTTTCCTTGGCTTGTTTTTCATCTCATCCCATTTGAGTATAATATCACCTTCTCTGAAAACTCTAGAAGTTTCCCTTTTATCAAAAACTCTTTTAGTTTGGAGTTGATGGTACTCCAAAGACTTCATAGCTTTTTCTCTTGTCTCTTCCAACACCATGAGCTGAGCAAATCTATCCACTAATGGATCTTGTTCCTTGAACATTTCCAACTGATGCATAATGTCAAGAGCTGGAAGCTCTATAGACAAAGGAAATCTGGCGTCCTTGCCATAAACCATCATATATGGAGAATTTCCAATAGACCACTTGGGAGTTATCCTATCTGCCCACAAGGAAGATTTCAGCTTGGTGTGCCAAGCTCTTTGATTGTCCTCCATTATTTGTTTAATGATTTTGATCAATTTCTTGTTTGTGCTTTCAACCAAATCATTACCCTAAGGGTAAAAATTTGATGGGGTGTTCAAATACATTCCATTCTTCATTGCCCAATAAGGCACTATGAGTCCCACAAATTCCAAGGTATTAGCTAAAATGATTGATTTTGGAACACCAAACCTAGTTATTATTTCATCATAAAAGTTCAATATAGATGTTTCATTAGCCTCTTTCAGGGCTATTTCCTTAGTCCATCTTGTGAAATAATATGTAGCAGTGAGTACCCACTTGTGCCCAACACTGGAAGGTGGGTTTATGGGTCCAATAAATTCAATGCCCCATCTCATGAAGGGTTGTTCCACTTGAATTGGCAGCAAAGGTAATGTTGGAAATGTTCCTTTCTTGCAAATATTGTACACTTCACACACTTTTTGGCCCATGCACGTGCATCCTTAAACATATTTGAATAGTAATAGCCAACTCTCATAATTTTCCATGTTGTTTTTGGGGAAAAATGACCCCCTGCAGTTCCATCATGGAACTCATGAAGCACTTTTTCAATTTGATTATGATCAATACACCTCAATAGAACACCATTGAGGTATTTCCTAAATAAAACATTATCAATCAAGACATATGGAATGGACTATAACCTGAAATATTTTCTCTTAGCTCTATCTAAACCTGGTGGACATTCACTAGTCAGTAGAAAATGAGTCATAGCCTGAACCTAGCTTGCTACTAATGTTGGCACAACATTATGATCTTGATGATTAGTGACTAAAATAGCCTTTGTTTCTGCTTTCTCTTCACTTTCTGGTGTTGAAGCAAGTTGCTCATAGAGTCCCTTACATCTTACAAGCTTTGTGATCTTGATATCCACATCAAATTCCATAACTTTAGTGATCCATCCAATTCTCTTTTCGTTGAGATCTTTACTCAACAGGAACTCTTTTACAATCAGATGTGCTACCATCAAGTGAACCTTATTATTGGAAATCGATGGCTTAATTTTTTTTAGGCTTCTTATGACAGCCAGAACATGTTTCTCCACAAATGAATATCTTTGTTCATAATCTACCAATCCTTGGCTAAAAAATGCAATAGGCTATTCTAAGCCTTCACTATTTTTTTGAACAAGCATTGTTAAAACAAAATCTATACTACCAAATGCATATAGAATAAAGTCTTTTGTGAAATATGGGTTTACCAGTGTGGGAGCTGACATTAAAGCCCCTTTAATGGCTTCAAAATTGTGTTTAGCTTCTCTAGTCCAACTGAAAACTGTATTCTTTCTTAACATGGAAGTCAAAGGTTGTAAAAGGTTTGCAACATCAGGTATAAACCTTCTCAAAAAATTAATTCTTCTTAAGAAACTTTGTAGCCCTTTCTTGTGATTGGGTAATGGCAGCTCCAAAATGGCTTTGACTCTCTCAAGGTCAATAGTGATTCCTTGCTTTCACACTATGTGTCCTAATAACTTACCCTCATGAACAACAAAGATACTTGGGATTAAGGGATATTCCATATTCCCTGCATCTTTCAAACACTTGTTTCAAATGTTGCAGATGCTCACCAACATTTTTTGAGAATACTGTGATATCATCTAGATATATGAGTACAATTTTATTGATTAAGCCTTGAAAAGCCATGTCCATAGCCCTTTTAAAAGTAGCTCCAACGTTGGATAGGCCAAAAGGCATTCTCTTGTAGGCCATAGTGCCCCATTTTGTTGTAAAGGTAGTATTGTATTGGTCCTCTTCTTTGACCAATACTTGGTTATAACCAGAGTATCCATCAAGCAGAGAAAATCTCTCTAAACCAACAACCACTTGGAGGATCTACTCCATGGAAGGTAATGGATAATGATCTTTTAGAGATGCTCTGTTAAGATCTCTAAAGTCTACACATAATCTGATCTCATCATTTTTCTTTCTAACCAGAACTAGGTTAGAAACCCAAGAGGTATGTTTAATTGGAAATATAATACCCCCTTCAACTAATTTAGTCAGTTCCTTAATCATTAAAGGTTCAAGCTTGGGGTTCAAAGATGTCTTCTTTTGTCTTATAGGCTTTGCGTTGCGTTCTAACTCTATTGTGTGCTAAACAATTCTAGGATCAAACCCTTTCAAATCAGAATAATCCCAAGCAAAAACATCCTAAAATTCTTGGCATAAAGTAATGAAAGCCTTCCTATCTTCAGCTAAATAAATTTTTCCTATCTTAAGAAGCTTACCCTTAAAGATCTCCAGTTCTTCGTAATGCTCCTCTTTAATCTAGATGTTGGTTTTGTTCTTTTTCAGCTGATCATCAATAGTGAAAATGGATTCTAATGTAACTAGACCTTTGGGCTACTTGTTTGTCTTAAGCTGAATAATTTGATCCTCGTATTGTTGTTTTAACTTTTCCTGATTTACAACAAAAAATTGATCTTCCTCAAGCAAAAAACTTAGAATCTTCTCACCACTTTCAAAAACTTGCCAATTAATATTATTGTCGGGAATAGAGGGCCTAACAACTACTTTAACATGTTGTACCTTCTCCTTTCTAATCTCATTGGGTATGTCAAATTGAGCACCAATTGCAACCAATCTATCTATGTGCTTATTCTGACTCCTAGGGACTAAAATTAGGTTAAAAGCATCAAACTCCTCTATCATATCCCATACCCTATGTTTATAAGATTTCAAGATATCATTATTTATTACATTTAACCCTCTTACCTGATTAACAATCAGTTCGCTATCCCCAAACACTTGCAAGCAATTGATTCCTCTTCTCCTTGCCGATTCTAAGCCCTGTATCAGTCCCTCATACTCAGCAAAATTGTTAGAATAGAAAAAGGAAAATCTAAAAGCAACATAATACCTATCACCTTGTGGAGAGATCAACATTGCACCTCCACCAACTCCATTTTTGCTTCTAGAGCCATCAAAGTACATCTGCCATAGCTCATCTTACTATGGTAATTGTTGTTCTGCTTTCTTTTCAATGTTTGGCATCTCTATTTCTACTTCATGCAACACATAAATTCCCAATCTAGCCTCCTAAATGAGTTCATTTGGATTATCTACTATATTTTCTGTAGACACATAAAAATGACCTAGGCCTGCAAGCTCTCTTTTTACCGCTTTCATCCTAGCATAATTATGACATTTTAATTATGTCCTTGGTCCACCTTCGACTATTAATTAAATAATTCATGTCTTTTTATTCTTCATGATTATTAAATAAATGAATTTTATTTATTTATTCAATAGGTCATTAATTGTCTAAATCTTCCCATAATTAAATAATTTTCTTAATTTATTTAGTTACCTTTATTCATTTATGCCTTCTTGATTATTAAATAAATATATTTTATTTATTTAATGTCACTAATTCTTAAATTTTCTTATAATTAACTAGGCTTATTAATTTATTTAATTACTAATCACATTCTCTAAATTAAATAATTATCTTTAATTATTTAATTGCTTTATTTAACATTTCCTTCATTTTAAATAAAATTAATTATTTAAAATGGCCTCACATGCTAATTTCCCCTTCTTTTAGTAAATAATCTGAAAATCAATTATTTACTATCACACAAATACATATTTTGAATTAATTTAATTCGAAAATGGTAATCTTCTTCCATAAATCAAATAATTGAGCAAATTCTTGATTTTCCAAATCTGCTTTTTCTGTCCAGTCTTTATCTTCTTGATTTTTTGAATCTTATATTTTGTCCAGTCTTTATCTTCTTGATTTTCAAAATCTTTATCTTTTTGGCTAATTGTCACATTTATTCTCAACTATTGATGTGATTTTCTAAAATTGCATCTTGGCCACTCATTTAAGATTCTCGCCCTAACCCTAATTATGGGTTGTCATACACAATCTTGACCTCTGATTTTAGGCTTTTGTCAACTTTTAATCTCGGTCGTCCGTGAAAAATTGCATTTTCTATAAAATGCCAATTTTGCTCACATTTTGAACTAACAATGCTTATTCTTACATTTCTTGGCATTCTTTACAATTTTCATATTTGATTTCATTACTCATTTAGGCATAGTCATATTGGCATTTCATAGGCATAGTCATATTGGCATAGTTTTTATGCTTATCATTTGCATGATAGCATAGCATTTGTCATTTAAAATTCTTCAAAACTTGCATTGGACATTGTCATTGTCATAGTCATTGCTCACACACTCAATCTAAGGGAAACAATTACACACTTGCAACAAGTTAGAAGGTGTTATGGAGGTGATTCATGAAGGCTTCACAAATTTTATGGTATAATCATTTATTTTATTTCTCCTTCATTGTGCTCTATAGTTTCTTTGGGTTTTATATTGATTTAATCACTGTTAACCTTTTAGGAAAATTCCCATTGATACATTGGTGAACTCGACTTCTTTTTATTTCCAAATTTTGTACGCTCATTTTTCAATTTTTTTGTTGTTTTTTGTAGAAATAGGCATGAAACGCCACATTTGACTCTTCTTAAGCCGCATATGCTGCATCGTGATGCATTCGTGGGTTCAAACGATGTAGTTGGTTTGACACACCAAATAAACAGTATAGAAAGCCACATTTGATAGACTACAACACATCTGATCCCACAAATGACACATTTGATATCTGCAATGCATCTATCTGTCAAAATCTAGAACAAAAAATTGAGCTGCATTTGCTGCACAGAGTGACATTTTCTCTGTTGCAACGCATTTTCTTGGTAATATTTCTTTTCCTTTTTTGCATTTGGGTTTTCCTGATTTCCTTTTGCATTCAGGTTATTCTTTTCTACAATCTGACTAGAATAGGTGTTTTCAGGTTACTAATCATTGTTGGCAGCATGTGGCATCAAAGCTTTATGGGTCCAAGACAATTTGCTTAAACTACTAACTTGTGGTTTGCAGGCTCGATTGCCAAAGATTATCATTTTAAAACATTGTGTTTGCATATTTTAGAATAGAAAACACTTAAATTGGTGCATTAAAAAGAACATGTCTTCTATTTCGTTTGATTGTGTTTGAAGGTGGTAGGTGACTATGCTCTCACCCTATGCAAACTAGGTGATAAAAAAACTAGACCCACCTTATATTTTGTGTAACCTTGATGCAATAATCAAAGTATCCTCTCCCCTTGCACATTTATGTGATCCTGGGTGTAAGAGAAACAATTATTGCCTCTAGAACTTGGGTCTGCCTTGGTGGGAAAAAGTACTCACCCCAAGGCGACTCAAACCAGCAATGGAGCTAAGGCCAAGTTACCCCCGACCAGTATATAAATGTGAATCCTAAGGGAAAGCCTAGGACTACGAGTGTAGATGTGTCATATGGACCAAGTAGTAGTTCCCCAAAACCCTGTTGAGCATAACCTCTTTAGGCTGGAGTGCCTCCTAAATGGAGATTAATCTTGTGCCCCATGTATGGCCACTCGAATGGGGGTCCTAAATTAAACACCTTTGTGTAGTAGCCAAAAACCTTCTATTTGCTAGCGCATCAACAGTTCTTGTGAAGGCATCCACATCTTCCCAGTCTTCAGTAGAGGTGATCAATATACCATGGGAGTTTCATGGGGGTTGGAAGCTTGGTTGGCCTAAGAAGAGAGTGCACTATAAGGGGGATCCCATGCATCCAAGCTTATGAATTCACACGCTAAGGATATGCGGTTGGGGAAACCCATGTGGAATCTAGTGGATATTGTCCTGGCTTAACCATAGGATTGTACTTGTTCTCTTTTGTGTTTGGTTACATTCAAATATCCTATTTGCCAAGTGTTTGCTGGATATTGAAAAAAAACAAACAACATTCACACATCTTGAAACAAACGGTCCACTTCAAACAATTCAGGTTTTTGACCAAAACATCAAATAAATTTGACTTTTTACATTCTACACCGTAATTAATACAACACATTCTATGTTTCATGCCACATTTGATAGTCTTTGCAACACATATTCTCTACTAAACCACATTTTCTTCTCTAAACACCGCATTCGCCTGTCTTGCACCGCATCTGTTGTTCAGAAACCCACATTCAACATAGGAAACTACATTTGTTATCTATAGAGCTACATTTGATAAATTACACCACATTTGCAATTTGTAGCATCACATCTGATAACTGGAACACATTTGCTACCTGCAACGATGCATTTTCCTGACATAAATATAAAACCTGTCACAGATTAGAATCTGAGTCCAAACATTTTAGCCTGCTGTCAAACACCTTTTTGCATAAATCTCTGTCAAAAACCAAAACTGAAATTGCTCAAAACATTCATCATTTGCATTCAGTAGCTTGCATTTTGGCCATAGGTTTAATTTTCCAAAGTTTAGTTACATTTCCTAGGCATCGTAATCATCATTTTCAGCATAAATTTTTGTCCTTAGGTTTCATCTTTTCAGACTTTGGATTAGGTTCACTCACCATACTTTGCAAAATCAGTATTTTCAAAAGTAGGTTATATTGGTACTTAGTTGTCATTACTCTTTTCAGTCATTGTCCTTTCTGTGAGAACTTCCAACTCAACAGTCTAGTTAGGAAAGCTCACTAGTCATTTTGACCTTGTCACTTAGTCCCCTTAGCAAGTCCTTTGATAACCAAAATTGAGACATAGGTCAAGCTTAGAGTGGTTAGAAAAACCTTTCTCCAAATTTCATTCATTTTAGTTCTCACTTCAAATATGTTATCTCTCAAAAATCCAAAAATATTGTCCATCCTAGTCCTCATTTTGCACCTAGACTTTGCATTAATAATCTCCTTAGTAAACGTTATCATCCTAGTCCTCATTTGGCACTTAGGCTTAGACAACCTTATCATCTTGCATTGTCATTCTTTATAATCATCTCCTTAGGAAAACACCATTATCACCTTGCATTTTCATCCTTTATCACAAAAAAAAGACAAAAACATAGGTTAGTGTCATCCTCACATTTAGTTGTCATTCTCATTGTCCTCACTTGAGCAATTCCCTTTTATGGTGGAAACTAGACTTGAAAGAAAGAAAATACAAATGGAAAACTTTGGACAAGATTTCAATCCCAACATCGACAATAACATTTGGGACATAAACCAAAACTGGACTTTTTCTGACTTGTTTAACAACACGAACATACAATCATCCACAGACATGCTACCTTCATTGCATAACCCACTAGAACCATTAATACAGAGAGATCAACAAGGACATGCATATGCATAAAACTTAGAAGCTGTAGTGCAAAATCCTGATATAGCCAATTTCGTAGACGACTTAGTCTTACATGACCCTTAAAGGTATCTAGCTATGATTTTGGACGAAGGGGTTAAGTTACCACATGGCTTCGAGATTAATACTTTGAGACGGACATCACTCGACCATAATGTCAACAATAAAAAAAACATGTCCAATAATATTTAACCTCAAAACAACACAAGCAATACCTTTTTTGAGGCCACCTCACAAATTGTCACAAGCACCATTAGTGCTACCTCCAATAATCAAAACAATTCTAATACGATAAACACAACATCCATTGGAGGAACACAACCTGTCACACTACCAACAATGTCCACAATATCATCACAATCTGTTGGAACTGCCTTTGGGTCCTCAACAATGTGGGAAAGTTATTCAAATCCTTTATTCACCACTACAGTTAATGCCATGGGTGCATCATCTAGCCATTCAAATCCTCCACTTACGGCTACATCTAGTACCATGAGTGCATCCTCATCAAACCCTCTCATTGGTACTTCGTTTAATCCCTTGGGAGGAAATAAATGACGTGTCTTTATTCAAGGACCACAACCAAATGTTAACACGTCAACTCAATTTAATACCAATCCCTCCTAAGGACAAAACATGAATATTCCCCTTGGAAAATTTCAACAATCTAGACATGACAATTAGAACACACAACATATGGCACCATTCAGACACCAAAATATTCATGGTCACCATATTCCCCAAATTTTGACTCAAATGGTTGGGGGGAACATTTTGACATATTCATCCCATATTTACACTCAACAACACATCCCCAATCCAATCTTTCAACACCAACAATAGGCAAACCAAAACACATCGTACATTTCACAACAACACATCCCACAAAAAAATGCCAACATCTCTTCACAACAAATGGGGACCCATGGTATACCTATCACTTCCATATATGGCACAATAAATAATCCTACAATTGATGCCTTGACAGTTCATGTGGCTCAATTACAAAAGACCATAGAAAATATGCAAATGTCCGATAAGAAATCACAAATATCATATGACATGCGTATATCATTTTGACACAATGCTATACATGCCGCCATTTCCTCCAGTATATGTGTCACCAAATTCTACCAAGTACAGAGGAAAGATAGATCCTATTGAACATGTTCGAGAATTCACAACCCACTATATGGACATTGCCTATGAACACACGTATTTAATGAGACTCTTCTCCAAAATTCTTGCAAGACTTTCCCTTGAATGGTTCTCCACACAAAAATGGATAAAAACATGGGATGAACTTAAACACAAATTCATAAAAAAATATGCATATAACATTGACATGGACACCTCCATCACTAGCTTATGCACTCTCACACAAGAAGATACTGGTGAAACTTTCATCCCATTCTTCCAAAAATGGAGAAGTCTAGCTAGCCATTGTCATATCGACATACTCGAAAAAGAAAAGGTTGACATGTTTGTTCAAACACTTCTAGGCCCTTTGAAATATGGATTGCAGGTTCATTTCTACACCACTTTCACAGACCTAGTTGAAAAGGGTGTCCAAGTTGAGAAAACTCTTGTTGCAAAAGGAGAGCTGAAATATGGTCCTAAAAACACAAATGCAAACCCGCTTGTAGAAAAAAATAAGTATTGGGTAAAAATTAACATGTTACCAATGATGGTGTAGTGGATGCCAAGACTGTAAACATGATGGGTCCAGTACTCACTCTTAAAGGAATTCAACCACTCGATGCCACTCCAAATAACCAATTTGGTCAAAATAGTCAAAGTCAAGGACAACCCCGCCAACCAAAATAATTACCAAAAAGATGAACTTACACTACTTTGGGAGAACCAATTGAGGATGTCCTTAAGAAAATCCTCCAAAATGGTCTCATCACACTTGAAGAACCTAAGCCGTATGACCCAGGGTAGTTTAAACCATCATGGTGGGATGATAATACTTTCTGTGATTACCACCGGGCTAAAGGACATAAGACATCCTCCTACTGACAATTAAGAAATATTGTACAAGACTTTATCAAAAATTGAACTATTGAATTGGGTGGGCCACAATTTACATCAAATGCTAACCATACCATCCACAAAAACCCACTGCAAGACCTTTTTCCAATAAAGCTTCAACACCAGGTCTTAAGACAAATGACAATCAAGCCAATTACACCTGTGCCAAGTATGACTATTTAGGTGGACCTATTATTAACAATGTCTGAACTGATGATGAATGCATCAATACCATCATAGTCAAAAGAGCACCTCAATGTAACTCAACTACTTGAAGTGGCAAGGTCACCATAGTTGGTTCACCTCATCCTAGATAGTCGAAACTCACAATAATTGGTCCACCTGCTAAGCAATCACAACCCGACTCATCCGCAAAATAATGGAAACCCAAGAGTCACTTCAACTTTATCGACCAGCTCAGAAAAACTCCTGGGAAAATTTCCATACTCGAATTACTTCGCATTTCTCTGCACATAAAGTTATACTCGACAAAACCTTGCAAGCGTCCTCTGTCCCATAGGACATTGATTCCAACCAATTTGAGACCATGGTGGGATACCTCACTACACCTCATCATGTCACATTTTTTGATCAATATCACTCGTCACCCAAGACCAATCATAATGACGTGTTGCACATCAAAGTTTTCATCCATAAGAACAAGGTTAGAAGAGTTTTAGTAGATGGCAGAGCAGGGTTGAACATATGCTCCTTAACACTGGTTAAGGCTCTAGGCTTTTCTGATGCTTGTGTAGATGCTACAAAGAGCATAGTCATAAAGGCATATGATGATGAAGAACGTTCCTTCCGAGGTGTGATCACTCTTCCCATCAGGGTTGGGCCAATCATTGTGGACATAACTTTCCAAGTCTTGGATCTTGAATTTCCCTATAACATCTTGCTTGGCCGACCTTGGATTCATGCTCTAAAGGTTGTTCCCTCCAGATATCACTAGTGCTTGAAATTTCCCTTTGACGGTACATAAATCACCATATATGGAGACCCCGACCCCTTTCAGTATTGCACAAATCTAAGGGGTATTTTCAAAAATTGAGTGCCCATCAACTGAGAAGCATCAAGCCCTTCTTCTTCCAAATACATTGACCTGTCCACACTCGCATCATCATCCACTTCCACTCCTTCCACAACTTCCATCTCACCATCATCTTCCTTGATTCCTAAAGCTGAGTCCAATGTCAAGATCTAGGACCTAGGCTTTGGAGAATTTAAACTACGTACGATATATTGCATCAGAAAAATACCCAAGTCTACTCAGGTCTATGGTTGGTCATGTTTTAGAATGGAACCTAAACAAATTTTTAAAGTTCCACCAAAAACAATTTTTATAAGATGGGGAGACATGAATAACGAAGACATTACCGACATATTAGGATGGATTTACAAAGAAATGGAAGCCTTACCCCCATTACCAGTCCATATATATGACAAAGGCTATTACATGATGAAGGAAAAAGGTTATGATGGTACTAGTGGCCTTGGAAAGAATAAAATAGGGATATGAGAACCTTTGATGTCATATGAAAGACCAAAACTTCTTGGACTATGATATGGATTTACTAACAATGATGATTGACGTACTAATGGACTTTTGAGTGAGTGCGTGCACACTTCGGAAAGTGTCAAGACCATTAAGGAATCCCATACCGAAAATGAATCCCATGAGTGGTAATTTGACTCCCAACGATCCCTAAGTGACTATTGTCTTGATGATTTGCTCCTCAAACTTGGAAAACTTTCCTTTGAACAAATATTTTGGCAAACGTTCAAACTTGATCAAGCATCGAATAATGAAAATCTTAAGATCCCAATGAAACAAGAAGGCTGGGATAGCCCCTTTGCCCAAGAAACAATGACAAGCCAGAATCCTCTTCCAATCCCATTAACCCTCATCATGGCATACTAGCCCAAACATCTGAACCTAATAACCATCAGGCGGATCCATCAGAATTGCCACATGACACTGATGACCATGACTCTGATTCCTTCATCCCCTACTTTTCCAAGGAGTATGAAACAAGTGAAGGGGAATATTGGATAGAGTCTGATGTGGAATTGGATGATGACAACTTCATTTTCAATGTCTTTGAATTCGTCTGCATGCTTTCTGCATCTTCCCCACAATTCACTAACGTTGATGATGGCATTTCCTTAGTCTACCTGCAACTAATCGATTGGGACCAACAATGCTTGCTAGTCCTGGACATCTTTTAGAATGATGAGGCCATTGTGGAATTTATGGGACTCCATGAGAATATACCAAGTGGGGACCATAAGGCATGATTCGCCATTGACCTAGATTGTGTGGCCTACTTCAGGGAAACTGCTATATCCTCTAGTTGCAAAATGAAAAGTAAAAATAAGACAAAAAATGAAACGTCTTTAGGTGAAAATCGAAAGGCACCTTCTGACAATAAAAAAGTAAAAATAAAGGATGTATCTGCGGGTGAAAACCTCTCTGAGGTGCCTAAAGATGGAGGACTAGACTTTCTTCTTGTGACTTAAGAGAAATCAACAATGCTCATAGAGGACACTTTAGAAGTCAATAAATCAATAGCAGAAGAGCCCAAAATAGTCCTCTTTGTGGCATCCCTGATAGAACAAAAACCTGAGTTCCACAAGTTTTGTATAGAGTGAAAGATTAATTTTGCATGGTAGTATACTAATATGCTAGGGTTGGATCCTAAACTGGTTTTGCACCATTTGCCACTACTTCTAGAGGCTAAACCAGTAAAGCAAAAGCTGCATAAAATGCATCCTCAGATTTCCCTGTTAGTTAAGGATGAACTCAAGAAACTGCTAGACACAAGATTCATACGGTCTATCAACTATGCTAAATAGATATCCAATCTTGTATTAGTAACAAAGCCAAATGTTCAGATCCATGTCTATAGAGATTTTAGAGATTTAAATAAGGTATGTCCAAAACATGACTTTCCATTGCCAAACATAGATATCATAGTAGATCTCATGACAGGATATGAGATGTTGTCCCTCATGTACGGTTTCTTAGGATATAATAAAATTCGTATTGCCCTCAAAGATCAACATAAAACAACATTCACTTGTCCTTGGGGTACATACTGCAGGAATTTCATGCCTTTTGGTTTTAAGAATGTAGGCACCACGTACCAGAGAGCTATGAGAACCATATTCCATGATATGATGCATAAGATAATGGAAGACTACGTGGATGACCTTTTGGCTAAATTAGTAACAAGAAAAGACCATTTGAATATGTTAGACACAATTTTCAAGAGACTAGAAGAATACAAAGTCTGACTGAATCCTAAGAAATGCGTCTTTGGCGTGACATCTGGAAAACTTTTGGGATACATAATTTCTCGAAGAGGCATTGAATTCGATCCAGCCAAAGTAAAAGCCATATTAGAAATGCCTCCTCCTAGAGGAATAAGTGAACTCGAGACATTACAAGGCAGGGTACAATCTATCTAGCACTTCATAGCACAATTGGTCGATAAGTGTCAACCATTCCAATATCTTCTGTGCAAGGGAATCCCCTTTGTATGGACAGATAAATACCAAGAGGCCTTTCAAAATATAAAAGACTACCTATTGTCACTGCTAGTTTTTATGCCTCTTATTCAAGGAAAACCTTTAATTTTATACATCTTTGCCACTACTTCAGCACTGGGGGCATTACTAGCACAAAACGACCATGAAGAAAAGGAAAGGGCCATATATTATATTAGTCAGACACTAGTTGGATATGCGCTGAATTACACATGAATTGAAAGTGCTTGCCTAGCAGTTGTCTTTGCTACTTAGAAGCTAAGACACTATATGTTGAGTTAGAGGACATAGTTGGTAGCAAAGATTGACCCCCTGAAATATCTACTGAGTCGCGCAACATTGATAGGACATTTGGAAAAATGGGTCATGATTCTAAGTGAGTATGATATTCAATACATGGAAAGAAAGGAAATAAAGGGACAAGTGACAACATACCAACTGGAAAATGCACCTATAAAAAGTAATCACCCATTAGTGGAAAATTTCCTAGATGATTCAATATTCCATATAGAACCTAAGTCACCTTGGAGGCTATACTTTGATGGATCTCATACTAATCATGGCTCGGGGCTAGGAATCCTATTTATCACCCCTCAAGGAGTTTCCATTCCTAAGTATTTCTACATAGCTTTCCCTTGTACAAATAATGTGGTAGAATATGAAGCACTTGTTACAGGACTTAGAATGGCAATAAAATGGAAAATCAGAAAGCTTCATGTCTATGCGGATTCTCAGTTAGTCATCAACCAAGTCAATGATGACTATGACACTAAGGATGAGAAACTAATGCCCTACAAATGAATTATTGATAGCTTTCAAACATATTTTCACATGGTGACTTTTGAGAAAGTTTTGAGAACACAAAACAAGGTAGCAGATGCCATGACTACGATTATCTCTCTCCTTGACATTCTGAGCAATATGCCTCAACTAGAGTTCTTGGTAGAATAGTTGTTGGTCCTCGCCTATGATATTCTTGAATCTGAGATGGTCTATGACCTATTTGGTCCCAATTCTCCTTGGTATCAAGACATTCATGACTACCTCAAGTCCCAAACCCTTCCCCCCAACCTATCTAATAACCAAAGAAAGTCCTTTATCTGAAAAGTCGCTAGATATGCCATTGTTAGTGCCACCCTTTACCACTATAGCTTTGACAACACCTTCCTTAGATGTCTCGACACCAACGAAGCACACACAACCTTACGTGAAGTACATGAAGGTAGATGTGGATCTCATTCAAGTGAGCCTACTCTAGCTAAGAAGATAACGAGACTTGGGTACTACTGGTCGACCATTGAGAAAGATGCACTAGAATATGTCAGGACTTGTCGCCAATGTTAGATACATAGTGATTTGATTCACGTTCCATCATAGGAACTTCGACCAATTACTTCTCCTTGGCCCTTCACACAATGGGGACTCAAACTCGTGGGAAAAATCCATCCTACCTCATCCAATGGCCGCAAATTCATCATCACCACCACTGAGTACTTTATGAAGTGGATCGAAGCCATCCCCCTTACATACATAACCGAAAAAAAAATCTCCAAGTTCATTCTCAACTACATCATTTTCCAGTATGGTCTTCCATAGTCCATCATCACAGACAATGAAAATCCATTCAAAAACCAAGACATTCGTGAGTTATGTGAGTGATTCCATATCCAACATCATTTTTCCATGCCATATTACTTGCAAGGAAATGGTCAAGCTGAGGCATCTATTGAAACCATTGTTAAAATTCTAAAAAAGATTGTCAATGATGTTGGTCGTGATTGGCACATCCAACTTAACCCTGCTTTATGGGCTTATCGCACCAACATTTGCACACCCACAGGGGCCACTCCATTCACCCTGGTCTTTGGAGTAGAAGCCATATTTCCCATCAAGGTTGAAATTCCTTCTTTACGAGTCTCCCTGAAGGGTCTGACAGATGATGAGGAGTATAGACAGTTGCGCCTACACAAGCTAGAGATGTTAGAGGAAAGAAGACATAATTCCCTGAACCATCTACAGGCATATCAAAACCATCTCTATCATAGCTACAACAAGAGAGTCATGGTCAGGAAGTTTGACATTGGCGACTTAGTCCTCATGCAAAATCCCAAGAATCAGGCTGACAGAGAAAAACTTGGCAAGTTCAAACCAAATTGGCTGGGTCCTTACATCATCATATCCTCTTTTATTTATGGAGCTTATCAGCTGGCTACTCCATATGGGGAATAAATGACAGAGACTATCAATAGTCAACATCTTCAAAATTTCTATGCATAGCATTAGAAAGACAAGCTGAAAACCTTAAAAATACAAAAAAATTGAAAAATGATAAAAAAAATTGTCACCTTGATGAAAACCTAGCAAATAGGTGTCTTGGCGACACCAAAAATATGAAAAAATGACAAAAATAGTAAAGAGAAATAATTCGTCCAACAGTGAAAACTTGGAAAACAAGCGCTTTGGATAAGTACCATGGTGAAAACCTAGGAAACATCCGCCATGCGTAGTCAGTCATTGCTCTGCCATCTACTATCGCTTTATCTGCCTTGGTCCATAATGAAACACATTTCTTTGTCACTACCATGACACTTGCCATGACATTGTACCCTTCCTTTCATGGTTGATAAATGGTTGATATTAAAGTCCTGCATATTGTCCATTCGTTATCCCATGCATATCCTTTTCACGTCTTTCAAATTTGGCTAAGTCTTTGGCCTGACTAGGGGAAAAATTTTATCATGTGACTATAGTGGGTATCACACATGGTCTCAACATTCGTAAAATGTCCTTAAAAAAAAAGACAAAAAACATTGTAAAATGTCCTAAAAAAATGGAAAAAATGACATAAAACGTCCTGAAGAAAGACCAAAAACATCATAAAACGTCCTAAAGAAAGACCTAAAAAATAAAAAAAAACGTCTTGAAGAAATCCCAACAAAATCAAATATCTAGAAAACACAAAAACAAATTCATTCCTCGTCAAGTAGGCCAAGTCAATCAGTCTTTGTCATTTGTCTTAACTACGTTGTCTCTATGCATTTGCTACGTAGGCAAGACTCATCTTTGAGTCCCTGAGACATTAGGCCAGTCCTTGTAAGTTTTTCAAAATAAAATCATGATTCAATCTTTGGTCATCAATACAAAGTCATTGGTCATGTTGAACTATGAGGTCTCTGAGTGCATGACATAGGCAAGGCCTTCTATCGATGAGCCCCTGAGGCTGCACTAGGTCAATCCATTAGGGTTCATGACACTACACTGGCACACACATCAAAATGTCTTCAAGTTAAAGCAAGTCCTGTCCAAATAGACAAACTTTTAAAAATTATGACAATCATTTAATCAACAGGTCAATCTCATCAGCATATCAATCACATCAACATGACAATATCAACATATAGTCAACACAAGTCATAAATTAGTCAAACTTCAGTCAAAATTAGTCAAAACAAGGAAAATTATCTAAACCAGTCAAACTACCAACTCTAGGTTATCTTTTAGATGCATCCTTCTAAAGAATAGCTCTCATTTATGCCTTAGGATGTGTCCTTCCTAGGCATCGTCACCGTCATCTGACATTTTGAGGGATCCTATTGAAATTTAAGGATCACTCCTCTCGACATCAGTATCTTTCAAATGCGTCCTTTTGAAGAATAGCTTTGTCATTTATGCCTTAGGATGTGTCCTTCCTAGGCATCGTCACTGCCATCTAACATTTTGAGGGATCCTCTTGACATTTAAGGATCACTCCTCTCAACATCAGTATCTTTCAGATGCATCCTGAAGAATAGCTCTGTCATTTATGCCTTAGGATGTGTCCTTCCTAGGCATCGTCACTGTCATCTAACATTTTGAGGGATCCTCTTGACATTTAAGGATCAATCCTCTCGACATCAGTATCTTTTAGATACGTCCTTCTAAAGAATAGCTTTATCATTTATGCCTTAGGATGTGTCCTTCCTAGGAATTGTCACTGCTGTCTGGCATTTTGAGGGATCCTCTTGACATTGACATCATTCAGGATGTGTCCTTCCTAAATTTGACAAATCATCGGCATTTCGTCATCTCAGCATCGTCAACCTTGACACCTTGGCATCTTGACATTAAAACACTTGGCATTCAGACACACTTGGAAAACACTTGGAAAATATTGTCTTGGCATTTTGTTCTTCGATCTTTCATCATGTTACTAGCTTCTCTGCAATGTCTTGACATCAAGATTTAGAGAAGCAGTGATGTATCATGATGATTGTCTTGTTTTATCTTTTTGGCAGTCATGTTTCTAGTTCTTCGAGGATGTCCTGATGACAAGATTTAGAAGAGCAATGACGTTTCATGACATGTCTTTATTGTCTTTATTTTCCTTTCTATGCTTGTGGCTAGTTATGACAAAAAGACTAGGGCAATTGTGCTCTTAGTATGAGTCACGATCATCCTTGTTTGCGACTATCTGTTTTGCAAGTGGATGAGGTTGCACACCTTGGTCTACGTAATATCATGGTGTTTGTTGTCCATTTGTGTCATTTTTTACCACCCAATGATGATTCAAGCAACAACTATTAGTACTTTGGCAAATGTTGAAGGATTATTTTCCCATCCCACCCTTCTTCGTTTCCCCTCTAACATTTCATTTAGTCTGCATCTTCATCATCCATATCTTTTCGACTAACACTTTCTTTTCCTGTCATCTTCTAGTTTTCTCGTCCATTTTTGAGAGCACACTTGTGTTCTTGGAACCTAATTGTCCTCTCGAGGGGGCATACCGCTACCTCCTTGACATTCTTCCTCATCCTATTTTTCACTAGGGCATATTTTTAACTTATTTTCTTTGTCACAATGCGACATGCTACATTATGACAAAGAGGGGAAAAATGTAGACACATAAAAATGACCTAGGCCTACAAGCTCTATTTTTACCACTTTCATCCTAGCATAATTATGACATTTTAATTATGTCCTCGGTCCACCTTCGACTATTAATTAAATAATTCATAATTATTTCATTAATTCATGTCTTTTTATTCTTCATGATTATTAAATAAATAAATTTTATTTATTTATTCAATACATCATTAATTGTCTAAATCTTCCCATAATTAAATAAATTTCTTAATTTATTTAGTTACCTTTATTCATTTATGTCTTCCTGATTATTAAATAAATATATTTTATTTATTTAATATGCCACTAATTCTTAAATCTTCTTATAATTAAATAGGTTTATTAATTTATTTAATTACTAATCACATTCTCTAAATTAAATGATTATCTTTAATTATTTAATTTTTTTATTTAACATTTCCCTCATTTTAAATTTTAAATTAATTATTTAAAATGGCCTCACATGCTAACTACCACTTCTTTTAGTAAATAATCTGAAAATCAATTATTCACTGTCACACAAATCCATATTTTTGAATTAATTTAATTCAAAAATGGTAATCTTCTTCCATAAATCAAATAATTGAGCAAATTCTTGATTTTCCAAATCTACTTTTTCTATCCAGTCTTTATCTTCTTGATTTTTTGAATCTTATCTTTTGTCCAGTCTTTATCTTCTTGATTTTCAAAATCTTTATCTTTTTGGATAATTGTCACATTTATTCTCAACCGTCGATGTGATTTTCTAAAATTGCATCTTGGCCACTCATTTAAGATTCTTTCCTGAACCCTAATTATGGGTTGTGACACACAATCTTGACCTATGATTTTAGGCTTCCGTCAACTTTTAATCTCGGTCATCTGTCTAGAATTGCATTTTCTATAAAATGCCATTTTTGCTCACATTTTGAACTAAATCTTATGCTTACATTTCTTGGCATTCTTTACAATTTTCATATTTGATTTCATTACTCATTTAGGCATAGTCATATTGGCATAGTTTTTATGCTTATCATTTGCATGATAGCATAGCATTTGTCATTTCAAATCCTTCAAACCTTGCATTGGACATTGTCATTGTCATAGTCATTGTTCACACACTCAATCTGAGCACAACAATTACACACTTGCAACAAGTTAGAAGGTGCTATGGAGGTGATTCATGAAAGATTCACAAATTTTGTGGTATAATAATTTGTTTTATTTCTCCTTCATTGTGCTCTATAGTTTCTTCGGGTTTTATATTGATTTAATCACTGCTAACCTTTCAGGAAAATTTCCATTGATACATTTTTTACCGCCCACTTATTTAGCAACACCTCTGGTATTCTTTTAGCTTGCAACTCCTGAGCTACAACAAGCTCACTATCTTCAAAAACATTACAGTTAACATTAACTACACTTGGCACATAAGGTTCAATGTGATCCTTTGCCAATGACTCTGATTTTATTGTCACTTTTTTTTCCATACCTGGTCCTAAAAAGTATATGGGACTAGTCAGAAGATAGATATCCTCCAATCTTTACAGTGAAGTCCCTTGATAAACATAGGGCAAAGAAAGGAGGTAAGTCAATGATGAAAACATCCTAAGGAATTGAAAAATTTAGACATGCATGTAATGTGAGTCCCAAATCTTTGATAACACCAATAGTGTTAACTGTTGTACCATCTAGTTGAAGCACTCCTTTCTCAAGGGGCTAGTATTTTAGTCCTAACTAGTCTGCAATCCTTTTTGGCATGACTGAACTACTAGCTCCACTGTCAACCATACAATTCTGAACTAGTTTGTCTCCTACAATCAATGTCACATAGAAAGGAGGAGGATTGACACATTTTTCAGATTATTTACTTGGTTGTTTATTCTATTGTATATCATTATCCTGGGGTATATTTGTAAAAACAACCTTAACTAGTCACTAATTTTTTAGTTAAGGCAGATTGTAACAACTCCTTTCGGCTTGGGATTGCCAAAGAGTCCCACATAGACATTGTGATATTCATCCTTTTCATATTCTCAACAATATTGAAGGGAGCAGTAGAATTTACCTTCTGTTGTATCCTTGCAGCAACGAGCTCAGTTTTCAAGTGGGGTAACTCCTTGGCAGCTACTTGTGGATTCTTCTACAAAATGCGAGGCACTTGTGATGTAGATGGTTTTGTAGCTATATCTTTTCCTTTATTAGCTTCCTGCTCAAGTTCAAAGGCTCTTTTCTTTTCTCTTATATTTGTAGCAATTGGAGAATCATTTGCATTGACTCCATAAAACTCTTCTCCTTGCTAGTTTAATAGAGTAGCATCACTTGAAAGTTGGTCTTTTTGCTGTAAAGATCCATCATTAGGTGTGTTCTATTGTGAGTTTGAAACAAATACCATTAGAGTTGTATTGATGATTCCATTTTAACAAGTGGTCTGATTATGAGGCTGGTTGTAGGGATAACACCATTCATAATCTATAGCCAAGTTTTTTTGAATAGGGACAATGTCCTTAGCTGCACTAAGAGGAGCAGGATTATATACTTGAAAATGCCTTGTATTAATATTTTGTCTTGGCCCTTGGTAATTTCCTTGATAAGGTTGCCTATTACCTTGATACTGCTGTTGTTGACCTTGATAAGGCTGATTTACAGTCTAATTCTATTGTTGATAAGGTCTATTATATGATTGTTGCTTCTCTAAGCTTACCAAATTATTACCGAAGGTTTGAAGCAAACTTTTAATCTCTTGCAGCTCTTGAGATGATCTTGGAGTAGTATTTTATTGACTTGTAGCAATTGGAACAAAAGCTGATGAAACTGGAATAACTGGCAAAGGTGTAAAGGGTGGTCTTTGTAGAGGTATATTAGGTTGAATCTCATAAAAGATAGGCACCAGTGGCCTAGGGGAAATCTTTCCTACCTAAATTAAATAGTTTTCAGCCCTGATTGCTACCTCATAAGCATTTGGTAAAGACACCCCTCCCATTGAACGTGTCATAACTACTATTTCACTGTTTATGTCTTTTAAATAGTACAAAAAGGCATGCTTAGGAGAAGGCCTCATAGTATCTAGGATTCTATCCCAAGTTTTCTAAAATATGAAATTAAAGTCTGTCATTTGCTCCTGAGGAGCTCTCTTTATAGTTGTTAACTGCTCAACCGGTGACAGGTGGTCAGAATTTTCTAGAAACTACTTATGCAGCTTGTCTCCTAACTCATCCCAAGTTGCAATAGACCCAACTTGTAGACCTCTAAACCATTGCAATGCCTCCCCTTTAAATGAGGTTGCAAGCAATCTGACAACTACATTCTCGTGGGTTATATGGTGAACCCCACAAAGAGATGCTACATCTCTAATGTGTTCAATAGGAGTTGTTTGATCTTCTCCTATGAAAACAGGAAAACTCTTGAAGGCTGCTCCAGGGATATCATCATGTTGGGCCAAGTTCAATGGACTACCTCCATTGAATGGCACAAAAGGCTGATTTATAGCCATTTGCACAACTAAAGCTTGATTGACCTAAACTGAAACAACATGAATTGAGGTTGTAAATATAGTTGAACTGGATTTAAAGGATGGTCTGGAACTTGGTGGGGTTGATTGAACCCTCTTTGAGATAGAAACTCTTTTAAAAGACCTACTCTGCCTTCTAGGTGGAGATAATTGTAAATACTCAAAGGACTCTGAACTCCTAGTCTGAATCCTTTTCATGTAAAGCTTAACAACATTGGTTTTTTCAAACTTTACCCCCAATGGAAGTCACCTGATATGCAAAAATATGCCTCTTAAAGGCTTGAAATGTTGGCAGCATATCATAATCAGCAATATCTTATGTTTTTTTTGAACTGTCTGATTTGACAGTCCCACCAGGCGTGCCAAAAATGTTAACACTATGATTTGCACCCAAGCTGAAATTTGACACAGCTAATCATGTGTAACATGGGAACTTTTCTAAGGCTATGGGTGACCTTATGGCAGAAAAGGACCTCCAGATAAAGTTGGTTCTTTATTGGATCTCACCTAGAACTACTACTTTTCTTTCTGATGAAAAGGTAAGAAAAATGAACTTTGAAAAGAAACTAAAAATTTCTATCTTATGGTGAAACACCAAACTGACTAAATAGCATGCAAACTCAATTTTGTTACACTTTTCAGTTAACAGATTAATAAAAGGCTTACACAACTCATTTTTGCATATTGCTTACACAAGTATTTTATAAGAAGGTGTTGACACAAGACCCTAGAAAGAAAAGATATATTTCATGACTAGAATTCTTGTATTTTCACACAAACCATAACCTATAAACATATATTTTCTTGCAAGAAGGCTTTTCCAATGAGACAAAAATACAAGGAAAGACACAAATTTCACAAGTAGATTGATCAATCACCATAACATACACACAAGTAGGCAAGTAATGAGAGGGTAAAAATAACTCAGTACTATTAATCATCCAAGGTACTCATAGTTTGCATGACAAAATGAGTTACAAAAAAGATGTTGAAGTCTGATGAAGAACTATAAGATTACTATCTCCAGAAATCTACAAATTGAGAGCTAAACTCAAAAATGAGTTACATGAGTGGATATATCACACAACCCAAGTGGTTGCACCAAAATAGGAGCAAGCAACAACTTTGGGTCGGATGTCCTAGAAAAGCCTAAAAAAAGGGCATTAGATTTCTCATAAAACAACCTCCAACATGTGAGGAAGAAGGTTTTGGCCAAACCAAACACCTAGGTATGCAAGACCACCAAAAAAGTGCATTAATTCCCCCTACAAGTGTGGGTACATGTCTCTAAACTAAAAATAACTCCCCCTATATTCCCTCCACTTGTTTTCAAAACACAAATTCCACTAAATGTTGATAATCTCAATCATTTTGCATTCCCTCTTTTTAAAATAACAAAACATTTTAAGGTTCATAATTGCACCTTAAAATCATTTTGTTTTACAATAAATATATATGTAAAAGAGGAAAATTCAGAGGAAAACCTCCAAGTAGACATACATAGCTGAGGTGGCAATCTCAAAATGAGATAGACTCCTTGTTGGCACCTTCAAGAGTTTGCAAAAAATCATAAGGCACAAAAAATTTCCTAAGGCACAAAGCACCTTCTCTTGGCCATGGGGTATACATTAGTTGAATTGATAAAAACAAAGGCATATCACATATGTTGTATTGGAACACTCCATATTGCATTGTTGAGGACTTGGAAATGATTTGAAACAAGGGGAAAAAGGGACTTAAGGCATAGAATGCCTAAGTGAATAACATATGTTTTGGCCCCCATGCATTAACACATGTTTCAATTTAAAAAAAAAACATGGGAAGAAAATCCCATGCCCATCGAATAGGGTCAAACCCTAATCATCAAAACACCCAAAATGAAGGGAAAACATCATTATTCGGTCATTGAACAATCTAGAACATGATGTTGTCACGGTGGAGTTTGAGAAAACAAAGAAAAAAATGGAGACTCACATTGGTTTTTTGGTGATTTTTTGAGGAAAGCATCTCGAGCAGTACGTAAATGTTCATTCTGTAGCTCAAAATCTAGATTTTACACCATTTGGAGGCTATTTTTGAACCTATAGGCCATGTCCATGGACACATTTCTCACCCATATGTATTATTTGTTCTTATTGTTGTTGTTTCATTCTGGCACAAACGCCATGAGAACTCAAATGAAGCTTTGTTAAAAGCAAGAAGCTTGAAAGTTTGCAACAAAATTCATGAGCAAAAACTCCAAGTGAGCTAAATCAACCATTCAACTCTGATTCTGAGCAAAAGAAAGCTATTTTGAGCCCTCCATCTTAAAAATATAACAACAATGTTTATTTTCTTCTTTGCATTTGGATTCAAATGAAGAAACTCCAATTTCTTTATTGTTTCTGTGAGAGAATCTTGTTCTTTTGGCCGTGGCCAAGAAAATGGAAAGGATTTTGATTTTACATCTTCTACTTTTGTAGAAAAAATCTTCATTTTACGACCTCCATTTTTAAAAAAAAATTGGGTTTCCTCTATATTCACAATTTTGTTCCATTTTGCAATATAATTGCAGAACACCTAAGTAGGTTTTTTATAGCACATGCATTTTTGGATCTGCAACTTTTTTTGAAAAGAGCCCAAGTGGGTTTCATGGTTTCTTGAAGAAACTCAATTTTTTTTTTGTAGAAATGGAAATGGGTTTTGTAAATACACCCATTTTCTTCAATCTGTAGCAATGTTGTTTTAAATTTTAAAACTCTTGGTGGGTTTTCCATATTTTGCAAAAAAATAGAGGTTTACTTGACCACGACCTTCCATAATGCATAAAAAGTTGCTTGCTCCTATTTTTGTTCCTTTTGCATTGAAATCTCATGATAAACCCAGATGGGTCTTTTCAATTTGAAAGAAAACCTCTGATTTTGTAGCAAGATGATTGAATGCCATTGTACAGTGTGGGTACAATTGAAAGCTCCAATGTGTAGCAAAAAATGTGTTTTTCAGTGAGCAGTTGAATTGATTTTGTGAATGCACTTCCTTTTCCTGTAGAATGTCTTTGCAATGGTTGTCTCTAGCAGGTCTGTGAGGCTTTGTTGTATCTTTGACTCTTGTGAAGAAGCCTCAATTCTGCAATGGTCTTCTACCTCTTTAATGTCGTAGTCTTTTTCCTATGTATGATTGAATTATGACGATGTTCATCACTTGGGACTATCCCTTGTTATGGCTGTATAGTGACTGTTCATTTGAAATGTTGGACTGGACTGAGACCACATCTCATAACTGTCCTCCATTTAATGATGATTGTTCCTTGCTTTTGTATGGCTGTCTTTTTCCCTTGCTTTGTAATACAGAGTCACTATATATATTTCATTGTGATTTCCATGTACACCTACTTGCATTTACATTTTACCTCATATAGCTCATGTACCTAAGCCATTTTCTTATTCAAGACTATTCTCCAAACATTTATTTTTAACAACTTCCATATCTTGCATCAAAAATACCATTTACAACTTTATATAAGGACTGCTTAAATGTACCCATTCCATATTGTGAACCTATACTGCTACTGTGTAGCATATGCACTTTGTTCTCATGATTGTTATCCTTGCATACCACATTAAAGCTTTGTACCTTTCTTCCCATGAGATGACAACATCTTTTAGGAATTCTATTAAATAGTTCATATGCCTTGCCTATGCCTCCACCTGATAACCTAAGGAGAGCTTTAATGTTATTGAAGCTCATTGTACTTATTGAATGAGTTATTGTATCTTAGAAGAATACCAACTATTATCACATGCTATCACTAGTTTATCCATTATGCTCCTCTAATATAGAATAATTGGCTTCCAGGTACATCACCTCATTTGGGAATTATTTGGCATTTAAAGGTGACACAATTTCTTCTAGCATTTTTTTCCTTTTTCTTTAGAGTTACCTCATTGGTGCAGGAGCACCCAATCACCTAGTTTCAAAGTTTCATGTTTGAAGGTCAAGGGGAGTCAATATTGTGTGTCTAGGTTTATATAGGAGTGTTTTGTGTTTATTTATGTTCAATAAGGTCTAAAAAGACCAATCTAATGTAAAGGACTCTGAGTCATTTGGTTGAATATGTCAAAAGGATTCATAAAGAAAAACCTTATGTAATCATGGTATGTAATGCTTAGGTGCAGAACAAACTCTCCTAACATCAAAACCTCAGGGAAGAATGCAGAGGTGACTTTAAATTTTGCAATTACAGTTTAATTAAGATACTCACGAAAGAAATAATAGAAATAGAGAAATGAACATACACAATTTAGACACCATATTTACATGGGAAAACCCTTACAAGAGAAAAACCCACCACACCAAGAAAAGCCTCTTTGTATTATAGTAAAGAAAATTACATACAGAGTTCAAACTTAACTTTCTAATGTCAATTTACAACAACATAATTTCCTGATCAACCTTGTATAGAAATGCTCTTAGAATTGAATTCATACACACTGATCAAATCGCGTTCAATCGAGAAACACTTCGTTATCTCACACTCTTTTGTACATCATCATCCGCCATTGCTTGAACATAATAATTTTTCCTCATAGTCTATTCATCCCCCTCACAGGAACGGTTGCAACAGTTCAACTTCTAGTGGTTCAAATTTTGCTTCTCTAATTGGTCAAAAACAAACCATGTAGGATATTCTTTTGGTCAAGGTGTTCAATGAAATCGCATGTCGGTGAGACACTACGTCGTGTCTCCCTGATGCCATAATGCCCGACTGTCGTGATCACCCAGAGTCACCACCACCAGCAAGAGTCATATCGAGTTCAAAACTGTCGCCTAGACACACTCTATCGCTAAGACATCACATCGATATCCACTGCAGAACCATCGGCCAGACCATCGCTATCGGCGAGAGGTCATACCGAACACAAATCCATCTTGTGCAAATCTATCAGTGAGACAAGTGCTATCGGCAAGAGTTCTCATTGAAAGCACCTGCCTGTTGGTGAGAGAAACCTTAATGCTAAGACTTCACATCGATGTTCAACTCATGTAGCTCTATCAGCGAGACCACATCCATTGGCAAGAGTTCTTATTGAATGCGAACCTGTCAGCGAAGAGTCTCCCCGAAGTCATCCGTCGCCTAAGTGTAAAACCTCGGCGAGACATACTCAGTTGGTATAAGTCATTCTGAATGTTCAAGCCTCTCCTCGATGACTTCTGTCACCACGAGTCTCCCTGATAACCATTAGAAACCAAACCGTTGGCAAGAGGTCTGCCCTGGTGGAGAGAGATGGGAAAATCACAGCGATCAAAATGTCTTGCCGATGACTCCCATTGGCAAGACAGAAACAAAGTCTTGATGATCTGAGCACTTTACAAATTTAGAACATAGCTGCTAGTCAGTAAGACATTCAGAGAGTCTCACTAACTTTTCCCTTACAAGAGTTGACATGCCAGTAAGATTGAGGCACATTTTCCAACAATCTCCCACTTCATGAAGATCTTACTGACACCTCCAAAGCACAAAAAAACTACTAAAATTCATGGGAACTGAGGCCCATTGAACTGGAACACCACCTAAACTTGTCTATGCTCATTGGCTTCATCAATGCATCTGCAACATTTTCTAAAGTATCCACTTTTTCTAAAGAGACCTTTCCATCCTCCACCATATCTTGTACAAAATGATACTACACATCAATATGTTTCATCCTGGCATGGAAAGTAGGATTTTTTTCCAAACAAATAGCACTCTAACTGTCACAGTATATTGTAATTATCCCTGCATCAAACCAAATGTTAGAACAAAAACATTTTACCATATTGCTTCTTTACAGGCATGTGTTGCTGCCATGTATTCTGCCTCTGTAGTGGACAAAGCGACTACAACTTGCTGCTTACTCATCGAACTAACTGCACCACCATTCATCATGAAAGTATATCCATTGGTGGATCTTCTGTTGTGAATGTTCCCTGCCCAATCAGAATCCACATAGCCTTGAATGCTAAGAGTCCTCTGTGATTCAACCAAATTTCCATGGTAACACAAAGCATATTCTAAAGTACCCTTCAGATATCTAAACATCCTTTTCATAGCATCCCAATGTGTCCTTCCAGGATTTTCCATAAAATGACTAAGTACTCCCACTGCTTGGGCAATGTATGGCCTTGTACAGACCATTGCATACATTAAACTACCAACTACACTAGCATAAGGCACTCTGGTCATGTCCTCTATCTCAGTAGGAGATTTTGGACAGCCTTCAACATATAGCTTCGTTCCTTACAAAACTGAAACAACTAGCTGCTTGCAATCATTCATACAAAATCTCTCCAGAATAGTATTAATATACTTACTTTGACTGAGCCAAAGTTTTCTACTTTTCCTGTCCCTAGTTATTTCCATTCCAAGAATATACCTAGCTGCACCAAGATCTTTCATTTCGAACTTTACAGACAATTGAGATTTTAGATCAGAAATCATTAACTTACTATTGCTTATGAACAACATATCATCAACATAGAGAGCAATAATAAGAACACGATCATTTTCAGCTTTGTAGTACACACAATGATCAAATTTTGATCTTACAAATCCCAATGACAAAAAAAATGTGTCAAACTTTTGGTACCACATTCTAGGAGATTGTTTTAATCCATACAAAGATTTTTTCAACTTGCAAACCAGTTTTTCTTTACCTTTTTCCACAAAGTGCTCATGCTGGGACATATAAATTTCTTCTTCAAGGTCACCATGAAGAAATTTTGTCTTCACATACATCTATTCAATCTCTAAGTCATACGTTGCTACAAGTGACAAAAGAAATCGGATAGATGTCAGCTTAGCTATAGGAGAAAAAATTTCTCCATAATCAATTCCCTCTACTTGGGAATATCCCTTCACAACAAACCTCACCTTATAATTTTCCACACTACCATCTAGACCTATTTTCTTTTTAAATACCCATTTGTAGCCAACAAATTTTATGCCTTCAGGAAAGGGCACCAAACTCCAAGTATCATTCTTTTTTAATGATGCCATTTCTTCATTCATGGCTTTCAACCAAGAGTTTGAATCAGACATTCTAAATGCCTCTTTTATAGTCTTAGGCTCATCAATGCTAGAAATTAAAGCATAGGCACAAGTAGAATCTAACAAAGAAAACCCATACCTATCAGGTTGCCTTCTTTCACGTGTTGATCTCCTCACAGGCTGAGGCTGAGGTTGTTGTTCTTCTTCAGAACTCTCAGAACTACTTGAGCTCTCCTAAGTTTCAGGTACATTTTGAATTTTCAATTCCTCTTTATTTGGTGTCAGAGGAATTTCAACTACATCCTTTTTATTTTTTGATTTTGTCTCTGACTACAGATCCAAAGTAGAAGGCTTTAGCTCATGAAAAATAACAATTCTGCTATACAAAACCTTCTCCGTATCAGAATTGCAAAGCTTGTATCCTTTTATGCCAACACTATAACCAATAAAAATACATTTATCAGCCTTGTTTTCAAATTTAGATATGTTTTCATTTGGCACATATGCATATGCCTCACATCCAAAGACACAAATATGTCTCAAAGAGGGCTTCTTTCCAGACCATGCTTCCAAAGGTGTTTTCTCAACAAGAGTGGAATTAGGAGAACAGTTTATTAAGTAACATGTTGTTGCAACTGCCTCAGCCCAAAACTTCTCCTCCAAGCCAACACTGCTTAGCATACTTCATGCTCTTTCCATTACTGACCTATTGAACCTTTCAGCAACTCCATTTTGTTGCGGAGTGTACAGTGTAGTTTTATGTCTTTTAATCCCATGATATTTACAATACCTTTCAAACTCATCAAAACAATACTCACTGCCATTGTCAGTCCTTAAACATTTAATTTTTCGTCCAGTCTAATTTTCCACAAGGTTTTTAAATTCCTTAAAATGACTGAACACTTCTTATTTACTTTTCAAAAAATAAACAAATTCCCTTCTTGAATAATCATCAATGAATGATACATAATATCTTGATTTAGACAAAGAAGGAACATTTACTGGACCAAAAACATTAGAATGAATGTAATCAAGTAAACCAAAACATTTATGAGGACTGGAGTAAAATGAAACACAGTGTTGTTTACCATATATACAATGTTCACAAAACTCAAATTCGAGGTTACAATCATCAAGCCCTTCAACTAGGGTTTTATTTTTCAAGGTTTTTAAACCTTTTTCATCAATGTGGCCAAGCCTATGATGCCAAAGCATAGTCTTTTCTGATGGAAGTTTAACTTCCATAAAGTTTGCACTATCAGGAACTTTTTCCTCTTTTTCTCCATGAGTAGCTTTCTGTGACTTTACAGAGACACTATTGCATTGCATAGCATGTGCATCCAACTTATACAAGGTACCAATATAGACACCCCTAGCTAGCACCATTGAGCCTCTAGTCATCTTGCAGCCATTTCCAAAGAACGTGACTTGCACTCCAATATCATTCAGCTTACTAACATAAAGTAGATTTTGAGCCAGACCTGGTATATGCATTACATCATTGATTCCCTTCACTCTTCCATCAAGGAATTGAATTTTGACTCTTCCACGACCAACTATTTCTAGAGATGAATTGCTTGCCAAATACACCCTTCCACCATTGTATTTTTCATACTTCGTGAATCAGTCTCTATGAGATGTAATGTGGAAAGATGCTCCAGAATCAATCAACCAGACATCATTTGATGCCTGTGTATCCAAGGCTACAATGAAAGCATCTACATCACTCTGAGAAGAACCATAGTCAGAAGAATGCTTCTTCTTCTTCTTCTTTTTCTCCTCTTTACAATCCTTTTGGACATGACCAGGCTTCCCACAATTCCAACACTTCACCTTGGACTTCTTGCTAGGAGAATTTGATCTCCCCTCTGATTTGGATTTGGACTTCTTGTCCTTCTTCTTGCCTTTTTCTTTTGATCTGCCTCTAACAGCAAGAGCCCCCTTCGCCATCTCAAAATATTTTCTTCTCATCTCTTCTGATAACAAAGAAGCAACAACATCTTCCATCTTAAGAGTGGATGTCGTACTCCCAATGGCCATCACCAAGTGATCCCAGGAATCTGGCAAAGAACATAGCAATAGCATACAATGATCTTCTTCATCAATATTCACACCCACAAATGCTAACTGAGCAATCAACATGTTGAAAGCATTCAAATGATCAACAACAGACATTCCTTCCTGCATTTTCAAAGAGTACAACTTCTTCCTCAAGAAAAAATTATTCACCAAGGACTTGCCCTGATAAATAGCTCCTAGTCTCTTCCACAAAGAAGACGCGGTCTTTTCTTCATGAACATTCAAAAGAACAGAGTATGCTAAATAGAGCCTTATCAACCCCTTTGATTTTTGATTTGCAAGCTCCCAATCCTCTTGCTTCATGCCTGTAGGCTTCATTCCAGACACAAAAAGCCAAAGATCACGATCAACCAACAGATCTTCCATTTTAAGTTTCCACAACTCAAAATTGCTGCCATTGAATTTCTTAATTTCAATCTTTCCTGACGTGCTTGCCATCTTAATCTGTAATTTGAATTACCAGACTTCTACAAGACTCCCACTAAACAAAATTGACTCAAAAAACCCAACGTACCTACAAGGATAACACAACTGGCTAGGCTCTAATACCACTTGTAAGGAAAGCTTAGGTGCGGAACAAACTCTCCTAACATCAAAACCTCAAGGAAGAATTCAGAGGTGACTTTAAATTTTGCAATTACAGTTCAACTAAGATACTCATGAAAGAAATAACAGAAATAGAGAAATGAACATACACAATTTGGACACCATATTTACCTGGGAAAACCCTTACGGGAGAAAAACCCACCACACCAAGAAAAGCCTCTTTGTATTACAGTAAAGAAAATTACATACAGAGTTCAGACTTAACTTTCTGATGTCAATTTACAACAACATAATTTCCTGATCAACCTTGTACAAAAATTCTTTCAGAATTGAATTCATACACACTGATCAAATCACGTTCAATCAAAATACACTTCGTTATCTCACACTCTTCTGTACATCGTCATCCACCATTGCTCGAGCATAATCATTTTTCCTCACAGTATGTTCATCTCCCTCACAAGAAAGGTTGCAACAGTTCAACTGCTAGCGGTTCACATTTTGCTTCTCTAATTGGTCAAAAAAAAACCACGTAGGATATTCATTTGGTCAAGGCATTCAAATGGAATCGCATGGTGGTGAGACACTAGGCTGTGTCTCCCTGATGCCACAATGCCCGACTGTCGTTATCGCCCAGAGTCACCACTGCCGGAAAGAGTCATATCAAGTTCAAAATTGTCACCTAGACTAACTCTATCGCTAAGACATCACATCAATATCCACTACAGAACCATCGGCCAGACCATCGCTATTGGCGAGAGGTCATACCAAACAAAAACACATCTTGTGTAGATGTATCAGCGAGACAAGTGCTACCGGCAATAGTTCTCACCAAATGCACCTACCTGTCGGTGAGAGAAACCTTATTGCTAAGACTTCACACTGATGTTCAACTCATGTAGCTCTATTGGCGAGACCACATCCATCGGCAAGAGTTCTTACTGAATGTGAACCTGTCAGCCAAGAGTCTTCCCGAAGTCATTCATCGCCTAAGTGTAAAACCTCAACGAGACATACTCGGTAGGAATAAGTCATTCCGAATGTTCAAGCCTCTCTCCGATGACTTTTGTCACCATGAGTCTCCTCGATAACCATTAGAAACCAAACCGTTGGCAAGAGGTCTGCTTGGGTGGAGAGAGATGGGAAACTCACAGCGATCGAAATGTCTTGCTGATGACTCTCGTCGGAAAGATAGAAACAAAGTCTTGATGATCTGAGCACTTTAGATGTTTAGAACATAGCTACTAGTCAGTAAGACATTTAGAGAGTCTCACCGACTTTTCCCTTACAGGAGTTTACATGCCAGTAAGATTGAGGCACTTTTTTCCAACAATCATGAGTTCTGAGGAATATGGGGAGTAGAATCTTAAATACATGTGAATAAGGTTCCATGGGATTATTCTAGGTGTTTTTGGTCAGTTTATAGTCACTTGGGGTCATAATGTAAACATTTCAAGGTGGATAGAAATGATGTTAATAAATTATGAAAGTAATGTGAAATTGCATCCAACGGTCACAAAAGGATTTAAAAGGTAGTTGGATAGTTAGTTGGTCGGTGGTTTGAGGCAGAGAACCTTTAAGAAGGTAAAAGAAATCATTTGTAATGTTGGCAAGTAGAGTTGAATAAAGAAAACAATCATATTCCCTTTTTTTCTTAGAAATTCTATGTTTTATTCTCTTCCCCAGCCTTGTATGGGTCCGTACAGGTATATTATGGTATGATATTTCTAGCATTTGAAAATAGGTGATTTTATTATCTATTTCTAGTGTTTTGAAGGTCTATTCAATACTTTTGTGAAATGAATTTGTAAGGAACAATGATTGCCTTGTTTTCTTGAATCAAGGGGTTTGAGGGGGATTAAATGAGGAACTAACCAATCCACCTAATTTTATTGATATGTTTCTTAGTGGATTGGTATTTAATATGGTATGTTAAGTGTCTCAAATGTTGCAGGAGTTAAAGAAGTAGGGGATTGTGGTGTTGGAGTAACACCCTAGGCTGGGCAGGGTTGTTCCAATGAGAAAATGAGGAACCTAGGTGGTAGTTCTAAAAAAATAATGAAACCAATAGCCTGGTAAGTGTTTATAAAGCTTTTTTAGAGGTATCTAAAGGTGTTTGAACCATTGATTGAACTTGGGAAGGTTGGAAATGTATACTTACAATAAGGGTGTGTGAAAACCCTAGGTTCCTAGGCTTCGAGGAGGGTTTCTGAGTTGTGAAATAAAAGAAGTTCTTGGGGTCCTAAAACCTAGAAATTCTTGAGTTTTGACACCTTCCCTAAGGCTGTTTTAGGTTACCTTGGGTTGGTGGTGATTTTTTAGAGGGGTTCCTTTGAAAAAAAAGGCTAATTGAGGCTTCAATACATCAAGAAAAGGTCATTTTGGGATAAATTTTCTGAAGGATTTTTATGCATCTGTTGGATATGTTGTGTGTCTCAAAAATGGGTATTTGAATCACCTATGTGCTGGTTAAGTCCCATGGAAATTTTTGGAGTTAAGGCCTAAAAACTAGGTTTCCACTACTATTAGGATTGAAGGGTGAAACTGAGAAATTGTGTTTCTAATGATTGTTGAACTTGGAAGACTGATTGAATTGCTTTATATGATCATTTTAATTTTGTTAGATTCCTCTTGGAGGAAGGTTTTCAATTAGTTTGAGATTGAGCCTCCTAGGTCTGCATCAGAGTGGTATCAGAGCACAGTAGTAGATCTTGTGTTGTTTTTAATTGATTTTGTAGGTAAGGGTAGAGAGGATTGTGAAAATTCCACCCAAAGGAATCATAGTTGCAAGGAAGATAGAAGCCTTGAAAAGAGAGATGGCTGCTTGGAAAGAAAAGAATGGAGTGGAAGATGATGTAAGTGAAATTGAAGAGGAAGAAAAAGCTCCTAGTGAAGAAGAGGAGATAGATCTAGATGATGTAAGAACAATGAAGCTTTTGAAGGTTGTCAATAAGGATGGACATGGAAAAATAGATGTGCCTATGTATGGAGGAAAAATTGATAGTGAAGAGCTCTTGGATTGGATTGGGGCTATGGAAAACTACTTTGATAATGAAGATGTTGATGAAGGACATAAGGTGAAGAAGGCTAAAAGAAGACTGAAGGGACATGCTTTGGTATGGTGGAATTTTGTGCAAGAGGAAAGGAACAGACAAGGAAAGAGAAAGATCACTTCTTGGGAGAGGATGAAGGCCAAATTGAAAGGT
This sequence comes from Sequoia sempervirens, assembly GCA_007258455.2. Lineage (NCBI taxonomy): Eukaryota > Viridiplantae > Streptophyta > Pinopsida > Cupressales > Cupressaceae > Sequoia > Sequoia sempervirens. The sequence continues at coordinate 525,324,450 of VDFB02281492.1, forward strand.
AAATTTCTCCCTTGTGATTACAATATTCAATTGCTTAAAAAATTGCAAAATCTTAGATAAAAAAATTTAGATGTGCAATCATACTATGAAGAATTTTATAAGTCAAGCATAAGAACTAAGTATGAAGAAGATGAGGAAGAAATTTGTGCTAGGTAGTTGAATGGATTTAGGTACAACATTCAGGATGAGATTAGCTTGTTGGCACCTAAATCAGTTGAACAATGCTTTCAAATGGAAAAGAGGGCAGAAGAAAAACTAAAAAGGAGACGAGAGAAGGCAGCAAAAGGAAGAGGCAACACTTCAACATCAAAGCAGCCTAAGGAAGACCATGAAGATGCTGAGAAGAACAAAGAACAAGCTCCTGAAGCAAGATGAGGATGGAGAGGTGGAAGAACTAATTTTAGGCAAAGGAGAGATTACAATGAATTCTTAGGAAGGTGTTATAGATGTAATAAATTTGGACACCCCTTTTTCAGGTGTCTTCAAAACCAAGGTTCATCATCAAGTGGTGATAGGAGAGGTGAAAAAGAGTCCAATATGTGCAAGGAGATGAAGAAGAGAGTGTGAGTTCATCAAGCAGACCTGCAAATCTAGAGGTAGGAGAGACACTCATGGTGAGAAAGACCCTGTTGCAAGCACAAAAAGAAGAAGATTTGAGCAAAAGAAGCAGTCTATTCAGAACCTCCTGCAAATGCAAAGGTAAAGTGTGTCAAGTTGTAATTTATTCTAGTTCTCAAGATAATATGGTGTCTAGGGAGATGGCAGATAAGTTGAGTTTAGAAAAGATTCCTCATGTAGCACCCTACAAAGTTTCTTGGGTGAATGATAGCCAAAGTTTAGTAGTGAATGAGAAAGCCTATGTGGATTTCCAGATTGGGGAGTACAAGGATAGAGTCCTATGTGATATATTTCCAATGGATTGTTGCCATTTTCTCTTGGGGAGGCCATGGCAATTTGATAGGAATTCTATGTATGATGGTTGGGAAAACATGTATACTCTTTGGAAGGATAATCAAAGTTTTAAGTTAACTCCTTTGCAAGAAAAAGAGAAGGATAAAGGAAAGTCTAAGGTGGTAATTTTTGGTAAGAAGGAGCCTCTAAGGATTTAGGATAGTAAGCATGATATGTTTTATGATTTGGAGTAGGGTTGTGACATTAGGACAACAAGAGAAGCATCTCCAAATGGTACAATGACAATAAAAAGTTTAGTTTTGCAAAGGGATGAGAAGGAACTCATGCCTAAACCTAATTTGGGTAAGGAGGATGATGAAGGGACAGTGAGGAGTTTAGTTTTGCACACAAAGGAAGATAAAGTGGAGTTTGATACAAGCAAGAAGAATGGAGACAAATGTGTAGGACAAAATGTAAGACCAGGTGAGAGGTCTATGGATAAGTACATGAGGTAGGGAGAATTCATTGTGGGGACCTTAATGTGTCCTATTAACATGAGTAATGCTACAAAGCAGTTGATATTTTCTAGTATGGGGGCAGGTAAGGTTGCTAATGCAGGAGTACATGAGAATGGTAGTATAGAAGGTCTGAGGATGGTGGGAAAAGAACAAAATGAATAGGGAAATGCTAGTCTGATCAAGGAAAAGTATGCAAGGTGTGGTAGGGAGATACAAGTGCAAAAATGAAACAAATATGGTGATAGGTAAAGGTATGGTTACTGATTGTTTGTTTGCAAGTCTGAGGACTGAGCTAGCATTAGATTTTGATTTAGGCATAAGAATAAATCAGACAATAGGTCTAAATATGAAGGCACATTGTAATGTGAACACAGTCATGAAGGAAGAGTAGGTAAAAAAAACTTAGTTGAAGGAAAATGCAAGTTTGAGGATGCATGGAGCAATTCTAGGGAATGGAATGTCTTTCAACTCTTGTGACAAGAGTTTTTTCATTGTGGGGGTGAATGGTGCAGGAGCACCCAATCACCTAGTTTCAAAATTTCATGTTTGAAGGTCAAGGGGAGTCAATATTGTGTGTCTAGGTTTATATAGGAGTTTTTTGTGTTTATTTATGTTCAATAAGGTCTAAAAATACCAATCTAATGTAAAGAATTTTGAGTCATTTGGTTGAATATGTCAAAAGGCTCCAGAAAGAAAAACCTTATGTAATCATGAGTTTTGAGGAATATGGGGAATAGAGTCTTAAATGCATGTGAATAAGGTTCCATGGGATTATTCTAGGTGTTTTTGGTCGGTTTATAGTCACTTGGGGTCATAATGTAAACATTTCAAGGTGGATAGCAATGATGTTAATAAATTGTGAAAGTAATGTGAAATTGCATCCAACAGTCACAAAAAGATTTAAAAGGTAGTTGGATAGTTAGTTGGTCAGTGGTTTGAGGTAGATAACCTTTAAGAAGGTAAAGGAAATCATTTGTAATGTTGGCAAGTAGAGTTGAATAAGGAAAACAATCATATTCCTTGTTTCTCAGAAATTTTGTGTTTTATTCTCTTCCTTAGCCTTATATGGGTCCGTATAGGTATATTATGGTCTAATATTTCTAGCATTTGAAAATAGGTGTTTTTTATTATCTATTGCCAGTGTTTTCAAGGTCTATTCGATACTTTTGTGAAAGGAATTTGTAAGGAACAGTGACTGCCCTGTTTTCTTGAATCAAGGGTTTTGAGGGAGATTAAATGAGGAACTAACCAATCTGCCTACTATTATTGATCTATTGCTCAGTGGATTGGTCTGTAATATGGTTAGGAGTTAAATAATTAGGGGATTGTGGTGTTGGAGTAACACCCTAGGCTGAGCAGGGTTGTTCCAATGAGAAAATGAGGAACCTAGTTGGTAGTTCTAAAAAACTAATGAAACCAATGGCCTAGTAAGTGTTTATAAAGCTTTTGCAGAGGTATCTAAAGGTGTTTGAACCATTGATTGAACTTGGGAAGGTTGGAAATGTATACTCACAATAAGGGTGCTTGAAAACCTTAGGTTCCTAGGCTTCGAGGAGGGTTTTTGAGTTGGGAAATAAAACAAGTTCTTGGGGTCCTAAAACCTAGAAATTCCTGAGTTTTGACACCTTCCCTAAGACTTTTTAGGTTACCTTGGGTTGGTGGTGAGTTTTTAGAGGGGTTCCTTTGAAACAAAAGGCTAATTAGGGCTTCAATACATTGAGAAAGGTCATTTTGGGAGAAATGTTCTAAAGGAGTTTTATGCACCTATTGGACATGTTGTGTGTCTCAAAAATGGGTATTTGAATCACCTATGTGTTGGTTAAGTCCTATGGAAAGTTTTGGAGTTATGGCCTAAAAACTGGGTTTCCACTACTACTAGGATTGAAGGGTGAAACTGAGAAATTGCGTTTCTGATGATTGTTGAACTTGAAAGACTGATTGAATTGCTTTATTTGATCATTTTAATCTTGTTAGATGCCTCTTGAAGGCAGGTTTCCAATTAGTTTGAGATTGAGCCTCCTGGGTTTGCATCACTCATTCCAGTGGGAATTAATATGTTGGATTGGGAATCTCTAAAGAAAAGGCAACAAATATCAAAATAAAATTGTATGAAGAGGTAGTAGAACATAATTGTGACATAAATCAATACTGCTCATATGCATATCGAAACAAGGTTTAAGCAAAGATTCACCTTGAATATCTCATTTTCTCTAGCATGCTGGGCTCAACTCTAGTAGGAGCCTCATTTTACCCCACATGCTAAATTAGGATGAATAAAACAAAAACATGATTACCCTATAGCTGCACATGAAGCAAACAATTAGAAAAATATGTGCATATTCCCAAAGGGCTTGATGATCCTATTTTTCTTCTTTCCTTTAGACATATACAACTTAATGTTTTTTTAATGCAAGTGAAGGACAATTTATATACTGGTGGGTGCATGTACATGTAGTGTTAGAGACTGTTATTTCTTAGAAAGCTGCTATAACATCATTGCAATTATTTTTAGGTGCAGGGGATGGAAATAGGGAGCTACGAAGGATGCAAAGCAACTTGAAGCAGAAGACCAAGTAGGACAATAGACTCTGACCAGTCATCAGGCAATGACTGGCCTCTTCCCCTAGATGTGCATTTTTATTCTTTTAATCCATCAATGTATAAATTGTACTTTATTTCCATTAAACAAGCTAAGTCTCATGACTTGTGTGAGGCAAATATGTACTCTTGAATAAATAAAGATTACTTTCAACAAGATTTGTGTAGATCTTTTTCAATATTGTATGCACTTGTATAAATACAATAATCTATTACTAAAAATTGTAATCTCTTTGATTCTTATGTTTATACAATTGAATGCAATATAGGGAAGATAGATAAGAAATTCACTTCACTTTCAATTTGTAAACACTCTTTAGCTCACTCAGTTTGACAATAAACAAAAATGAGTAATAGTAAATGGATAGGGCACTAGTCTGGTTAAATCCATAGAAATCAAACTAGGGCCAAATCAAATTTGAAATAAAAAAATTATCTTTACTATTTTTTTTTTTAATTTCTGCTCACTTCACACCATTGAGAGGCTAAGAAAATAAATGGGTTTTGAAGATGATTTAGCTAATTAGGCTCATTTTCTAAATTATTAGTATGAAACTGTAATCTATCAAAATCATTGAAATCATTATTGCAATACAAGAAGTGATGTTATGTAAAGGGGAACCAACCTTGGTTTTGCAGAGCCTAAAGCATAGAAGAGAATATTTATAAAATTTATCTCATGTTCATTGGCCACTAACCTAGGGTTCTTGAGCATAAGATTTAGCTAATCTATAGAGAAACCTAGAAAATTAGTTAGAACCACCAACATATTGGTGACTCTACTAGGGACAAGTCAAGACCGAGTTATAATACATACCCTAGCTATTCTCGAATTGTTCATTCTATCCAATAGTCTATATTAGAAAAGTTGAATCATAAATTTTATCTTAAGTCATCTATTGATTAAAAATTAAAAGAAATCTTATAAAAGTTTTTAAATTCTTTCAAAATCCTTGTGAAATATAAGTAAGAGAATCTATTGCCATTTATTTGGGTGGCGATTCTAAATATCTCCAAAGCTGGTTGAACAAAGAAATTATTTCAAGATCACCTTTTTCAAAATGGATGGAAGGACGTATTTATTTAGAGACAATCCTTTGAATAATTTTGAGACAAAACTCCATAGAAAAAGGTAGACCTAGAAAGCTAAATATATAGGTAATTCTCTTGATCCTCTTGATAGTACTTTAAATAATAATGAAATTGGAAGTACTCGTACTACAACATTGTTGGGTGAGGATTCTTAGGGATTTCACCCATTTGATGAAATAATAAGTGAAAAAATTATAGCAGAACAAGAGGAGATCTTGGTAAGATTAGAAAGGGAAAGAGAATAGGTTCAAAGAGATATTGACCTTAGAGAAGGTCTATATTCATGGGTTAGTTCTCTAGATATTTCTATAACTACTAATACCCATGAAAATATTGTTAGTACACCATTTAAATAGAGAACTAATTTTCCATCAATTTAGAATCCAAATCCCTATACTATGCTATATAATATTTCACAAGTCAACATATCTTCCTAAAAAGCTTCTACCTCCTAGAGTGAAGAAGAATTATTGAAAGAAAATGAAGATCAAAGGAAAAATCACAAAGGATGGAGAACATTAGGATTATAGATATATGAGAAGGAGAATTGATGTTTTAAAATTATCTTATTGATCAGGATACCCATCTACTTTTGGTCCTACTTCCCAAGCTCCTCCTTCTAGGAAATTGTAGTTCCAAAATGTCCCTATAAGCTCTATTCAAAATATTCCCCTAACTAATATCACCACTTTAGTTTCTCAATAGAGGATTGTACATATTAGTCAAGCCTTAGTAAGAACCTCCAGTGAACCAAAATGTAACCACACCCAACCCACAACCCCAAGTTAGCGCACCTCAAAAAAATATAGGTGTTATGGAAATTATGGGAATTATCAGTAATGTAACCCAAATGTGGGTGCCAAAGTGGTGGACCAGAATGTTAATCTACTAGGGGTTCCATATATTGTAAATAAATTAAATTCTTATGGTAATCCCCAAGCAAATCCTTTTGTAGGAATTTTTTAAGCTAGAAGACCTTTATGATTGGAAAGGTATAGACAATTGGAATTTTTTGGTATCCTAGTATATCACAATGCTTTTCCAAAGGACATTAGAAGTATATTTCCTAAGTTATCAAGAAATAATGCATTATTTGGGGAAGATCCTCTCAAAAATTTCCTAAACCTCATAGATGATTTTAAGGTAGAAGATGAAGATGTATTGATGAAATTATTTATGTAGTCCTTGATAGATGATGTTAGGGATTGGTGTAGAGGATTACTTGATGCTAGCATTTGGTAGTGGAATAAATTCAAGAGGGTGTTCAAAGAGCAATAAGTTGACAAAACTAACCTTAGAAATTTTTTATCAATGAATTCACTAGTATTAACAAAGGTTATAATGAATATGTTTCATATTTTAACACTAGGTTCATCAAGGTCATGAACAATATTTCTCAGTATATGAGACCTAGTGAACCCATGTGCTTACTTTTGTATTGTAATGCTTATGATGCAAAAATTGGCTATGAATTGAGGGGTAATGATCCTCACTCTCTAAGAGATTCTTTTAAAATAGCTATGCATATTAAAGTAATAGAAAAACATCTGGTAATATTAGAAAGAGAGATGATCTGAAAATATTTCAAGATCCTAAGGGACATCAAGAAAACAATCATCATCCAAGGACAAACTTGATAAGGTTATGAGTGCATTAAAGGATCTAAGTTATAAGGTGGAAAGAAATAAGAAAGATTTATCCTATGATAAACCTAATTATAAAAAATAAGTTCAAATTCCTAAACTATTTGACCAACCATATAACACTAACTAACATAATGGTAAGCCTATTCAAAACAACCAATGGGCATTTCCTAACAAAGAAACCCCTAATCCTTTGGCAAGAAGTAATACAAATGTATTTGATGAAAACCCTTGTTGTATGGATTTACAACCACCTCATTCTCCCCAATAATGCATGGTAGCATAGTCTCTTGTGAAACATCATAGTCCTTGTGATGATTGTGATGACCCAAATAATGAGGATTATAATGTCAATATGATATAAACTATATTATCTTTTATTACTGATGAATACAAATGCATTGTCATAGTTGTTAATGATAAAAGGTGTCAGGTAAGTGGGTCTCACCTAAAGATATTTTTGAGGATGATGAAGAATATTGTGTAGGTATACATAATGTTAAAACTTTTGGTTTTGATATTAGACTAAGAAGAACCTCTAATGAAGAGACCAAAGCATTAAGTATTGTTTCTATTGCTCAAGTCAAGAGAAATTACAATCTAAGAAATAAAACAATTAATAGTGACCATTGTAAAGTAGGAAGTATTTTCAATATAGAGAACAAAGATGAGAAAAATGATCAATATACTAGTAAGCATAGGGAAGGACCTAAAGTTGAAAACATGTGTGTAGAAAACAAAGAAAAATATGTTGAAAAGCCTTCAAAACAAATTGTATCTCCCCTTATAAATTCTAAGTATCAAAAGATGGAAATGGAACAAGAAAATGAGGGTCGCAAATGTACCCAGATATATGAGTCACACAATAAAGAAGAGAAGCCTAGTGATCCCTGTTGTCCAAATTTGTGATATTCTAAAATATATTTATGTTGATATGACAATTTTTGTCACAAATCAAGGTATTTGTTCCTATATTGGAAATTATGAGAATAGTGGAATATAAAAAGAAGGAAATTTCCCTCATTAATGGATCAACTATAGCCGTTGATGGTAAGAAGAAGGTGAATACTCCAATTGAAAAGGGTAGAGAAAAAAAAGAGGGTTGAACTTGAAGGTGTTGTCAATCAAATACCTCAAGTGTTTTTGGGAACCACTTTGATTGCTTGCCCTAATTAGGTTGACCTATTTCATGTTACTTTGTAGATGAATAATAATTTGGTTAGGAATTGCATGATTGATTCAAGGGAATCTACTAATGTTATGCCTTTAGACATTATGAAAGAGTTTGGATTGCAAGTAAGTAAATCATTTGGAAAATGCTTTGTAATGTATTCTAGGGAAGTTCTAGTAATTGGAATAATGAAATATGTATATTTCAAAGTGGTTGTGTTCCTTGATGAAAATTTTGTAATTAATGTAACTATTGTTGATATTCCACCTCAATATGGGATACTATTATCGACAAAATGGTCCACAACGATTGGTGGAAGTATGCAATTTAATATTTCTTATGCCATGGTCCCTATTAATGACAAAGATGGTAAGTTGAATAGAGAAAAGAGATCTCCTAACCTTATTGACAACTTGTAGTTAGCTAAGCATGCGTGTTTCACTGATATTAATATGAACAACTTTAGAGTTGAGGAAGCTCCAACTAAAAAAGAGGTTGCATTTATAGCCCCAGAGATTAAACATGTTCATGGTAAGGGATTGTGTTCTATGCATTTTGATGAAGCATGTTCAAAATAAGGATAAGTGTTGGGGTGATTCTCATATCACCAAGAGGTAAGTCCTACAAGTACTCATTCTCTTTGAAATTTGAATGTACCAACCATGTAGCAGAGTATGATGCTGTATTGTTAGGATTAAGTATGGCAGTAAAATATAATATTAGTAAGCTTAGAGTCTTTGGGGATTCTAAATTGGTGGTGTCACATATTAGGAAAAGTAGGTATCCAAGCATAAGAGATTGAAGAAGTTTATATTTTTTGTGTGGGATACCATTGAATTGTTTGATGCATTCTCTATTGATTGGGTAAAGAGATCTAAATGTAATAGCTAATTTTCTAGCTAACATAGTAGTAAGACCTGATGATATCATATTCATTGGGATATAAAAGGTTGAAGTCAAAACAAGGCCATATATCCCAAATAATATTTGCAACTGGATAGTATTCAACAATGATCAAGTTCTATTAAAGTATTTACATTGCATAAATGAACACCAGATCCAAGAAATTGAATTTTGAAGTTTTATGGAAATCATCGAGGGAAATGAAACCATCTTTGGAAATGAGGTAATTCAGTTAACGACTAATAAAATTCTAAAAGGATGGTATCCTTAGAAAGGGTTTTTGACAACTCATACAAATTTAATATGAATTTGGCCCCTATGAATAAACAATACTTGGAAGAAATTAATTTGGGAACATAATGTACACCAAAGAAGGTTTACATTGGGAAAAAAGATGAACCCCAAAACTAGAGCAATGCTTATTTCCTTGCTTACAAAATATAAGCATGCCTTTGCTTGGTCCTATGATGATCTAAAGGCCTATAAGGAGGGCTTGTTTTAGAATGAGATTCCCATTAAACTAAATGTTAAGCCCTTTAGACAAAAAAAAAGACCCATCAACCCAACATTGGAACCAAAAATGCAATAGGAACCAATGAAGCTCAAGGATGGTGGTTTCATCTGGTGTAGGAGCACCAAAACATTTTAGGCAAATTGGGTCAAGTGATAGGTTCTTAGGTGTTTTGGGTCATTTCAATGTAATAAGGCCATATCAAGGATATTCTCGTATTTTAGGAGTCATTTTTATGTCATTTGGGTGAATAGAGAGTTTATAGTGCAATAAATAGTTAAGATGGAAAAGTTGTCAAATTTGTAAGTTGTAAAATTGCAACAAATTTGAATTTCAACAGTTAGATTTTTGAAATTTGGTTCTTTGGTAGTTGAAGTCAGTTGAGGAAGGTTAGTTTGGTGTTTTTGTGTTTAAAAAGGCCTCACATATTTGAGGTAGAGGTTGGAGAGTTTGTATTTGAGAGGAAATCATTAAGACCTTATTGTTTTCTTTGCAAATTATATATTTTTCCAGAAATTATGATGTTTCCTTGAACTATATGCTTTCATACAGGGTGATCCCATTCTCTTATGGATTTAATCTGGTGGGAAGTAGGCTTAACATCATTTTAGTTTTGGTTTGGTTGGATTTCAATTAAATTTGTGCATTTTAGAAGCAAAATACTGAGGGTTGGTCTGTATACCCTGTTTAAGGGTTTTGAGTGTGTTAAAAATGACATTTTAAGCCTTCCACCCACTATATTCTTTTGTAACTCAATGGGAAGGCTTATTTAGGGTTATAAAACATGTGTGAAAATTTTTATGTGTAGGGGAGGTCTGAATGATGGTTTTTGTTGATGCCTTATATGGCATTTTGTATGTTTTTGAATGAAAAAGAGAGCTTAGAGAGGGGAAAGGTGAAAAATCCTTGAGGTCAGCAACTTTTTCTGTATTTTTAAGTTTTTTCAGACTTTTTTGGAGGTGTTGAATGCATTGGGATGGTCTGGTGGGGTCTGTAAGTGGGTTTTTCAATAAACCCTTGCCTAAATTGTGAAAATAGAGGTTTTGTGGAATTGGGTCTTGTAAAGTGAGTTTCTGAAGACAAGTTGGAAAATTAGGGGTTTTATTACCTAGTGAGTGCTACCCCATTGAATTTTGGGCTTTTTGTATTGTTTCAAAGGGGGTTCCTTTGTTAATTTGGCCTAATTGGCCTTATGGATGGTGTAGTTTGCTTGTTTTGAGAGGGTTGGTCAAAAGGAGTCTTATGATATTTTGATGTATGTGAAAGAATGCTTAAGTGGGTGCCTAAATTGGTTATAGGTTGTAGGGGTTGTTAATAAATTCTGATAATTAAGGTGAAGAAAATAGGTTTGTAGACCTACTAGGAAGACTAGGTGAAAAATTGAAAATGAGCCTAGATTGAGTTTGTGGGAAGAAGGGTGATTGGAATCTCTTGTATTTGTGATAGTGAATTGACTGCCTCCCTAATTGACATCAGTTGGTATTAGAGCAAAGGGAGTAGGTCTCTTGAGGGAGAAGGTTGAAAGTTTGTGTGCAAGGAAAAAGGTGAAATTATTCAAAATGCCCCCTAAAGGAAGCACTTGTTAGAAAGATTGATTAGCAGGCTAGAGAATTAGAAGCCTTGAAGAAGGAGATTTTTGCATTAAAGTCTAATGTTGGGGTCACCATGGATGAAAGTGATTCTGAAGAGGAAGAAAATTATAGTGAAGAGGAAGAAGTTGGATCCAAAGGATGTGAGGATGTTGAAGCTTTTGAAGGCTGTGAAAGGTGATGGACATAGAAAAATGGATTTTCCTATGTATGGATGTAAACTAGATGGTGAAGAGCTCTTGGATTGAATAGGAGCCATGGAGAATTACTTTGAAAGTAAAGAAGTAGATGCATATCACAAGTTGAAGAAGGATAAGACCAAGTTGAAAGGACATGCTTTGTTGTGGTGGAACTTTGTGCAAGATGAAAGACAGAAAAAGGGGAAGACCAAGATCATTTCTTGGGAGAGGATGAAGACAAAACTCAAAGGTAAGTTCCTTCCTAGTGACTACAATACTCAATTGCTTAAAAAACTTCAAAATATTAAGCAAAAGGACTTAGATGTGCAAGCATACAATGAGGAGTTATATAGATTAAGTATAAGGACAAAGCATGAGGAAGATGAAGAAGAAAGAGTGGCAAGATATCTTAATGGAATGAGGTATAATATTCAAGATGAAATAAGTTTGATGACACCAAAAATAGTGGAAGAATGTTTTCAAATGTCTATAAAGGAAAAAGAGAAGGTGAAGAGGAGACAAGAAAAGACAACAAGATGTAGAGGTAGTACTTCTAGAGGTAGAGGTACATTTTCTTCTTCAAAACAACCCAATCAAGAACAAGAAGATGTTGTTAAAGGTAAAGAACAAGTGGTTGAAGCTAGAGGTGGATGGAGAGGTGGAAGAACAAGCTTTAGGGGTAGCTATACAGATCAAGGAAGAGGTTAAAATATGTTTTCAGGAAGGTGTTACAATTGTGGTGAGTTTGGTAATCCATCCTTTAAGTGTCCTAAAAATTTTGGTGCTGCTTCAAGTGGGGGTGAACAAAGACATGAAAAGAGAGTCCAAATTGTGCAAGAAGATGAAGAGAAAAGTGTCAATTCTCTGAGTCATGTTGTTGAACCAGAAATTGGTGAATCTTTGATGCTACAAAGACAACTTTTGAAGGAATCCAAGGAGAAGGAACCAATGCAAAGGAGAAATCTATTAAAGACCACATGTAAGAGAAAAGGTAAAGTATGTAAGGTAGCAATAGATTTAGGCTCCACTGATAATATAGTATCAAGAGAAATGGTAGATAAGTTAAGTTTGGTGAAAGTTCCCCATGAAAAACCTTATAAGGTGTCATGGTTAAATGATGATCAGTCACTTCTAGTCAATAAGTAGGCTTTAGTTGAGTTTCAAGTTGGAGGGTATAGAGATAGGGTACTTTGTGATGTTCTACCAATGCAATGTTGCTATTTTTTGCTTGGGAGACAAGGGCAGTAAAAGTCATCATGATGGGTAATAAAGAGTTTGTGCAAGTTGAAGGTGAAAGAGAGATGAAGGTTATAGCCACCCCAAGGATGGAAGAAGCCATGTTAAAGAGAAAGGATGGTGAGTTGCTGAAGAAATATGATCATGGAAAAGTCAAGGGTGAATTGGTGTTGAAGGCTCAAGATGGGTTTATGAAGCATGATAGAATTGTGGTTGGGACGATGCCTTGTCCACTTGTTGGGATAAAGGTTGGTGGGAAGTTGTATTCTTCCTGTATAGAGGTTAGTTACTTTGATAAAACATAGATATTTGGGTCAGAGAACCTAAGAAGAGATGTAAAGACAAACGATGAAGTGAAAAAAGGTGTTTGGCCAAAGCACATGAATCAATTCAAGCATGAAAGGGTAATGAAAAAAAGAGTTCAAGGAACAAGAGGTAAGTGTTTGTTTGTAGGTGTTCAAGCAAGGATGACCTCAGTTTTAAATGGGGATAATGCTAGAAGGCATTAGAAAAGATTGTTTTTTAGGGGGAGGAAATGGCAAGGTTAACACAAGCTCAAAAATGCAAGATATGAAGTAGGAACCAAGTATTTGGTCCCATGGGGGAGATTTCTAGACCAAGGAGAATTTGGAGGACAAAGTGATCCTATGAAAGAGTAGGGTTCAAGGTAGTATAGTCCTCATGGGACATGAGGTTTTCTTTTAGGCAGGTTGTATGGTGCAGGAGCACCAAGAAATTTTAGGCAAATTGGGTCAAGTGATAGGTTCTTAGGTGTTTTGGGTCATTTCAATGTAATAAGGCCATATCAAGGAAATTTTAGTGTATTAGGAGTAATTTTTGTGTCATTTGGGTGAATAGAGAGTTTATAGTGCAATAAAGAGTTAAAATGGAAAAGTTGTCAAATTTGTAAGTTGCAAAATTGCAACAAATTTGAATGTCAATGGTTAGATTTTTGAAAGTTGGTTCTTTGGTGGTTGAAGTCAATTGAGGAAGGTTAGTTTGGTGTTTTTATTTTTTTAAATTCCTCACATATTTGAGGTAGAGGTTGGAGAGTCTGTATTTGAGAGGAAATCAATAAGACCTTATTGTTTTCTTTGCAAATTTTGTATTTTTCTAGAAATTCTAATGTTTTCTTGAATTGTACGGTTCCGTATAGGGTGATCTCATTCTCTTATGGATTGAATCTAGTGGGAAGGAGGCCTAACATCATTTTAGTTTTTGTTTGGTTGGATTTCAATTGAATTTGTGCATTTTAGAAGCAAAATTCTGAGGGTCGGTTTGTATACCCTATTTAAGGGTTCTGAGTGTGTTAAAAATGACATTTTAAGCCTTCCACCCATTGTATTCTTCTGTAACTTGGTGGGAAGGATTAGTTAGGGTTATAAAGCACGTGTGAAAATTTTTATGTGTAGGGGAGGTTTGAATGATGGTTTTTTTAATGCCCTAGATGGCATTTTGTGTGTTTTTGAATGAAAAAGAGAGGTTAGAGAGGGAAAAGTGAGAAATCCCCGAGGGAGGCAAATTTTTATGTCTTTTTAAGTTTTTTCAGAATTTTTTGGATGTGTTGAATGCACTGGGCTGGTTTGGTGGGGTGTGTAAGTGGGTTTTTCAATAAACCCTTGCCTAAATTGTGAAAATAGAGGGTTTTGTGAAATGGGGTCATGGAAAGTGAGTTTCTAAAGACAAGTTGGAAAATTAGGGGTTTTCTTACCTGGTGAGTGCTACCCCATTGAATTTTGGGCTTTTTGGATTGTTTCAAAGGGGGTTGCTTTGTTAATTTTGCCTAATTGGCCATGTGGATGATGTAGTTTGCTTATTTTGAGAGGGTTGGTCAAAAGGAGTCTTATGAGATTTTGATGTATGTGAAAGAATACTTAAATGGGTGCTTGAAATGGTTATAGGTTGTAGGGCTTGTTAAGAAATTTTGAGAGTTAAGGTGAAGAAAATATGTCTGCAGACTTGCTAGGGAGACTAGGTGAAAATTTGAAAACGAGCCTAGATTGAGTTTGTGGGAAGAAGGATGATTGAAATCTCTTGTATTTGTGATAGTGAATTGATTTCCTCCTTGATTGAAATCATCATCAAGCCTATTAGACATTCCACTTGGGTTTTAAATTTAGTGCCAATAAGGAAACAAAATGGTGACATAAGGTTATGTGTGCACTTTATAAATTTGAATGTATCTTCATTGAAAGATAACTATCCATTACCTAACATGGAGGAAATGTTGCAAAAGGTGACTAGTGAGTTGTTGTCAATGATGGATGGATTTTAAGGTTACAATGAGATCAAAGTTAAAAAATAGAGCAATACAAAACTGCATTCACTATGTAGGTCATGGGGCACATATGTATATACCAAGATGCCATTTGGTCTGACAAATGTTAGGGCTACTTTCCAAAGAGCTATGGGTTTTTAATTTTCAAATTTTATTGATGTGTTCATAGTTGTATATCAAGATGATTTAACTTCCTTTTCTAGGAAAGTATAAGATTGTTGTAATCATCTTGAAAATATTTTTTGCAAAGCCATTGAGTATGAAATTTCATTGAATCCCAAGAAATGTACCTTTGGAGTCACAATAAGTAAATTGTTAGGGAATATTGTTTCAAAGGATGGGATAAGGGTTGATCTTGAGTAGGTTGTAGCAATTGATAAAATCCAAAATCCTAGAACTGTTAAGGGAATCCAATCATTTTTTGGGCAAATAATTTTTGTTAGAATATTAATTTCTAATTTTGCAGAGACAACCAAATCTATCTCCATGATGCTTAAGAAGAGTCAATCTATATTATGGGGAGATGAGGTTTTCCAAGCATTCAACAACATAAAGGGGCCATCAAGCAAGCACAAGTGCCTAAGTCACCCAATTTTGCAAAACATTTCCAGATATTTTCGTTTACCTCTTTTCACACTATTTTTGTTGTATTATTACATAAAAATGAAGAGGGTTATGAACAATCCATTGCATTCTACATTAAGTCACTTCAGTCAACAAAATTAAAATATGAAATAATGGAGAAGCAAGCTTATGCTCTTGTAAAAGATGGAATTTAGGGCCTTATTTGGTGGGTGTGAAAGTAAATTTTTATGTTCCTAATGCTATAGTTGAAATGAAGAAAAATGGGGAGATTTCTTTCGCTTCTACTTGGTTTTGGATCTAAAAGGAGAAAGACCAATTTTCCAACCTTTCACTCAAGAAAAAACCCTTGATATTTCAATCCAAAGGAGATTGAAATTTGACAAAGGAAAGGTTCTAGGGGTTGAATGATAGCTAATGGAGGGTTCACCACCAAGTGTAAACTTGGAAAATACAATGAATTGGAAAAAAAAGTGTGATATGCAAACAAATGCGAAATGATCTAAAAAATTCTCTAGAAATGTAAATAAAGCATAATAGAAAAGCAAGAATGCAAATGGTGTGCACCTGGAAACCTTGAAAAGAGACTGGAAATAGCTCTAAAATTTTGGAAATCTAATTTTTTTATGCTACTAGGACTCATTCGCCAACCTAGGCGAATCAATCCCAGATCCTGGTTTATGCACAAGAGTCCGTTTTGGGAAAAATGATATCAGAATCTACAAATAGATTTGATAGAAAAATATAGTGGGACTCATTCACCACTCTTGGAAAATCAGTCCTATTTCACTTTTCTAAAAACTAAAGGTTTTGATTTGCACTCTAACACCTTCCCTTTCTTTCCAATCTTAGTTTCGGGTCTGAATCTATGAAAAATACCTACAAAATAGAATTCAAATGGATTTGATAATGGGGGGTTTGCCTCAGTAAAACCCCTAGTTTGGTAATTAAATCTTGGTAGAAATGATGAAATGTACAC
The DNA here is from genome assembly GCA_007258455.2 of Sequoia sempervirens. Taxonomy (NCBI): domain Eukaryota; kingdom Viridiplantae; phylum Streptophyta; class Pinopsida; order Cupressales; family Cupressaceae; genus Sequoia; species Sequoia sempervirens. The sequence goes on from VDFB02281492.1 coordinate 525,340,620, forward strand.
AAAAACCCTAGCCTTAAGTGTGTTAAAGACTAGGAAATCTAAGGCATCATGCAATCCTATTCTAATATGCAAGAATATGATGCAACAATGGAAATGCAAAGATGAATAACTCACTTGTGATGATCTCCAATCACCCCAAGTGAACTCTAATGATTCTTGTACGTTCCTTAGGCTAAATGTAGAGTGACAATGGAAGATGGAATCACTTAGGAAACAAGTATTTAGTATTGGCTTGATGGCTAGTTGCAATTCCCCAACCTAGAATCCATCATGATTCACCATAGGAATCCATGATCAACCATTTACAATGTCAAAGGCCATAAAGTATATCATACTCCAAGATTATTTGTATTGGAGAGATAGAGATGGTGCCTTGCTCAATTTTTTTGATGAAGAACAAGTTAGTAGAATTCTTAAGAAGATGCATAGTGGAGTTTGTGAAGGACACAATATGGCTAAGAAAACTGCTCACAAGATTTTAAGATCTAGATATTGGTGGGAAACATTATTTTATGATACTTATAAAATGGTAAGGGAATGTGATGCTTGCCAAAAATTTTCAATAAAATTGAAGTACTTTGGTACCTTACCATTGAGGACATTGACTATAGAAGCTACTTTCAAGCAATAGGGCATATCTATTTCATTAGTGAATTTGTTGAAAAATCTAGTGGTGTTCATAGATGGATTTTGGTGGGAATTTTTCACTAAATGGGTAAAAGATATTCCTACTAGGAAGGATACAAGAAAAGTTGTCATGGACTTTTTCATGGAAAATATTGTCATAAGATTTGGAACTCTTGCCAAGTTTGTTGTGGATAATTCCATGTTTTTCATATTAGAGGAGTTTAATTTTTTTTTCTATAACTATGGGATTGGCTTATACTATTCTTCTCCCTATCGCCCTTAGGGAAATCCACAAGCTCATTCCAATAACCAGAGATTAATTAAAATCATAAAGAGAATAATTGGAAAAAACAAGAAGTATTGGGATGGAAAACTAAAATTGACACTATGAGTTGATAGAACAACAATCAAGAAGGCTACTAATAAATTTCCTTATGAGTTAGTATATGGATTAGATTTCAAGTTTCCAATTAATATTTTGTTACCAATTTACAAATTTATCCAAGAATATGAGGAATATTTTAGTGATGTCATGATGGTTAGGATCAATCAACTCACACAATTGGATGAATCTAGAAGAGAAACACATAATAGTAACCTCAAGAAACAATTACAATTTAAATACGTGTTTGACAAGAAGACATCAGAAATAAAATTCTTGATAGGAGATATGGTCTTGATGTGGAATGGCATAATCCAAGACAAAGGAAAGCATGACAAACTTGAGGCCATATGGACCCTATGGTGCACGCTCAACAATCATGGTGAGAATCCATATTTTCTCCAAAATGTGAATGAATAAATTCTGTAATTTCCAATGCATGGACAATTCCATAATCCCTATTTTTCATAAAATAGGATATATCCATGCACATTGTATTTTTATTATAATTTTGTACAGTCATTTGAGTTTTTATTTTTTTTGTCCAATCTATGAAACAAGAGATTCATAGATCCTTTCCTTGGTTCTACAAAGTAAGTGTCACCAATTAGAGCCATTGCTGGTACTTGTCTAAATTTCACCCTTTTGAATTGCTTTGGCCATTTGAAAATCATGAATATGTAAGAGTTTATTTTATCAATAATGCATTAGGAATTCTAAAAAACCCTAACCTTCATCAAAACCCTAGCATCTACCTAAGGCACTTGCACTTTTCTTTCTTATGTTTCATTGTTGACCTTTAACCTAGGTTTCTTGATCTTTAAGTTATAACCTTAAGACATGTGTCCCATGTGTTTATTGACCCCTTCCTTAGAGTCTTGACTAGATCAATTATTATCACATGATTTTTAAGTTACTGCTAAAATCCTTATGCCCTACTAGGTCCCACTGGACATATGTTGACATTTTGCACAATCACTTGCATTTGTTGAAGCTTTTTTGGTGTTATTATTATCCCCACAAACCTATAAAATGCATTTTTCCCCATATGATGTTGACATGTATGGGTCTCTAACCAGTTAATTCATAAGTTTTGTTTTCATGCAAGTAGCTTAAGTCCTCTAGAAAATCCCTCTTTATTGAACTCATTATTGGCCCCTTTTGATGGGAAAGGTTGTTGATGTCACAACTTGCATCATTTAATTAATTCTTTTATCGAACCAGGTGTGTCTCAGAGCAATATGTGATGAGGATAGTTGTCACAGATTCTTTTGGGGGGCTTTGCACTGTAAACAATGACTTAAGGAATCGTTTTTCCTACTTCAGGAGCTTTTAGGAGCTCTTAGGAGCTCTTCAGGAGCTTTCAGGAGCTAAACTATAGCGACCGATTCCTAAGATTTAAATCTATTTTGGCTTCTAATTTAAAATCCTATTGACTTAATTTTGACTTTATTGACTTCAATTTAGACCAATTCATGGAGACAATTAATGATTACTTTAATTCCTAATCTAAAACACATAATTCAAATTAATTCTACTTTGCTTCAAAAGAAATCCATAACTTAATTGTTGGAAAGTAAACACTAATTTAAGAGCAGGAATGAATTGTAGGAAAATAATGATTATTCTAAAAAGCATAAAGACTAATCTCCATGAATAGATTCTGAATAGACTTCAACTCCATCTTTCCATAAATTCCTAACATTTCATTAATGAAACTCAACAAACAAACATCAAGTTTAACTGATTTGAACAACATCTAAATATAATTTATCTAAGAAACCTGTTAACGATTCTAATGGTTCAATTCAACATTTCTAATAAATAAATCTAACCATTCTAACAATTCAATCTTAACCATAATAAATTAAAAATTTGAAATGTAATTGTAAACATAAGTAATTATCGAATTTTAACATTTACCAAGGTAGAATATGATTTCAATGATTGAACAATTCAAAATTAGTTTCTACTACAAATTTATTATTTAAGGAATCATAAAATAACAACACTTAACAAAAATTCCATAAGATCATTCCAAAGGTTGAGCAGGCCCTGCTCTTCCTCGAGTAAGATCCTTTAACATAGTGAATTGATTAACTTCTTGCTTCCCTTCTCATCAATCAAAAGTAGAACGCAAAACAAAGTATTGCTTGTGATTACAAAAATTCTGATTGCGAATTATCTAACTCCTAACTAAGACCAAAATATGGATATTTATAAAATATCCTTATTAGCTTCTAGCATGGTGTTAACTACCAAAACTTAAGGCGACCAACTACAGATTACAAAATGAAACTAAAAATAGAACTGAAGTGGACTAAGGAGGACTATGCCAGAACTATGCCAGATTGGCATTGGAAGTAAAAGTTCCTCAACCGACTAAATCAATTCAAACTTTGAGTGACTCATCATCTAGTAGGGCCCATCTATGGCGTAGTCATTGCTCATGATTAAATAGAGAGTTTAACCATCTCATCAACCTTTAAGATACCCTGTTAAAAACCCTTAAGAAAAGGACAACAATGATGGTAATAAAGATCAATGCAGCATAATTATCTCATCCAAAGTCATCATAAAGCAATGCAAATAACATAAGCTATTACTTCCAAAATATTCACTAATTTAGTTAAACATAAAGTAAAATAAGCAAATCTGTTAATCTATTGTCTACCGCCAGTCATGTCAATTAACAATAACAAGTCTTTTTAAACATTAAAATCCTTAAATGAAAGTATTTTATATCTCCCATCATTTTCCCCCAACTTGCTTTGGACCATGTCCTCATGCTTCATCATCCAGAACTATGGTGTTCTCTTTCTCTTTGTTTAGTACCTCCATCCAAATGCAGCAGTCAAATACACCTTCCCTATACTGTTCTGACAATTTGGTATTAAGTGCATAGCCATAGTTTTGTCTCAATTTCTCAAACCACACCCTCATTACTAGAGCTGGTATATTTGTCATTTCCTTTAGCTTTGGTGCTGGCATAATAATAATTGGCATTCTGAATCTCATGCCTACCCATAATTCTTTATGCTGTTGGATTAGAGTGATGACATGCCTGACTCTAACTAAACTCCAACTGATATTATTTAGACTAATTGAATCCCTTCTCATGACTGGTTCTAGAATAAGCTGGTACCTTTCCTCATAGGACCGTAGTGCTAACAACGGGAGTGTTGCTTCAACATTTTGGATTGCTGCAATGCTATCAAACAAATTTGAGACATAGAGGGGATTAACATCATTTAACCTGACCACTGATCTTACAACTTTGATATATAATTCAACATGGGGCTTTTAAGGTCTCATTGGTAACCCATATTTTCTTTGAGCTTCTTTGTACTTATCCATTCTATTTGACCTATCCACTTGATTTTGCATTAAAGAAACAAATGATCTTATCTAAAGCTCACCAACATATATATTCAACATTGAGTCATCATTGTCCCCCATTAAAAATCCATGTTGTTAAAACTCAAACATTAAATTCTGAATGTTAGGGTGGTTGTTAAAGTAATCTTTAAGGAAATCATGATCTTCATTGTAATCCAAACTCCTTCCCAAAATTAACTGATTTTTTTTCTATTCTAAAAAAATTTCTCTAAGAAAGAAAGAATATGTTGTAGCTGGTCTTCTCATGGAAAGCATGGTAGAACTAACTTCTGCCACCTACTCAAGTCTTCTCTTAGTCTCATTCTTTTCTTTTTCTAAATTTTGTATCTACTCTTTCAACACTTTGTTTTCTTCCTTATATTTCAAATCTTCCAAAGAACGATATCGAGGCTGAACTGGAGTAGGTTGTACTAGAGGAGTGGGAGGAATATGAGGGATAATGAAAGGTAATCCAAGTTTGTGTGGAGGAGCAATGGAAGTAGAGGCTTCTTGTGCATAGAACTACATGGATTGTTGCTTTAATTATTCTTTTTGTTGCAACTCTTATTTTAATCTTGAAATTTCCTCAACACTTACTAATGCTTACACACTGGCTTGTTTCAAGGCATCCTCTATTTTACTTAACCATTCTCTAATCCTTGCATCATTTTGTTCAACTTTCCTTTCCATTGCTTGATTTTTGTAGACTAATTTTTGCAATTATTCTTCTTTTCTTCTTAATTTTTCTTCAAAGAATTTCACATTTCTTCTTTCTTGTTCTAATTTAGCCTCTAAACGGGACATTTTCATTGTTCTCAGTAATTCCTCAGTCTCTAATTCCTTTGTATCCAATGCTTCGTGTGGTCCTTCTTCTTCAATTAAAGGCTCTTTCCCTTTCCTCTTCTTATGTTGTGGGGAAGGTATAGGGGATTTCATAGTCTCTTCTTGTTCAAATTCTTTAGAAGCCTCTTGCTCTTTGGATTGTGCGCCAAACTCTTCAATAGAGTCATAGAGTTCAAAAATAGAGTTGTCTTTAGGAGTCAACATTGGGTTTTCAGGGGGACTTTGAGGTCTCTCAGGAGATTGTACAGGGGTATGGGTATCTTCATGTTTAGGGGATTTAATAGGGCTTTCAAAAATAGGGGTTTGACTTATAGGTGCCTCTTTAGGAGTGGAAACAATAGTTTCAACATGACTAGGGTTTTCCTCATGTACTTCTTGTCTCTTCTTTTTTGACCTAGTACGGGTTACCCTAGATATCTTTGGTAATTTTATTTTTCCCCTTTTCTTGGAAGATTATCCTTCCTCCATTTTTGTCTTTTTAGCTGAGGGTCCCCTTGTGGGTCTCCCTTTTTTCTTTCCTACAAGCGCAAACAAAAATTCTAACCAGTCCTTCTTCCCAATTTCTTTTTTTAAGAAATGATCTTTAATTATCAAATGTATCAACCCCTAGTATTTCATAGAAGATTCCCCCCTATCTTTTAATCTCAAAATCATGGAAGAAATTTTTTGAAATAAGAGCTCTAGAAAATTTATCCTAGCTAAAGGTTTTGTCTGACCATACCTTAAATGTATTAAAAGCCGCGTTTCTGGACCTAGTATCGTACAATACTGTCAATCGCAGGCGAAGAACTTCATAAGCCAAGTCATAACATTCCTCCATGGCTCGTCCAAACTGTTCTGAGCTATGCCACACTGGTCTCCTTTATGCATTTGTATCTCTTTTCTTCTTTCTGACTCTTGGTGAAATGCCGCCACCAATTTCTCAAACTTAACTCGGCCTTTCTTAACCAGTTTTCCTTCATTTGGAATACCAAAAATTTCACTTATAATTTTTGGTGTGACTTCAATTATTTCTCCCCTTACCCTGGTGACATTCACATTGAAGTTTGTCACAATTTCCCAAACCATTTCTGGCTGGAAGCCTTCATACTGCATCACAAAATTTAGCCACCTAGCTTCTTCTAACAATCTTCTAGTCTCTGAATCAAAATTGAAGTTCTCTAGTTCAAAATTTCTCTTATTCCCCGTCTTTCTCTGTAAAAAATGGAGGACTTCAACTGGCAATCTGAATTACTTACCAAAAATGTGGAATGATTTTTTTCTTGATTTGGGAGCAACCAATTTTGAAAATGACATACCATGCCATTACTTTTGTATTTATTTCCTTTACTGCTCTGAACGATTCGTACGCCATAACTTGAAACTTGCAATTCAATTCACAAGGTTGGTGGCATTCATCACAGTGTCATCGTGTATTTGGGAGGATTTTTGAAAAGACAATTGAATCATGAAGAGATCGGTTGTCCTTGATTGACATCATCCATGTCACATCATTCCTTATTTTGTCAATCCACTGCTTTTTGAAATGATTAAAAGTGGATTTATTACTATCATTAATTAACATTATGGAAAAGATGTCTAGATTCATAAATATTTACCTATTTTAAATTAGTCTAACTACTTTAGAAAATAATTTCAAAACAATATTCACATTAAATGCACACCTTAATTTATTTTTAGCCTTTGAGTTCTTCAGGAGCCTTCAGGAGTTCATCAAGAGTTTTCAAGAGCTCTTAGGAGCTTTTAAGGAGCTATTGAGAAAAAAATGGAGTCTTCAGAGTCTTTAGTCTTCAAGATCTTTAGGAGCCTTCAGAATCTTTTGAGGGGCTCTTCAGGAGCTTTCAAAAGTTAATTTAGATAGACCGCTATTTCTGGTTTTCAGTCATCATTTAAAAAAAAAAAAACCAAAAGTAAACTGCCATTTGTTGGTTTTCAATTTACTTCCATTTTTCTCAATGTAAACTGCCAATTGTTGGTTTTCAATTTACCTTGTTTATTTGTGCCTTCTTCAAAGGTTCAAAGATCTCTCATGGAAGTCTTCCATGAGAAAATGTTCAATTCTGTGTTGCACTTCATCCAAAAATTCCTACTTTGTTGCTGGCTTATGGTAAGTTTCTAGTCGATGACCATTGACTAACATAACTCTTTTATATCCATCAATTGGAACTAACTGGACAACTCCATTCTCGAACACTTGTTGTATCTCATAGGGTCCTAACCATTTGGTATGAAACTTTCCTTTAAACTCTTCAAATTTGGAGTCAAATTGCCCAATCTCCCTCTTTGAATTGTCTGGAAATAATATGTTTATCCTGCCATTCCTTCTTTTTCTTTTGAATCACTTCTGTATGCTGAAGTGCCTTTCTCATTTCATCAAGTCTATTAAGCTACAAAATTCTACTTTTCTCTGCTTCTAGTAGGTCAATCCCAACTTCTACTACTATCTTCAATGTTTTCAACTCAAATTCAATTGTGGTTGGTTTCTTTCCATACACAAGTTCATATGGGGAGAACCCAGTCGTTGTTTTCCACGTGGTGTTATAGGCCCAGACTGCTTCGTCTAGCCTATCTACCCAATCTATTTTCCTCAAAGAAACTATTTTTTTTAGAATATTCTCTAATTGTCTATTTGTGACCTCTACTTGTCCATTCGCCTATGGGTGATAAGGCAATTTTTTTCTGTGAGTTATTTGGTACCTCTGTAAAAATGCTTCCATCATTGCTGACACAAATTGCGGTCCCTGATCTGAAAAAATCTCTTTGGGTGCACCAAACCTTTGGAGAGTTTTCTTGTACATAAATTCTACAACTTTATCTTCTTTTGCTACTGGTAGTGCCTTCACCTTAGCCCATTTTGTTGCATAATCGATACAAATAAGGATATACCACTGCCCTCTTGAAGGTGGATCTATCAGTCCCACAAAATCGATGCCCCAGTTTTCAAATGGTTCAAGAGTTATTTGTGGCTACAATTGCATCTACATGGTTGTTGTAGGCCTCCCCATTCTTTGGAACTCATCATAGTGTTTGACGAAGAATGTTGCATCCTTTGTCATTGTTGGCCAAAAGTAACCAGCCCCCAAGATTTTGTGAACTATTCTTACAACTGAAAAGTGTCTCCCTTCAGGTTCGTGATGGAAGGCATGCACTACATCATAAACTTCCAATTCTGTTACACATCTGTGTAAAACATGGTCAGGACATAATTTAAATAGAAGACCATTAATCCATTGAAATATGGAACTTTCATGGATTAACCTCTTTTTTTGCTTATGATTGAATTGACTTGGACATTTTCCTGTAACAAGGTAATTTTCCAAATCAGCAAACCATGGTGGTGAATTGATATAGAAAATAAGTGTTTGTCTAGAAATGCAGCATCCACTGGTTCTTGGTTATCCTGTAAAACAATTATGGAAAGAAAGTCAACAACATTGTCCTTTCTAGGCTTATCAATGATAGTTACATCAAATTCTTGCAATAAGAGTAACCATTTGATAATGTATCCACCTACCACTTCTTTATTCATTTGATATCTGATTGCAACATGGTTTGTATGTACGCAGATTTTATAGTCTGCAATATAATGTCTGAATTTATTTATTGCATATATTACAGCTAAAAATTCCTTTTCTATTGTTGTGTAGTTTCTTTCAACAGGATTTAAGTTTTTGCTAACATAGTAAATTGCATGCATGGCATCGTTTTCATCTGGTTGTCCTAGTACTGCACCAATGGCCAAATTAGATGCATCTTCATGTATGTGAAAAGGATCTCCCCAAACTGGTCCTTTGATAATGGGTGAAGTTGTTAGGGCTATCTTGATAGTTTCAAAGGATTTCTAACAATCCTCTGTCCATACAAATTCTTCTTCTTTCTTGAGCAAGGTAAATAGTGGTGATGCAATTTTACTAAATCCTTCTATAAATCTTCTGTAATACCCTGCATGCCCAAGAAAAATTTGTACTCTAGTTTGGTTCTTAGGGATTTCAATGTTTTGTATGATCTCAACTTTCTTGGGTCAACCTTTATCCCCTCTTTTGAGATGTGATGTTCTAGAACAATTCCCTTTGTCATCATAATGGAACTTTTTTCATGATTGAGTGATAACCTATGATCTGTACAGAGTTGTAAAACCTTTTCTAGGTTTTGTAATGCTTCATCAAATGTTTTAGCATGGACTGTAAAGTCATCCATATAGATTTCTACACATGAAGTGGTGAAATCTACAAATATTGCAAGTATTGCTCTTTGAAATGTCGTAGGTGCATTACATAATCCAAATGGTAAGACTGTATATGCATACATACCCCAAGGACAGGTAAAGGTAGTTTTGTCTTGATCTTTAGGGGCTACTTGGATTTGGTTATATCCACTAAAGCCATCAAGAAATGAGAAGTAGTTGCTACCTGATAGGTTGTCTAGTACTTGGTTGATAAATGGCAATGGGAAATGGTCTTTTTTCATGGCCTTATTCAATTCTCTATAGTCTATGTAGACTCACCATATCAGTTGAATAGAGAATTGAATAAGGCCATAATTCAATTCCTAGTCATTGCATCTACATAGAAGATGTCAGACCAATAAGACAAGGACAAAGGCAAATTAATCCTATTCTTCGTAAAACAATTGTTGTTGGCTAAATTGTTGTCATTCCTAGCTTTTCAACTGTATCAGATGTAATGAAATTTATGGCAACTCCTAAGTTAATTAGGAATTTTGGTATTTCAATTCCATTAATAATTAGTGTTATGACAGGGCTACCAGGATCATTCTATTTCTGTGGAAGCAATCTTCCTGGTAACACATCAGTAAGTTTAGTCCCTACTTGAATTGTTGAAGGCATTTTCTTTTGCCATCCTGGTGTCTTCATGCAAAAGGATTTTACTAACTGATTGATCTCAGGTATATCTTTGATTTCTTGTAATAGAGGTATCTCAATGTTAATCTTTTTCAACTCTCTAAGAAGTTGTGAATCAATTACATTCATGTAGTTAGGAGAAGAGGTTTGAGGATTATTTTTCCCTTCATGCAATATATTGGGATAGGGAGCTTGTTCGACAATTTTTTTCCCTTCCAACATTTGTTCTTTGTTTTCTTCTTCTCTTTCTAGAATTTTCTTAGTTGGTGGAGTTTTCACATTTTGACTTCGCAACTGTATGTCATTAACATCTACTACATTTACATTAGGGTTGTTTGTATCAGTTCGTGCATTTTTTGGATTGGGAACTAGTTGAGCTAGCATTTGGGGTTGATTCGCTTGATCATTGGAAGTATTAGGGGCAGGAGGTGTTTGTCCCCAACATTGGTTTTGTCCTTGATTTTTCCATGGTTGGAATTGGTTTTGATTATGTTGCCATGAGGATTGATTTTCTTGCCATTGTGGTTGTTGGTTAGCCTACCACTGGGATTGGTTCCATTGGGGATTCATCCATTTTGGTTTTCCCCAATATGTAGGTGGGGGTTCTGGCTGATATTGGGGGGTCCATTGATTTTGGTTCTGCCATGGGTTTTTATTCTAGTTTGACTGTGAACCATGTTGTCTTTGATTTGTGTTATAACCTTGGTTCTGAGGTCTTTGGCCGACATAATTGAGCTCTTCTTTGACCACTAGTGGTTTCTTGATATTGATTTTTATTCCTACCAAAAGATTGTAGGAATTGGTTGGGTGTGTTTTTCACAAATCTCACAAATTTCAACATGATTTAATGGGCATTCGCTCAAAAGGTGTTTTCCCCTACATTTGGAACAATAAATTGACAAGGGTTCAGTGGTTCTCTTTTCTCCTTGCATGTTAAGATGTAGTAGTAGATCAATCTTCATGTTTTCCAATTCTTCCATTACTTCTAACACATCAGTGGTGTGAGCCTTGTTCCTTCTGGATTTTCAAGTCCCCACTCTAGTTCTAGAGTAGTTTCTACAGATCTCCACAATGTCATCCAAGGAAAGCTTGTTAATGTCTCCCTTTCCCATCAGGTTCAAGGAATCTCTAGACTCATCTTCAATCCCTCTCAGGAAAATTGTTTTGCTGATTTCATCATCCAACCCATTAGTGCACTGTTGATGCACAAATTAAAATCTATCAGCACAGTCTTCTAGACTTTTGTCTTCTAGGTTCCTTATGCAAAACGGTTCCTCCTTTTTATCTCTCACTTGATAGTAATCCTGCCATTTGTCCAAGAATTTGGTTTCCATCTGCTACCAAGTCCTAATCGTTCTTGATCCTAAACCCATAAACCATCTTAAAGATGATTCTTTCAAAGTAGAAGGAAACAACTTCAACTTCTGATTATCAGTTGAATAATCATAAGTTTGGCACAAGATTTTGAATTCAAACAAGAATTGATCAGGGTCTTCTGGAGTCTTTCCCCTAAATGTTGGAAGAACTGAGGACAAAATGTTTTTCATAGGGGGTTCATCAAGTTGTCTTTCAAGATTGATAGGATTTGAAAAGGTCCTATTTGCTGGGGGACGTATCGGTTGGTCATCCATTTCTTCTCCTGGAAATGGATTTATGTTCTCCTCTTGATTTTCAATGGGGTTTTCTTTATTAATTTCTTGATTTTCAATCTGGTATTGCTAGATATCCTCTTGATCAAAATCAAGATTTCTTCTAATGTCAATGTTTCGTGGAAGAAACCTTCCTAGTTGGTCTCTATTTCATCTCATCCACAAGTTTAGATCTCTCTTCCCTATCAACACTAAGGCTTCACACTAAATAGCCAAATCGTTTAAGTATCCCCGACAATGACGCCACAAATGATGGGCAAGGTCGTTGATGTCACAACTTGCATCATTTAACTAATTCTTTTATCAAATTGGGTGTGTCTCAAAGCAATATGTGATAAGGATAGTTGTAACAAATTATTTTGGGGGGGTTTGCACTATAAACAACGACTTTAGGTATCATTTTTCCTACTTCAGGAGCTTTCAGGAGCTAAACTATAGCAACTGATTCCTAAGATTTAAATCTATTTTAGCTTAAAACTAATTTAAAATCTTGTTGACTTAATTATGATTTTATTGACTTCGATTTAGACCAATTCATGGAGATAATTAATGATTACTTTAATTCCTAATCTAAAACACAAAATTCAAATTAATTCTATTTTGCTTCAAAAGAAATCCATAACTTAATTGCTGGAAAGTAAACGCTAATTTAAGAGTAGGAATGAATTGTAGGAAAATGATGATTATTCTAAAAAGCATAAAGACTAATCTCCATGAACAGATTTTGAACAGACTTCAACTCCATCTTTCCATAAATTCCCAACATTGCTTTAATGAAACTCAACAAACAAACATGAAGTTTAATCGATTCAAACAACATCTAAATCTAATTTATCTACGAAACTTGTTAACGATTCTAATGGTTCAATTCAACATTTCTAATAAATAAATCTAACCATTCTAACAATTCGATCTTAACCATAATAAATTGAAACTTTGAAACCTAATTGTAAATAGAAGTAATTATTCAATTTTAACATTTACCAAGGTAGAAGATGATTTCAACGATTGAATGATTCAAAATTAGTTTCTACTATAGATTTAATATTAATGAATAAGAAAATAACAATGCTTAACAAAAATACCATAAGATCGTTCCAAAGGTTGAGCAGGTCCTAGTCTTCCTCAGGTAAGATCCTTTAACACAGTGAATTGATTAACTTCTTGCTTCCCTTCTCATTGAGCAAAAGTATAACGTAGAACAAAGTATTGCTTGTGATTACAAAAATTTTGATTGCAAATTATCTAACTCCTAACTAAGACTGAAATATGGATATTTATAAAATAACCTTATTAGCTTCTCACATGGTGTTAACAGCCAAAACTTAAGGTGACCAACTATAAATTACAAAATGAAAGTAAAAATAGAATTGAAGTGGACTAAGGAGGACTATGCTAGAACTATGCCAGATTGGCATTGGAAGTAAAAGTTCCTCAACCGACTATAAAGAAGTCGATTTAGAATTTGAGTGACTCATCATTCAATATGGCCCATCTATGGCGTAGTCATTCCTCATGATTAAACAGAGAGTTTAACCATCTCATCAACCTTGAAGATACCTTGTTAAAAACAATTAAGAAAATGACAACAATCATGGTAATAAAGATCAATGCATCATAATTATCTCATCCAAAGTCATCATAAAGCAACACATTTAACATAAGCTATTACTTCCAAAATATTCGCTAATTTAGTTAAACATAAAGTAAAATAAGAAAATATGTTAATCTATTGTCTACTACCAGTCATGTCAATTAACAATAACAACAAGTCTTTTTAAACATAAAAATCCTTAAATGAAAGTATTTTATATCTCCCATCACCTTTTAAATCCCTAGTAGTTTTAAGTTGTTTATTAAAGCAAATGTGTATTAGACCCTTTTAAATCACACATATTATATGCATCATAGGGCCCTCTACTCCAAAAATATTAGCCTCCATGAATTTGTGAAAATACTTTGTCTTGAGCAAAGGAATGTGTCTTCATTTTTCATGCTAGCTATAGCCATTGTTGAGCATTATTTGGTTGAGCTTTTATTCCCTCAAAATATTGCAATTATGCCACGTATCTAGTCTCGTTCATTGCTAATGTTTTGTGGAGAAATGCACTATTGGGGAAGTCATAAATATTTTCATTCTATTCTAATGAATCCTCGAAACAGTGACATGTGTCCTAGAGCTATACAAAATAAAAGAAAGAGTTATTTTCATGAAAATGATTTCAAATCCTTGTGATCACTATTTATTTTTGGAGATCAACAATCCACATTCAAAAGAATATAATGACTATAATTGGTCGCACACTCAAGCATGTGATGACATTAATGGTGGATTTGATCTGTATCTACAAAATCCTTGAGGGTAACAACATAAAATTTTATATCATTTCTCATTACTCAAAGGACAAATAAACTATTCTAGAGTGAAGTTACCACAAAATTGAACCACCTCTATGAATTTTGGGAATAAAAGGTTGTTGATTCTCTAGTTTTAAGAATTCAAAGGAAGATTTAGAGCTTTGAAAGGGTAGGCATTGTGAAATTTTACAAAAATCTTCTTTGAAGTGTAAAATTTAAAACCCTAGTTTTTTGAATACTAGAACCCTAAGTAAAAATCACATAACTACTACCACACATACACAACTACATTTATTTTATAATTAGTAAAAAAATGGTGATGATCCATATACAGAGAAATCGGAGGCTGAAAACAAAGTCCATAGACCATAGACCATACACATAACTGCCTTGTTAACAGATAACATCAAACTGATTATGCCAATGTTTATTATCCTACATACTCCCACATAATAAACATTGGACATTATTCCATATTTTATCCCCCATAATGAATATTTTGAAGAATAAAAGCTCCAAAAGACATGTTGCAACACTCTTGCTATCTCTCAAAACAATAGTGAATTGTTTGAGCATACTGGTAATCTTTCCCCAACTCGATGCATGACTCCATGCATAATTCATTCATGTATGCATTATGTCAATTATGCATTTTTTCTCTCTATGGCAACACACCTGATGGAACCCTAAATTTTTTTTTTATTGTTCCATCTTTAACCCTTATTGCATTTGGATATATAGGGTTGTTATTTTAAGGGTTTAAGGTTCTATTTGTTATCAACACTCACAGGGTTCTATTTCATCATTGAATCCTTCTTACCTGTTTCCGGTCATTCTTTTTAGATCTCATATCATTCATTTGGTAATTGGTCCCTCTAAGCCTAGGTCCAGGCCTTATATTTTATAAGGATTCGTTAAGGGATCTTTTGGATCTCTACATTATATGTATTTCATCATTTTGAACATCTTGTGCCTATCATTCTCATGTTGTCCTAGATAGGTTCCCATTATAGAACAACTAATGAGCACGTGCTAAAAATTTCCACTTAAGTCCTGATGGTCCTCACAGCTCATCGCTCATCGCTGATTTATTCATAGGTTCACAGCTTGGATTGGTGATGAGTGATGGAATAATGTTTTCTTTTAACATCACTCATCACTAATAGATTTTGAGCTTTCAAATTTGTAATAGCGATGAGTGATGCTTCTGTCTTTATGTTCTTATCGCTCATCGTGGATGACCATAAAAAGATAAACTTGGAACAGTATGAGCGATGTGATCTGATTTCTTGTATCTTGCATGATCGTGGATATGTTTTGAATGTAAACTCTCACATCAGCGATACGCGATGGACCTTACAAATGTTGTAAATCTTCTCATCATTAATTGCTCGCAAAATATACGAGGAGAATTAGCAATGAATGAAAGCCTTATGTAATAACTTCATCTCTCATCACAGATTTGTTTTAGAACTTGAGTTCTGAATTAGCGATAAGTGATGGATGTTCTCTAAAGGGTTTCTCTTTCACTAATGTGATATGATCCTATGAGCGATGTATTTTTTGCCATTTTTTTTATGCAGGTTACAGTATGTGTCCAAATCTGGTGCTATCACATCTCCTATCGTAGATAGAAGCCTCGATGCAAGGTTTGACTTAGCAATGTGTGATAGAGGGATGAATGTGACCAAATTTTAGGCTACATAACTGGGGGCTAAAGACTACTGAAGGGATGTTTGCATCTCAGATGGAGCTAGGAAAGGATGAAGTCGATCAGTGACAAGCGATGACCATCAATGAAATGAGAAACGTGGAAAGATCCTAGGGATTTAGCATAATGCAAAAGAGAAAGCAGCGAGAGGACTGAGGAATCATTGATAAGGTTTTAAAGTAGGATGATCCAATGGACTAAGATCATCGTATGGATAACTTTCATTGCTAATTGCACCCTAAAATTTGGGGAGGATCAGAGATGAAGCGATGAAGTGTATGGAGAAAGTTTCCCTCTAAGAAAAAACTAGTCTTATGTACCTCACTGATAATAATGAAAGCATGGATTAGGTTGGTGATACATGTTGATTGACAGATCATAACACTTGAGCTGGTGTCGTTGTTTTCTATGAGCAAGTTGCTAAGGACAAAAAAAAAGGCTCATATCACCATGGATGAAGTTTTAAGTACTTTAAAAGCAACAACTTAGATTCAATACTAAGCTGTAAGTTATCAACTCGCTCACTTGAGGAGTTTTCAAGTCATTAATCCTACATGATTCAAATTTCCTATTTAATGCAGATTTCTTGATTGATCTTCTTTGTCATAATTCATTTTACAATGAATGAGTGTTGAGGGATAGTAAAGAAGTGTGTGGGAATTGAATTCTCCTGAGAAGTGTGTAGAAATTCTAGGCAAGTAGGTCTGCCATGATGATTGAGAAGTATGAGAAGCTGAAATTATTTGAGTCTGAGGAAGGTCTTGAGAATGAAAGTGGAATACATGGAGCTCCTAATATGCCAAAAGGAAGAATAGGATTCAAGAAATTCAAGGAGTATAGTACCAAGGAAAGTTACCATCTACAAGAGAAAATAGTTTCAAAAGAATTAGTCAAATACAGAGAGAAGAGGATGGTGAAATATAAAAAGAAGGCAAGGAGAGAGAGTGAGCACTATAAGGCTTATCCACAGGAGTGCAATTCTCCACGTGAGGTTTCTAATAACCCTTCAAATGGTGAGGGAGACATTGATCTAGAGGGTGATTATTATCCCCTCCTTGGTACTATTGGAAAATTCTGACAAGGAGGTGGGGACAATTTGTCCAGTCCCACCATGAGCAAAACATGGGTGAGTATCCTTTGAGGTAAATGACTCAGAATGATGGTTGTGCCCTATTTTTGTTAAGATTTTCCTATTCAACACTCATGTGATTTCTTGTTCATGTGTTGAGGTGGAATATTTTTGGGCTGGTATGTAGGAGAAGTGCCAGAATAGTTAACCTTGGTGGTGCGTATGATGTTTCCAGACAATATACAAGTTTGTGCTGGAGCTGCTACTGGAAAATCTTATTTGGTCAACAAGGATGAGGATTCAACACAGTTACAACAAACTCTGCCTTTCGAGGAGCTGGCGTGTCTTCATTCAGGGAATATGGAATGTGGTCTTTTACTCTTCTATTTTCCTCAAATGATTGCATGTAACAAACTAAGGATATCTCAAATTTTGGTGCAAATGAAATGAAATGTAAATGTAATTAAGCCTGATGCTTGTTGCTCCCTTATTCTATAAAAGGGATTTTAGGGATTATTATAGAGGTCAAATTCTGAAGTCTTAATAGGGTTCTAGGTGAAAGCTAAGTTCAAAAAAGGCACTTAGAATAGAATACTGAAATAGGCCAGTAGTTTGTTTTGGATAAGAAGTCATGTATGTAATGATCTTAAAAGAGTCTTATAGAAATTATTGATATTGAAACAAATATTAGTTTAGAAGTCGATACTATCCTATGTATGTTACTTATGAAGTTATGAATGAGAAATACTAATGGTGTTATCATTTGTCTTCAAATATTTCATTTGACTGTATTACTCTGTTTTCAGCTTTAATTCAAAGAATTAATTAAAATGCTTGAATAGGGTTATAAAATTTGTAAGAATGGCTTAGGATTTCTAAGAAGTAAATATTTCTTGCACAGTGAGTTTTTGTAAACGCAAAGCAATACGAAGATAGTTTGTTTCTTCCTTAAGTGAGTAATTTGTAAATTACTGATCCTCTTGTATACTTGACTCCATTGCTCCAATTGATGAGACACTGAATCATTTTGTTAGAAAATCTTGCATAGGATGAACAAATAGTGTTCCTAGCCCTAGACTTATGAGAAGACAATATTTAATAAAAAAATCTTTCCAAGGGTAGTAGAAGTGGAATTATCTCTAATTCCTAGCAAATAGCTAATTATTCACTTGAAAATTTGCCAAATCTTCAGTGAAATTGATTTTATTTGCCATAAATAGGAATCAAGCTGTGTATAAATGTGTTACTAATTGATTATATTGCACAAAAAGGAAATTGGGATTACCCTCCTAGGTTTCAAAGAGCCTGAAGTGAAGGAGTACATACCTTAAAGTCCTATGCTCATTGTGTTGGCCACTAACCTAGCAGTTCTTCATCATAGGAGTTGGATAATTCTTAGAGGATTGTTCAGTTTTGCTGGAAAAATCACCAACAACACCTTTTCAAAATGATTTTTCAAACCACATATGTGAAAAAGATATATATTGCAACACCTATCCATTGCATGTCCTTTCCTGTTAAAATGAGAACACTACACACATTGCATTCTTGAAAAAAATTATTTGAACCTATAACATTTTTAACATCATTCCCTTTACCTGTGACATAACCTAGACCTTCATACTTTGGCCTCCTAATTGATTCAATTGTCTTTGTGATTCCTAGTGCATGTTTACCTAATCCTTGACTTGTATATCCCATTCTTTGCATAATTTTGAAAGCAATATTCTTCTCATTAAAAAATAATAGGATTTTAAATTCAAACATATGATCATGTTCATCTTTACACTCTTCATCATAAACAACTTGAGTGATATTACACAAATGAATTGTTTGATGAAAAGAAAAACATAACTCTTTTGTGCTACATGAAACATCACAAACTAATGGTTTTGATTTCAAACATTCATTTTCCTTTTGACATGATGCGAGAAACTAATCTAATTGATTTTTTTGTGCCTTCAACCCAGATATAGATCATCATTTTGTAATGTATTTTTCTCTTCTAAATTTTTCAACTTTTCTTCCAAATCATCATCTTCTTTTGAACTTCTTCAAACAATTTTAATCTATCTTCCAATTCACCATTTTTTGTTTTAACATTGTCCAATTCGTTTTCAAGATTATGGCTTTTAAATACATATTCATATCTTTTCTTGTGAACTTCCTTAATATTTGCTATCAATTGAGAATTAGATTGTTTAACTTCCAATAGTTCTTCTAAAATATCTTTTTCCTTTGTTATTCTCTTACCATTTTTTCCCATTTAGTCAGCATAATGCCTGCAAAAGAAATAAAATAAACCCTTATTTTTCTTATTACTCCAATGCACATAATACGAAAAATAACAAACCCCACAAAAAACTTAACTCTTATTCGCCTTATATCTCCTATTCCAAAACCAAACATCATAAACCGTAACCCTTCATATTTGAAGGTTGTTAAGATCTTTTATAACCAACCCTTCAATGAATCAAAATTATTCTAATATTTGATCCAAAAAGAAAACAAACTAACCAACACCACTATATTTGCACACTCTAGTATGGTCAAGGCTATTACACATCCAAAATTCAATGTAAAACATTAAGTTTTACTTGCCACATTAATCCTCCTTATAGGGTTGGGGTAGAAACAACTATTGTGATGGCTGAAACAAATATTGTGATTTAGAAATTCTTTGATCCCCTTAATAGTTAGGTGACGACTTTCAAAGATTCCATAAGATGCTACAATCATAAATTGTGACCCCTTCCTTCTACGATGTCTTTATTTTGAGGATATTGTGACCAAATACAAGAGTTTAAAAAACAACAGCCTCTTCTCAAAAACACTGACTTCTATGATTGACATGAACAACCTCTTCTCATATGGATTGCTTCTCACATGATAAGTAGAAACTAGAAGTTACTGACCAACACACACTCATTGGCTCTGTTATTCCTTTCTACAACGTTCATGAACTTTTAGATACTCGCATTGCTCTCAAATTTCCTATAATAACACACTCCTTACACCTTATGCCCCCACATCCTTATGAGGCCTCAAATTAGAGGATCCTCCATGAAACCGTTGCCAAGTAGGAAATAGAATATTATACCATGCTCAACAATAATATCATGCCTAGCACACAATTTGTTAAAAACTCAAAATATTGAGAGGGGGGTGAATTGGTATTCTTTGAAACCACTTAAAAACATGTATTCAAAACATTTCATCCAATTTGTATAAATGAAAAGAAGTAATTAAAACATGCATCACATCACACAACACAAGAACACCATAATTACGTGTAAAACCCAAGAAGGGAAAAACCATGGTGAGGATTAGCTCACAATATATTATAACCAGTTACAAGATATTACAGAAAGGCTCACTGCCAAGTAGACACATTGTCTAGAGAATAAGAGAGAAAGAAGAAAGGGTGGCTCACTGCTAGGATTTTGAACTGATATAATGCATCTATGACATGCTGGAGACAGTTCAACTGAAGCTCAATACATTGATTAAACACACTTCATGTTTCTCAACACTTATGTACCCACTATGCTCTTTTTCACATCACATTCACATACTCTGCTTAGGAATTCACATCACACATCTCATCTTTACAACATTGAAATGAACTTACATTTATATGTATGTTACATTCGCAAACGCCAACAACATCAATTAGGTCAGCCTAATTTAAAGATGAAACATGTAAAACATCAACTTGTTGGATCAAGATCTAACCACACACGCCTCAAAAACTTGTAACACATCAAAATAGGTCGGAAAGGACCTATAATTACTCCCTTAAGCTCATTTAATTCATACTTTAACTTTGCACAAACAAAAACTCTTTAGGTCAACACCAAATAGAAAAGACTAGTAACATGAACCATTCATTCATTCATAACACAACGTGCGAACCACCAAAACACTTGCCACTTGGACCACACACTCTTCTGACACTTGTAAGCACTCCCATAAAATTGTTGTAACCAAATATTCTTTTATGGTGGAATGCAAAGAATTCCAATTATGTACACTATCATAGTAACTGTCACTGGCAACCTTGATACTCTGTCAATCATAACTTTTACACTGGATGACATCAAGACATGAAAATTTGGATTTAAGATCCTCTAACATATAACAAAATTGTGTTAGAACCACATAACTTGATTCTATATGGTGGAGCAATGCAGACCTCAGAACGAGTTCCTTGTACACTGAAAACTATAGTATGTGACTTAGCCAAATATCAACACATTTGTTTTTCTTTGGTATAAAACTCTTACACCTGTATAATGGATTGTCATCACGATAATCACTCACGAGCTCATCCAACAACTGTACATCAATGTTGACATCAATGACAACACCATGTATGCTCATGCTCATGTTGCCAACAGTCTTATCAATGACAAGCAAACTTACAACACAATTTTGAATGTAAAAATATTCACTTTCTTGACAATCAGTGAATTGCATATAAATCTGCAAAGATCATTCGCTTCAACAAAGGACCATATTTTCTTTGTGAAAACTTCTTCAAACACCTTTCTACGTAGTAGTAAATTCAATTTGGCCAACAAAAAAATGCATCTCATCACCATCATTATACTCTGCCTCCTCTATCAATGTATCTTCATGCCTAGGAAGAGGAATTTTACCCAATTCTATTCTCCCATTATTCACACGTCACGGACACATGATTGGTTTGTGCTCTGATACCAAATGATGGAATTAAAAATTACAAACAGAACTCCAACAACACAAAAAATAATATTTCACATAAAAATATCACAAGAATTTACATAAAAAATCTCTCTTCCCTTTGTCATTGATATAGATGTCTATTTATACAAGTGGAAAACTATTGCCACCTGTACATATTTGCCTTGTTAACAGATAACAGAAAATTGATTATGACAATGTTTATTATCCTACACTTCAGTTCAATTAATTTTTACGATGAGAAAGCATAAATTAAAGTTGAGGTGTATGGCATTTGCAATTGAGGTTAATCCAATCGTAAGTTTTTTGGTAAGTGAGTGTTTCTAATCAACGGTAGAGAAGTGATTGAGAGAGGGCAAATTATTGGAGCAAAATGGAGGCACAAGACCATAGATTAGGAGTGGCTTGAGAGAGTTCAAGATTGCAGAAGATTGGCTTGCTACAAATTAGCATTCAAATCAATCTGGAGTGCATATCAACGGTTTGTGTTGACCAGAAACTTTTCCCCATTTCTATATGTATAAAATACATAAAATTTGGTGGAAAAAAGATTGACGAAAACAACGGCCAAGATCATATCTATCATCTTGCATTCTTTTTAGAATAGATTGAGCCGTCGATCGTAGAAATTAGTTGATTAAATTCATATAGAAAATGCCTTTTTAGAGTGGATTGAACTATCGATTGCAAAAATCAACTAATTAAAGTCATATAAGAAACGCCTTCGACACAATTAGTGTGCATGTATGTGATCAGCTTGGAAAATGACAAAAGCATCATATAAATTCTCCTGCGGAGGCAACTTGTGACCCAAATTCTAGGTCTGCTTTTACTAGCCTAGTATACAACTTCCCTAGGGAGATGCATGCAATGCATTGAATTGCCAGATTGACTCAAATAACTCGTGTAGGGGACGTGTACATGCACTCCAAGCTCTCGGGAAGGCATTCCAAGCTGTTAGCAATGAATCCTATACCTTAGATGGTTCGTTTATTTGACCTCCTTTAGCGAACGGCGAAGACTATTTTGTACACGGACATTAATGACAGTTGGCAGGAGTCAAAGTTCTATCGCTTTGCCGATTACTGGACAGCGTATGCCGACGGGTAACCGGGTGAATTATGCCACTGCACATTCATATGTAACCCTACAAGTGGACCATGTGCATCCTCATGTCTTGTTAGACGTCGCCCAAGTGGAACCATGAAAGGATCAAATTAATTGAGTCCGCGCCATAGACCCACAGTATCTTACTGGACTAATGTGTGGGACAGTTGCCAGTCATCAATGAAAGGTCAATCTCCATTAACTTTCCTTTCGACAGACTGAGAGGTTGGAAACCGGGACTGCACTTACTAATTTGACTTTACTGGCTGTCAGATTATATATATAGCAGTCTGAGCATACGCTTTTCTACAAAGAGATCTTAAGGTTATAAATATGGTGGCACTAACAACAATGTCTACCTTATTTCATATGCTGAACCAGTGGGCTAGTGATGTGAGGATAGTAGTCACTATCTTCTGGGTGGCTTCGATTGGGATATTAGTTTACCATATGTTGAAGCCTCGAAGAATTTTCATGTTGGGTTTTTCCTGCTTCAAGCCCGCAGATGACCTAAAATGTAACTACGAACTCTCACAGTATTTGGCAATGAGTGGCGAAAAGTTCAGCGAGAAGAGCGTAGAGGTCATGAAGAACATTTACCTGAAATCAGGCGTGCGTGAGGAAACATACTTGCCACCCTTCATCTATCAAGAAAACCCAGTGGAAACTCTGGAAGCCGCTCGAGAGGAAGCAGAAACAGTCATGTTTGGGGCAGTGGATGAGGCGTTTGGGAACACTGGTTTAAGCGGCACAGATATCGACGTCGTGGTGGTCACATGCAGCATGTACAGTGCGGCTCCCTCTCTCGCCGCCATGCTCGTTAACCGTTATGGTATGAAGGAGGATGTTAAGATCTTGAACTTCGCAGGCATGGGGTGTAGCTCTGGTGTCATAGCAATTCAAACAGCCAGCGACCTGCTCAGAACACTTACGAGAAGTGGTTATGCTCTGGTTGTAATAACGGAGAATATCACCCTCAATACTTATTATGGCGACAACAGATCCATGCTTGTTACCAACTCTATTTTCAGAGTGGATTGTGCTTCTGTGATATTGTCAAGTAGAGCAGCGGATTCAAAGCGGTCTAAGCTGGAGCTTCTTCAGACTCTGCGAACGCACAGAGGAGCAGATGATAAGTCATACTGTGCAGCGTTCCAGGAGGAGGACGAGGATGGTCGGGTGGGTATGTCGCTCTCCAAGGATCTCATCAGAGTGGCCGGGGAAGGGCTCCATGACCATATCAGATCTTTGGCTCCGCTGGTTCTGCCGTATTCAGAACAGCTGAAATATGTGTTGTCTCTTGTGGGCATTAATTTTCTGCGGATGGACATGAAGCCTTACGTTCCCGATTTTCGTCAGGCTTTTGAGCATTTCTGTATTCATACTGGAGGAAAGGCCGTGATAAACAAGATCAGTGGAAACCTCCGACTGAGTGAATATTTGGTGGAGCCTGCGCGCATGGTTCTGCATAGGTTTGGGAATACTTCGAGCAGCTTGGTGATGTATCAATTGGCGTATTTTGAAGCCAAGAAGCGGATCAAGAAAGGGGACAAAATATGGATGATTGCCTTCGGTACTGGATTCAAATGTAACTCCAATATTTGGAAGGCTCTTCGTGATTTGGGTCCTTCTCAGACCGGGAATCCCTGGGTTGATGTTGTTCACCGATACCCAGTTTGTTAATTTTGCTGGATTCATTCCTGATCTTCTGCAAATAAATTTGTTCATTAGATATGTCTCGATTCAATCCGTAATTGAAGCCAATAAATTTGCTGTCTATGTATTTGTCCAGCCTGAAATCTCGTAGTCATAATCAGATGTTTTGTCTCATGAAAGCGACGGAGCTGAAATGAGCAGCGTCGTGAATCCCTAGTAAACTGGAAGCTCTCCTGTATGTTTCAGCAAAGCTCTATAATGAAATTTTAAGAAAACCAGATTTTTCCTTCGATCCAATTATAATGTTGATGGCATAGTTTCGTCACCTTCTTAGAAAAAATAAAAAATTAACAAGCTGTTTTTAGTTGATGCCAGATTCACTGTAAGTTGTTTCCATGCTCAACTTAGAGAGCCATGAAGGTCATTCCATTCAATATTCTTGGAATCGATGACAAACTGTATAAGTTATCTAAAGAGAATTGTATTTAAATTTATTGACAAGATGAAAAGTAAGCTTGACTCCTCATAGTATAGGACTCGCACGTTGGTATATTTTTTAATGTGAAATCAAGACTAGATCAATCCCCCACTGTTAAAAAGTTTCCTCTACCGAAAAAACCGAATCATCTTCTCATGTATGTCGTATATTATTACTATAAACTGGGTTTTTTTGGGGAGGTCTTTTAGGTTAAGTGTCATTCTCTCCTCATGGAGGACTCTTTTATTGCTCTCCCATGCCTTCCCTAGGATGAATATTGGGAATCTCCCCTTTAAAATCTTCGAAAAATAATATTTTTATTCCAGTCTTTTTAAGGAGATGCTTGTATCCAATAGAGGATGGTTGACCATGGACCGAGTCATGGATTGTAGCTAAATTCATAATGGTATTGTAACTCTTTATCTTTAATAAGAATAAGTTAATTAGGAAATTGTGTGATCTATTAAAGTTATTTGTGATTTAAGTAAATAATATAAATATGTTTAAATTATTCTTTGATAGAAGACTGAGATAATTTGTGTTCAAATTCATTTTATATTAGTCTAAAATTTTAACTTCCACTTACTTAGACTAACAATTAAACCCTTTTAAAAAGAGATGGATAATTAGATAGATCAAAGATATTTTTAGTGGTGAATCTTTGTCAATTGGCAAATGGTTCATTTTTACCAATTTAAATTTGTCAAATTTATGGCAACTAGCTAGGACCCAAAATGCTAGGATTCTATAAATTGTCAAACAAATACATGTTAATAGACTACCAATTTATTTATAAGGAATTTATAATTAATATTTCTACCATAGTAACCTACATGTGTGTAATAGGGAATCACCTAGAATTTTGGAGTCATGTTTTAATTTACCAACATATTCATCAATAGCATTAAAATTTTATTGTGTATGAGGATAAATTTGACAATACAAATATAATGAAATGTTAATCATAGGGCCATAATCACCTTGAGACCCATAACTCTCTTTCTCTCTCTTTCTCACACACACACAATTTGATTCACCCAACATTTACAAGGCCTGACCATTTACGATCACACATGATTTGCCAAATGTTTATTCCATCATTTTACAATTATGTCAGAATTTGATAAATTTGTACTCCATTTTAGAATAAGAACAAAGGATTTACCAAATATGAATTCAGATAATACAATTGAAACTCTAAATTAATATTTCAATGTTGTTCTTAATTATTTTCTCAATTTGGATCATAGACAAGTTACAACTATAAGCATTAGTGATTCAATAAAATCCAAAAGGAAAGTGATAATTTATTTATTATTTTATAATATATAATTCCTCATGTTTATTTATATCCTTTTCAATTTGGTTTCATTATTATAGATGATTTTGAGTAGGGAGAAATCCAGGCCCTAGCAATTTATATTCTATGACTTCTTGTTGATTTTGTTTGTTTACTATTTATTTTCATTGTTACATAATATACATGATACAAAAATTTGTTAGTGTTGAGTCTTTGATTGTGAATCACATGGTTAAAGAAAAGGAAAAAAAAAGACTAGCTTTTAATTAATGAGATATGTCGAGTAGGAATAAATTTCCTAAAAGTGGTAAAGGGAGCTCATCAAAATCTATAAACATAATGTAATACTTTGGCAATGTTTTTTATCCATCGAATGAAGATCAATCTATAACACCATTATTTGCACCATTTATTAATGAACAAGGTAATTACTTAGAAGAATTTTGGAGTGAGTTTAATGATAATTCCCTAGATTATCTTACTCACTCACAAGAGTATCAAGGTAGTAGGAATGATAATTTTAATAAGTTGATCTCGACAAGGGATAAGAAAAATATAGATCTTACACAAAAGGGGAAAAACGATAAATAAAAAATAGGGTGTGTGTGGACTATGACAAGGATTTTTTAGATTGATTGGGTGTCAAAGTACCCATTCATTCAATTCGTGGATAATGTAAGAAAATATGAACCTCCTATAGAATGTAAGAGTAAGATTTATAGTTGGAAATATGGTAGGGACAAGAAGTTTGAACTAAAATTGACACCATGGGAAAATATGTTGGTCAAGTTTATGAGAAACAAAACATACATGAAAAGGAAATATTAGTGATTATATAAAAAATAAATAAATAATTTTTTTCATCTTAAGCATGCCCTAGAATATAATATGCATATGCAAATAAAGGTGAAGTTTACTGCATGTGGAGGTTCAATTGAAGTTTAATTTGGAAAGATGATGGAAGAAGTAAAATTTAAAAAATTGTTCATTTGAGTGTTCTCTTTCATATTTTTACTAGAGGATGTCCTATGATAGACTACCTAGAATATAACAAATTATTATTTTTAATAGGTGTTCCTAACTTTCCTAACACACTTTGGACAATAAATAGGAGTTGGGAATGAGAAATTTGTCATGCTAAGGTAGAAATATAAGATGTACACAAAATTAAAATTAAAATTTTATTACATTATCTTTAGATGAATTTACAACAATAGATAATACTTCTCAAGCATATATGCATGTGCCTACTATAGAAAAATGTCTGCCAACATAATCTACTCTCTATTCATAAAATGAAGGAGAATGCAACATCACAAAATATATTTAAATTAGTTAAGAATTTTTTGAATGAAATTGGAGGTATGAATGACTACATAATTTCCAAAAACTTGGACCGTGTGTGTAAGGGAAATGGAGCTTCAATAATGCAAAGTCATAAGAATGACCTTTGTGTAAAGCTACAATTTATCTTGGTTGTCATACATGATTTCCATTCACTGCATGGACTATACAATAAATTTAGCATTTAATTTTTGAGAAAGTTTTTTCTAGTATTAAAAGTTGAAGATCTAATATGTGAGATCCATTGATACATCTATCAAAGTCCAAAATATATTTATAATTTTAACATTTCCCCAAGGGAATAACTATAGAAAACAAGATTCTTAAGGATGATAATATCAAATGGATCTTCTTGTATGGGCTAACATAAATATTTTTTATAAAATATCAAACCTTGATTGGAGTAATGTACACATCACCTCATAATTGACATAGCTCCTAACCTCTTCTATAGGTTAAGTGACATAGAGACAATTCTAATTTTGTTTGGATTTTTCCCATGATGTTAATGAAAATTCTTGTCAAAAATTAAGAAAAAAAATCTATATTTTAGAATATACAAAGCCCCAGGTAAAATGATATTTTTGATCTTTGATAATCTATATCTATCAAAAAAGCATTCATAAGTCCAAAATTTAATAGCTAGCACTTGATGAAAATGTCAACAATATTGATATTTTGTTATAGTTTAATGAAAACATGGATTTATGAGTCTTTATGCAGGGATATGAGATATTAATGACCTATTTTTCCAAGGTTAGGTGTATTTCCATATAACATTTTATAAGTGAATCTTTTGACAAGATTGCTAAATCTGCAAGTACTACTTTAAATGATATTACAAGATCTCTTTTTGTAGAGATAAGAGAGAGATTCCATCAAAATAAACTACTTGAATCCATGTATATTGTGTATCCTCAATACTAGATTAATTTTCAACCACCTAGTTTTTATAAGAGTTTGAAAACCTTGGCCAATCAATTTTCCAAAAGTTTAGCATTCAATGGATAAGATAGAAGAAAATTATATAAATAAATCAAAGCTTCCAAAATAATTAACCCATTTTGTAGCACCAATTATGGAATAATGTAAACTAATAGAGAGTCCCATCCACGATGGACTAATAATTTTTTTTTGGAAAACCTTAAGTCAAAGTGGAATATTGTGTGATTTTATATAAAAAAATTCAAACTTCTCAATCTCCACCAACCTAGATGATATTGGGGTTGGTGGAGGATGATATTTTTTAGCATATTAGGATTCTTGAAATCAAAGATAAGAAACAAAATTAATAATAATCTAGAAATTTTCTTAAGGATGTGTATATCTAGATATGATTGCAAAAGTTTTCCTTTTGAAAGGGTATTGAGAATCTAGACTTGTCCATATGTGAAAGAATAGGGTTGTGCAAAGCTTCAAATATTACTAGCACATATGACACAATAAATAATAGATATGTTAGTATTGATGGGATGCACTTACTTGTGGACTCATGAAAATAAAATAAAATAGAGACCAAGATCAAGATGGCTCTCAATCTCATAGTTAAAGGGAGGAGATGATTTACCAATTAGAAGAGATTTATCACCTATTAGGTACTTATATTCTATTTCATATTCCAAATTTTTGTTGATGATATTTCTTTGTCTATTGTTAATAAACATTTTTTAGTTTCTATTTAAAAATTATCAAATTAACTTAGTATTATTTTCTAATGCACTATTTAAGAATCTAAATTTCAAACATTATTTTCAAGTTTTATTTTATTTTAAAATATAAATTTTATTTCTCAATTTCTATTAAAACAATTAACATATTATTATATTTTTATATTATTATTTTGTGATAAGATTTACAAGAATTCAACTAAATGCATACTAATTAGTAGCAATAGCATATATTAAAAATTATAAATATTTAATGTGTATCTAGAAGCTAAAGTTTTCCTAAATTAAGTAATTAAATAATATAGATAATTTGAATGCATAAATAAATTTGAGTCTTCTATTAATTTTTAAATGAAGGAATACATAAAATTATTATAATATATTGTTCAAAAATAAGTATGCACAATGCTTAGTTGGGAACTCATATTATAAAATCGTTTTACCAACTTATGTTGTGGGCTCCATTATTCATTTTTTGGAAATGCAATTTGTTGTAACTTATAGTAATTGACTTCTAATTTTGTTAACAATTCATAATTGGGACTGAAGATTTACTTTTATGTATCATTCAAACTTGCATTAACGGTTATCATTTTCTTGATGGAATCTATTTTTTTCCTCATATAGCTTTTGAGCCTAAGGAAATTTCTCCCTATACAACCTTTTTATTTTCTATATTCCTTTCCAAAGTATCCTTTCTTAGGACTCAATGTGATTTATTAAAAGGTGTCAAGAAACCAGGCCTGCTCTTCAAAATTTTCTAGATTTTCAATCAACTTCTATATCATTTATTTAGATATATTCACAAACTCTTGTGCTTCACCTTGCTTCATACACTTTCAAAGGATAGATAATTTGTTTATCGAGTCCTCAATATAGTTAGGAATTTATTTGGATGCAAATTCATTATCATTGATTATGTAAGCTTCTTTCAAATTTTTCTTTGGCTTATTCTCTAATGAAATCACTTTCTTCCTTTACTTTTTGTTCCCAATGTTGTATTTTTATTTTTCTTTGTCTACTTTTACTTGCATTATCTTTGCTAAGGAACTAGCTTGCATTAGTTTTTTTTTGTAATTATTTTTAATTGGCTCTTTCATTATCATAATTATTTGTGCTTTCATCTAAAATTAGTTTTAATTCATCCAATTACACCTTTGTCTATTCATTTATATTTCTTGTATTTGTATCTATGTAAAGGTAGATCTTTTTATCCTTTTTCTAAAATTAACACTCTTTTTGTTTGCTACTTTCCTCCTTGTTTTCTAATTTACTATCTCTTCTTGTAACTTTTGTATTTGATTTTGTAGTTCCTATTTTTTTATTTGTCTTACTTTAGAAATAATGTGTGTACCACATTATTTTTCCTTTTTGATACATTAATTTTGTCACAACTTTTCATTCCACTAAAATCTACTTGGGGTAAGTGTAAGAAGTTGGGTCCATAAAGAGGGAAAGTTTTATGCAAAGAAAAATTGCCTAAAGGAATGAGGACTCAAGCCTAAACATGCACCCATTCTAAAAAGAGAATGGGTTTCCACTTTAAAATGAGTACCCATTCTAAACAATGGGTTCCCGCTTTAAAATGGGTATCCATTCTAAAAATAGAATGGGTTCCCACTTTATTTAAAATGGGTACCCATTCTAAAAGTAGAGTGGGTTCCCTCTTTAAACTGAGTACCCATTCTAAAAATGGAATGGTTGTCTGTTTTAAAGCGGGTACCTATTCTAAAAATAGATGGGTACCCAGTTTAAAGCAGGTACCCATTCTAAAAATAATAAAATTCCAACTCTATTTTTTGTTTGTTTTTAGGCTTGAGAAAGGAATGTTAACCTAACCATTAGCCTTGGACCCGCAAGTACAAGGTCATGGCAATGCCAAGAGAAATAACCAACTTTGGCAATATGGCTAACAAGTTTTTTTCATAATTATTTTTTGAAATTAAAACCCATTATAGATCATGATGTCTAGTTTTCAAATATGTATTTTTTTGTGATTGGATTATTCTTTCTATTTTCTAATTAATTTCTAAAGAAGTTGGTCAATAAACTAGAAATATCAAGTTTTCATATGTTTTAATAACTTTTAATTTGTTAATTTTCTTGTAAAAAATATTATATGTCATCAATCTATAAAGAAATATTTACACATTTTTTTAAAAAATAAAGTTAGTTTAGGTCAAATTATGGTGTTCATACATGTGCGTGGTATGGTCCTAAAAAATTGACTTTTAAAACGTGGTTTTTATACATGCCTATTAAAAAGTAAATAATTATATATTTGAAAACTAAAATCAAAATTATAACTATCATATTAATAGACTTTTTAAAAATCCAATGTGTAAGTGTTAAAAAAGTTTAGTCCAACTATGAGAAATTATGAAAATAAGGGAAAACACTTCCACTTTTGAACATTTTGTGGACCCAACTTCTTGCACATGCCCCTTGAATAGTGCTTACATTATGCTTAGATCAAGGCATCTATCCTCTAGTTGATTTTGAAATTTGGGAACAATAAGCGTGCACTCCATGGTTTCTATATCTAGGTCATATGTAGGCAATATCATGGTTCTTGCAAGCTCTAAGGTTACAACAAAAAATATCTTTAGCTCTTTCTTATTTATTTTAGACTTTTTGGTTTTCTTGTTAAACTTAGCTTTGTACTAAAAAATTGAGACTATTCACACAATCAGATGCTTTAATGGAGAATGAGTAATAATTTTGGGGCTATTTCTGATTATTTGAGGGCAAGGATTAGCTATTCATGCCCCAGTATCACTACCATAGGAGGGCTTCCTATTGAAAATAATTTATTTGAGGTGGAAGTGGAGATAGTTGTGTTATCATATTATTGTTATTGATGTCAAAAAGGGGGATTAGAGGTGAGGTGGAACTGATCTTGCATGAAACATATGTTGGTTGATGTCAATGGACTAACTCATGAAGGTTGTTTGATGATGTTGTGGAAGTGTTGAAGAGAATTGCAGAAGTTCGGGTCTCAGACCTTGGGCTTATCGTGTATCACTTGTTGAAGAAGGAAAGTGTTTGGAGTTAGTCATTTTTTACTATGCCTCCAAGCTTTTGGACATCAGGTATTGGTTATACCTCATATCGGTTTCAAAGGAATGAAGAAATATTCTAAGTCTAAAAGTTTTGAGATAGTGGACTCCAAGTGTATAGGTTATGCTTGTGTTTGAAAAGAGTAGTATGGAGGATGACAAGCATCGTGAGTCAGAGGTATGACTTGCGCTTTACCGAAGGGTAGGTAGGCAACATGGAGTATGGATTATGTTAGAAAGTTGAACCTTGACCCCCGTAAAGGAATTAGTGTTCACAAATTGAGAGGGATGTTTGTGTCTTATTGAAGGGAATGTTTGTCTGTTTGGTAGGGAGAAAAAGGTATCCCTGATCCTCAACACCAGATAGATGATAGGAGGTAACAAGAGTTTGCATCAGCCAAAGGTTCTTCATTGAGGAGAAAAATGAAGATCAGTAGAACATGATAGTCAATCTCTTCGGTATCCCGACAGTACCTCATCAAAGTGAAGGATGAATATGGATAAGAGCAAGTGATGCATCTCTTCAACATAGCAAAGGAACCTCATTAGTAAGAACAATGAACATTGGTAGGACCAAATTTTTGGTCCCTTTGACACTCCAATGGTGGGTCCAACAGACATGCAACACATAAGATTTATAGTATGATGATGACATGGCTTAGATGGATAGGTGGCAGTAGTCCACCATACCATTGTACAAAATCTTTGACTGAGGTTGACCCCATGGGCTAGCAGGATTTGGACATGTTGCAAGGACAAAAAATGAATGATGTGTGGAGGCGATGTGGTAGATACTCGACAAAGGATGATTGAATAAGGTGCTGACATGTAGCAATGAGGTGGATGACAAGTGGTGATAAATGGTTGAGCAAGTGATGTCACATAGACATCTCATCAGGGAGATAGTTTTATTTCAGTGGGACATAACACCGAGTCCCCTTGACATCCTAATAGGCACCTCATCGGGGAAAAGAATGAATGTTGAAGTGACCCTTTAATGAGTCTCTTTGATACAGTGAAAAGATGGATGACTTGGAAATGATGTGGTATACACATGGTGATGTTGGAGTACGGTGACACGTGGTGACATGTAGGATCACTTGGTCATTACTATATGGTGTATCGGCAAGAATACTTCATTTCTAAGGGAGTCAATTTTGAGTCCCTCTGACATGATGATGGTGTGGGTCCTGGTTGAGAGGTGATAAGGACAGTTTGGTGATGTTTCTTGATAGATGGCAGAGGATCGAATGAGATGCTGACACATGGTGGAAGATGATTAATCAATGGAAAATTCACATCCTTGTGAATTGTGTGGTGATGATGTGGACATGCAAGTCAAAGGAAAATTATCGAAGAGAAAGAAAGATTTTGGAGTGAGTAATTCATAAGTCCCTTTGATGATCATAAAGTTGTAAGATTGACAATAGAGGTTTAAAGAAGAAGAATCTGACGGTGGTGTTTTAAAGTTGTCGAGATGAATGGAAAACATTGGTTCATGGTGTGAAGAGACAAGATCGACAACTAGAAGATCTACAATGGCTACGACAATGTGAATGAGGGTTTAGGCCAGGAAACAACACAGTGAATGAATTTAATTTGTTCAACTACTCCTACAGCCAATGGCGATAAAGATTTGATCTGCTAAGAGGCGGCATAGATTGCTAAGTTAAAAGGGATCTGATCATATAAAATAAATAAAGAACAAAATAAATGTGAATTTGATCCTAGGGTTTGATAAAGAGACTAAAGGGAAAATTCTCTGCACTAGAAATTAATGTTGTGTGGCTCAATGCAGGAATATCACAGTGTAGAAGACATCCTCAAACCTTAACAAAAAATATGTATGTTGTAGCTCGAATCCCAAGAAAATATGCACAAGTTGGTGAAGAAGATACAAAATAGGTGATCAATTTTTGACTGTGTAATAGAAGAGAGTGGGTAAGAGAGAGAGAAGGGTGTGTAGAGAAGGTAGTTGCAGAGATAGCAACAAAGGCTTGAGCAGTTGCAACATAGAATTGTAATAAAATAATAACAATTTGAATTGTAAGTTTGATTGGTGGGTGCCATTAGACATTTAGGTAGGTGCTCATATTAGGGAGTGGGTGCTCCTATAACTAGGAGATAGGAGCCTCCTTAGGGTTGGTTCACTTAAAGCATTATAACTGAATATTGGATTGTGAGATTAGATTAGGATAGTAGCTCCTAGTAGCATTTCTCACCGTGGTTTTCCCCATCTTGGGTTTTCCAATTACATCTTGTGTTATGTGTTGATATTTCATGTGTTTGTGGTTTTCATATCTTTTCATGTTGTAATTTGCACATTTAGGTTTAAGGGTTGTGTTTGCACCAAGGTTAAGAAGGATAAAATTTTTAGTATCTATTGATTCACC
Source organism: Sequoia sempervirens (assembly GCA_007258455.2). Taxonomy (NCBI): domain Eukaryota; kingdom Viridiplantae; phylum Streptophyta; class Pinopsida; order Cupressales; family Cupressaceae; genus Sequoia; species Sequoia sempervirens. The sequence goes on from VDFB02281492.1 coordinate 525,375,227, forward strand.
CCCCTCTTAGTAGATTGTTGTGTTCCAACAATTTGTATCAGAGCCCTAGGTTCTATAGTAGATGCTTAATCAGCTCGGGTAGATCCTTGGATTTGTGCACACAATGGCCAGTCAAGAAACTTCTTCCACAAATAAGCTACCTCAGTTAGATGGAACATATTATACTTGATGGAGGTCATTGATGAGGAGATACTTGGGATCTTTAGGGTTTGATGTGTGGATGTCTATTGTGAATGGATGCATACAATTGATCACACTTCCTACTGATGCAACAGGAAAAAGAGATTATGTAAACAATGAAAAGGCTTGGTTTGCTATTACAAATAGTTTGTCTAGATCTGTGTACATCAAGGTTATGCATTGTAAGAATTCACCAAATGTCTGGGATACATTGAAAAGGATCTATGAAGGATATGGAAAGGTAAAATTGGCCAAGCTTCAAGTAATGAGAGACAATTTTGAAGGCCTAAAGATGACAGAGGAAGAGAAGATTGTAGACTATCTTCTGAGCGTCAATGATATAGTGAACTCCATTAGAGGATATGGAGAAGAAATGAAAGAAGATGTTGGTGTACTAAAAGTTTTAAGGTCAATGACATACAAGTATGACTAAGATCTCAACAATAGAGGAAGGAAGAGAAGTAGTCAAACTTACTCTAAATGAGCTACATGGTATATTCACTGCTTATGAGATGAGAATGGGAAGCACCTAACAAATACAAGACTGAGTTGATCACATTTGAGAATGATGAGACTAATGAATGAGAAGCAAACTTCATCAGGAGACTAAGAAGAGGGTCCAAAAAGTACAAAGGTAAGTTTCCCTTTAAGTACTTTGAATGTGGTAAAGTAGGTCATTTTGTTGCTAAATTTCCCTACAAAAAGAAAGGTGACGTTGAGCAAGAGGATGATGATAAAATGAAGAAGCCCCACTACCCTAAGAAAAGGGGTTTTTAGAAAAAGAAGAAGAGTCTATACATTTAAGAGGACAATGATATTTTTCAATAACTATAATAGCTTAGATGATGAGCAAGATTGTGCCTTCATTGTAAAAGAAAATGAATTCCTTTTTATGGAAAAATAATCTGAGGAACATAAGAGTGGAAAGGTTGAAGATATTGGTGAAGTAGGCAAAGAAGGAGAGGTTAACTTGGAAGCAGAGCTCATTTGTGCCCTAGATGAGATTGAACTGCTAAAAAAGAAAAACTTAAAGTAGAAGAAACTTGTACAAAAAGAGTCAAATAAACTAAGTAAGGATATTGAGGAATCTAATTAGACATTAGTAGGTCTAAAATTTCATGTGGAGTAAGCCAAAAGAATGGGAGAAGTAATGAAAAAAAAGTTAAAATCTTAAATGGATAGATGCATGAAGCTTGAGGTAGAAATTGTTGCTTTGAGAAAGGATTTGGAGAAAGCTAAGGAGCATGTTGAAAAAGGTTTGAAGCTAAAAGGTGGTTTAGAAATTTTGGATGAACTATTGAGTACAAAAAATCTAGTTAACAAAGAAAAATAAAGATTGGGATTGAAAAAAGGATAGAGTTCCCTTGTTGATGCTTCTACAAAGTTATATGAATGATTTAGGGTAGAAGAAATGTCTGAATCAATCAATGAAATTGATTGCAAATGAAGTGATCTCAAAGAGAAATTTGTAGAAGTTAAGAAAACCAATGTAGAAAAGAAGCCTATTGCAGACAAGAAGGATAACAAATCTTCTCTAGATCAACTGATGCTGATGGATTTATAAGAGCGCATGATCCAAGGAGGCCTAGACAAAGAAGACCACCTCATTTAGCACAAAATGCTATGACTAGGTATTATTCATATTTCTATGGATATTGCTATACGTGTAATCAATTTGGTCAAAGAGAAAGAGAATGTAGTCATTCCTAAGAGGAGTGCAAACTTTGTAAGCAAGAATCCATTTTCTCCTTTAGTGGATATGAATGTAGTTTGTTATAAATGTAGTAACTTTGGTCATATATCAAAAAATTATAGAACAAAGTTTACAAGACCAAATGTTAAGAATGAGAAAAAGAAATATTTTCCTCCTATAGTAAACAAAGAACTTGAAATAATGGAGAAAAAGATAGAAAAGAAAGCTAAGAAGGTGTACAAAGAAAAAGGAGAAAGCTCCATAGAATCTATGATTGCACAAACAACACTACATGCTAAGAAGAAAAATATATGGGTAATTTTCTCTAAACACATGATTGGAGACAAAAGTAAATTCATCAAACTCAAGAAATGCAATGGAGGATTTGTGAGTTTGGGTGATAACACTGCAGCCAAGATTTGTAGTAAAGGCATCTTGAGTTTAGATGGTAAAAATGCCACTAAAGATGTCTTGTATGTTGAAGGATTGAAGCATAATCTGCTAAGTGTGAGCCAGATGTATGACAATGGTTATGAAGTCACATTTGACTTTTAAGGTTGCAAAATTAGAAAGGATGGAAAAATATTTGCACAAGGATTGATAACTAATATCAATCTTTACAACCTTTCTAAAGTAAAAGGTCAAAGCTATTTGATGGGACAAGCTAATGAAAGCTGGCTATGGCATAGAAGATTAGGCCACATTAAATTTGTTAATTTAATGAAAGTAAGTTCAAAAGGTCTAGTTAAACACATGCCCAAAATCACCAAGCCTACAAATGTCATATGCAAAGAGTTTCAATAGGGAAAGCAAACAAAGGCTAGTTTCCCAACTAAGGAGTATTCAACTAATAAATCATTACGACTGGTTCATACTGATTTGTGTGGAACCACAAGAACAAGGGGACTAAAAGGAGAAAGGTACTTTATGTTGCTAGTTGATGACTACACAAGAATGACATGGTTGAAATTTTTGAGAGACAAGTCACAAGCATTTGAGAGATTTAAGACATTCAAGAAAATGGTTGAAAATGAGATATGTAGAAGGATCAAATGCTTAAGGTCAGATAGATGAGGAGAATTCACATTGTGTGAATTTTTTGAATATTGTGAGGCACATGGAATCAAGAGACAATACTTAGCGTCAAGAACTCCACAACAAAATGGAGTTGTAGAAAAGAAGAATAGAGTTGTGTAGGACATGGCCAAAAAAATGTTAAAAGAGGCCAAATTAACTGACATGTTTTGGAGAGAAGTAGTACATACTACATTATACATTTTGAATAGAGTTCAAATCAGAGTACATAGTGATAGTACCCCCTATGCATTATGGTATGGTAGACCTGCATCTGTGAAGTACTTCAAAGTGTTTGGCAATAAGTGCTATAGCAAAAGAGAAGATAAGAATTTTGGAAAATTTGAATCAAAAAGTGATGAAGGAATATTTTTAGGATATTCCACCCAAAGGAAAGCATATAAATGCTATAAAAAAAGACTGGACAAGATTTTGGAAAGCATCAATGTCAAGATTGATGAAAGTATAAAGCACATTGAATCTGATCATAATGAATTTGAAGTTGATTTAGATTATGAAGACATTATGGTAAATAATGAAGAAGAATCTAAGAAAGTAGAAGTTGAGAAGGCACCTCAAAAATATGTGCAAAAAGATTATCTTACAGATAAGATAATTGGGGACAAAAATGAAGGAATTCAAACTAGAAGAAGATTTGCAAAGAATAAAGAACAAGTAAACTTTTCTCTTTTATCTTAGATTGAACCAAAAAATTTCACTAAAGCCAACAAAGATGAGAGCTGGATAAAAGCCATGGAAGAGGAGTTAAATTAGATTGAGAAAAATAAAACATGGGAACTGGTTCCTAGACCCCCAAGTAAAAATGTAATTGGTACAAAATGGGTGTTTAGAAACAAACTAAATGAGGTTGGAGCTGTTGTGAGGAATAAGGCAAGACTAGTGTGCAAAGGATTTGCACAAGTTGAAGGCATTGACTTTGAAGAAACATTTGCACCAGTAGCAAGATTAGAAGCAATAAGGATGTTTCTTGCATTTTTAGTTTACAAGGGATTTAAATTATATTAGATGGATGTCAAATATGTGTTCCTTAATGGAAATGTTGAAGAGGAAGTATGCATTGAACAACCAGAAGGTTTTCAACTTTCAAAAGAAGAGGATTATGTTTGCAGATTGAGGAAGGTGTTGTATGGCCTAAAGCAAGCACCAAGAGCATGGTATTCTAGATTGGACCAATACCTACAACAACAAGGATTCAAAAAGGGGTGTGCAAATAGTAAGTTGTATTTCAAAAAATAAGGTGAGCATATGATCGTTGTTGTGGTATATGTAGATGATATCATATTTGGGGGCAAAAATGGTAAAATGTGTACAATATTTGCTACACACATGCAAGATGAATTTGAAATGTCAATGTTGGGAGAGTTGTCATTTTTCCTTGGTTTACAAATTGCACAAACTAGCAAAGGGATATTTATATCTCAAACCAAGTATGCTAAGGAAATGCTTAAGAAATTTCGCATGGAAGATAGTAGACTAGTTAGTACCCCCATGATAACTGGATGTAAGCTAAGAAAATCAGATGAATCACCAGATGCAAATCAAACTATGCACAAGTCAATGATTGGAAGTTTACTATACTTGATTACATCATGACTAGATATTATGTGTGTATGGTAGCAAGATTCCAGGCTGCACCAAAAGAATCTCATGTCAATGTAGTGAAAAGAATTTTTAGATACATCAAAAGCACTATTGACTATGTGTTATGGTATCCCAAAAGAAAGAATTTTTCTTTGACATCATACACAGATGTAGATTGGGCAATAAGTGAAAATGACAGGAAAATCACCAGTGGAGGAGCATTCTTCTTGGCAAAAAATTTGTTTTCCTGGATGAGCAAAAATAAAAAATCTATTACTCTTTCCACTATAGGAGTAGAGTATGTAGCAGCAGTAGCATGTTGTACTCAAGTCATCTGGATGAAGTAGAAACTTAAGGAAATCAAGGTTGAGTACAAGGAACCTATCTCCATTCTTTGTGACAATTCAAGTGCTAAAAACATCTCAAAGAATCCAGTGATGTACTCTATAACTAAGCACATATCCATCAAGTATCACTTTATTAGGGAGAAGGTTGTTGACAAGGAGGTTAGCATGGAGTATGTTCCCACTAAAGAACAAGTAATTGACTTTTTTACTAAGCATCTTCCTAAAGAGCAATTTGAATATCTGAGGTAGAAGTTGTGAGTCATTTCTCCTACATCCTATCAATAGACTCTAGTGATAAGGCATATGTCTAGGGGGAGTTTCATTGTCACTTCATTTATCCCTAGAAATGGAAAGGATATATCAAGTCAAGTAACAATGGTTTTACAAATTTCTAATGACTTGATGGTTGCATAATCAAAGAATTCCCACTTTCTCTTTGAATTGCTTGTCAAAAGGGGAGTATAGTGTCAAGGAGAGTCTTCCCTTTACCAATGATGAAAAAAGGGGAGAAATGTGAACAAATGCTCAAAATAGGAGCATGGTGAGCAAGGTAGAAATGCATGTCAAAGGGGGAGTGAATTGCCATGTAAAAGGTTCAATTGGTACAAAGCTTTAATGTTTCAAGTTACAATTGGTATGAAAATTTAGTTTTGCCATCAATGACAAAGGGGGAGATTGTTAGCATATTATTTTCATTGATGTCAAAAAGGGGCATCAGAGGTGAGGAGGAACTGATCCTATATGAAACATGTGTTGGTTGATGTCAATGAAATGACTCATGAAGGTTGTTTGATGTTGATGTGCAAGTGTTGAAGAGAATTGCAAAATTTTGGGTCTCAGACCTTAGGCTTGCTATGTATCGCTTGCTGAAGAAGGAAAGTGTTTGGAGTTAGTCATTTTCGACTATGCCTCCAAGCTTTCAGACATCGGGTATCGGTTATACCTCGCACTGGTTGCAAAGGAATGAAGAAATGTTCTATGTCCAAAATTTGTTGGTGTAATTAATTATTTAATTACACTTGCATAAGTTTACTTAGGTAATATTTTAATTCCTAAGTTAATAGTTGTCATCCTTATCTTGTTGAGCTATCTTGTTGCTCAAGATAAGATTAGGATTATGAATACATTGCTTTTATAAAGAAAAACATCTCATGTAATTTATGAATTCTTGAATAATATTATTTGTACATCTTCATGCAAAGCTCTTTCTTTTTTCTATTTTCTCTTTTGTGGAAGGATTTTTGGTTTGCATGTCTAATCTTGGTTTCTAACATGGTATCAGAGCCTTGATTTTCTACCCCTTCTCAGATTTTTGGAGAAAATTATTGTAGAGTTCATTCAGGATCCCTCGAGGGTTTCATGCCTTGAGTTCATCTATGCAGTGTTTTGGATCAGATTGGGCATCACCATTGGATTCAGAGTGTTGGAAAAAAGTCAAGATTGACTTTTATTTTATTTATTTTGGTCATCATTTGCCAGATTTGTGAGGGTTTCAAGTTCAGTGCTTTTTTGGAAGCTCTGGAGGTAGCTGATTTTTTGGATCATTTTGGGCACAAACGAAGGTCACCATCACATTTGTAGTGGCCAAAAACCCTAAGATTTCCTTTCATTTTTTCAATTTTGGTGAAAGTTGATTATGGGGAAAAAAAATTGCCAGGGAGGCCGTACGGCCTCCCCAGTACATAGTACGAGGTACAATTTTCAAAAAAAAAGAAACACATTTTTTTGAAAAATGTGTTAGTGCCTCCAGTGTAAAACCTCTCACCATCACCACTCCACCGGGCGGCCACCACTATGCCACCCGCGGATCGCCAGTCACCGTCATCACCGCCCTCCTCCGCCACTCAGCCTCTAGCACCCACTAGCTCCTCTGCACAGGCTGCGGTCATATGGGGGACCGGGTGCTATACGCCTAGCCCTGACCGCCTAACTTAGCAGCCCATGGTCCTATGGTGGACCAGGAACCCCTTGCCCAGCCCTGGCCAACAACAGAATATTCTGACTAGATAGGGCATATACTGGCGGCTGTGAAATTTTCCTAGCAAGGGGGCACTTTTTTGCCTCAACGACCTCTAGGCCATCAAATTTAAGCTCATGAAGTGTTGATGTCAGTATGACGTCAGTGGGCATACAACCCTCTTTGCCCCCTCCTAGCCTTGATTTTCCTTCAAGGAGAAATTTTTTTCTTTTTGGCATAACTTGGGCATACAGTATCGAAATCGGGCAAACAAGATTTACCCGAAAATCTAGTTTGGAGCACTATCATGTGCTGTAGTTTATTTTTCAGTATATTTTTTTTTAGCTTCATTTATTCCTGTTTGAAGTCAGATGTTCATTTATGTTCTTTGAGCTCATAACTTTTTGCCACGATCTCTAATTTTCGCTATCTTTGCAGTATTGGAAAGGTATTGAGGATCTCTATGTTGTTGTCCATGCACTTTTTTATGTATCTATCCTAGGTTAATCGTTATTCTAGATTTGTCCCGATAGGTGTTTTGAAGATTACTTGGATGTTTTGGTAGTTGGAAGGGTGAAACTTGAATCTTTGCACTTCATTTCAGTATCACATCATTTTCTCTTTTGTTTATGCATGTTTAGCATTATCTCCTTTTGCAATCATTGGGTATTGTAATAAATGAATTGATATAAAGTTCCATTAGGGGGGTTTCTTGCATAATAATATGATTAGAGTGTAGTTTCACTTTGATCTCATCTTGTTATTGATGACAACTCGCATGGGTTGTATCTGGTTTCTTAAATTCTTTTGGCCACATCTTGCTCATAGCTTGACACATATCAGATTCACATTGGTTCACACTTTAGATTGGGAGCCTATGGTTATCGCATTGGTTTAGATCCATCTTAGTTTGAGGGCCATGTTTTTATGGTTAATATTCTAGAATCTTTATGGTACTTGTTCCCATGGAAGAGTTTTAGTCTCACTTTGGCATCAAAATCAAGATACATGACTTCCAGATTCTTTCATCATATCATTTCCTCTTATAGGGGGCATCATTTTATCTACTGTTGCTTTATGGATTCTAGGGTTGTTCCAGTTTGTGATTTTTTTAGTGTTCCATGGAATCAAGTCTGTTGTTGTAGTATTATGATTCTGCCTGAGTCCTTTAGTGATTCTCATTTGGTTTCTTTTAGATAGAAGTATCTTTCCTTGCTTTTCATATTCCAGTTCCAGTGTTACTCCACAGTGTTCTTCCAGTGCTTCTTTACAACAAGTCATCTCATTGAGGGGGGTTTTGTCCCACTAGGTTTTCTCCTCTTTCTCATTCATTGCATTTGTACATGGGTACCTGATCAAGCCTTGTTGTCGGGACCCATTCATGCTTTCATGCATTCATCCTAGCATTAGGTGCATGTTTTCTTGTCTCCCTAAGTTGCTCTTATGGGGGGGTGTTGGTGTAATTAATTATTTAATTACACTTGCATAAGTTTACTTAGGTAATATTTTAATTCCTAAGTTAATAGTTGTCATCCTTATCTTGTTGAGCTATCTTGTTGCTAAAGACAAGATTAGGGCTATGCATACATTGCTTTTATAAAGCAAATAATCTCATGTAATTTATGAATTCCTGAATAATATTATTTGCACATCTTCATGCAAAGCTCTTTTTTCTGCTTTTCTCTTGTGTGGAAGGTTTTTCTGGTTTGCATGTCTGATCTTTGTTTCTAACAAAAAATTTAAGACTTCAAACTTCAAGTGTACATGTTATCCTTGTGTTTGAAAAGAGCAGTATGGAGGATGATGGGCATCATGAGTTGTAGGTATGGCTTGCATTTTAGTAAATGGTAGGTAAGTAGCATATAGTATGGAGTATGTAGGAAAGCCAAACCTTGACCCTCATAAAGAAATTAGTGTTTGCATGTTGAGAGGGATGTTTTTGCCTTATCAAAAGGCATGTTTTTCAAATGGGTAGGAAGAACATGGTATCCCCTATCCCTGAAACCCGGTAGATGACATGAGGTAACATGAGTTTGCATTAGCCAAAGGTTCTTCATCGAGGAGACATATGAAGATCAACAAAATAGGATAGTCAGTCTCTTCGGCATCTCGATAGTAACTCATCAAAGTGAAGGATGAACATCAGTAGGACAAAGTAATGTGTCTCTTCGACAAAGCAAAGACACCTCATCAGGAAGAATAATGAACATCGGTAGGACCAAACTATTTATCTATTTGACATTCTGATGGTGGGTCCAGTAGACATGCGATGTGGAAGAAGGTGTGATGTATAGTTTGATGATATGTGGCTTATATGGACAAGTGGCAACAATTCACCATACCATCATACGAAAAGCTTTAACTCAGGTTGACCCCACGAGCTAGCAGGATTTGGACACAAGGAAAGGATGAAAAGTGAGTGACGTGTGGAGGTGATGTGGTAGATACTTGGCAAAGGATGATTGAATAAGGTGTTGACACATAGCAATGAGGTGGATGACAAGTGGTGACAAACAGTTGAGCAAGTGATGTCACGTAGACATCTCATCAGGGAGACGGTTTCATTTCGATGGGACATAACACTGAGTCCCCTCGATATCTTGATAGGCACCTCATTGGGGAAAATAATGAATGTTGAAGTGACCCTTTAATGGGTCTCTTTGGTAGAATGAAAAAATGGATGACTTGGAAGTGATGTGGGATATACATGGTGACATTGGAGTATGATGACACGTAGGATCACTTGGTCATTACTATATGGTGTATTAGTAAGACTACTTCATTTCTAAACGAGTCAATTTCAAGTCCCTTCAACATGCTAATGGTGTGGGTCCCAGCTGAGAGGTGATAAGGATAGTTTGGTGACATGTATTGACAGATGGTGGAGGATCGAATGAGATGTTAACACATGGAAAAAGATGATTAATTGATGGAAAATTCACATCCTTATTGTGAATTGTGTGGTGATGATGTGGACATGCAAGTCGAAGGCAGCTTATCGAAGAGGAAGAAAGATTTTGGAGTGAGTAATTTATAAGTCCCTTCGATGATCATAAAGTTGTAAGATCTACATTAGTGATTTAAAGAACAATCCAATGATAGTGTTTTAAAGTTTAAGGGTTGTGTCTGCACCAAGGTTAAGAAGGCTAAATTTTTTAGTATCTACTGATTCAACCCCCCCAGTAGATTGTTGTGTTCCAACAAGTTGATACTATAATAATATTTCTAGCCTCTTTTCATTGTTAACATAATTACATTGTTTTCACTTAGATAACAGTTATGCTGGTTAAACTATTACAATTAAAGAAACTATAACTCTCATTGTATAAATTTTCCTATTGTGCATGAATGAAATAATTGAGAATTTATCCTTTTATTATGGTATCAGAGTGTCACTTATCTTTGTGCCTTTGATATTTTTTGTTGCATTAAGTTTTATATAATAGTGGGAGCTAAATGAAATATTTATACATGTGGATGGTTAAGAAGGTCTGCAATGGGGAAGAAGAGTAACATGCCTTTCATTTTAGTATGAGCATATTGTTTCTTGTTTCATCCATGAGAATCATCTCACTGGTGAGATTTGAAGCATAATTGTCAACTCTAAAAGAAATGTTGCCCCTAGAGTCATGAACAATAAATCCTTTACTTTTGAGTAGAAGTAATTTGTTCCACAGAGTCAAAATAATAGGTAGAGATCCTTCATCAGGGGACTGTTTGATTCTTTGATTTAAAGTACGTGAGGATGAATCTTAGTCATTTTTAACACAACACTAGAAAATTTAAATTAGTTTCTTTTGGTAGTTGAAATGGAAGCTATTGTGCTCTTCTTTTCAATCAAGATTGAAATAAAGAAGTTCCAATAGATGTGTTTCATAGTCAATAATTTCCTCAATAAATATGATAGTGCCTAGGCTTTAAAGATCTATAAAGGATATAGAGATGTATTTAGAAGCACATATTCATAGAACAAGAGAATATCAACGCAAGAATTTACACTTAAATAACATTATTGATTTTTCCCTATGAAGCTTTAATTATTGTGGAAGCATGAAGTTTGAAAGTTATCATTAGGAAAATGAGTGAGTGGAAATATTTCTTACACATTAACAATTCAAATCTTCCTCATATCAAGTTGTGTCTCACACCATGTTGATAGGTGAATAAAATGAGAAAATATTACCACATGTGGTCTAGGTAATTGCTTTGGGTTTGATTTGATGGTTTAATGAGAACCACTATTTATTTGTAAACTAATCACAAAGTACGATCCAAGGAATTATTGATTGTCAAAGTTAGTTTGTGCTACCAACCTTTATAAGATAATTGTTTTAAAGAGATAATTTTGAGTGCAAGGAGAGGTTAAGGTTTGGAGATAATATTGGTAGTTTGATTTGGTGAAGTAATTTAAGGAAATATTAAATCTTCAATTTTCTTTGAGTCAAATGGTTTTATGAAAACTGGGTAGTGATTATTTTTTTGAATCTAATGAAGGTTTTATTATATAGTTCATTGAAAAACCATAGATGCCAAGTTTAAATTAGTGATGTAGTGGGATGTTTTGAAATAAGGAGAAAAATTAGAATGATTCCACACAAGACAAAGCAAGGGGAATTAGTGTTCACTAGGATAAAGTCTTATGATAAGACAAAGTGAATGTTCATCCTAGATGCATTAAAGGTTTTTATTGTAATTGATTTGTTATCGATTGAATTTGGCATCCCTATTTATGCATTTACTAATGATGCATTCATAGCCATTAATATTTTATTTGGTCATTAATATCTAAAGGGTCCGATTGGAGGTCGGAGGCACTAGAGGATTGAGGTTTTTCCATCACCTCAAGTCAACTTCTTATGTAGAGATGATTCTTTGCATGAGAAGCATACATTTTTTTTTTCCTTTTTATGTTGATAGAATTGAAGAATCCATATATTGTGCAGTTTTTTTTGCATAGAGGTAAGGGATTAGGTGAACTTAATATGGATTTTTATCCAAAATTTTGGGAGTTGTGATGTAGGGAATTATACCCTTCCAAGGGTCATGAGTCAACTTGATGGAGAAATGGGTTGTTGTCCAATAATTCAAGGGATTTGTGATTCAAGAACTCATGAATTCAACTAAGGAGCTACACCCTTACAAGAGTTATGAGGTAGCTTGATGGAGTTCCACCTAATTAAGCATGTATTTCTCGAAAGAAAAATATTCTCAAGAATCTGTATTTGTTTCATGTAATCAACATGTGTTGTTATATGTTCTATTTATATTATATAAACCTTGAGGGGGGTTCTCTTGGAAAGGCGAAATTTGAGGTTTCAAGAGTATATTTGTAAAAACAATGTAATAAGGGAGGAATGCTAGCATAATTACATTGTTTATGCTTAGACATTAGTTATGTTGGTTAAAATATTATAGTTGAAATAATTGTAACTCTCATTGTATGAATTTTCCTACTATTCATAGATGAAATCATCGAGCATTTCACCTTTCATTAATGGACTTGTTCACTAATATTTTTTGGATTATTTGTTTCTATTTTCCTCTCTTGAATATTTGGTTGTTGTACTATATTCTATCTACTACTAATACTTGTAGCATCCCCATGAGTAACACTAGGTTCTCCAACATCTTTATGGATTGAATCTTGAACAATAAAGAGGTCCTTGTGGTACTAGTTGTGATTATATCTCACACTAAATATTTGATACTAGAATAAATTTAATTATACTAGTTGGATTTGCATGCCCTTGGACTTTCTATCAACTCCAAGGCTTAGTAAATTATGAGGTTTTCTAGTGTCTACCAGTGTTACTAGATAAATGTTGGATTTTCTTATGGGTCCCAAATGACCACCTTTATCACTCACTTTTTGGTAATGGTTTCCCCTAAATAATATATTTATTTTTTGGTATCATTAAAACTAGGTTAATATGAATACTATACGCTAGGATCCAAGGGTAGCTCTTCCCTATCAATTTTAAGTTGAACATCAGTTTCTTTAAAGTGATGCTCTTAATTCCATAATTTGCTAAACTTTTCATCTTCTAATATCTCATTGAACTTTATAGTAGTATTTGGTTCACCTAGATCCTTCTGTATAAACGAAAAGGTAGTATTTTTTATTATGTTCACTCAACCTCTATACAAGAAACTTTTAGAGAATCTGACATTTTTTAAACATAATTTTTTAGTGGCTTTTTGATAAAAGTTGTCAAATATCTTAGTTGTAATATTTAGTTGTGACTATCTTTGTAAATTCAATGCAATTATTATTTTTGAGAAGTGTTCAATAGTAATACATTTCTAAAAATCAACTTCTTTAATTAAATTTTGATCTTATCACAAATTATTGTTTTTATATATTTCTATCAAGGGTTTTCTTTTATATTGAAATCTAGATGTGGCATTATTATTTTCCACAACCCTTACTTTAATCATATTGTATGGGTTATATTTGAAGTGGGTGCAAATAAAGGAATGGAAGTAGGTGGAGGAGATGGAGGAATGAAGACTACAGGTGGTGATGGAGGAGATGGTTATTTTTCTTCCTCTGGGATAGGCTCCATAGCTATGGTGCCACCCTTCTTTTCCTTTTTTGGTTGAGGCCTTCTCACCTCTCCAACCTTTCTCTTATAGACTTGGGGCTTCTTGATCAAACACCTCTCCTCCAATTATTTCCTTCCTTTTCCCTTGGCCTTGGGAGGAGTGACAACCTCCTTTCCTACAAAGCTTGTGTTGGAACCTACTTCATCTTCAATTCTTTATCCATCACTGGATGAGGCTTCTACTTACTCTTCACCGTTTACCAGCTCAACTCCTTAAGCAAGAAGAGTCAATACAAGGGTGTCCACCCACTTCTTTTTTCTGCTCAAAATTGGCCAAGTGATTACATCAATATAGATACCTCTTCCTCCTCGATCCAATTTGGAAGGGAATAGGCTGAGAAGCCACTTTATTGTATTCCTCTTCATCTAGAACTTGTTGGAAATCTAGGTATAACTTGAAGCAATATGAACTTAATAAAGTGGTTACAAATTTGAAATATGTATTCAATATTACCAATATGTAATTAAGTGATTAGTAATTGCAACAATGAAAGAAAAAATCCAATAACACAAGTCATCAAACACAAGTGACACAAGATATATGTGGAGAAAACCTTGTGATAAAAAACTCCACACCCAAAGAGATCAAATATTTATATTAATCTTCAAGGAAGTACATCAATATAATAATCTTCTCTATAATCCACCAACACTTCGTCACTCTGAAAACCTGCAAACAAACTCTTACAAGCCATCATCTCAAGGCTCCAATATATAGAATTTTGTGGGAGCTAAAACCACAAATGGTATCCCAAAACAAGAAAACAACTTGCAAAAACCCATGCCCCCCTTAGTGGAAAATCCATAAACATGGCATAAAATATTAAATAATCACATGGCCTTTACATGGGTGCCTAACCCACAACCAATCAGAATTGGTCAAACCTAAGTACTCCATAACTCACCGATGACTCTGATGACTTCATGCAAGAGCATGCAAACCTGGGTGCCCAACCATACAAGAGCATGCAAATAACATGCAAGGAAATGCACACCAAAGTGATCCCCACTCATAGAGTTGGAAACCCAAGAGGAATATCTTCTAAATATGCTCTTTAATCGTCATGGAAATGGGTCCACCTCTTTGAATGCAATTACAAATTTTCATAGGAAAATAAATAATAATATTTTGTCCCTCATTTCCCCTAAAACACTTTCCAAAGAATTTGGAGACACATAAATCAACTAAGAATAGAAATTATAATGTCACATATCCTAACAGAACTTGGTCATCATCCTCCACCTAGTCAGGCAAAAAGAAGAGGTATAGCGTATAGATGTAATCCATTGTCAGACTCATAAATGACCTCTTTCAAACCTCATAGTCATTTAGGTAATTGGCCTAGAATTCCTCAATATGCATCTAGTGGGAATATTGTTTCCACACCTATTTATTCATCTTATCGAAGGGGAAAAATTTATCCCTTTGGATGTGAAAGTGAAAGATAACACTTTAAATCTCCACATCAGAATTCTCTATTGATATAGTTTATGGGAATGAAAACATTCCACTTCTAAATTTCATGGGCTGTAGAACCCCTCCTTTATGTTTTCCATGTAGCAAATAGTGTGATGTGCATAGCTTCCTTGTCAACTCCAACATTCCAATCTTGTCATTTGGGTACTTGGGTAATCTATATGGGTCCCCTGAGAATCCCTCAATCCTGAAGTATGTGAATTTATGGAATTGGACAAACTAATACCCAAACTTCTTAATTATCTACATGGTTGATTAGGAAAATATTCTACCTAAATCTCCTTGTAATGTTGTGACAATAAACATTGAGAAGGAATAATTCACCCTCTTGTAATGGTGTTTTGTGTTCTATATCTGCAATTGAGGTTAACAATCATACACTTTATATTCATTGGGACATCTACCCACATTTTCGTTGAACATTAATCCTCTATATCTAAAGTTTTTTGCAAACAGATAGACAATGTATGAGGCCATAAAGAAGGCCGAGGACTTCTTCATTGTAGAGAAATGGTTATGTAGGTTGTCACTGACAATCTTTTCCTAGTCAAATTTAGTGTCTCCTCTCAATATTTCCTCAATGTAATAGAACATTCAATTCTCAAATGTGGATGTTGATGATAGTCCCATCATTCTGCTAAAGAGGGTAACCAAATCATTGACTTCATCTTTGAAGTCACTTCTATAGAGGATCTTAAATAATTTATTTATATTTTCCCTTGGGTGATTCATCCAATGGTCATTAATGAGCTAAAGACAACCACGAGGATTAATTTCAAAGACCACAATTGCATATTACTTGTTGGGGATTTTCATCTGTGAGAAGGATGATATTTTGAAGGTATGAGAGATAGAGTTATGATACAATTCAACCAAGACTCTTCGCTTAGCAACAATTATCCTCTAAGAATCTTTGTGATAGTACTCCCAAGATACCATGATTAATTCTAGGCATAGCATGAAGGAAGGAAATCCAGTCGCATGTACTATCCTCTGCACATCGAAGATTATCTCCTTGAATTCCTCAAAGCACACATGGCCAATGTTCATATCACTATCCGAGAGCCAAGTTGACATTATTTTGGAAGGAGGATTTGAAACTCCTTGTAATTAAAACTTCATTTTGGATGTTTTATCTTTTCCATAAGATATATGAAAAACATCACACAATCAAAATTTAAAATAATTTTAACCTTTATAAATTAATGTTGTTACTAATACTCAAAACCATATGCTTGTATTTCTCAAAAATACATAATAAATATGATAAAAAATCACCTCATAAATAAGTAGGATTTGTGAGAGGAGGATTTTTAGCCCTGGTCAATTACACTTGATCCATGATGAATCGAAGCATAGTATATCCACTAAACCTCAATCTACCAAACAAGATCATACAAATTGAAAAGTTAAACTAAGTATTTAGTGAAACTAAAAATTAAAAACTATGAAAACAGTTTGTGGACATGGAAAAAGTAACCCTTTTAATTTTTCTTGTTTTGTACCTCCATGTGATTATTTGGATTGATTTTTACCTGATTTAATGTTGCAATGTGGCCCTCACATTCACATTAGGTCTTGAATCTTTATAAATCTTAAAGACTTTATGATGTCTTGTAAAGGTGTTGTGAGGTGTTGTAAGAAATTCTCACACTTTTCTAGACTCTTCTTATTATAATTCACCTATATACCCCCTTTTTATCACTTACCAAGTCTTATTCTAAAGTGTTGTAAAGTATTGTAACAAACTTTCATGCTTTTCTAGACTTGTCATTACCAAACACACCTTTCTTATGCTTTATTTGGCCCCTTTATGCACTTACAAGCCTTAATTAAGTGTATTTTTGAATGTAAACATGGCAAACATCATTAAAGAAAACTTAATTCCCAACACCCACTCATATGCCATGAGTGGGACCCATTCACCTAGGGTGGAAAATGAGTCCCTCTTGGCACTAAAATCAAAATAAATTCAAATTACTGGTGGGTTTTTATTCCTAAAGACCTAAGGTCGGCTTGTGATGTATTTTCAGGAAATTAGGGCATGTGTGTATAAATACATGACTTTCTATTCATTTTAACCCCCAATCAACATAGTTCATTCATGCATCTTAACATTCAAGCATTCTAACATTTTCATCACTTAATCAAGCAATTATCAAACATCTTGGAGCAGCCATTGACATATCTTCAAACTTCAACAACAAGGGCTTGGTGAGTTTATGACATTTGCATGTTATTTTTTCATCATTCCTTTCTTATTTCATTTCATTATCAAGGGTTTGATTACCAAAGTGGGGTTTGACCAAGGAAAACCCCTATACTCTAGCCCTTAACCATTTTTCCCCTTTTTGCATGTGTGTTTGCAGGTCTTTTAGGCAGATTTTTCAAGGAGAGGTGTTGAAAAGTGGCCAATAAGTCATCAAAGTCATCATAGTCAACATAACCCTAATTGGAGCTTGAAGACCCTTTTCAACCCATTTTCTGTAGATTTAGATCTAGCAACCCGAGAAGTAGAAAAGTGCAGACCAGGACCCACAAAGTTGACCTTTGACTTTACATATTTTTGTAGGTAGACTGATTTTCCATCTATGGAAAATGAGTTCCACTGCCAGGCTAGAAAAAGAGTTTGTTGAAGTTTTGAGTTCCCGCCATCCTGAAACATGTTTCGACAAATTATACCAGAAATATGACTGATTCACCATCTGTGGTGAATGAGTCCTAGTGGGAATCAACATTGAATTCTACACCATTCTAGAACCTTCCTAGATCTGCTTTTAGTTTCTAGGTGCACCCTATTCATTTTCATTCAATTTTGTTTGCACTTAATTATGTTTCTAGTTCATGTTTGCATACAACACTATGTTTTCAAACACTTCATATTTCTTAGTTTGCATTTAATTAGTGATCTATTTTATCAGTTCTTTGCATTTAGTTTATCTCATATAGGCACATTACACCCACATCACATCAATATTTGAATGTAACATTGCATTTTGGCACCAAATCTTTACCCTTTTAGGTGAAAAACCCTAGAAGGGTCACAAGCAGTTAGATTTGCCAAAATATTTGGCAACATTTTGGTGAACCCAAATTTAGAGAATTTTTACTTTTTATTTCAAGTGCATTTGTATCCTAGGTTTAGTTTGCATCAACATTGCATTAGGTTTTTCATTGTTTTGCATCCTAGGGTTTTCAAAATTGCATTAGTGAAAAGATCATATAGTTTTCATTTTTGCATTTCAAATCATTTAAAAACATCGAAATTTTGAATTTTCATATTGTAGTTGCATCTATGCATCTGAAAAAAATAAAATTGTATTTAAATTTTTTGAAAAAAACTTTAAAAAATTCATCCCTGGACTCATTCGACACCTAGGGTGAATTAGTCCAGTTGCACATTTTGCATTGCATTTTCTGGCATTTTCTGGGCATTTTTTGCATTATAGTTTTCTATTATTACATTTTGTCATACTTTCTAGATTTGTTGTTTTCTTGCATTTAATGTACTTTCATTCATTTTCATCATGGCTTTTTTCTTTAAAAAGTTTTGGATGTCATTAAAATCCTTAGTGGACATGTCAAATTGTACCATTGGAATTGATCCTAATGACCTTGAGCTTCCTCATGCTCCTTCAACTCCACATGAATGTACTCCTCATGTTGTTGACATCATTGGAGAAGATGATGATAGCATGAATAAATTCTTAAATGAATGCCTTGACAACCTTGAATCCAATGCATCCTTTTACCCATCCATGAAAAAACAAGACCTTCCTACAGTCTCACCTCCTGATACATTTGGTTACTTACATCCTGAAACAAATGAAGGACCTAAGTTCCCTCAAATAGGTGGACCTAGTTCCTCTAACTAGGCCACTCCTCAACCATTCTATGATAAAAAAAAGTTACAAACACACCAATAAACCTTGAAGAAACTTATGGCAAAGGTTTTACCATCTTAAGCAAACAAGGATGTGACACAACTGAACATAACATTCATCAACTTTTAGAACAAAGAACAATAGATAAAAACACAACAAGGTTAGGATATCAAGATCCTCCTCATGACAACAAGCCTCCTTTAGAATATTGGAGACTTCTTATGAATATTGGAGAATGATGGTACAATGATCTTTGATTCCCCTCCCGATTTGAATTTCCTTCCTCTTGAACAACCCTTACATGATACTAATGTTAAGGATGATAAGATCACCTTAGTTACTCCTTCAACTAGAAAAAATGGAAAAATCTATGATCTCAAACATTTGCCACAAGATAAAGCTTTACAAATTCTCCTTTGACACATGTGGGTTGATAAAATTACCTCCTATCAAGGAAAGTTAGCACAAAAAAAGAACCACCACAACCATATCCCATTGCCTATATCATAGAAATTTTGGACATCATACTAACAAGTGTAACCTATCTTAAACAAAATTTTAGCAAACTTCACCAACCCAAGAGACTCATGTACCTTTACAATTGAATAACACCAATATGCAGTTTGTTCCCTTCTCATGTAATAGTTGTAGAACATCCTCTTCTCACTATTACATGACCCTTTCCCATCACCTATCTCGGCTCATTATTTCCTTGCTCTTAGTGGGGGCAAGAAGTTGTTAGCTCTGCCCTAGTAATGCATTTGTCCTTGTCCCCTAGCTATTTTTTTCACCTTCTACTTATCCTGACTGAGATTGGGAGGTGAATGACTTGTTTAATGGTCGACTTTCCTTTGCATTACTAGTATTTTTATTTCTTTTTCATGTTCATGTGCATGTATTGTGTTCCCCCATGATGTGATGTTTGATGTTATCTCCTCTCTTTGTGAAATTCTTCTATTTGTACCTTCATTCTTCAATATGTTGTACATCTCTCTCATTTTTGTTTTGTGTTTTCCTTTCGGGGATGAAACAAAGCGTAGAGATGCCCTATGTCTCTTCCATGTTGACCCAAAAGGTCTTCCATTATTTTTCCTTTTTTCCTTTTGTTTTGTGTTTTCCTTTTGGGGATGACACAAAGCATAGAGACTCCCTATGTCTCTTCCATGTTGACTCAAAAGGTCTTCCTTTCTTTTTCCTTTTTCTCTTTTTTTTGTGTTTTCCTTTTGGGGATGACACAAAGCATAGAGATGCCCTATGTATCTTCCATGTTGAACCAAACTGTCTTTCTTTTTCCTTTTCGCTTTTGTTTTGTGTTTTATTTTTGGGGATGATGCAAGACATTGAGACCACAGTGTCTCTTTCATGTTGACCCAAAACCTTTTTTTAAAATTTTCCATTTTCTTTTTGCTTTCATTTTCCTTTTGGGGATGATGCAAAGCATTGAGAAACCTTGTGTCTCTTCCATGTTGACCCAAAAAGGATTTTCTTTTGTTTTCGCTCTCTTTGTGTCATTCTTCCAATTCTATGTATTCGGGGGATGATTAAAATTCTGAGCTCTTTCATCTAAACATTACAACAATGAACATACTGACCCCAAATCCATAGATCCCTTCTATTTTTGGTGTTTTCCCTTTTTGGGGCGACCCCTTTTTCTTTTTTCATTTGCATGACGTAGCCTTACTCTGAAACATATAACTTGGCATAGGGGCTTTCCAAGTTGGCTCTCATGTCTTGTTTCTTTTTTCATTTTTCATTTGCTACTTTAAAGTAATTTCTCATAGAATGGTGTGTAGCAATTCCTTTAAAGTGGGGGCATACATTGGAATTATTCATTTGAACTTTTATTCTTGTTGGTTCTTAGTGCAACCTTGTTACTTTATACGATGCATTTGTCGCTTTGTGGACGACATTGGGTGTGATTTATTTCATGAGTGTGATCTCTCTTAGCATATTACATTCCTCTTAGTGGCCTGATGCGATGCATTGCATCCCCTAAGTTGTGAATATTCTATTCTTTGATTGGTCCTCTCTTGGAGACATTAGACACAATGTTCCCTAAGTTAAATACCTCACATAAACTAAGCAAGACTCCTTTGAACATTTCTTTTGCATCTTGCATTTTGCATTTACATGGCCACCTTGCATAACACAACTTGCATGCATGTGGTGCCATCACATTTGTTCATGAGTTCTAAACATACAAAGCTTTGCCTATCTCATGAAGCACAGAATGGCATTATTCTTTGTGGCGCCTTATTAAAGTTATCAAGAGGTATAACTTTGATATGGTTGAGCGGGAAAGACCATTTCGAGGCATGAATTTTCCCCATAGGCACCTGCTTGTGCGTGAGTGCATACCAACTGTGAGCATATGTTTCTCACCTTTCGAGCCTTCTCACCCTGCGAACAACTAGAAGTTTTGTGGCCTTAGAGTGAGTATACTCGGGCCTTCTCACCCAACTGACAACCATGTTTCGTCACCCCATAGTGAGTACACATTTCTTGTTCATAATAAACAACCTAGATCTAATCCATAACGAGCTGGACAGGCGATTGAAGATTTCTCTTCTTTCCTTCATTCCTTTTCATCACTTTCATGTGTGTTCCTTTGCTCTTATGATTGGTTTTCCTTGGGATCTTGATCCTGGGGGCTTGATCATACCTCTTGATTGATGTTGTCTCATCTCACCAGAAATTAGTGCATTCAAACCCCTCTTGATTGTGTGTTCAGATACTTTAGTATGTTTTTGAAACAAGTTCATACTCTCACTAAACTGGGGGCTAACTGTGGACACGAAAAAAGTAACCCTTTTATAGTTTCTTGTTTTTTCCCTCCTTGTGCTTATTTGTCTTAATTTTTCCTTGATTTAATGTTGCAATGTGGCCCACACATTCACATCAGGTCTTAAATCTTTATGAATATTTAAGACTTTATGATGTCTTGTAAAGGTGTTGTGAAGTGTTGTAAGACATTTTCACACTTTTCTATACTCTTCTTATTATAATTCACCTATATACTCCCTTTCTATCACTTACCAAGTCTTATTCTAAAGTGTTGTAAAGTCTTGTGACAAAATTTCATGCTTTTCTAGACCTGTCATCACCAAATACACCTCTCTTATGCTTTATTTGGCTCCTTTATGCACTTATAGGCCTTAATTAAGTGTATTTTTGAATGTAAACCTAACAAAAATCATTAAAGACAAATTAATTCTGGACACCCACTCATATGCCTTGAGTGGGATCCATTCGCCTATGGTGGTGAATGAGTCCCTTGTTGGGATTGTCAAATTTTGCAAATTTGAAGTGCCCATATTGGAAATTTTGCCTCTGCACTCTCAGAACACTTGAAAAATCTGCTCAAGTGAACTACTTTCGAGGGTTATATTTTGGTGCTTGTTGATTTTCATGCAAAACCCCTTTGTGGACACATTCATGTGACATATGTGAATGTTCATGTAAATTTTCAGCTTCCCATGATGAGTTTTGATAGGGTTTCAAAAAGCGAAGATGGAGGGTTTTGACACTTTTCTGTTGCTTGAGAACTTTCAGTTTTGCAAAGTGGCCTCCTGTTCGAGTTAATATTTCACAAATGGGTGATTTTCAAGAAAAAATGATTATTTCTCTCCATTCTCCTTACATAAATGTACTCCTTGCTCCTGTTTCAGAGCCTCATAAAGAGATTTGATATTTTTACCAAGCCAAAAACAAATGCAATTTGTTCAGTTTTGTACTTGCATTTTTTGAAACTTTTCAATGAGGTCAACTTTGACCCTCAATATATTTTAATGAATTATGATTCAAGGAAATCCCTCTTGCACACGTGCTCAATGTACCTAAATGATCTTATGTTCCTAGTGGCTGCCTCTCAGAAGTTGATTTGATATTTTTTCAAAACGGTGATTTGGTGAGTTTTAATTGGTTCTGAACAAGTGCAATTGCAGAAAAGTCTGAGAGAGCAACTTTGACAGTGATATCTTTAACCTCATGACTTTTTTTTTGAGCCGTTCATTGCACTACATTCTCGAGTCAAATTTCTACATGCCTACAATTTTTCATGGATCTAGCAGGTCATTTGACTGGTTTTCTAGAGCGATTCCTGAGCCAACTTGACCAATTTTTACTGTTATGCAAAAATGCCTGAAAGAAAGTTTTAAGGATAACCCACTTCAAATTTTCACTTCAAAAGCATTCAAAAGCTTCCACTGATCAGTTGAGGACAAAACTTGTTTGAAAAGAATTTTTTTTTAGTTGGGCCCACATGGGGACCTGGTATGTTTTGTCTAATCATGAAGTAAGATATAATAGAACTCAAATGGAAGCCTTGTGGTGAGAGTGATCCAATTGATATGTTCAGTGATTTTTGTTTAGTTAATCACATTGGAATAAAGGGTGTGGATAACACACACTTAGTCTCAAAAAATAGAGATGAAGGCATTGTCTTATCTGAGTTGCCATGGGACAAACTTACAACATTATTTAATTTTGCTTTGTTTTTGAACAGTTGCATGATACTGAGAAAGAAAATTTTATATACATGCTAACATTGTTCAAAGTTTCTTGATCATGTGGGTGCATTTCAATGCCTTGCAATCATGGGGCATGCTTGAAATTTTTTTGAATGAGTTGAGTATCTGTGATACAGTTAAAGTGGATGAAAACTCACAAAATGTCTTATTGTGTGCCTAGTCACATGAAATAGAAAACAAGAACCTTATCTGCAGGAAGAATTTAGTTATAGACAAAATCATTCACTTGACATATGTGAAAGCCATCTGATCTGCACGGTACTTCATTTACATTGAAAACCAATATTTTCTAGGATCATTTTACAACTGGCTCCAACACAAAGATGTAGGTGCTAAAAATATAATTCCTATGGACCTAGCCTTCAAGATGGTTGATAAAATTAGAAATAATGAAAAATTGGCTATATATGTAATCATACCAATGTGGCTAGAAGGTGTTCCAAACAGTGCAGCTGTACAAGAATATTTTGAGCTTGCATAGTCTTGTTTCAATTATTGATGGTCAAAAGGAGGAAGACTGTGTTACCATCAGATAAAGCCACACTACCAATTGATCTTGACTGATTTTTGGGGTAGTTATATTACACTAAAAAGCAAGTACTTTGTACACACTAATATTTTAGATTTTCCACACTGTATGGATGCATTTTTAGCCATTGTTTGGGCATAAAATTCTCTCCAAATCGTGTTTAAGATCGAATGGGTTGCATTCAACATGAATTTAATTCATCAAGGGGTTTTATGTGTACTTGGTAGCATAAGACATAAAACAGGCTCAAAGCATTGAAGCATTTGAAGATGGCACAAAGTGATTTTAGTTTGGATGAATTCCTATGCTCACATTACACTTGGAATTCAGGATTATTGTGTTACATTTCACAATGAGGAGAATGACCTAGAGAATGATGACAATAATCTTCATGGACTCGCCCACTATGTGAGGAGTGTGGTGCAACAAGCAGCCATGTTGTAGGGTATGGGCATCCAACAGGGGCACAAAGGAATGAAGAAGGCCAACACACATGAAGACAAAGTGTCCAAGATGAATTTGCAGGTTAGTTTGTAAAGGCGTTGAAAGCCAGTGAAGGAGCCACTGCACCATGTTGGGGTCTATTTGATATTGCAGTATGCATATAGGCATTTGAATTCCCAATAAGGGCATGCGAACTAAAGAAATTCCCAAATGTATATGGTGACATGGGATGCCATGAATGTCGATATGCACAAAATGGATTTGTGTGAAACACTTTAGTAACTTTTAAACAAATGCAACTGGCGGTTGTGCTATCGAATTCCACAACCCTTATCATCATCTTTCCTACTACTCCAAGAGGGGTAGGTGAGATTTGTCAGGCCGAGCCCATGAAATGAGGCAGAAGTCAAAGGTTCTACATGCTTTGATAGTTAAAAGAATGAAAGCCTTTCTTCGAAGAGACAAAACAATGGCACCCTCTAAAATTGCTACCCTTTGAGGACCCGCGTTGTTAGAAAGAAGAATATGCATTACCATGAGAAGTATCGAAGAAAACATTACATAGTTTTGGCACAGTAAATAGGAAATTATGTTGAATGGGGCACCACTAGCTAGCATAGAATGGTCAATTTGACATTGTAAAAGAAATTCTTTGACAGTGCAAGAGTATGCAAAGCAATTGTTTATTGTTTTAAAGCATCTGATGAATTGTAAAATACTCTTGTTGTGCATGAAACAACCTCCATGGCGTTAGAAACATGGAGGGATCGATCTATGGAAAAGGTTGCAATAGTCTATACTAGCAATGCGATTGTATCAAAATTGCCATAGGGTGAATGCCGCCATAGCCAAAGAGCAGTTGTAGGTTGAAATAGTGAATGAAGAGAAATTAGGGAAAATGGGTCGAAAGTTGATCAACGACTAGGAATGAAGGTGGAGATGGAGCATAATCCTAACCTTTCCTTGCAATCTCACACTTTGAAGATGTATGCTTGTTAATTCTCGTGAGGTGTGTGAGATTTAACCTTGTGTCAAGTGGTGGGTCCTAGCATAAACCTTCATGGAATGGGTAAAGTTTTCTAAAGGGGCCTGATGGTTTAATTTTTCAAGAGCTCTCATTTTCTTTTTTCAAAAGTAAAACATTTAAAAATTTAAAATATTGCCTATGATAGAAGTTTTAAAAGTTTTAGAAAGGCTCGACATAACATTTAAATGCCCATATATTTTAAAATAATGGGGACTTAAAAGATAAAGTGCTCCATAAATTTTAAGGGATTGAATATTTTAAATGTTCAAATTGAGGGTGAAAAGTGCAAATAAAAGAGTGAAAATTGAAGGCATGGGAATATTTTTTTTCCTAAATATGGTTTTAAAAGCCTTCAGTCTAAAAATGGATTTTAAAATGGGCAGTAAAATAAAGTGCACGGGGGGAAATAATTGGACAAAGTGAATAAAATATTCACTAAGGCTTTAGTTGCTAAAAACATCATTTCACGAGGACACATTTTCTTTAGCTGTGAATAAGAATGAACATAGATAAATGAAAGAGGAATATTCTCTTTGTTAAAGGTGAATATTGTAATTTGCAGCTGTGAAAATAAAATCAAAGCCTAAATATTAAAGGTAGAAAACTTTAATATCTGGAGGCAAAATATAAAGTGCAGCATAACAAAGAGTAGAAATAAGGATTTTCATGCGCAAAGATGTTTTCACCCTATAGGGGTAAAATGGTGTTGGTTTCTCATGGTGAAGTATTTTTTCTATTGCATAGGTGAACAAAGGCAAGAGCAAAGGAAAAGTTTGTTGTTGCAAAGGGAAGAGAGATGAGAGATGTTTTTCATTTTTCCAATTAACGGTGGATGAAGCTTCTAGGTGTCTTCAATGGATTAACTTCTGGAGCTTTCCTTTATTCTATATCTTCTCATTCTTCTCTCGTTGTAAAGGGTTTTGATTTTCTGTATGGGTTGGGTAGATAGAGGAATGCTGAATCTGAGTTATGATTTGAGTCTATAAACTGTAATTGCTGATTTCATGAGTAAATATCAGCCAATGTATGCAAGCAATTCATAATTTTCATTAAATTGTCTCCAAATTTGTACATTTTAGTCATATAAATTCAATAATACAAAGTATGTTTTATTTTTTCATCTCAGTTTCCCTGAGATTGTTTTTTTTGTTCATCGGTCTATTTCAAAGAAATGGTTAAATTACTTTGAATAGATAATTGTGATTTTAAGTGTGTAGGGTGGATCTGGCAAGAAGAATTTGATTGACAATAGGAGTGTATCTGTTGGTGTAATGCATTAACAGTTTGAATCCACTGGTTGAAGTTCATTTGTTGATAAATTCATTTTATGCATTTAACTCCAGGGCCCAAAATTAGGCACTAATCTATTATTCAGCTTAATGCATCTCAGAAACAAGTTTTAATTCAAAATCATTTTAAATCCTTGTTGTTTGGTTAAGGTTTGGTGTTGAGTTTTGCTTCCCAATTGTTGATTGAGTGTTGATATACCAAGAATTTAGCTAGATTTGAAGTTGTCAATACTTTCTTTGGTGTAATTGAATTGGGAATTATCTGCTATAAAAAGCAATTTCTATGTATAATTGAATTGAGTCTTTAGGAATTGTAGAGGTTGACTCACCTTGGTCCTAGAGAGCCAAAAGAGTAGAAGATCTCAGTCTTTGACTGAATCTTGTCAGTTGGCCAAATCCCTCTTTGAGTCTAAGTATAAGAAATTGGCTAATGCTTTAGGATTCATTGGACTGGTTGATTTGGATCACCAATAGAATAGAAACTCTATTGGGGAGAATTTTGAATCTCAATTGTAGAATGTTATTTCATAGAGTCATCTTATTTTCTATTCTAAATTTGGTTCAAATATTGAAGGAATTCAAACCTGGAGAAAGAATTTGTTGCAGTGAACCTGAAGATTTCATGATATGTAGTGCTCTATTGGTGAAAGGAAATCAGAAAGAAATTTATTTGTGAAAGAACTTCATGTTTTTTGAGGTTTATTCCTCTGTGAAGAGAGGTGGCGAATTTGTTAAAATAACCTGATGGAGAGGTGAATACAGTTCTAGATCTACAATATTTTCATTCAGGAAGAATAATTTGCAGCAATTGCAACATTTCTAGGTATTCTTCAGTTTTGGTTTTCAAGAAAATTATGTATGAAAACCATATTTGAATGTCTTAGGAAAAAAATTTAGTTCCCTATTGAGTGAATTAGCACTAACAAAGGGAAAGGACAATAATATTGAGTTTTCATACTCCCATTTGTTGGATCTGTCATATTGATGTAATTGCAATTCCATTGAAATATTTTGTCTAGTGTTCAAATATTTTCTAGTGTGGATGGTTAGAATGAATTTGTATATCTTAGGGATCCCCATCCATTTGCATTACCATATGTTTCAAGCCTAGGTTATCACCATGTCAACAATTTTCATAGTAATCCTTCATTTGGTGATTGTTAATATTTTGCACAATTAGTCAACCCCTGATTTACAAATATCCATGGATCATCAAGATAAAATAGCCATATTAGTAGACACCTTGATACAACTTGACAAGAAGCTTCAAAAGTCTGATAATCCTCATATAGTTGAGACCCCAAAGTACAAGAATCTAAGTGTTATCAAGCCTAGGTTTAGTTGGGAATGGGAAGTTGTGTTCAAAAAGGGAATTAAAGAGATGGGTAAAAGGCATTGGATGTCTCTACAAGCCCAGTTAAGAGATTTTCATATTGTACCTACTTTCCAAGTTAATGCACCTTTTTTCAATTCCTTTGATCCATTGTATAATCAATTAGATTTGTCATGGGTTGATTACAAGGTTGAAAGTATGCCAACACAAGTCTATAAGAATATGTGTAGATTTGATGGACACAATGTATGTGAAGGAGATGCACATGTCAAAAGTTTTTCTAGATTCATGGAGAAACATTCATTTGGATATCAAGATATGTGGATGGGAGTTTTTGTCAGCTCTCTTGAGGCTAGAGCTAGAGATTGGTACCTAAGTTTTCCTAAGAAATCTTTTCCCTGCTGGGATAAACTAGCGGATGCTTATAGAAAATAATTTGAAAGAGACCCTTCTAACCTTGTCACAAGGGTAAATTAGATTAAAAAGAAAATTGAAGAGTCAAGCATTGATTTTAGTCACAAATTTGCTGCTTTCCTCTCACTAATCCCTAAAAATTTCAGACCTAGTACGCTAGATTGTATTCATATGTATTTTTAAGCATTTGAGGAGGGATCTGGTGCACTGTTGAAGGATCATAAAATGTTGAGTATGCAAATGGCTTACACATTTTTTTAGATGATTTGGATAAAAGAAGGAATGAATATGTGCAAAGTATGTTGTCTTCAATTGTGCATAAACATGCTGATGAAATCAACAGCTATGTGAATGCAAATGATCAAAGATCTTCAAAAAAATTCATAGTTGAGAAGGTAGAAAACAAGAATGATGCATCATTAGGTTATAAGGAAGTTGTCTTTGAACAACATACAAAGGAAATATACCCATCTGAAAGTTGCAGCCATAATGATGAAAGACATGATGAGATAAATGAAACATTTGAAGCTTCTTCTATCTCCTTTACAAATGCAAAAATAGAGAGCAGATTTTCTATAATAGTTGAAGGCTACAATGATGCAAATAATTTCATGAATGATCCTCTTAGTTCAAAATGTGCTGATAATACTTACCCTTCAAGCAATGAGGGTGATGTTGCGAAGAACAATGGGATTCCAACTTTTCTGAGCCAAGAACATGATGAGGGATATGAATTGGATTTACTCTTTGAAGAAGAGATATGTAATCAACAATGTTATGGTACAATTGATCATGTCAATTCTACATGTGGTGATTGTAGCGTTGATGCACATCTTCATGACGAGACAAAGGAGTTTTCTAATTCAAGGAATCCTCTTGAGAATGTTAGTGTATCAGCTACAAGTAATCAAGTATGCAATAAATTTCAATTAGCAAGATCAACCACAAGCAGTTGTAATGAAGAAACCATTGATGCTTTTTAGCTTGATAGTGAAAATGTTTGTGTCTATCCTCAAGAGGATGTAAATGACATACTCAATGAATACACCCAGTTCAATATTGAAATACAAAAGGATGTGGATTGTTGTTATGATAACCCAAAAGTGAGTAAGAATGAACAAATGGACAACCTATTCTCTGTGATGGGTTGTAACCATGTTTTTGACAAGGTCGTTA
This sequence comes from Sequoia sempervirens, assembly GCA_007258455.2. NCBI lineage: Eukaryota > Viridiplantae > Streptophyta > Pinopsida > Cupressales > Cupressaceae > Sequoia > Sequoia sempervirens. The sequence continues at coordinate 525,404,787 of VDFB02281492.1, forward strand.
GCAATTCAATCTCGTATGATTGGGGAGGTCCTATTTATGATCACTCCATTGAGTTTGTAGATTTTGATGATGAAGACATCATAGCATGTCATGGTTTACAATTTGATAATGCCTTCAATTCTAGTGAAGATCAAGAAGAGGAAGTGGTTGAAAGAATGGATCAGAGCAATGATCTATTAAGCAGTGAACAAATTTCAAATCAGTTGACCACTGAATATTAGAAATGTGCACATGTGAATAACCCTCATTTTTGTGTGTTGCTCATATTGATTTTTACAGTGACGATAATATTCACTATGCAAGGTATGATGCATGTGTTTTTGATCTTCCTTCCAGTTATGAACTAGTCGATCAACGTGATGATAATGCAGATGAAGACAAGTAGCTATTTGATTGTAATAATGCATTGTATGATGAGTATGAAAGTGTGAATGCTAATGAAAATTCAGAAATCTATTTTGATGAGTTTGAAGCAATAGATGACCATGAGCTTTGTGCATCTAATGAGCCAAGTTTTGAAGATTTTAATGCATATTTGGACAAGATTTTTTTTGTTGACTTGAATGATCCTAGTTAGGAGTCTTTTCATGTGGATGTAATGTTGATTTCAATGAGAAATTAGATTATTTTTCTGAACCAGAATTGCTCATTGTTGATCAAGTTTGGGATGCTAAAGATGTTGCTATGTTATGTTTAGAGGATAGAAAAATGAGGAAATATGATGATAAGTTGGAAATCCTTGATGACTCTCAGTACCAGCATGATGGAGGACAATCATAGAGTGTGCCAATGTAAGAGTGTATCTCTTTCAATACACTTGGAGATAGTTTGCATGATGTGCAATATCTTCTGGTAAGTTTTTGTGATATTTTCACCTTTGATATGCAAACTAGTGATCAAATTGAGTTTAATAGTACCAACAATGTGGCAGATTGTGAGTGCTATTTTTGTTAGTTGGGAGAAGTTTTCACAAAGTGTGGCAATGTGCAAGATACTAAAGAAGGTTGTTTTCAGCTAGAGAGTGGTTTATATGATGACTATGATAAGTTTTTGCCACATGATAATCAACATTTTGAGAGTATGTTTGACTTTCAGAAGCAAGGTGCTTATGAATACATTGATAATGTTGTATATGATTTCCTGTTGAGAGGTACCAACATGATTAATCAGGAAGATGACTATGATTAGGCTATGCTTTCATATGGTCTTGATCACCATTTTCAAATGTTGCCACTTGATACAAAATTAGAGAATGAAGAAAGTGGTAGTGATATGGTCTATGTGATTTGGTTTCCATGTGACAACAAAGCTAAATAGGGAGAAAGTTTCCACTTGCACAAAGGAAGCTTGATACTTGTCTTTGCATAAATACAATCACTTATGTTGTTGTGGTGTGACAAGGGAAAGCATGAGTTGAGGGAGATCCATTCTTTTATCGGATTGGTGTTTGACAGAGGTAAGAATTGACTTCACCTTTTCATTTCGTGGTCTGGGGTCACCAAGTGAAGTTGAAAAAGAAGGTTAAATATTAATGGAGCAGTTTGACAACACCTGATGGACTTAATATTTGGTCTACTCCCCAGAGATTTGGATTCTTGCTATGCCCACAGGGGGCATACATCCCTAATCAAATCCATTATTGGGACTATCAAAGTTTGAAAATTTGAAGTGCCCATATTAGAAAATTTTCCTCTACACTCTCAATAAGTGCACTTGAAAAATTTGCTCAAGTGACCTACTTTGGAGGGTCATATTTTGGTGCTTATTGATTTTCGTGCAAAACCCATTTGTGGACACATTCATGTGACATATGTGAATGTGCATGTCAATTTTCAGCTTCCCATGATGATTTTTGATAGGGTTTTTAAAAGCGAAGCTGGAGTGTTTTGGCACTTTTCTGCTATTTGAGAACTTTCAGTTCTACAAAGTGGCCTCCTGTTTAAGTTAATTTTTCACAAATGGGTGATTTTCATGACAAAATTATTGTTGCTTTCCATTCTCCTTACATAAATGTACTCCCTAGTCTGGTTTCAAAGCCTCATGATGAGATTTGATATTTTTACCAGGCCAAAAGCAAATGCAATTTGTTCAGTTTTGCACCTACATTTTCTAAAATTGTTCAAAGAGGTAACCCTCAATATCTTTTGATGAATGATGATTCAAGGAAAGCCCTCTTGCACATGTGCTCAATGTACCTAAATGATCTTATGTTTCCAGTGGCAACCTCTTAGTTGATTTGATATTTTTTCAAAACGGTGATTTGGTGAGTTTTAATTAGTTCTGAACAAGTGTAGTTGCAGAAAAGTCCAAGAGGACAACTTTGACAGTGAATATCTTTCACCTTGTGACTTGTTTTTTTGATTTTTTCATTGCACTCCATTCTCGGGTCAAATGTCTACATTCCTACAAGTTTTCATGGCTCCAAGAGGTCTTTTGTCTGGTTTTCTAGAAACTCCAAAGCCAACTTGACCAATTTTGACTGTTCTGCAAAAATGCCTGAAAGCAAGTTTTAAGGATAACCCACTTCAAATTTTCACTTCAAAAGCATTCAAAATCTGCCACTAATCAGTTGAGGACAAAACTTGTTTGAAAACAAAAAATATTTAGTTGGGCCCACATGGGGACCCGACATGTTTTGTCCAATCATGAGGTAAGATACAATATAACTACAATGACAACCTTATGGTGAGAGTGATCTGGATGATATTTTTAGTTATTGTTGTTCAATTAATCACATTGGAATAAAGGGTGTGGATAACACACACTCACTCTCAGAAAGTAGAGATGAAGGCATTGTCTTATTTGAGTTGCCATGGGACAGTCACAACATTATTTAATTTTTCTTTGTTTTTTGAATAGTTGCATGATACTGAGAAAGAAAATTTGTTATACATGCTAACATTGTTCAAATTTTCCTAATCATCTAGGTGCATGCCAATGCCTTGCAAGCATGGGGCATGCTTGAAAAAGTTCCAGATGAGTTGGGTATCTGTGATGCAGTTAAAGTGGATGAAAACTCACTAAATGTCTTATTGTGTGCCTAGTCACATGAAGTAGAAAACAAGAACCTTATCTATAGGAAGAACTTAGTTATAGACAAAAGCATTCACACAACATATGTGAAAGCCATTTGATCTGCACAGTACTTCATTTACATTGAAAACTAATATTTTCTAGGATCATCTTACAATTGGATCCAATACAAATATGTAGGTGCTAACAATCTAATTCCTATGGAGTTAGCCTTGAAGATAGTTGATAAAATTAAAAACAATGAAAAATTGGCTATATATGTAGTCATACCAATGTGGCTAGAAGGTGTTCCAAATAGTGTAGCTGTACAAGAATATTTTGATCCTACATAGTCTTGTTTCAACTATTGATGGTCAGAAGGAGCAAGATTGTGTTACCATCAGATGAAGCCACACTACCAATTGATCTTGTCCTACTATTGGGGTAGTTATATGACACTAAAAGAAAGTATTTTGTATAGGCTAATATGTTAGAGTTTCCACACTATATGGATGCATTTTCAGCCGTTGTTTGAGCTTAAAATGCTCTCCAAATAGTGTTTAAGATTGAATGGGCTACATTCAAGATGAATTTAATTCATTAAGGGGTTTTATGTGTACCTGGAAGCATAGGACATAAAATGGGATCAAAGCATTGAAGTATTTAAAGATGGCACAAAGTGATTTTAGTTTCTATGAATTCCTATGCTCACATTACACTTGGAATTCGAGATTATTGTGCTACATTTCATAATGAGGAGAATGAACTATTGAAGGATGGCAATAATCTTCAAGGACTCACTCACTGTGTGAGGAGTGTGGCATAGCAAGCAACCATGGTGCAGGGTATGGGTGTCTAGCAGGGGCATAGAGGAATGAAGAGGGCCGACTTACATGAAGACAAAGTGTCCAATATGAATTTGCAGGTAAGTTTGTAAGGGTGTTGAAAGACAATGAAGGAGCCATTGTGCCATGTTGGGGTCTATTTGATATTGCATTATGCATATAGGCATTTGAATTCACAGTTAGGGCATGTGAACTAAAGAAATTCCCAAATGTATATGGTGACATGGGACACCATGAATTCCAATATGCACAAAATGGATTTGTGGGAAACACTTCATTAACTTTCAAACAAATGGAACTGGCGGTTGTGCTACCAAATTCCACAACCCTTATCATTGTCTTTCTTGCTAATGCAAGAGGGGTAGGTGAGATTTGTGGGGCCAAGCTCATGAATTGAGGTAGAAGTTAAAGATTCTACACACTTTAATAGTTAAAATAATGAAATATTTTCTTTGGAGAGACAAAAAAATGGCGCCCTCTAAATGTGTTGCCCTATGAGGACCCATGTGGGTAAAAAGAAGAATATGCATTGCCATGAGAAGGCTCGAAGACAACATTACATAGTGTTGGAACGGTAAACAAGAAATGATGTTGAATGTGGCACGACCAACCAATAGAGAATGGTCAATTTGACATTGTAAAAGAAATTCTTTAACAATGTGAGAGTATGCAAAGAAATTGTTTATTGTTGTAAAGCATTTGATGAACTATAAAATACTCTTGTTGTGCATGAAACAGTCGCCATGGTGTTAGAAACATGGAGGGATCGATCTATGGAAAAGGGTGTAGCAATCTATATTGGCAATGAGCATGTATCAAAATTCTCACAAGGTGAATGCCACCATAGCCAAAGAGTTGTTGCAGGCTGAATTAGAGAATGAAGAGAAATTAGGGAAAATGGGTCCAAAGTTGCTTGATAGCCAAGAATGAAGGTGGAGATGCAGCAAAATCCTAACCTTTCCTCACAATCTTGCACTTTCAAGATGTATGCTCATTAATTCTCATGAGGTGCATGAGATTTGACCATGTGGCAATTGGTGGGTCCCAACATAAACCTTCATGGAACAACTGAAGTTTTCTAAAGGGGTCCAATTTTTTAATTTTTCAAGAGATCTCATTTTCTTTTTTCAAAAGAAAAACATTTAAAATATTTAAAATATTGCCTGTGATAGAAGTTTTAAGAGTTTTAGAAAGGCCTGACATAACATTTAAATGCCCATATATTTTAAAATAATGGAGACTTAAAAGATAAAGTGCTCCATAAATTTTAAGGGTTTGAATATTTTAAATGTGAATTGAGGGTGAAAGGAGCAAATAAAACAGTGAAAATTGAAGGCACATGAATAGTTTTTTTCCTGACTATATTTTTAAAAGATTTCATTCTGAAAATGGATTTTAAAATGGGTTGTAAAATAAAGTGCACGAGGGGAAATAATTGGACAAAGTGAATAAAATATTCACTAAGGATTTAGTTGCTAAAAACACCATTTCATGAGGACACATTTTCTTCAGCTCTGAAGAAGAATGAAGAGAGATAAATGAAAGAGGAATATTCTCTTTGTTAAAGGTGAACATTGTAATTTGCAGCTTTGAAAATAAAATCAAAGCATAAATATTAAAGTTAGAAAACTTTAATATCTGGAGGAAAAATATAAAGTGCAGCATAACAAAGAGGAGAAATAAGGATTTTCATGGGCAGAGATGTTTTCACCCTACAGGGGAAAATGGTGCTAGTTTTTCACGGTGGAGTAATTTTTCTATTGCACAGGTGAACAAAGGCAAGAGCAAAGGCAAAGTTTGTTGTTGCAAATGGAAGAGAGAGGAGAGATGCTTTTAGTTTTATGGATTAACAGTGCATGAAGCTTCTAGGTGTCTTCAACGGATTAACTTCTGGAGCTTTCCTTTCTTCTATATCTTCTCATTCTTCTCTCATTGTAAAGGATTCTGATTTTCTGTATGGGTTGGGTAGATAGAGGAATGTTTAATCTAAGTTATGAGCTAAGTTTGTATGCTATAATTGTTGATTTCATGAGTAAATATTAGCCAGTTTATGCAAGCAATTCATAAATTTCATCAAATTGCCTCCAACTTTGTACATTTTTAGTCATATAAATTCAATAATACAAAGTATGTTTGAGTTTGTCATCTCAGTTTCCTTGAGATTGTTTTATTTTTTCATGGGTCTATTTCAAATAAATGGTTAAATTACTTTGAATAGATAATTGTGATTTTAAGTGTGCAGGATGGATCTGGTAAGAAGAATTTGATTGACAATAGGAGTGGATCTTTTGGTGTAATGCATTAACAGTTTGAATCCACTGGTTGAAGTTCATTTCCTGATGAATTCATTTTATGCATTTGACTCCAGGGCCCAAAATTAGGCACTAATCTGTTATTTAGCTTAATGCATCTTAGAAACAAGTTTAAATTCAAACTCATTTTAAATCCTTGTTGTTTGGTTAAGGTTTAATGTTGAGTTTTGCTTCCCAATTGCTGAGTGAGTTTTGATATACAAAGAATTTACCCAGATTTGAAGTTGTTAGTACTTTCTTTGGTGTAATTGAATTGGGAATTATCTACTATAAAAAAGAAAGTTTGTGTATAATTGAGTTGATTCTTTAGGCATTGTAGAGGTTGACCCACGTTGGTCCTGTAGAGCTAGAAGTGTAGAAGATCTCAGTCTTTGAATGAATCTTGTTAGTTGGCCAAATCCCTCTTTGAGTCTAAGTATAAGAAATTGGCTAATTTTTTAAGATTCATAGGAATGGTTAATTTGGAACACCAACATCCCTCTTGGAACAAAAATCAAAATAAATTCAAATTACTGGTGGGTTTTTTATTCCTAAGTACCTATGGTCAGCCTGTGATATATTTTTGGGAAATTAGGGCATAAGTGTGTATAAATACATGACTTTCTATTCATTTTAACCCCCAATCATTATAATTCATTCATTCATCATAACATTCAAGTATTCTAGCATTTTCATCACTCAATCAAGCAATTATCAAGCATCTTGGAGTAGCCATTGACATATCTTCAGACTTCAACAACAAGGGCTTGGTGAGTTTATGAAATTTGCATGTTATTTTTTCATCATTCCTTTCTTATTTCATTTCATTATCAAGGGTTTGATTACCAAAGTGGGGTTTGAGCAAGGCAAACCCCTATACTCTAACCCTTAACCATTTTCCCCCTCTTTGCATGTGTGTTTGCAGGTCTTGTAGGGAGATTTTTCAAGGAGAGAGCTATTGAAAATTGGTCAATAAATCATAATAGTTAACATTACCATAATTGGAGATTGAAGACCCTTTTTAGTCTTTTTTCTATAGATTCAGATTCATCAACCTGACAAGCAGAAAAGTACAGACCAAGACCCACAAAGTTGACCTTTGACTTTGCAGATTTATGTAGGTGGACGGATTCACCATCTATGGTGAATGGGTCCCACTGCCAGTTTGGAATTATATTTTTCTAAAGTTCTGAGTTCCCGACATCCTGAAACCTATCTTGACATATTTTACCAGAAACAAGATTGATTTGACATCTATGGCAAATGAGTCCCAGTGGGCATCAACTTTTAATTTTGTAGCATTATAGAACCTTCCTAGATCTACTTTCAATTTTCAGGTGCACCCAATTCAGTTTCATTAAATTATGTTTGCATTTGTTTATGTTTCTAGTTCATGTTTGCATACAACACTGTGTTTTCAAACACTTCATATTTCTTAGTTTGCATTTAATTAGTGATAAATTTTATCAGTTCTTTGCATTTAGTTTATCTCCTTTAGGAACATTACACCCACATCACATCAATATTTGAATGTAACATTGCATTTTCGCACCAAATCTTTACCCTTTTAGGTGAAAAACCCTAGAAGGGTCACAAGCATTTAAGTTTGCCAAAATCTTTGGCTACATAGTTAAATTCCTACTCTAACCCATTTGAAACTTATACTGTTTTGGAATTGGTGTCATGTTGATGTGGAACAATGAACCTTTCCCAATCTCGTGATTAGTGAGCATGTTTCAATCAATTCTATGGAAGAGAACCGATGAAACCATTGTGATTAAATGGATGAAAACCTAGTTTATGCTAAATTAAACATGATGAAAGCTAAGTTAACATGATTTTATGCTAAAATTGATCTAACTATGTAATTTCTAAGTTAATCTAAGCTAATTCTAAGCTAAAAGATGGAAACCCTAATTTATAAACAAACTAAGATGGATGCATGGAATCCATTAATGGGTGTCTTAAGCTATTATGCAACTAAAAGGAGCTAAAATAAGCTAAAAGTGAGTAAGTTATGAGTGTGAATGCAAGTGAGTTCAACAACATAAGTTTTCAATTGAAAGATGGATCCATTTGTCTCCAAATAGTGTTCTATAAATATAGGAGAGAAAATGAGAAATGGAGGGTTGAGATTGACAAGATTAATCAACAGTTAAGGATGAAGGAGATGAGAGGCATGGATCATGGATTCTCATAAATGGATGAGAATGCATGATGAGATTTAATCAAGGGCTCACATTTTCTTCAAACAAACACACTTTTGACCTGCTCACATAGGCCAAAGGTGATTTGTTCAAAAGGTTAAAGGTTAAAACTTGCATTAGAAGCTAAGTCAAAATATCCCTTTTTCAAATGATGGAGGAATAAGAATATTCCTTGGAATATTCATTTGGGTGAGGATAAAAGGAATTTTGCAAATTAAAAGAAATTCTTAATTGTGCAAAAAGGGGATAAGGAATATTCCATGGGAATATTCCCCTTTTAGGGGAAAATTAGTTTAATTGCTAATTAAACAAGGTTTAATCATTTAATTAGGGGATTATAAGAGTTCAAGGTGATATTCATTAAATTAAATGATTTAATGAAAGGGAAAGGGATCAAATGATATTTAATTAAATAACTTAGGGTTATTTAATTAAATAAGATGACTTAGAGAATTAAATTCAATATTTTGATTTATTTTAATAATAATGAGATGAAATGTTAGCATGAAAGGGGGTGAATTAACCCAATTAAATGAATTGGGTTAATGGATGAAAATGATGCAATTAATTAATTAGCTAGGATAATTTGATTGATTAAGCGAAAAGAGGATGAGTTTAAAGAGGAAATGATATTAGTAAACCTGTTTCGAGTGTATGATATCATTTAGGAAAATTTTCCAGTGTCTACATTTTTCCCCTCTTTGAAGCAATGTAATCGTTGTGTTGGTTCAAAGACTGATGTTGATTTCAATGCTAATTTTGATGCTGATGATGATGCAAAAATAGATATCGATGATATTTTTGAGATGTTGATAGCCAAACTAAAGTTGATTGATCTAATTGATTGATTGATAACATTATTGAGGATTCACAACAATGGAAGGATTGTGTTGAATAACATGAGGATTCATAGGGAAAGATATATCCCCACAATGATTGATTTGATAGATTGATCAAGATTTGCTAGCAAGGCTAGGAATAAAATTCGTTAGATTGTTTGACATTGATATGATCAAAATATTGTTGGTTTCCCCTTCAAGAGATCAATCAGACAATAAAGTGTTTCGATCAAGCTCATGATGGGTGAAAATTAGACTTATGCTTGATATTTCAAGTTGCTTTTGAATCAAAGGGCTGCAATGTTTTAGATTGTTGAGTTGAAGATGATATAGATGCCCCACTTTGCCCCAATAGAAGAGGGATTGTTGGTAAAGAGGATTAAAAATAGTTCTTGGAAATCTCAAATGTTGATGTAGACATATTTCATGATGTATAGACAGTCATCAACTATGGGTAGCCTCATGTATATTTCGATGTAGATCACATAGATTTGATGCTTGGATAGAAATGTTATTAAAGAAGAAGAATAAGAAGAATAGATTGAACATTGATTTTGATGATTGCTTCAAAAGATCCAACAAGTCCATGATCCACCAAGACTTATTAGAGATGGTGACGAGACATGCAAAATGAGGATGAATGTAGGATGATGAGTTGCTCAAACTTCAAGATTGGGATTTTTCATCATTCCTTATTGTTTATTATAACACATAGACATGATGCATCAAGGTATTAATAACTAGGGTGGCATTGTATGTAGTATAATGGAATTTGACTTGGAAAATAGATAGGATAGTTCTTGTTCACATCTTGACATACAAAAACCTCGTTAGAATGTGAGTTAGAAGCTTAAAATATATTGGACCAAAGCATACGCAATAGTTAACAACATACACTAAACGACCTTCCTATACACAACTAAGCAAGTATGCACCAAGATTATTTTACAAGAGTATCCACAAGCACATCAAAAGAAAGATAATGATCGACACCCCATTCCTTTCTCTCCAAATCATTTTGATAGACATCATTGAGAGGTCCTTAGAATGGGTCATTAAGATAAATCATAAGAAAAGACCAAAGACAATCAGTCAGTGTTATCTATGTCTCTTGCCTGTTTAATTTAGCTAAGTTGATGCCTAATATTGATTTCCATTGTAGGAAGGATACATCATAAGGAATTTTGATCAAAGGGTTGCTTGATGTTAGGATGATGATGAGCTGTATGATAAGTCATTTATACAAACTTCACTGATGCATTTACCTATGATCAAGACTTTAGATTTTGACACTTAAGTTATCACTTTACAACTTGCTACACTTTTTTCTATTTGTTTTGCCAAAGGTTGAAGGTGACAATTGATTTATTATGGGTGACAGTTCTTTTAGGTGTAAGCGAGATGGGATGGATGGTTTTGGATTTTCTGGAATATTTCAAATTCTTTGGTATTTTGAAAATGTTTTGAGGCTATTTTCAGTCTTTTTGAAAGTTTATGCAAATATGTTTTTCAGTTTATTTGAGGTTGTTTAGGGTTTTCTGAGATATTTGAGGCCGTTTAGGGGTTTTTTTAATTTTTTCTATTGTTTTTATGTTTTCCAAATTTCAAATGTTTTTGTATTTTCTAGTTTTTTGAATGTTTCGGGGATTTTTTGATATTTGGATGTTTTTGTGATTTTTGAGATATTTGGATGTTTTTGGTTTTTTGAATATTTGGATGTTTTAGGATTTTCGAAAGCTTTCCAACCAAGAATCTAACCTAAAGACCTATATTAGGGGCCTTAGGGGATAATCAAAGATAAGCCTTGCCTATGTTATACAAACAAAGACCATGAAGTTCGATTGACTCAACCCTTTTTTACAAGATGAAGTTATGAATAGTGATGGAAAAGTCAGTTTATTATGGACTCCTAAAGGACTTACCTAGGGTGTCTTGAGGGAACATCAATGATGGCCTTGCCTACATTCAATCTCATAGATGATGTAGGTTGACAAGGGTACTATTTTTTTAGATTTTTGATGTTTTGATGTTTTTTGGATGTTTAGGATTTTGCCTTTACAATTTTCTGAATGTTTTTGGATTTTAGCTGTACAGGATTTTGCAATTTTTTTTGGATTTTTTTATGAGATTTTGAGGAAAATGATACCTAGATCATGATGTCGATGTCACATTTGTGAGATATAGTACATGTATTAAAAGTTATTCAAAAACAAGAGTACAATAACCTACCCCCAATGTTTAGCAATTCTTCATAATGCAATGGATAACCAAGATAGGTAATGTATATGCAAAGAGTTTGAAATATTTTTATCATGCTAGATATGGACTATGGGACTTCATGAGATAAAATGGTAAAAAGCTTGTCAAAAATTTTCCATGAGTAGAGTTGAAGTATACACCGAATCTTTGTCAAGATCAAGATAAAGTGGAATATCTAGATAAAGCTAGATTGGATAGATGGAGGGAAAATTGGATTTATTATGACAAGGATGAGATGCTTCTATCTAAGAAGGATCATATAGACATTCGATTCTACTCATGATGCCTATTTTCCAGGTTTTCATCATAGAACTTTCCCAAAGCACCACCATAGTGGTTTTCACTAGAGGATGATTTTTATTTTTACTATTTTCTTAATTTTTAGTTTTTGAAAGTTTTACCCTCATGTTGAACAACCTGCTGGTATTGATGTAGAGGCCACTATCATAATGTGCTAGCAATATCCTGCTTGAAAAATTTTCTTTGCTAAGATACAAGCACTTGAATACAACCTTGAAGAACTCTAATTTTCCTTGTGCATACCAAAATTAACCTTGTCTATGTGTGCACATCATGATAGAGTGCCTTTAGAATCCTTATGATGAAAGGTAGCTACCAACACACGGTCAATGTGAGAATTGGATATCATGAATGGAGTGTATGGTGATATGTATGAAAAAATATGAGATGGATTGGTTGATGGTTTGGAACCTTTAACTCTCCAAACTTGGGAAGATGAGTGGGAAGATGATGGGTGGGAATGGAGGTTTTTCATGGAATTAGGACCAACCACTAGATATACTTTGTTCCTTGCTTGAGAAGATTGCTTTTGTATTTGATGACTCTTTTGATGGATACATTTCCCTTTTTGATTCTACCCCATGGTTTCTTTGACTAATGGAGTTTTTGAGGGATGATTTTCTTTATTTTTCTATGGTATCCATTTGTACTTGACGTGTCCTTTTGGCTTTATTTCTTTGTTTTCTTTGATGATATTCACCTTGCTTTGATAGGAATTCTTCTTTTGACGTTGGTCCCAATTTGCATATGAGAAGATGGGTGAATGACAACTCATGATACGATTAGTTGTAGCATTGACTGCATTTTCATCATAAGGATCCTTCATGCCCCATATGTTGATGTTTGTTGTAGACAAGATTGCCCCCGACATTGTGAAGGTATTATCAATACCTAATCCATTGCCCTAATAATGTATCCTTTGATCCATAGCCACTAAATATGACTTGTCATGAACACATGATATTGCTATGGGTTCTTGTTGTTCATGAATATGAACTATTTTCTCTAACTCTATGACATCATTATCTATTGACATTATTTCAAAAGATGTTGATGTTGATTCAAAAAATGTTGATGTTGACTCAAAATTTGTCGATGACACACAATCATTGTAAGAATCAATAATCTTGACTATTGCTTGCTCTTGTGTAGGAATATCAAGAGTGGGAGACTCATGTTTTGGATGAAGAACGTCTATATGTCCATCAGAAAGAAACATCTCAGGAGTGATATCGGGGACATCTTTGGAGTTTAAAATGGTTTACAAGATGTCCCTTAGTTCTTTGTGAAACTATGGGGTTAGGAGTTCTTGATCTTGACTCGATTCAAAATAACTTTCATTATCCTCAAGAGCCTCCTCTTGACATGATCCTTGGGTGGATGATATATCATCGGTAAAAGACTCTTTGCAACATTTTGTGGGTATGGGTGTAATAAGGGATATTTCTGGCTCGTTTGGAAGTTCTTCAAAATGCCCAATCATTGATTCATATGTGGGAGAGATATCACAATCTGATATCCACTTGATGTCATTATGATATAAAATAGTGCTAAACATTGTCGATGGGTGTGGACTTTGTTTTAAAATAGTATCTTGATACATATCTGATTCCTCATAAACATCATAAACATGTCCCAACATGGTATCCTAGGTATTGTTTGAAGTTGATACCTTTGTCGAATCTTTTATTTTTCTATTATTAGGCATAGGGTTTGTGTAAATTTTCAGATTTTCATTCCTAGATTTTGATTGACCTCAATGTCTATTTGTTCAATAATATCTTCTATCAGATGTTTGAGCCTAATTTTTTTTTGTGTGCTATGACCTTTGTACCAATGAAAATTCACAAAAGTGATATTCTCTATAGCTACAAGGTTTGATTTGTGGCTCTTAATAGTTTGAGAAATTTGGGTGTGTGATAAGGTTAGAGTGTATCAACCTCTTCAACATGTATTCCATAGGTTCCCCTAAGGGAGTGAATTGTTGCTTAGGAGCATTGTTTGTTCTCTATTGTTCGTGTTGAGTGTTTGCAACATTGATTTTTTGATTGTTTGATGGTGATGTGTATGGTTGTTGTGTATTGATGGTTTGGGTGTTTGCTTGTCAAGGAGCAGTTAAGACCACCTTTGCATCAACAACACTATCACTAGTAACACTCTTGTTCTTGGCCCAATAGCGAGGCTTGTTGTTAAAACTAGTTGATGGGCGATTGTCTTTATACACTTGTTTGTTTACCTGTGAGATTAGGGCTCTCTCGATGTTAAGGGCTCTAGGGAAAAGCTTGTCATAAGATGTGATGCATTGCATTTTCAAGTGGAATGATAGATCTGGAGCTAGATTTGATATGATAATGCCCACTTGTTTTTCATTGGGAAGTGGCCACTTGATTTTACTAGCTCTTTGTCTCCACTGTTGTAAGAAATTAGCAAAATATTCCCCTTTGTTTTGTCTAAGAGTGTACAACTCTTCTAGTCTTACATCCATGTCAAGATTAAAGGAGAAGTGATAAATGAATTTATCAATTATTTCTTGAAAAGTTTTGATATTGGGAGGTAAATGAGAAAACCAATCCATAGAAGAACCTATTAAACTTTGAGGGAAGAGGCACATCAAATATGAATTGTTGTATGCCACCTCCATGCACATGATGCGAAATTTGTTTGATATGGTCCACAAGACTTCCTCTCCCTTTGTATGTATCAAATTTGGGGATTTCAAAGTTGGGAGGGAATGGTACCATTGTTCAATCAAATGGATATGGACATAGATTCTGTGTATGAGGCTTCTTTGTCTTGCCCATCCAAAAATTCTATATTTCTTGTGACAATGCCTTAAGTTGTGATGCTAGATCATCTTGTAGGTTTGGTGGAGGAACATATGTTGGGATGACAGATGGGTTGTATGCGGGATTCTAATATAATAAGGTGTTGTATGGGGTGTATGGTGGTGTGAGATTATACAAAGGTGATTGAGGTATTGATGTATATGTTCCTAGTGCATTTGTATTGATGATGTTATATTGAGGCTTATAGTAGGAACCTTGTTATTACATGATCAATTATTGTTGTTGGGAATATTGTTGGGATTTTTGGGCCGCTAGGGCTACTTGTTGTTGCTACTATTGTTGTGCTACTAAGGATCTTGTTGAGCTTGTTGTTGTTGCTGTTGCATTGCTAAGGATATTTGATGTTGTTGTTGTTGTTGTACTACTAAGGCTGCTTGATATTGATGTTGTTATTGTTGTGTTGCTAAGGCTACTTGATGGTGTTGTTGTTGTTGTGCTGCTAAGGCTACTTGATGTTGTTGTTGTGCTACTAAGGCTACTTGTTGTTGTTGTTGTGCTATTAAGGCTACTTGTTGGATTTGTTTTTGTTAGACGGCTTGCTAATAAGCCTATTGTGTTTGATATAAAGCTAAGGCATTTTCTTGCAATGTAGGATCATTTGATTGTCAAGACATCTATGATGGGTTTTGTGTGGGTTGTAGATTATTGATGAGAGGTTGAGGGTTCCCTTGGTTTGGCATTCTTTGCAAGATAGTGGATTGAGGTGGAGGAATGTAAGTTTGAGGTCCCAATTGATTTTGCATGGTGAGAGGGACCATGGGGAAAGATGATGATGCCATTAGATATTGCAATGGTAATGGCACATTCAAACCTTGTAACTGATTGAAAGGGTTCCCTTAACTGATGGGTAGGGGGTTCCCTTCTTGTATTTAAGGTGTGACCAAGGTATTACCCTTGTTGATGGGATTTGTAGCTAAGGTGTTGTTTTGATTTGGATTGATGATAGATGGGTTTGATGTGGATGGTGGATTGACTTGAGTAGCTTGGGTGATCACTTGTTTCGATGTGTCAGTGGGGTTGTTGGAACCACTTTTCAAGGGTTGAATATGTGTGAGAGTGTTAACTTTCACTTGTTGTCCTACTTGAGGCACTTGGTTCACATTATCTTGTGTATCATTAGGCATACTTGGGGTATTTGTGGTGATGGATGAAGATGGTTGCATTCAAAATGTTGAGGTTGTTGTCGCATCATGGAACGTAAGTAGTTTTCCAAAGGTTGGTATCCAACTTATGGCTTGGGGAAGGTTGGTGGTTAATGGAATGGTCATTTTGTGAATACCCAAAGTTGTGTTTTTTCCTAGACATGAAGTGAGACCAAGGTTGGTTCCTAGCCAAGTTGCAAGACTAGATGTTAAGGGTTGACTTGGAACAAGGGATAGAGTTTTTTGAATCATAGATGAAGCCAATCCTCATGTCAATGATTATGCAACAAAAGATGGGGAAATTGGAGCTACATTTTCTAAGGCTTGATGTTCCATGATTTCTTCTCTAGTAAGTCCAAATGGATTGTTCATGACATCTTCTATCTCATATGGCCCTTATGGAGATGAGGGTTGTTGTGATGGAGAAAAATGACTTCTTGGATCAAATTCTTGAGGATTTGGTTCACTGATGGTAGATAAGACTTTGGTTTTCTCTATGATTCTCTTGTGTTGTGATCTTGTTGTAACCATAGATTGTGGGTCACCTATTAGAGAGTTATGTTGATATTTTCAATGTTTGAACTCTCTAGTTGACTAAAATCTAGGTAGAAGGGATGCTCTAAGTCTTTTCGGAGAAATGATGATAGTGGGGGATGAAAAGGTGGATAATGCGAAAAGTGATCTTTGCAAACATTTTAGGACAACACTTTTGATTAGAAGGTTTGATTATTTTGTTGTTTGGATAAAGTATGTTTATGAACTTGAGAATATTTAGGGTAGAATCATGACCTTAAAGATAAACTAGTTCAAAGATGATAACTAACTTACTTAGATGCATGGAAAATGATTCATTTCACATACAAAGTAACCAAGTTAGGGGTTGTTTTGATAGATTAATAAGTCCAAAATTGTTGGTGTATTCAAATTTTTTGCAAAGTTTGGTGAAGTGAAGGATGAAATTTGATGGAGGGGTGAGTGAACTGTTTGAACCAATGTTTACTTAGAGTAAACCTTTGTTTTGCAAGACCAAGCTAGTGAGAAATATGCTATACCTCTAAAGTGATGAAACCCTAAGAACTCAATGATTTTTGTAAAATAGGAATCAAATGATTTTGGAAATAGGACCCAATGATTTTGACAAAGTGAGACTGAATGATTTTGGATAATGGAACTCATTGATTTTGGACTTAATGTTTGCAATGTTTTTCCTTGTCTCAATTTTCTTGTGGTTAGGGAGTCAAAAATTTGAACATACATCAATGTGGGGTGTTCATTTGATTTAATCTTTGATTAATAATGAAGCCATGGTAGGAGGGTCCTCAAATAGAATAGTTTGGACTGTGCGACAAGAGTCACACAACAGAAGCAACACAAAATATGGAGGAAAATGCAGATTCAAACATTCTCATTAACATGAATCTCAATTACAATTGGACGACAACATCCAGGCTTATAGATTTGGATCACAGGCCTGATACAACATGCTCAAACTACCATCTTCCTATATGCTCCTTAATGCAAGCAAAAAATTTACATATTAGATCTATATCAATCTACTAAATCAACTTCCTACTATCCTAATGATCTATTACAAGCTTTATAGCATATCCATAGATCTAGAATCTTCCATGTCGGCCAAAGATCATTACAATATCCAATGAAAGAGAATATAACATGCGCATGAAATAGGTTGGCATAAAAATTGAATTTCTCCTCAACAAGTGCATAGGATGAAGTGTGGACCTATAATTAAGGTCAGGGACACTCCATGGAACAATTCAAATCACACCGTCAAGATCCATAAGTTATGTGAAAGATCCACAAGCAATCAAACTATCCATTAGTTTAGGAAATTTATTCTGGTGCTGGTTCAAGAAAATTACACTAAATCTGGAAGTAATAACTTGCTGGAAAAATATCCAATCGCACTCAAATCCTGGAATAAGGAAAATGAACATGTCCACGATGAAAATATCGAATTGCAATGTTTGTTGAGAAAATATGATGAATCCACTAACTTGAACTGAACAAGAACAAAAACTGAAACAAAATATATTTTTTTGGTTGATGCAAGATTGCCATGACCCAAGGATGCTCCTGCATCAGACACCCTTGGTGAGAAAAGATGTTCCATGAGAGGAACTCATGATTAACATTTGACAGGGCCTAGGATATAGATCCCATGCTCATTCCTGATCCAAATGTCTTCTTTGTCTATACCTTTCTTCCTCCTAACCTCTTTTCTTTCCTTTGTCAAATCCTTCAACTTCTTCCCTTCACCTTCTTTTCCTTGCCTCATATTTGCACATGGCAGTAAGGGAAATTTATCACCACTCACTTTCTTATGCTCATCTGATCTACCTCTTTTGTAGGAATCCATCTTATCTACAACCAAAGTCTTCTACTACATAACTCTACCCATACATCCTTCTGATACCATCTCACTCTTAGATTTAGCCACAAGGTTCCTCTTCAAATCCATGCCATCCTCCAGTACAACCTCTGCATCTTGCTTCTCAGCACTGCAACTCTTCACAAGACTCAAGTTTCTCACTCCCTCCTTTTTATTCTTTAAGGAAGCCAAAGTAAACTTCTTCCCATCCTTCTCTATAGTAATCATATTCCTTCTACAATCATATATTGCTCCTCTACCAAACTTCCAAGGTCTACCCAATAGAACATGATAGGTACTCATAGACAAAACATCACACAAAACTTCATCTTTGAAGGGGCCAATATTAAAGTTCACCAAGCACTACTCTTTCACCTCCACTACATGATCATCTTGTAACCAACTTAACCAATAAGGACAAGGATGCAAAAACATCTTCAAACCAAGTTTCTCCACCATCTTCTCAGATACCAAGTTATCAGTACTTCCACTATCCACAATAACCTTACAACACTTACCTCTTGATTTGCACACTATCTAGAAAAGATTCTTCCTTTGTGAAGTCCCAATCTCTTCCCTTCTCTACCTCATCAAGAATTTCCTAAGCATAAGAGATTCTCCCTACTCCAGTTCTATCTCATCTAGCGTTCAAGTTACCTGCTCTTCATGTGCCATGAAATTATTTTTACCAGTTCCTTTACTTGATCCCTCAGAACACTCAAAAGACCAACGTCTAGTTTCTCCACTCTTGAAACATTTAACCAAGAATTCCTTGCTACCATTTCCTCTCCTTTGTGCCCTTTGATTTGGTTCTTTACTTCGCTTAGATCTTGATTCTTCTTCACTTGTTTGCTTCTCCTTGTTGTTTTTCATTTGCTTCTCTTTCCCTTTGGGGTTATTCTGCTATCTTCTCTTCACTTTATCTTCTACCTTAAGAGCATATTGGAAGGCATCCTCAACTATGGAAATCCTCAACATACTCATCTCATCCTGAATGTTAAATCTAAGGCCATTTATATACCTTTCCACTTTCTCCCTAGTCATCTCTTAGTGCCCACATCTGATTGTCATCTTGTAAAATTCCTCAGTATACTCTTTCACACTCATGTCCTTTTTCTTTAGGTTCTGTAACTTCTTGAATAATTCCAACTCATACTCTTCCAGAATGAACTTAGCCTTCAACCTTGCAACCATCTACCTCCATCAAGTGATTCTTGTTTCACCATTTCCCACTATGTCCTTCTACAACTCGTTCCACCATAAAGCAACATGACCTTTTAACTTAGTTTGTGCTAGCCTAACCCTTAGTGGGTCTCTAATATCCTCCAACTCAAAATAGTCTTCCAACTCTCCTATCCAGTCTATCAAGTCTTTTGGATTCAATGTACTAGAGAAGTTAGAAATCTCCACCCTATGACTTTTACTTGTGCCATTGCTCTCAACAATCTCTCTTCTCTCTCATCTATCGGTCCTTTAGCCTCTTCAACCTCAAGTTCTTCTACAACCTCTTTATATTCATCCTCCGGTTCAGGATTCCTCCTCAAACCACCTAAGATGTTTTGGATCTCATTCCTCATCTCATTTCTAAAGTCCTCCATCATCTCCTCTAGTCTTCTAGGGTTCATCCTTCTCAGTGACATCCCTTCCTTTGCTCTAGTGCAACTACCTCAGCTCTGTGGTTTGACTACAAGGTTTCAATTACCTCTGTCTCAGCGATCTATTGAACACACTTATGGCCTACCTAAAACCAGTGATCTATTCACACAAGGAATGCCACAGGGACCGCAACCCACTCAAGGTTCGCAACCTACTCTAATACCATCTAATGCAGCCACAGTAGGAGGGTCCTCAAAGAGAATAGTTCAGACTGTGCAACAAGAGTCACATAACAAAAGCAACATAAAATATGGAGGCAAATGTAGATTCAAACATTTGCATTAACAAAAATCATAATTACAATCAGCCAATAACATCTGGGCTTATAGATTCGGCTCACAGGCCTGATACAACATGCTCAAACTACCATCTTCCTATATGCTCCTTAATGAGAATAAAAATATTACATATCAGATCTATATCAATCTACTAAATCAACTTCCTACTATCCTAATGATGTATTACAAGCTTTATAGCACATTCGTAGATCTAGAATCTTCTACGTTAGCCAAAGATCATTGCAATCTCCAATGAAAGAAAATTTAACGTGCACATGAAATAGGTCAGCCTCAAATTTGAATTTCTCCTCAAAAGGTGCATAGGATGAAGTGTGGACCTATAATTAAGGTCAAGGACACTCCAAAAAATAATTCAAATCACACTATCAAGATCCACAAGTTACGTGAAAGATCCATAAGAGATCAAACTAGCCGTTAGTTTAGAAAATTTATTCCGGTGTCAGTTCAAGAAACTGCCACTAAATCTGGAAGCGATAACTTTCCAGAAAAATATCCAATCACACTCAAATCTTGGAATAAGGAAAATGAACATGTACACGCTGCAAATATTGATCCGCAAGGTCTAGTGAGCAAATATGATGAATCCGCCAACTTGAACTGAACAAGAACAAAAATTGAAAGAAAATACTTTTTTTCGGTTGATGCAAGATTGCCATGACCCAAGGATGCTCTTGCATCAATTAATGAGGTTATTTTTACCACAAACAATTGTTTGGATTAAGTTTCAAACTAAATGTTTATGTCAAAAATACCATAACTTTCAAAATATCCATTTTGTGAGAATCATGAGGTCAAAGCCATAATTTCATATGTTGTCTTTGGAAAATATGGATTTTGATATAAGTCAAGATATTTAGAAATCTCTAAGGATAGAATCCTTAGGACAAGTAGCAATATCAAGGCTTTTTCAAGAGGTATCCATATTTAGACCAAAGTGTTTGAAATTTTGAGGAAGATAGTGAATGTTTGTTTTTGCATCATTTTAGAACCAAGAAAAGTGTTCAAATGACTCACAATCATTACAACCGTAGGTTCAAAATGGCTATATTTGTTGAGTCCCCACTCAGATTTCTCCAAACACTAAAAAATGGGAACAATTAGAGATTTGGCAAGACTGACTCCCCTCCATGAAACACTCTTCTCAGGACCACCAAATCTCAAAATCCTTAAAAGCTAGAGATCAAAAGGATTTTTTTTAAGTTTCTACAATTGAATAGTACAAATGTGGGGCGGCTTCAAAATGACTATTCTTGCACCAACAAATATTAAATATTTTTGGCTTCTAAAAAAGGGTTCATAATAAGGGCTTCTAGTTTAGGGGGTGCAATGATAAACTCTTTCAAGAGGTCTCCCAACCCTTAGAACAAGGGCTTTAGGTATCATAAAGATACTGGGGGATAGCTATCATGTACTGCTTCTCATTGATCATAATTTTCATTGCAACCACACATTTATAT
Organism: Sequoia sempervirens; assembly: GCA_007258455.2. NCBI lineage: Eukaryota > Viridiplantae > Streptophyta > Pinopsida > Cupressales > Cupressaceae > Sequoia > Sequoia sempervirens. The sequence continues at coordinate 525,426,332 of VDFB02281492.1, forward strand.
CGCGGTTTGGAAGAGCTTGGCTTTAGCTCATTACTGCTTGGGTTGTTCCCTCCTTTCAAAGCAAGGAGGTAGACCCTCTAAAGGTAAACAATAGAGAGGAAGTACATTTTTAGTTTGATCATCTTTATTTGTATGAACAAAGAGAGAACACACACTATGCCTTTTTCTCACACTTGCAAAGGGGGTTTAATTTTAATCTGAAATGAAAGATGTAGGTGATTTTGCAAAGTGTTAATGAATGTTTATGTTTCTCAAGATTGCCAAACGGTGCGAGAGAATTGTATATGCATCCACTAACAATGTTGTAAATCACAAAACATAACAAATAGTTGTAAATTTTAATCCCTCAAAGAAGTGATGAGTTCATTTTAAGCACCAAATGAAATGTTAAGTTACCTTGTTCAATTTTAAACCCAAAGTAAAATGATGATGTGAGGGTTCCTTTTTAACCAGCTTTGAAAATGAGTTTTAAGCCCACTTGAAAGCTAGTTGGTCCTAAGATTGTAAGTTTTAAAACCCAATAGAAATTTAGTGGTCTTAAAACATAAACCAAGGAAACATATGATGGGTTATAATTGCCCCACAAGTGTCAAAACATTGTTACAATAACTACAACTAAGAAAAACTAAAAATTAAAAATTTCAATTTTTTTCAATTTTTTCTATGTTGTAGCAAATTGTGTTTTCGAAGGCCTTCAGAGTGGAATTTGGGGTTGTGTTGATGGTTTTTTCTGCGCAACAACTCAGACAAAATGTGATATTCTATCTCTCCTAAAATGTAAGTCTCTATCAACAAGCCTCAAGAGATAACCCCAAGGTCTCTAATGTTAGGTCTTGAAAATGCATAAACAACTTAGTGATAAATGTGAAAATGTTGGTAATCACAAGGGGCCTTACAAATGAACAATGTTGGAAGTGTACTTTCATCAGATGCAACAATATGGTGATGCTTTTAATCCTAAAACTAACCCAAATTCAAAATAAACAACAAAAGAGATAAGGGTTTTAGAGAGATTCAACTCTAAACTAACTCCTAAGATCAATCACAATAATGATGAATGCTACAAATGGAAAAATCTCCAATAAAACCAATCTCTACTTGATCAAGGACAAGCCTACAACTCTGCAGAAATGGTTCAATCTTCTAAGGAAACTAAAAATTTTCAGACTATGAATATTCATCCACATACCCAATAGCTGACACAATGTAAGCAAGCATCCATAGTTGAACTTAGCACAAAATAAGGCCTAGACTAACTTTACACAACAAATTACAATCAACAAATTGCTAAAAGTATGGACCAGAGATCGATCAACATCACTAACATTTTACCATTATTGCAAAAGAACTGAATCTAACATCTAACATTGAGAATTGAGAACACGAAACCATAAATTTTCAAAGTGTAACACAAAGCTTGCCAAATCAACAATCCAATTGCATTAACTTCTCCAACATTACATAACAATTTCTAGTCTCTCCTCTCTCCTATAGCTACTGACTTCTCTAACTTAGCCAATTCTGGCTTTTACAACCTCTAATTAGCTATTCTAACCCCCTTTTACAAATGAAAAGGCACTGGCCTTTTATAGAAATTTACATTTTGAATCAATGGTCAGGATTTAATTGATCCAATGGCTGCAATTGCACTTCTAGAAGCATCAAGTTGTTACAATTAATTTGGGAGCTCATGGTACATCATCATCCAATTGCTTAAAAGTAGTTACATCATGGAACAATGAGAAAACAATATTATGCCAGCTTGTCATTAATGAAAATTCTGATTGGATGATGGAATTAGCTTCACATGTCTTCCAGAAACTCCTTCTAGCTGTAGATAGTTTGGGCACGGATTCATATGCAGGCTCCACTTTTAAAATTTCAATTAAACTCTTCCATATTTCCTTTTTGGCATGAATCCATATGCAAGTTCCCATTTTATTATTTATTTAATCCTGAAAAATAGATATCATCATTAGTAGCTCACATGTTAAAAATCCAATCCAAATTAAACTTAAATAAAATTTTGGCCTTTTAAAACTTACATTTTTAATGGAAACTTTCCATTTTAGAAAATTTTATTTTAAATTTTTCTCCATCTCAAGAATTTCATTTTGAACATTTTAAAATTTCAAGATTTTTTCCATTTTTGGAAAAAATTGCATTTTGGAAAAATTTCCATTTTGGGAAAAAAATCATTTTTAAAAAATTCCATTTTTGGAAAATTTGGGTTTTTGAGGGGGTCTTGGAATTTTCCAAAAATGGAAATTTTGGGATTTTGAGGGGGTCATGGAAATTTCGGGATTTTCCATCAGGGACATAAATTCTTGAATTCCTTGCAAGGTCAAAATCTCTGAAACCTCAACTTTTTTTCTAGAAGGAATTTTCAAAAAGTTCAAAAAGCAACCTTGCCTAATTTTTCATCCTCTATCCATGAGTGCAAAAAAGAAAAAAAATTATTTTTGGAAAATTTTGGGATTTTGAGGGGGTCTTGAAATTTTCCAAAAATGAAAATTTTGGGGATTTTCTTCAGGGACGGAAATCCTCCAATTCCTTGTAGGGTCAAAATCCCCTAAACTCCATAACTTTTTTTCTAGAAGGAATTTTCAAAATTTTCAAAAAGAAACCCTGCCTAATTTTTCGTCCTTCATCCATAGGTGCAAAAAAGATTTACATATAACATTGAAAATTCACTTCAAAATCCCCATTTTCAAATTCCAAGTCAAGCGAATTTCTCCTGGAGCCTCAAAATATTGTCCTCATCAAACCCAGTCTAGATGTAATCCCAAAATAACCTCCCAAGAAGAGAAAAATCAAAATTTGACCAATCCAAGAGGATGAGATGCAAAAGAAAAAAGAGGGTCCTCGCTTCCGGTGGGGCATGTGCAAAAATTGCACAATAGGTTGAAACTTGCGTCAGTCTCTAAAAATGGGCATGCCATAAGCACAATTTTTTATAGACTGAATTAGTATTCTTGGAGAGCTTTTTGACGGTGCAAACGGATTCAAATTTTGACCACTGAGTAGAAATTTATGACCCCAACAAGTTGGGGTAAATTTTTTCCTAGTTTTTCTCCAAATATGCAAAACCAATTAGTCTAAAAAGAAAAAACGAGAAGTCAGCGACATGTTAGCATTTAGATAAAATAAAAAAATTAAAGCACATGCTAAAAAAATAGTGGTTAAACTTCTTACCATATTTGGGTATTGTTGCAGACGATAGCATCACAATTTTAAATTTGGGTGTCACTCTGGTGAAGTTGGGCATTGCTTTGCAACAAAAATAGAGAGCACAATAGCATTGGTATTTGGTCGAGCATCGCAACACACAATAGTGTCGTGATTTGAAATCTAGGGCCGTTGCAATTTGAAATTGGGGCATTGTCGTTTTAAATTTTTGATACATCTATATTAAATTAGTGCTAGTGCATTTAATTAGTGTTGGTGTTTCAAATTTAGATAGCGTCGCTATATGGTGATGCTCTTCAAAGGGCATCGTTGTTTGTGATTTGAGCATCGTTGTATCTTGCAAAACAAGCAAAAAATGTAATTCGAGCTAAAAACTAGTTAAATTAACGATTTTCTCTCCTAGTGCCAGAATGTGAGACGAGGATTTTCAGGGTGGGTTAATTATGCTTGATCCATGATGAATCAAAGCACAATATATCCACTAAACCTCAATCTACCAAACAAGATCAGTCAAATTGAAAAGTTAAACTAAGCATTTAGGGAAACTAAAAAATTCTAAACTATGAAAATAGTTAAATTCCTACTCTAACCCATTTGAAACTTATCCTATTTTGGAATTGGTGTCATGTTGATGTGGAACGAGTCTTTCCCAATCCCATGATTAGTGAGTCTATTTCAATCAATTCTATGAAAGAGAACTAATGAAACCATTGTGAAAAAATGGATGAAAACCTAGTTTATGCTAAATTAAACATGATGCAAGCTAAGTTAACATGATTTTATGCTAAAATTTATCTAACTATGCAATTGCTAAGCTAATCTAAGTTAATTCTAAGCTAAAAGATGGAAACCCTAATTTATAAACAAACTAAGATGGATGCATGGAAGCCATTAATGGATGTCTTAAGCTATTATGCAACTAAAATGAACTAAAATAAGCTAAAAGTGAGTAAATAATGAGTATGAATGCAATTGAGTTCAACAACATAAGTTTGCAATTGAAAGATGGATCCATTTGTCTCCAAATAGTGTTCTATTTATAGGAGAGAAAATGAGAAATGGAGGGTTGAGATTGAAAAGATTAATCAATAGTTAAGGATGATGGAGATGAGATGCATGATTCATGGATTATCATGATGAAAATTAATCAAGGGCTCACATTTTCTTCAAAAAAACACACTTTTGACCTGCTCACATAGGTCAAAGGTGACTTGTTCAAAAGGTTAAAGGTTAAAACTTGCGTTAGAAGCTAAGTGAAAATATCCCTTTTTCAAATGATGGAGGAATAAGAATATTCTTTGGAATATTCATTTGGGTGAGGATACAAGGAATTTTGTATATTAAAATAAATTATTAATTGTGAAAAAAGGGGATAAGGAATATTCCATGCGAATATTCCCCTTTTAGGGGAAAATTAGTTTAATTGCTAATTAAATAAGGTTTAATCATGCAATTAGGGGACTAGAAGAGTTAAAGGTGATATTCATTAAATTAAATGATTTAATGAAAGGGAAAGGGATGAGATGATATTTAATTAATAAGATGACTTAAGGAATTAAATTCAATATTTTTATTTATTTAATTTAATGAGATGGAATGTTAGCTTGAAAAGGGGCGAATTAACTCAATTAAATGAATTAGGTTAATAGATGAAAATGATGCAATTAATTAATTAGCTAGGATAATTTTATTAATTAAGAAAAAAGAGGATGGGATTAAAGAGGAAATGATGTTAGTAAACCCATTTCGAGTGTATGATATCATTCAAGACATTTTTCAGTGTCTATAGGATCAACCATAATTCCTTATTCCAAATGAAATCTCAACTTTTGTGGGTTTTGATTCTATGCAGGTCCTAAAAGGTTGAGGGCTTTGAGGTTTTTTAGGAGTAGAAACCAGCTTAGATTTTTGTCAATCTACTAGGAAATTCCACTCTAGAGACCCACATTGAAATCCCTGCAAATGGAGATTTTTTGAAATCCAAGTGATACTTAGCTCATGAAGAAAAACTGAAAAAAATTGAGCTCAAAAGGTGTTGTGAACATTGACACTTTGCATGAATTTTGGATTTGCACGAATTTTGGAATGTTGGAAATAACATTACCTGTGCAAGAATATAAGGCTTGGAAACCCACAAATAGATTTTCATAGGAAAAGCTTTAAAAAATCTATGAATATGCATGTTTTCAACCAATGCAGACTTTTGAAATTTGTGAGTTTTAGGTAATTGCAAGACTATGAGTCTTGTGGTTTTATAAGCATTACTTACCCTTTCAATTGTGGGTTGAGGACACTAATAACCCCAGGTGGGAATTACCACAAGGGGTTTTTGTCAATTTTAAGATTTCGCAGGGCATACACAAATGCAAGACTTTTCAAGGTCCTAAAATTAAAAAAATTAAAGGGGGCACATGAGATTCATATGATTTAGACCACAAAAAAAGACTCTACATACTCACCCCACACAAACCCTAAATATAAACCCTCAAAAATTGCTAAGGCATAACCATGTACTAACCCTAACTAGTTTGTTCTATGTTTAAAATATTTGAGAACCCTATAATTTTGCTAAAACCCAAATGCACAAAGGCTCTCATGATCTACTAGAATATTTATACCCATGATTTACCCTATGGTCGACATGAGACATAAAAAAATATTTAAACCTGAAACCCTAGGAGAGTATAAAATAAAAGAAATGTTGAGTAAATACATTTTAGTAGAAATTCCATGAACAACCATAGTGAAAATTCTACCACCAACCTTAAATCTATGAAGGTTTGGAAATTGCAAATCACACAGTGAGAAAATGATGAGTATTCATAGCTCAAAAAATTGTCTTAATCCATCTTCTGTATAATACAAATAATCCAAAATATGATCCCAAATGGGTCAGTGCGGGATCATTGGGGGGGGCAAACTAGGCCCCTAAGTGGCAATGAAAATTTAGAAAAAAAAGTTACACAACTTGACATAAAAATTTGAATAGGTTATTAACATAATTTGAAAAATATGTAAAAACATAAATTGTAGCAAATTGAATCTAGTTTCTAAGCTACTAGTCCTTTTTTGAAAAAAAAATCTATTTAGTGGAAATTTGAAATTTCAATGCAGTAGTACTAAATTTTCAAGAAAAAAATAAAAAGCAGGTGTTTTTATGGTCACCCTAATGGGGAGAAAAAATAAATATTTTTTTCCAAATCTTTCAATATAAGTAGAGGACACATGCTCGGATGTGACACATCTTTTTTTAATTTTTTGTCAAGTAAATATTTAGTTATGAATTTTCTAGTAGGAATTTTTAAAAATATTAAAAGCTATTTGTCTGACCACCCTAACTTGGTCAAAAAATTATGTTTTTTTTTTAAGCTATAATTTGTGAAGCATAGTGTATGATGCATCTTTTGGATTCAAAAAATATTTAACTGTTTAAAATTTATAAATGTTTTTCAATAAACGTATCAATTACTCATATATCATTTAGTCCTAGGTTGCATTTTTAATAATAAATCATTTAATAATGGGGTAATGTCCCCTTCGTTGTTTGTAGGGATAAGATTCCTTCTAGAAGATGAGTTTTCCTTCTAGAACTTATCTCTATCTAGTTAGTTAGGGTTCACATTGTGTCACATGTTGTTAGATCATGACACATGGCAACATCTCATGCATCTTAGGTTTTCTCTTTTGCCTATATAATTAGGCATTTTGTTCATTTGCAACATATCAATCATATCATAAATATAGAATCTCTATGATGCATGCCTATTTGTAACACTTTCTATGTGGTTGATTATCTTTCCTGGAAAGGGTCCTCCATTGAAGGCTCTAGAGCTTCAGGGATTGTACATCCATAATCTCAACATGGTATCAAAGCTTGGCCAGTGAGACATCAACCCTCGATCAAGAAATTTGGTGTGCAAGATTCTTTGCAGGCTTGAAGGTTTCCATTGAAGGCTACTTGACTCCACCTGGGGACCAAGCTGATTTATGAAGAAGATAGAGTCAGATCTGAGCTCCCCATTGTCTTCAGAAGGCCTCAAAACCCTAGGATCGCCTGTCTATTCATCAAAATCAGATACATCAACCCATCAGAAGTATTTGGGTTTGCAAAATCAACTGGTACGATCCATACAAATTTGCAGTAAAAAAAATCCATCCCATCAGTTGTCCTCTAAGGAATTTTTTTTTTAGTAGCAAGCACTTTTTAAAAAATAAAAATAAAAAAATTAGGGCTTATCTCTATATTTGTTTGGCAACAAATTCTATTCCGACAATTTATATAGTTTACAGAAAATATTTTGGAGTGACCTTCAATTTATTTATCTTGTTAGCATCATCCTTTTTTTTCTAATCCACAAACTATATTAATATATTTCTATCATCTTCATTAGGGTTTGATTTTAAAAAAAATCATTGGGCTTTTATTCTGCAGATTTTATTTTGGCATATTTACAGTTGATTTTTAATTGCTATAAAGCAATATTAAAAACCAACAAAAATATTTTTTGTTGGCAAAATATATATTGAAATTCAAAAAAAAAAAAACTCATAGTTTGCATACAAGCTTTGGTTGGCGCATTTACCATTCGTAGGTATGTCGTACTCTGATGACACATCTCATCCGGGGGCCCTCCATTCTCATCAGCCAATCGACTGCCATCCTCGACCACTGGTTGATTCCCTATCACCGGTCTATTCACTTTGTTGCTGGCGACCGTCTTCATCGACCAGGATCTAGTTGGCCCTCACAACATACTCCCACCGACAACCCTTATGCTCACTGTTAGTTTCTTCATACACCAGAGCTCGTGTTTTTCCTCCCGCGGAGATCAAAGCCCCCAGCCAGTGGTTCCATTAGTGATTGAGGGGTCCATGAAAGGGGTGACACACTAATTTTTTTGCCTCTTTTTCACTCCTGGTCCTATCGGCGACTAGGTGCTAGCGCCCAGGGGGCTGTAATTTTTCCCCTAGTTAGCCTGTAGAGCACCAAATATAGGCAATTTTTTGTTTTATCATAACTTTTCACCAGGGTATTGAAATTCAGCAAACGAGATACTGTTGGAAAGATAATTTTGTCTACTTTCTAGTAGTGACATACATTATGCAAATTTTTTCTCATAGAAAAATATATAGTCAACTAAAGTCAAAACCCTAATTTGGACATAAAGGCTCGTATCTTCGCAACTGTTCATTGGATTTTGGTGATTCTAGCGGCATCAGGAATATTTTTCATAGTTTTTTTTCATTAGTCCAGACCCCTTGATTAGTTTTAGCTCTAGGTACTCTTGCATTTATTTTTTCAGTTTGGTGCATTTTTTCAATAACCTAGACATCCTGAAGCTCAGGAAAATATTTTTTGATTTGGGTAGCATCACTTCAGTTGTCCCCTTCCTTATAGAACTTCAAAACTATACAAACATATCAATCATATCATCAATTAAGTTAACTTAGTGTAATTAAATAAATTATTATACTAGCATAAGTTAACTTAGGTCATATATCATTTAGTCCTAGGTTGCATTTTTAATAATAAATCATTTAATAATGGGGTAATTCCCCCTTCCTTGTTTGTAGGGATAAGATTCCTTCTAGAAGATGAGTTGTCATTCTAGAACTTATCTCAACATTTAATAATTTCCTAAATAGGGTTCACATGTTGTCACATGTTGTTAGATCATGACACATGGCAAAATCTCATGCATCTTAGGTTTTCTCTTTTTCCTATATATTCAAACATTTTGTACATTTGTAATTAATCTAATCTCATAATGTAGATCGATATAGAATCTCCATTATGCATGCCTAGTTGCAACACTTTTTGTGTGGTTGATTATCTTTCCTGGAAAAGGTCCTCCATTGAAGACTGTAGCTTCAAGGACCCTGTGCATCCATAATCTCAACATGGTATCAGAGCTTGTCTAGTGAAACGTCAACCCTCAATCAAGAAAGTTGGTGTGCAAGATTCTTGCAGGCTTGAATATTTCTATTGAAGGCTACTTGATTCCACCCGGAGACCAAGCTGATTTCTAAAGCAGATAGAGTCAGATCCAAGCTCGTCATTGTCTTTAGAAGGCCTCAAAACCCTAGGACCACCTTCCCATTCATCAAAATTGGATACATCAACTCGGGAGCTATCAGAGGTATTTAGGTTTGCAAAATCAACTAGTATGATCCATACAAATTTGCAATAAAAAAATCCATCTTGTCAGTTGTCCTCTGAGGAAAAATTTTTTTAGTCACAAGAATTTAAAAAATAAAAAATAGGGGCTTTATTTATTTGTTTGGAAAAAAATCAATTTGTGGGCATTTTTCTATAGTTCGCAGAAAAATCAAAATTTGTGGCTTCGGCCTGCAATTATTAATCTCCATTGGCATGTAATATTCTATCAGCATAAGGGTTTGATTTTTCCCATTGGCATCTATATTTTTCCATTGGTCAGCATTGTAGATTATATTATTATGTCGACATTTCTTTTTGATTTTTTAATTGCAATTTTTTTGCAATATTAAAAAATCTTTATATTGTATTTGTTGGCTTGTTTATTCTCAATAGTTTGTAGAATATATTTTTTGTTGGCTACAGAGGGAGGTACTCATTAGATCATTGATTTGATGAGTTGTCACATCTCGTCGGGCCTAAGCTCTGTTCACCTCCCATCCACCATGGTCTGACTGATCCCACGAATGTTCATCCTATTCATTGTCGGCGATCTTACTTGGCCCCCGCCGAGTTTCTCTCCTTGACAGCCCTCGGTTCCATTAGAAACCACGGGCTCTGCTCTATCTGAGCAGCGCTGCCCAGACCTACCGCCTGATAACCGCTCCACCGTCACTGCGCCCAGTGGCGTGTTTTTTTAAAATTGCCAGCGCGATCCCTGATATGACCAAGGGCTGATTTTTTTTAGCCCTAGGTGTTGTATTTTTGCACCTAATTAGCCTGCGAGGCCCTAATAGGGAAGGTTTTTTCAAATCACCATATCTTCACGCCACGGTTTCAAAAATTGACAAATGAGATACCATCAGAAAGAGAATTTCGTCTACTTTCCAGTAATGCAATTCATTCTATATAATTTTTCTCACAAAAAAATCTATAGTCAACTAAATTCAAACCCTAATTTGGATATAAAGGCTCGTATCTTCACAACCATTCATCAGATTTCAGTGATTCTAGCGACATTAGGAATATTTTTCAAAAAAATTTCTCATCAGTCTAGACTCCTTGATCAGTTTCAGCTCTAGGTACTTGTTGATGGTGTTTTCTGCACAGCAACAACTCAGACAGAAAATGATATTCTATCTCTCTTGAAAGATAATCTTCAACAATAAATTTCTGAAAATCACCCCAAGGTCTCTCGGGTGTCAGGTCATGACAATGCATAAACAACTCAGATAATATGTTAAAATGCTGGTAATCACAAGGGGCCTTACAAATGAACAATGCTGAAAGTGAATTTTCATTAGATGCAACAATATGGTGATGCTTTCATCCCTAAAACTAACCCAGATTCAAAATAAACAGCAAAAGATAAGGATGCGGAGATATGACAAGATCTAAACTATTCCTAGAATGAGTAATGCAAATGACAGGTATCTGGAATGGACCAATCTCAAATAACCAATTCTTGATCAACCCACAACACAATATCACAAGAACGGTGCAATCTTCTAAGGTATATAGATTTTCAAATCATAGATATTCATCCACAATCGAACTAAGCACAAATGAATGTATGGTCCAGGTTGAATTCACCAGCCTACTACAATCAGATAGTTACTAGGAGTATAGACTAGAGATTGCTACAAACATTCCAAATATGAAATCATGAACATCATTCACCAAACTAATTCAACTCTAAAACACTAAATCATAAATATTTAAGCAATTTGAAAGATGAAACAATAGGAACCATGCAAGATAACTAACACAAAAGATTTCACCAGGAAAACCACAATGCCTTCTATTGTATTAGATTACCAAAATGCTGCAATAATTCCACTGTTCTGTTACAATATTTGCTTCAAGAAATTGACTACTACTTCTACTACAAAATGCTCTAGCTCGTTTTTGATCTAACTTGTCTCTATTTTCTTTCTCACTCACCCTTATAATGAGGCAAGAATGCCCTTTATAGAAAATTATTAAAACATGTCGGCCTAGCCAAACATTTACAAAAAAATAATAGCCAAAACAAGTCGGCCTTAGGAATTTCAAAATAAGGCACACATTGAATGCTGATACATCATCAAGGTTGGCCTAGACACACTCCCCAATGTAGCCCAGATCAACACATGCCCCATAATAATAGGAAGCACAAATCTCAAAATTGAAATTAATTGCCACCTCCCTTATCCTTACTCTGAGCCAATGATCCATGAACTCTTAAAAATACATTATCCAGCTCGGTGATAGGTGGCAAGGGCAAGATCTTAAGCCGACATTCGATGGAGCCAATCTCCTCTCTTGACTATTTAACAGTTTTATTCCAATCATCCTTGTGAGCCTGATACTTATCCATCACTGCCAAGTAGGTTGTTGCATCATCCAGCTGGTGTCTTGTTATGACATTTTTAGAATCTAGGGCATAAACATCATGCCACCATTCCCTTAATTGCTCTACGCTTAAATACTTAGGAACAATTTTCCTCCTGCCAGTCATAATCTTGAAAAATGCAATGTACCCCTCATATACTCCAGTCAGGTTACCATCTATCAACTTCTTTTGTTTATGAATCTTCCTTATGGCCTTTTTCTGAATTTGCAAAGCCTCAAACCATTACCAAGGTTCATTAAGTTTGGAGGTGTAGACACCTAAAAATGGTCTGGAGAATTCAATTAATCGAATACGCCTTATTTGATTAATTAATCTTAAAATTCCTCTACTTAATAAATAAATAAGAATATTTATTTATATCAAGTTCATTTATCAAATTCTCCTATTTTTCTTTCCTAATTAAATAAACAAAATTAAAAACTTTGTTTTATTTAATTATTATCACATTAATTCTCTCTTAATTAAATAAACAAAATTAAAAACTTTGTTTTATTTAATTATTATCATTATCTCTTTTTATCTTAAAATTAAATACACAATTTAAATAATTCGTGTTATTTAATTTCACATTTCCTCTTAATTAAATAAAGATTGTCAAAAATCTTTTATTTAATTATCACTCTCCTTTAATTTAATAAAACCAAACCCTATAGTTTGATTTATTAAATTATTTATTCCTCATTTTTGCTAAATTTAAATAAATTTAAATTATTTAAATTTATTGCATAAAGTTTGCACTATTCCCTCACCAATAAATATTTATTTCCCCACCAATGAAATTAATGGCACTGCCATTCACGGGAAAGCTTCAGGGAAAATTTGCAGGAAGTTCTCTCAACAACCTTCCACCCACCTTCCCTCTTATCTTGCCTGGTGTTTTCATGGGGAGAAACCATTCTCCATGATCAGCTCCTTCTTCTCATCCCATGCCTTTGGATTCTCCAGAGGAAATCACAGCCCCTCATCCCGGTTTCCTGTGCAATTGTGCTGCCGTGAAAGCTATAAATATAGCTCTTGGGCTACAAGAAAAGGATCCCAACGAATGCAATCTTACTCTGCAGGTTTCTAGAGCACTCAAGCATCCAAACCATCCAGCATTGAAGCAACCATCCAGCATCCACCAAGCATCATCCTTTTGCAGTCATGGCTGCCATTAGCATAGAATTGCATACTTAAATCATATTAGAATCATCTTAGTTTAATTTCTCATTCTCTAAGTGTCACTAAATAGTTTAATTAGCTTAAGAATCTGAGAGCTAAATAAATTAGTTCAGTCTTTAGAGTTAGAGAGCAATAGGATAAATTTATGTAGATTTTGTAGTTTAATTTAGTTTAAATTTCTTAATCTTAGATGCAATATCTTATTTAGAAGCGTAGAGGCATTGTTTACTTAGTTTTCCCCTTTTACACGCTTACAGAATGGCGCCCACCGTGGGGCAATACCCCGAATTTTACTAATTTTTGAAAATTTTGTCGTACAGGAATCGGCGTAAAAGTTTTCGCGGGAACGAGAGTTTTTACAGCGCGCCGGGATTCTGTTTTAGCGCGCCGGGTTCTTTTTCCAGCGCGCCCGGTAACTGTTCCAGCGCGCCGGGTTTCTGTTCCAGCGCGCCCGGTCACTGTTATAGCGCGCCTGGTTTCTGTTCCAGCGCGCCATTTCTTTTCAGTTAAAGTCATTTATTTCATCTGGATCCGACGCGTCCGCGGCCAGATTTCTTTTATTTCTTTCTGTTTGGTTAAAATTTACCAATCCTAGGGTAGAAACATTAAAATTTACCAATCCTAGGATAGAAATGGTTAAAATTTTATCAATCCTAGGATAGAAATGGATTAAAAATGTACCAATCCTAGGATAGAAACATCACACTTCTATTTTGAGGTTTTAAAATTGAACATTTTGCTTGTCATGGAGCAATATCTCCATTAGAAGTAAATCATTTGTCTTTTGGGCTTAAAAAGAACAGAATCTTGCTGTGTTTGGGTGACAGGTTTATGCTCTCCCCTTAACTGGGTGCATCAGAATACCAGACTCACCACTTACTTTATGCATTTTATGCTTTTGTTAAAACCTTTAGACAGGCCTGCCGTAGTGGGAAAAAGTACTCACCCTACGGGAACGACCTGAGTGGGGACAGCCAAAAGCCATGGTATTCCAACCCACTTTAAAATTTATGTGAATTTGGGGAAACCCTCTTTCAACGGAAGTGCGCAGGATAACCATCCCCAAAATCTTTGTTTTAAAGATTGGGAGGTCTCTCGAGGGAGTTTATCCATTTGCCGCTCCGAACGGAAACCATATCTAAGAACCTAGAACTAGAAGCACGCTTGTCAGTTTCCGAACATTGTAATACTCGGCGGTGCAGGGGCGGGGAAGAATCTACCCTCAAGCACTCACCATATAATTGCCAAGGACTGTTTGCTCAGGGGATCCGGTATCCACTTCCGTCACTCTGAGTACGCACCTGGAAAAGACAAAAACACGGGCGCCCTCTAGGGGGTGACATGGCTGTGTGAGTCGACGCAATTCCAAGCTGTGGGCCGTTCGAGTATATAACGATGACCTTTTGTCTCTAGGAGTGAGTCTGTTTGAATTGTCTTATCTTGTTATCAAACCGGTAAAAATCAAGAAGAATCATTGATTCTTGAGAACATACACTACTTGTTTAGATTCTAGGATTTTAAAACCATTCTATTCTTGATTGCTGTGTTTTCTGTCATTAAACTCAGATAAGATCATCACAAAAATCCTAAAAAAATCAAAACACTTGTGGATTTCTCATGATTCGAGATTGGGTATCCACCAAGTTTGTCAAGAAATCTCTTGCCAAACGAATCCGAAAACCAAAAAGGACACTTGCCTACAAACAACTCCTAAGAAAACAAAGGTTTCTATATCAAAGCAGGAAAGTTCTACTCCAACATAGAACCTTTATTCATAGGTATCACGATTTCTCTAGAGGTTATACAGACGACTACGCCGTAGCTCCCTTAGACTCACAAGCATACTTTCAAAGAAGAGCTCTTAGGCAACATCACAATCATAGTCAGAGAATTCGTCCTGAATACATCCCACAACCGGCCATCCAATATGATACCAGACCAAGTGAGTTTCATAGAATAAGGTAATTTTGTCTTAAACCCCTTCAGGTCATAGTTTCAGCGCGCCCGGTTTCTGTTTCAGCGCGCCTGAGTTCTGTTTCAGCGCGCCTAGTCTCTATTTTAGCGCGCCCGGTATCTGTTTTAGCGCGCCCGGTATCTGTTTTAGCGCGCCCGGTTTCTGTTTCAGCGCGCCCGGTTTATATTTCAGCGCGCCTAGTCTCTGTTTTAGCGCCTCTGATCTCTGTTTTAGCGCGCCCGGTTTCTGTTTCAGCGCGCCTGAGTTCTGTTTCAGCGCGCCTAGTCTCTGTTTTAGCGCGCCCGGTATCTGTTTTAGCGCGCCATAAAACCCAAAAAATAGAGAGTTAATAGGACATTCTGTCAGCTTGCCCATATCAAATACAAGGTTTCTATCAGTTCAAAACATTTTTTTTACAGTCCAGAACACAATAGTCATACAAAAAGAAAAAGCTTTACCCCTATACCTAAATCTTGCAGCATCTTGCATAGTGTCGTTATCACCAAAATCTAAGATTTTCTGTCAAAATTTCCTATCAAGGATTCTATCATCCTTTCATCACGAAACTAGACAAAACAAAATCAGATTTTAAATCAACAACTTGACACTTATCCAATCAAATCCAAGATCAAAGTCTAGGGTAAACCTTTTAACGTTTGTATGCCTATCTTCACGCGAGCAGCATATCAAAAACAACAAGAACAAGAAAACGAAAAAATAGCAGCCATGACTGAAGAAAACCCTTGGGGACGATATAGCAACACTGATCCTCTTATTAACTCACATGAGAAGGAAATAACTGCAGAAGAAATCGAGAAAGTGCAACAAGACCCTCATTTCCATAAATTTATGGAAAAGATGCTAGAGCAAGACATGGAAAAGTATCTTCTCTTATTAGCTGACAAAGGTGCTAAGCTTCCTAAAGACTTTGATGTCAATCAACTCAAGGAAGCAACCACACCTAACTCAACTAATATAGAGAATCCAAATCAAATAGATGCTTTGACAAGACAAATCCAACAGTTACAATTACAATTCCAGAATATCCAACAAGGGCCAACAAAGAGGTATCTATTACAAGACATTTGCCCTTATCCATTTGACTCAAGCATCAACATGATACCATTTCCAAGGTATTGTGAGTACCCAACATACAACAAATACAATGGGAGAACTGATCCGTTTGACCACGTACGAGAATTTCGAGCTATGAGCATAGAGTTCGCACACGAGGACTCTTACTTACTACGGTTATTTCCAAGAAGCCTAGGAAACACTTGCATGGAGTGGTTTTCTAAATTAGAACCTGGAATTCAATCCTTTGAAGAACTAATCAATAGGTTCATAACACACTTCTCATTCAACATCCAACATGGGGTAACCTTAAAAGAACTTTACAACACCAAACAAGCAAAGGGCGAAAAGTTTCTCTCTTTTCTCCAACGATGGAGAAGGCTATTTGCTAAATACCCTAGATCTATTCCTGAGGAGGAGAAGATAGAGATGTTCATTGATAACTTAGTAGATGACATGAACTACAGATTGGACTTACAATGTCCATCCACATTTGAACAAGTTATCGAAAAAGGGCTTAAAATCGAAGAGGCTCTAATCAAAAGAGGAACAATCAAACATTTCACTGAAGGTTCAAACAATAACCATTCCTCTAACAGCAACAACGAAAAGCCAAGATTTTGGCAAAAGAACAAGAATACCGATACCATAGTCGATGCACATACATCTAAACCAGTATTCACCTTGACACCAACTACTACAAACAAACAAAACAATGGTTTTAATATCAAACAAAGTAGTGACCAAGGAAATAATCAAAACAGTGGAGAAACGAAAACCCAATCATTCCAACGACCCTCCAATAAACGAAAATTCACGCCATTAGGACAATCGTTGGAATCAGTCCTCAAAGAACTTTTAAACGAAAAACTCATTCAAGTGCAAGAGGCTAGAAATTGGGACCCTCAAGTCAAACCATCATGGTGGAATGACTTACATTACTGTCACTATCATCAAAATAAAGGTCACATGACTGAAAATTGTTGGCAATTAAAACATGTGGTACAAGACCTCATAGATCAAAAGAAAGTATTTGTAGAGGGCCCTCAAACAAACAAGGATCATACAACATTCAAAAATCCTCTACCCAATTATCAAAAGGGAGAATCTTCTTCCACAAACACCAAAGGTAAAAACGTTGGTTATGTTTATGACGCAACAATCCTTTGTCTTTCTGCTGCCAAAGAGGATGAAGAGTTATGCAATCAAATCAACCAGAAAAATGACATTACACCTACCAAATTGGTACAACATATGGACAAATCCGAAAACCAAATCAATGTAGTCACACTCAAAGGGAAACAAGAGTACCAACCGGTTAATGCCACAACAAGGGCGCAATCCAAAGTTATATTGAAAGGAGCATCAATATCATCCCCATCAGTGGATCCCCCCTCCAATCAATATAATCTCATCGATCAATTGCAGAAAATACCAGCTCAAATATCAATCTTGGAACTTTTGAAGATCTCCCCATCACACAAAGAGGTTCTTGAACAAGCTCTCGTATCAACTACAGTACCTAACAATCTGGATGTGTGTCAATTCCAAGCTATGGTGGGACATCTATCTGCACCTCATTGCCTTTCATTTTCTGAACATGATGATGTATCACTCAACCACCCGCATAATTCTGCCCTTCACATTGAAGTCCTTATCCACAAACATCGTGTAAAATGTGTCCTGATAGATGGAGGGGCTGGTTTAAATATTTGTACCTTAAAGCTGATTCGTGCACTAGGATACTCAGATGAAGCCATTGATACCAGAAGAAAAATCACAATCAAAGCATATGATGAAGAAGAAAGGTCCTCTACAGGATTGATCATATTACCCATTCAAGTTGGGCCTACTGTCCAAAAAGTGGTTTGCCAAGTCTTAGATAGGGAACTGACATACAACATACTATTGGGACGCCCTTGGATCCATGATATGCAAGCAGTACCGTCTACCTATCATCAATGCCTAAAATTTCCCGTCAATGGACAGGAAGTAACAATCACAGCAGACTACAATGACACCCAAGCTTGTCATACATTGAAGACATCTCAGGATACATTCATACCTAACAATAGAGAAGTTGGCACATCAGATAGTGAGCAACAACAAAGTTTCATTTCAAAGTGGCTTCCAAAACAACAAAAATCACAAGAGATAAGGATGACACAATCTAACTCTTCAAATGTTGGAGAACAATTGGCTCCACTCTCACATCAATTCACCAAGGAAGTACAGATAAGTGACAAAGGAATTAGTGAATATGGTGTTGGACACTCATTTCATCTATCACAAATATTACCCTCTTTACAAACATATGGACAGCCATCTACAAACACCCACACTTCAGAACAATCTACAACAGCATTAGATGGCAGATTTGTAAAAGCTAGGAGCTTAGATGAAGAATCAGAAGATAAGGCCATACTAAATTGGCTTTATAAAGATGAGGAAGCCCCCGCTTCCACAAGTAACATCATAGAGACAACTCAATATGGGAAAGGAAAAACTATTCTTGAGAAGATGGGATATTCAGGACAGGGACCTCTTGGATTAAGGAAACAAGGCATAATAGAACCAATCCAGCCTCTTACGCTCCAACATAAGGAAAAAACTGGACTAGGATACACAGAAAAAGCAAGAGCAGAAATCACCAATAAAACTGTGGAGCGTATTCTTCAAATAAGAGATAATTCTGAAACAGATTCAAATGAGTATGAGTGGGACAACTTATCAGAAATTTCCTATGAAGATATTCAGGTTGACATTATCAAAAAGTATACCCTCAATCACGAGGAGGGTCAAAGCTCAAGTTTTAATCCTATTGTCTTTGAAACACAAAATTTCGATGACTCAAGTGAAGATGAACGGACATCGATTGAGATAAATGATGTGGAAGAAAATGCCTTTGTAGGCCTCGACATAACCATAGACAACCTAGACGACATTTCCGTCTGAGCTTTCACAATCGCTGACCTCAACCCATCTAATGATTCATTGCCTTTACTACATCCCGAACTTATCGAATGGGAAGCCCAACATCCTATTAATCTCCCTGTTTTTGACAATGACTCCTCCATTATTAACTACCTTTGCTGTGAGGAATCCGATACTTGTTCTACCAATACTTCTTTTAATGATGCTTTTAGGCAGGAGGATGCCAAACCTTCCAGTTGCAAAAATATGAAAGAAAAAAATGGATCTAATGGTGAAAACCATTCTATGGCAGTATTTGATCCTAAAATAGTAAAAATAAAGAACGCATCCGATGGCGAAAACCTCATTGAGGCACCAAAGGATGGAAGGTTTGACATTCTCCCGCAATATTACCATGACAGGTCATCAGTATTAATAGAACCCACACAGTCTATTAATATTGGCACAGCGGAAAAAGCAAGAATATTACACCTGGCCGCATCCATGACAGATACAGAAAAGCCAGATTTTATCAAATTCTTTGAAGAACGATGCATCAATTTTGCTTGGTCATACTCTGACATGCCAGGCTTGGACACAGATCTCATTATGCATCACTTATCCTTACCAGCTGGCACTAAACCAGTAAAACAGAAGCTGAGAAAAATGCATCCACATGTTGCATTATTAGTGAAAAATGACTTGAAGAAATTACTTGATGCTGGATTTATCAGATCTATTGACTATGCGGAATGGATATCCAACATTGTGCCTGTTTCAAAGCCAGATAACACCATCAGAATATGTACTGATTTTCGGGATTTAAATAAAGCATGTCCAAAGGATGATTTTCCTTTGCCAAACATAGACATGATTGTAGATCTCACAGCCGGCCATAAAATGCTATCACTCATGGATGGATTTTCAGGATACAATCAAATCAAGATAGCTCCTGAAGACCAAGAAAAGACAGCCTTTACATGTCCATGGGGCACCTTCTGCTGGAATGTCATGCCTTTTGGGTTAAAGAATGCAGGAGCTACATACCAGCGGGCTATGACAACAATCTTCCACGACATGATGCATACCTTCATGGAGGACTATGTGGACGACATCTTAGCAAAATCTTACACCAGGGAAGGACATCTAGAGATATTGGCCAAAATATTTGACAGGTTGGAAAAATTCAAAGTCAGATTGAATCCAAAGAAATGTGCCTTTGGAGTAACATCAGCAAAGCTCCTAGGATACATAGTTTCTACAAAGGGAATTGAAGTAGATCCGGCAAAAGTCCAGGCCATTATGGAAATGCCACCTCCTAAGAATATCAGCACATTAAGATCTCTACAAGGCCGACTACAGTCCATCAGAAGATTCATCTCCCAACTAGCAGATCGGTGTCATCCGTTCAACCATCTCTTGCATAAAAATGTGCCTTTCAAATGGGATGAACAGTGTGAGAGTACCTTCAATCAAATCAAGCATTATCTGATGACGCCACCAATCTTGGTACCACCCAGTGAAGACAAGCCATTATTGTTATATATTGCAACAACAGACATTTCTTTAGGAGCCTTGCTAGCACAAGAGGATAATGAAGGAAAGGAACAGGCTATATACTATATCAGCAGGACACTCAATGGACATGAAGTAAACTACACCTTCATTGAAAAATCATGCTTAGCAGTAGTATTTGCAACACAAAAATTGTGACACTATATGCTTACTCACACTATCAAGCTTGTTGCAAAAATTGATCCTCTCAAGTATTTACTGGGCAAAGCAGCTTTAACAAGAAGGTTGGAAAAGTGGGTCATGCTCCTCAGTGAGTTTGATATTCAGTATGTGGAAAGGCGAGCTATCAAAGGACAAGCCATCGCCGATCAATTAGCAGAAGCTCCATTATCTGACAGTCATCATATGACCATGGAATTTCCCGATGCAGATATCCTCAATATAACAACACAACCATGGCAACTCTACTTCGATGGATCCTACACACAACATGGATCGGGAGCGGGAATTTTATTTGTCACACCTCTTGGGCACACAATCCCGCGATCATACAGGCTTACCTTCCGTTGCACTAACAATGTGGCAGAATATGAAGCTTTGATCCTTGGAATGAAAGTAGCTATTGAATGGAAGATCACAGAACTACAGGTGTATGGAGACTCCCAGTTAATCATTTATCAAGTCAATAATGATTATCAAACTAAGGATGACACACTGATTTTGTACAAAAGGCTGGTGGATGACCTACGAAAATACTTCATAGAAATCAAATTTGAGCAGATACCAAGATCAGAGAACAAAGCAGCAGATGCCATGGCCACAATAGCATCTCTTCTACAAATGCCTGAAACGCAAGATCGTTATCGATTTATTGTAGAACAAGTATCAAATCCTGCATACGCAAATCCCAAATCCCAAACCATAAGCCTTTTGGATAGGGCCCAATCCTCCATTTATGGAGACATTTATACTTATCTGAAAGATAATGTCTTACCACCAGATCTTTCTCGCAACCAAAAGCGCAACTTCATACGCCAATCTGCCAAACATACCATTATTGCTGACACCCTTTACCGTCGAGGCCTAGATGGTACTCTTTTACGTTGTCTAGAACATGACGAATCTGCTTCCGCTTTACATGAGGTCCATGAAGGAATTTGTGGTACACATTCAAGTGGATTATCTTTAGCCAAGAAACTCCTTCGTTTGGGATATTACTGGCCACACATGGAGCAAGAATCTTATCAATTTGTAAAAAGATGTACAAAATGCCAGATCCATGGCAATCTTATACATGCACCAGCACAAGAGCTACATCCATTTGCAACTACATGGCCTTTCTGTCAGTGGGGACTAGACTTGGTAGGGAAAATTCACCCATCTTCATCTAATGGACACAAGTTCATTATCACAGCCACCGAATATTTTACAAAATGGGTGGAGGCAGTTCCCTTAACCACAATCACTGGAAAGAAAATATCATCTTTCATTCTTAATTATCTCATTTGTAGATATGGGATACCCCAGTCAATCATCACAGATAATGGCAGGCCTTTCAAGAACCAAGACGTCCAAGAGCTATGTGAAAAGTTCCACATCCAACATCGCTTTTCAACCCCATATTACCCTCAAGGTAATGGACAGGCAGAAGCTTCAAATAAAACAATCCTCAAAATTCTCAAGAAGACTGTAAATGAAGTGGGACGTGATTGGCATGTTCAGCTAAACCCTGCTCTTTGGGCTTACAGGACAAGCATCAGAACACCAACAGGAGCTACACCATATGCTCTTGTCTATGGATCAGAAGCAATTTTGCCTATTGAGGTAGAAATCCCATCCCTTCGAGTTTCACTAAAGGGACTCATTTCAGATGAAGATTATAGGGTCTCTAGACTTCAGGAACTAGAGCTACTTGATGAACATCGACAACAAGCTGTTAATCATTTAACAGCCTATCAACAAAGGATGTCTAGAAACTATAATCATAGGGTTAAACCTAGAGTCTTCCAGATTGGAGACTTGGTCCTACGGGAAAACCCTAGAAATCAAGCAGACAGAGAAAAGAAGGGAAAGTTTGAACCTAACTGGATAGGACCTTATGTTATCATATCAGTCTATGGATCAGGAGCATATCGACTGTCTACACCAGAGGGAGACATGTTGGAGGAGCCCATGAACAGCATTCATCTCCGGCGATTCTACACTTGAGGATATCTAGTGCACGGTCAATAAAGTTGTCTTGATGAAAACCTGGCAAACAGGTGTCATGATGACAGAAAAAGAGAGAAATATTGAAAATAAAATAAAAAATAAAAAATAAAAAAAAAGAAAAAGAAAGAGTACACAATAAAAACAAGTGATGAAAACCTGGCAAACAGGCGTTACTTGTGATTTTCACCAGAGCTCCCCTATCTATTAGGTGCAGTGTTGTTACGATTGTTTCCTTTCATATCATTTCCTTCTATCATTTGAGATCATCACTATCCATATCATAGCATGGATACCATGTTTTACCTTAGCTTGGGGGCAACATCCTAATGTTATCTGGTACAAGTAGGCTTTCAGCTTGCATGGAAGGGCAGTTAAACATAACAACATCAAGTGGCAACCCATCAAAATCCAAAAACATCAGAAAACCCATCAAAATCCAAAAACATCAGAAAACCCATCAAAATCCAAAAACATCAGAAAACCCATCAAAATCCAAAACATCAGAAAATCCAAAATCCAAAAACATCAGAATATCCAAAATCCAAAAACATCAGAAAATCAAAAACACAAAAATAGAGTCTGCATCAGTCAAAAAGTGGAGTCTGTGTCAGTCGAACTACGTGGTCTCTGCGTGTATAACGTAGGCAAGACTAATCTTTGATCAGTCCCCGAGACCCCTAGGATAGGTCTTTTAGGTCGCATCACTTGGTCAAAACATCTGGGAAAATCATGCACACATCAGCACACACATCTCGACACTGATGATCTAATCTGAATAATGATTTGAAAATACATTAAGTAGAATTTGAATTGTTGTACTTTTCATTTTATCATTTGATTATCATTTCTTTAGAGCGACTCAATGATGTATTGAACTAGAGAAGTAAGGAAGCGGAATGATATCTTTTCTTTGTTTGCTGTTTGTGAATTAGTCGTTATTATTTTGTGAATTGTCGCAGGAAGTGCTCTACCAAGTATCATGGATGACATTCTGATTCACTTAAGAAAATGATTAATTCTTGTCTGTTTACGCAAGAAATGCTCAGGTCATCATTGGTCTATCTCATACCATGATGCTTGTGTTCGCTTGCAATATCAAAAATCATGAAAGAAATACTCAGGTCATCATTGGTCTATCTCATATAATTGATGCTTGTATTCACTTTCAACATTTTAAAAATAATAAAGCTCAGTGATGATACAAAGCAGATTAAATGATTATTGAAGTGACACTTAGGTTTGCATTAATGAAATAGACATTTGCATGGTTAACATAGATTGCATTCATAAATTCATCTACAGAAACGGATGGCACAAGTTACAATGATTCAATCACAAAATGATGTTATCTTTTTCTTACTAACGGCTGAGTATACTTGACACATGCATAAATTCACAATAAAAATCTCATTTCGTGACATCATATACACGTTATGTTACACCATTCCATTCATCATCACATGTTCATCATACATCATTAAATCACATTTCATCACATATCATTTACATTTCATTGCATTACATCTTCATCATACATATTATTCCATTTATATCTAAACATTTATCATTACATATTTCATTTATCCATACATCATTGCATTACATATTCATCCCATCATTACATTCAATCTCATTAAATATCATTCCATTCATCATCACATGTTCATCATACATCATTAAATTACATCTATCACATATCATTTACATTTTATTGCATTACATCTTCATCATACATATTCAAACATTTATATCTATACATTTATCATTACATATTTCATTTATCCATACATCATTTATCATTACATATTCATCACATCATTACATTCAATCTCATTAAATATCATTCCATTCATCATTACATTTCATTTACATTTACATCTCATCATTCATTAAAAATCATCTACTCATTTGTCATTACATTTTAAATCACATTTTATCTTAAATCATTCTATTC
Organism: Sequoia sempervirens; assembly: GCA_007258455.2. Taxonomy (NCBI): domain Eukaryota; kingdom Viridiplantae; phylum Streptophyta; class Pinopsida; order Cupressales; family Cupressaceae; genus Sequoia; species Sequoia sempervirens. The sequence goes on from VDFB02281492.1 coordinate 525,450,855, forward strand.
ACATCTCATTATTCATCATACACTTAACACATATCACATATTCATTTATCACATTTCCATACATCATCAATCACATTTTATAATCATACATTACATCTCATAAGAAGATAAATACATCATCAATATCATTTCATCCATCACATCAATACATCATAAAATCCATACATCCATCACATCATAAAATCAATGCATCCATCACATCATAAAGTCCATACATCCATCACATCAATACATCATAAATCCATACATCCATCACATCAATATCATAAAATCAATGCATCCATCATAAAATCAATGCATCCATCACATAAATCATGTAAAATCATATCAGAGATCAATCGAACCATTGCACATATATATCTCGTCAACTGTCAAAGTATACAATGAAGTCTGAAAAGAATAAAACTAACATCATGTCAAAAATGGCTGTATAAATCTCAATGGCTACACATAGAATCTCAAGTAGTACTCCCACCAGAAGGAGCAGGTCTCGCACCAGTATCTGCACCACCACCGGACGTCTCAGGATCTCTCGGATCTCTCGGAAGAGGCTGTGTCCGCACCTACGCTCCAGCTGTCTAGGCCAGGCTCCTCTGAGGCACTCGAGACATAGCTGGCTCTGGGAGACCCACAACTCATGATAGCAACCCGGTGGGAACTCACTATCTCCCACACCTGCTTTTCGCATAGCCTCCTAGCATGCCATTGCATAGGGGTACCATCGCACTCCTGCAGCTAACCTCTGCGGTCGCTTTGTGCTATCTGTTTGTCCGTCCTAATGGTATCCCGGCTCTGGCGATCAGGAACACGCGTCGTGCTTTCGGACTGTGAACAGGCATTGCTTCATTAATCCTATCACTTTTGAGCACGTGCGGTGGCTGCTGCTGTAAAGCCCCATCTCTCTCACTGTCCGAGGATGTGATGCAGTCACGGCGGTGTGGCTAAGCGTGCGTGTGGGGCACGATGCGGGCTGGCGAAGTAAACCCACATGGCCCGAGGCTAAGTACGACCACAGTATGCACTTTTACGCACCTATAAAGGTACCGCCACCTCGGGGATGCGCCGTGGGGATGTCGCGATACGCCTCTTCACAGGCGCGCTGGGGAGAACTCGGATGAACACGCTGCGCTTCGGTCCCCTCCCATCTCCGCCATCATCGCCACTGCTATCCTCACTGCTATCAGAACTGTCATCACTGTCAGTCTCTGAGCTGCTCTCCACATCGACATCAACATCCTCCTCTCTCCCCCGTCGTTGACCGATCTGAATCCCCCCTGCTGGTGCTGCTGTTGGTGCTACTACCGGTATAGGTGCTGGCTCATCTGGAATGGTAATCCGTGGAGGCGGGTGCAGAGCCAGATACTCTCCATACTCAGGTGTAATAGGTGCCTCAACAATGTCTCGCCGAACATCCCACGCTGATGGCTGCAAGGCACGGTAAGCCTCGACAAGTGCCCCGTAAGGCAAGCCTGCGGATGATCCAGTAGCATCAATGCGGCATGGCAGGTCCATGATAATGCTACGCAATGGCATACAACGCTGTGCACCGTCGCGTACGTACGCGTGAAGCGGTACTCCAAGACCACGGGGGCTCTTCGTCGAAATACATAGAATCGGGATAAAACCTAGCCTCAATATCATGTCGTGGAGTCCTAGACAGCATCACAATCTAGGTGCGGACTGGCCAGTCCGCTACCTCAATATAAGTCAACAATCAGGTCTCATTACTCGAAGCTTCCCATCCTTATGGGTAGGCTACGCCTCTATATCCGAGGAAATACATATGGCTATAGGTATTTGGTCCTAGCCAACCAGCAGTGCGGAATGGCGATAGCGACAATATCTCCCATGCCCATACGGAAGGGTAGCCCTATGAAAATAAACTCGCCTTGAGATAAAACAATCCAATCTCGAATCGTGGTACAGGCTGGGCGAAGCATGCACATGCCCCAAGCATATCTAGTCCTATGAACGACTAGACCCTCTAGCATACGACCCCATCCAAGTGATAGACCCTTTGACCTCTTATCAGGACAAAGGAATCCACCAACAAAACCTGCCAAAACTGAAGGAAGAGGAGCATATGTCTCATGTATGTCTATCCATGGGATCCACTCTCCTGCAATGTGGGGATCCTGAAAGACCCTCTGCATGGCCTCTACCCCACCAACCTCCTCCGAGTCATGGACCACAATCTCTCCTACGAACGGTATGCGAAGGATACGCCATACATCCTCTGGCGTCACTGTCATCTCACCAGTGGGTAAATGAAAGGTGTTGTGGTCACTATGCCACCTCTCCGCCAAAGCCGTCAATAGACCCCTATTAAGTCTAATATGGGGCATGTCCAACAATGTAGCTAAACCGCAGGAAACAATATGCTGTCTCTCGTCAGGAGACAGTCGCGAAATCATATCAAACGGCCATGGGAACTGCTCCCGCACCTGGATCACATCCAACTGCTCCTGTACTCATGCAAAACAAAACATTTTTATCAGAACATCAAAAGATCATCAACAAATCAAAACATTGTATCTATCAGATTATCAAGAAACCCTCATCTATCAATTGGGTTCAATCATTCAGAATGCATAATTATTCCTCGCCTATCATGAGGGTAATTGTTATCAATCAAATAGGTCTCGCTCATCATGAGATCGTTTCCCATATATTTTTTAGTCAAAGATCAACACTAAAATAGATGGAATAAAAAAAAAACAAAATCTACAAAACGCACAATGATTAAATCAATTTTACCCAAAGCGCTACAAAATCAACCTAAAGCGCTAAAAAGTCTGGCGCGCTACAAAACTACCCTTGCGCGCTACAGAACAAACCCGGCGCGCTAAAAATCCTGGCGCGCTACCAAATTTCACGGACGCGCTATCAAACTAACCCGGCGCGCTAAAACTTCTGGCGCGCTGCAAAATCTACATGACGCGCTACGCTATTGACCGGACGCGCTAAATCTATGACGCGCTACAACAGCGCACGGACGCGCTACACCGCGTTCCGTGCGCGCTAAAACTAAAAATCACGTGCAAATACATCAAAATCAATGGCACAAATTACGAGAAAAGTTTGAGGTACATACCGGAGGACCATAATCGGCTGGACGCTGGTGACGGCGCACACGCTCGAGTCGGTGGGTGTGGTATGGGATCGGCATCCTAGCTCTGAATGCTCTAAGGGTCTCTATCTCAAAGTTTGTAAAAGTCAATGCACAAATGACTTTTGAAAATGACCTTTGGAGCATTTATAGGCTATTTTTGGGGAAATTTTGTGCGATTTATTTATTTCTCATTCTGAGGAATTAATTCTTCTCAATTACTGGGGCATTTACAATCTTGTCAGGAGATAAATTGTTTCTTCATCAATTCATCATCAAACCATCATAAAAATTCAAAATTTTTGAAAATTCATAAAAAAAATCCGAAATTCACCAATTTATTTCCCGAGGGGGCATATATCACTATCTTTTCAAAATTTATCATCTGGGGCAGGTCTGGGGCATGTTTAATCGTCAATACTGGCGGCCGAAGCAAAAACATTCTTTGAAACACTGTGTAAACACATCACTTCAAAGAGGGGCAAAATGTAGACACCTAAAAATGGTCTGGAGAATCCAATTAACCGAATACGCCTTATTTGATTAATTAATCTTAAAATTCCTCTACTTAATAAATAAATAAGAATATTTATTTATATTAAGTTCATTTATCAAATTCTCCTATTTTTCTTTCCTAATTAAATAAACAAAATTAAAAACTTTGTTTTATTTAATTATTATCACATTAATTCTCTCTTAATTAAATAAACAAAATTAAAAACTTTGTTTTATTTAATTATTATCATTATCTCTTTTTATCTTAAAATTAAATACACAATTTAAATAATTCGTGTTATTTAATTTCACATTTCCTCTTAATTAAATAAAGATTGTCAAAAATCTTTTATTTAATTATCACTCTCCTTTAATTTAATAAAACCAAACCCTATAGTTTGATTTATTAAATTATTTATTCCTCATTTTTGCTAAATTTAAATAAATTAAAATTATTTAAATTTATTGCATAAAGTTTGCACTATTCCCTCACCAATAAATATTTATTTCCCCACCAATGAAATTAATGGCACTGCCATTCACGGGAAAGCTTCAGGGAAAATTTGCAGGAAGTTCTCTCAACAACCTTCCACCCACCTTCCCTCTTATCTTGCCTGGTGTTTTCATGGGGAGAAACCATTCTCCATGATCAGCTCCTTCTTCTCATCCCATGCCTTTGGATTCTCCAGAGGAAATCACAGCCCCTCATCCCGGTTTCCTGTGCAATTGTGCTGCCGTGAAAGCTATAAATATAGCTCTTGGGCTACAAGAAAAGGATCCCAATGAATGCAATCTTACTCTGCAGGTTTCTAGAGCACTCAAGCATCCAAACCATCCAGCATTGAAGCAACCATCCAGCATCCACCAAGCATCATCCTTTTGCAGTCATGGCTGCCATTAGCATAGAATTGCATACTTAAATCATATTAGAATCATCTTAGTTTAATTTCTCATTCTCTAAGTGTCACTAAATAGTTTAATTAGCTTAAGAATCTGAGAGCTAAATAAATTAGTTCAGTCTTTAGAGTTAGAGAGCAATAGGATAAATTTCTGTAGATTTTGTAGTTTAATTTAGTTTAAATTTCTTAATCTTAGATGCAATATCTTATTTAGAAGCGTAGAGGCATTGTTTAATTCGCTTTTTCCCCTTTTACACGCCTACGGAGGAAGGAAGAATCCCATCTACGTAATTGATCTTTTCCATATTCCATATTACTTTGGACTTCTGCAATGGAAGATCGATGTCCTCCTTATCTTGGGATAGCACATGTTCCAACAAATCTTTAGCTCTGACTGCATCCTTTCCAACCGAAAGGACATCCTTAATTGCATTATCTCCTTTTACCTGCACATCTTTCAACCAGTCCATTGTAGTTTGGGTGGAGGCCTTCATCTTTTCAATTCTAGAAATGGTTTCCTTGGGCAAGAAACCAGGAGTAGCAGAGGAAGAGGGGTGGAGAGATTGCAGAGGCTTCATTACATCTTCTAGGCACTTCTTGAGCCTCTCATTTTCCTTTCTAAGTTCATGCTTGGATTGAGTTTCTTTCCTTAACCTCCCAATTATTACTGCACGGGACCCTTCATATTCTTCAATGTCCTGTTCCATAGAAGCTGGCCCAAGATTAATGGTCTGCACACTAAGCCATTCTTTCTTTAAATTCTTCATATCTCCATGCTCCAACATTGGTGTTAGAGATCTTAGACCACACAGAAGATACTTTGCTATCAGGTAGTTGACTCTTGGTATCCAATCTCAATTTTTCTGCCTCTGAAATGGAAGGTCCCTCTGTATCACCCTTAGACTTTCCTGTAGCAACTTTGCTTGATTCAGCCTGCATTCACAAAAGAATGCTCATAAGCATCCAATTATCATACACATTCCAATCAAAGGGTTAGCATAAAACCACATAAAGCAATCAGGATCCATCACAAATCATCAATCCTTGAAAATTCAGAAAAAAGAAGCAATCTAGGAAAATGAGGTAAACCGGGAAAATCCAGTCGGGGCAAAATTTTAGAGAAATCCAACCCAGATGGATTCCTGCTGCCAAGACATCATTTGCCAATTTGATCATTAGTACAAACAAAAACTATGTAATTATCATGAAATCCATCCATTATCAACAAGAAATCATCATTTAGCACATTACCCCATTAGCCCTAGCCTCAAGAATCGAAAAGAATGAAATCAGGTAGGGAAACTGGAAAAATTGGGGTAGGATGGATTTTCGCGGATGGTTCAAATACTCCAAAATTCACCATACTCTGCAGACTTGACAGATATCGAGAAAATTTGGGCACACGAAAATTTCGTGGACAACTCGGAAACCCGACGAATGTTGACACACGAACCGTCGACTGTATGATCACTTCACACCTAACTATTTGGATTCAAATGGTCTCAAAATCGACGCCAATAAGCAAGACGCCAAATGCGCACAAATTCAAATTTCCAAAATCCTTCAAATGACTAATGGGTGAAGCAATGATGCCCTAATTTTGACGACTAAACCCTCCGCCACGAAAACCAGGGTAAGCTCGGGGTTTGAAATACTATCCGTGAAGATCAATCTAAAGCACTCCGGGGCTTCCCAAGGCACGAGCCATTTTAATCTAGGTGCAAGATATGCAAATCACAACAGATTCTTCAAGCCTAACAAAAATCTGAGCAAAACACCGAAAACCCTAACCTCACCGAATATAACAAATTACGCACTTGGGGCAAAATTTGACCCAGAGCACCATCCATACTGACACAATTGCCATTTAATTGATAAACACAAGCACACATGGTACGTGTGATAAATTTTGGTTAGGAGTTAAGTCTAACCCTAGTTCGATAAATACAAAATCATAACCAACCAAAGGCTGACCTAGAACAGCTACCAATCGACTAAGAAAGATTCAATCATGATGCAAACCAAGGGAGGGGTCAGCGACGACTTACCATGGATTAGTCCAAATGAAACTTGAACTCGAGGAAGTGACTACAAAATGAGTGTGCCTTAGCAATTAAAACCTTGATCAGCGCTCTACCAGTCCCCACACAAGCAGCTCAAAATCAATGATCAAAGCTCGAATGAAGAATGAACTCAGACACCAAAGCAGAAAACAAGTGAATAATGAAATCAAGATGATGCCCAAAAGACCTTAAATCCATCCATATTCACATCTGAGAAAATGTACTTCGAGCATTAATGAGTGACAAGACATGTCAGAAAAATCCGAAAACCCGAGCCCAGGACAGAATTTCGGAAAAAACCAAGACAAATGGAAAATCCGGATAAACATGAATTCCGTAGATATGGCAAAAACTGGGATTTTAACGAAGTTCACGACTTTGACGCTGTCCGAGAAAATCTGCCAGAATTGGAAAATCCCGGAGTCAAGCAGAAACCCGAATTCAGAAAATTAAGTAATAAACGGACAACAAACCAGGGCCCGGGAGAATCCGCTAGAGCTGGAAAATCCCGGACTCAGGTCAAAACCCAGATTTTGACTGAAACCTAAGTTCAACTAATTCAAACCTCAAGGCAAGACCAAAACTAGTAAGACCAACATCTCGAGACCTTAAAAGACAAATCTCATAAAAAACCAAAGGTCAAAAGACATCATGAAAAGAGGGTCCCTACTCCAAGTGGGGCGTGTGTGCAAAACTGCACAACAGTACTCTTGCATTGATTTTTTCAGTTTGGTGCATTTGTTCAATAACTTGGACATTTTGAAGCTTAGGAAAAGATTTTTTGATCTGGGTAGCATCACTTCAGTTGCACATCATCCTTGGAAGTCTTTCTTTGTTGTTGATCATTTGTCTTTGTGTTTTTTGGAGAAAGTTCATTATGGGGCTTGCATATACTCCTGCTTTGGTTATGTTGCACAAGGGAAACTATTCACAATGGCGGGATGGGATTAGCCACCATCTCCAGTCACTTGATTTGTTGCCACATCTGTTTGGTATAGTTCCTTGTCCAAGTGAAGGTATTCAAAAAATTTCTTGGAGTTGCAACAAATACACTATCTTGGAGATCATTTCAATGCAAGTTGACTAGGATGTTTTGAGATCTATTGATCATTGTGATTGTCCTCACATCCTTTGGACTAAGCTTTGGGAGATATATGGAGGATTGGACACTCCACCCTTCCCCGATGGTCAAAATTCAGAATGTCATTCTTTAGATCAAGTAGCCCATGATGATATTATTGTGCAGGAAGTTGATTGCCTTGAATCTTTTGAAGAGGTTGATAAGGTTCCTTCAGGTTCTTCTCCATCAGAGACAGTTGGTATTCCTTCACATTCAGTGATTCCTTGTCCAAATTCATTGATTGAGGCTTCCACTATCATCATTCATTAGGACACCTTCATTTTTCCAGACTTGGCATCACAGGATGGCTTTGTTTTAGGTATCACTAACTTGGCTACTTCTATAGGTTTAGAGGACATTCTTGAGGGGATATCACTCCTCTATTTAGATCACACTTTGGAGAGTTCTCTTGAGTCTCCTCATCCCTTTGTCTTGACCTTGATTAGGAATCTAGAGACTATCTTGGAGGCACTTGGCTTCTCTTAATATATTTCATATATGAGACTTCTTCCCTATCATTCCATTTAGGATTTGAGGTTTATTCAACATCCACCATTGGATTTGTTTCTTCCTAGTGAGAGAATTGTGGTTTGGACACATTTGTTTCTTCAGACTTCTTTCAGTGGTTTTGAGGATACTTCATTTAGAGGGGGCTATCAAGGCTCCATCACATTCATCATATCCATCACTTCATCTTCTTTGGATATTGTTCAACATCAGTTTCTGTATCATCCTGGTTTGTCACTCTCTTTATTGATTGTGGCATATTCATCTTCAGTGACCAATGACACACTTGAGCAGAGTTCAAAGACATCATCATCATCCATGTTAATCCTTCCTTCCTTCAATTCCTATCTAGAATGGGAAGAATCTCTGCACTTGCACTTGGTTTTTTTTCTTCCAAAAGGGAGACAAGTTGTTTGTCAACATTGGATCCTATTCTGTCTTCAAAAACTTACCATTTTTGCAGGTGATCGCATCTTCTAGGGGGGCTATATAGTCTCTCTCTATTTCCTCCCTATGGGAGGGCTAATGTATTGTATCCATGTGACAGATGGTGTACTTGGGGGGTATTTGGGAGTCCTCCATCCTTCCCATCCTCTCTCACATTTTTTTGCTTTTTCATCTCCTTTTTTGGAGAGGGGTTTTTTCCCATTGGGTTTTCCCCTTTTCTCTGGTTGTGGTAGATTTTTTTCATCTTCATGTACATGGGTACCTAACATGGCCTCGTAGCCGAGACCCATCATCGATCATCATCTTTGCATAATCATTGCATTTTCCTCCCTAAGTTGAACTTATGGGGGGCTGTTAGTGTAATTAAATTAATTATTAAACTAGCATAAGTTAACTTAGGTCATATATCATTTAGTCTTAGGTTGCATTTTTAATAATAAATCATTTAATAATGGGGTAATTCCTTCTAGAAGATGAGTTGTCCTTCTAGAACTTATCTCAACATTTAATAATTTCCTAGATAGGGTTCACATGTTGTCACATGTTAGATCATGACACATGGAAACATCTCATGCATCTTAGGTTTTCTCTTTTGCATATATCTTTAGGGATTTTGTACATTTGTAATTAATCCAATCTCATAATGTAGATCAATATAGAATCTCCATTGTGCATGCCTAGTTGCAACACTTTCTGTGTGGTTGATTATCTTTCCTGGAAAAGGTCCTCCATTGAAGACTGCAACTTTAAGGACCCTATGCATCCATAATCTCAACACCTATCAATTAGGAATTTACACATAGTGCATGTATAAAATCAATAATAATTACCTATTAAATTCAAAATAGATCATATTTTATATTGGTAGAATGCTCATGTCAATTTGTTGAATAAACCCTTTTCGTTTCATTGAAATTAGATAAAAAAAATTGTTAGTACGAAGGGTGAAGTTCAAAAAATTCTTGCAACCCCTATAAAAATGTTGGGGATGTTGACTTTTCAGGTAGGGTCATCCCCAAACCAAATATTGAAGCAAAATGGACATCTATTAATATCGTATATCCGATAGAAACATATATCTATTACTTACAACTATATAACAGATATCCATTTACTAAAAGCATAAATACTAATATATAAAAATCATTATATATATTTTATATTAACTTATATATAATATATTAATATTATAATTATAATAATATTTATATTTAATAAATATTAATATATCTTAATATTAATAGACTGGTAGGGTGTGAGGGAGAGAGATAGAAGGAGATAGGGATTGGTAGGGTATAGCCTGATGGGGGTTGAGGGTTGAGGGATAGTGTTCAAGGATGAGGGTATAAGGTTAAGTGTATCTAGGGTATAGGGATTGAGGGTATAAGGTATAGGGTGAAGGGTTGAGAATGTATGGTTTAGCATTTACGTATAATGTTGAGGGACAATGTTCAGGGTTTATTGTATAAGTTTGAGGGTATAGATATAGGAATGAGGGTTGATGGTGTAGGATTTAGTGTTTGAGGTATAAGGTTGAGGGTTGAGGGTCTAGGGTTTAAGTATAGGGCTGAGAGTTGAGCATTTAGGGTTTATAGTTTAGCAATAATGTTTAGGGTTGAGTGTACAAGATTATGTGTTTAGGGTAATGGTATTAGGGTTTATGATATTGGGTATAGGGTTTACGATGTGGGTTTTTGGTATAAGGAATAAGGTTAAGGGTTTAGATTATAGGGTTTAGGGTTTAAGTATATGATTAAGGGTTGAGGGTTGAGGGACAATGTTGAAGGTTTAGGGTATAAGGTTGAGGGTTGAGGTACAATGTTGAAGGTTTGGGGTATAAGGTTGAGGGTATTTGGTAGGGTGGGAGGGAGAGAGATAAGGAGATAGGGATTGGTAGGGTGGGGGGGAGATATAGAGAGGAGGAGATAGGGATTGGTAGGATATAGGGTATAGGGATGGGGGTTGAGGGTGTAGGGTTTAGGGTTTAAGGTATAGGGTTGAGAGTTGAGGGATAGTGTTAAGGGATGATGGTATAAGGTTAAGTGTATCTAGGGTATAGGGATTGAGGGTATAAGGTTGAGGGTATAGGGTATATGGATGAGAGTTGAGGGTGTAGGGTTTAGGGATTAAGGTATATGGTTGAGTGTTGATGGTGTACTAGGTTTAGGGATTAAGGTATATGGTTGAGGGCTAAAGGTTGAGGCTTAGGGATTAAGGTATATGGATTGGTAGCATGGGAGGGAGAGAAAGGGAAGGAGGGAGATAGTGAGTGGTGGGTGTTGCAAGTTTGAGAAAGTTTGGTGGTGTTGTCTTAATGTTCTCATTGATTTCAACACAGTACAAGATGTTGCAAATTATGCATGTATAGTTGAGATGCTATGAGTACATAGAGCTATCTTTATGATGTTCTAGATATACTGATATGATGGGTTACCAAGTACTTTTGAGAAAATTAATAGAGTGAAGTTAGAGTTATGTATGTGTTTAGAATGTGCTCTAGTATGTCCTTTGTGTTTCTTTTGTGTTGATCCTATGCTTGTGTGGATCTGAAGGGTTGTTTATGGGCTTCTATTGGTGAAATTTCCTAGTTTGTATCTTTTGAATTGATGTAAAATGAAAGTTGTGTTCACCGATGTGTGAACTAGTTTGACAATGTTGTTTGTCTATGGACTGGGACAAATTTTTATGCTCCATAGTCCTCCGCTGTTTTGTTTCAGGTCTTGCGGATCTGAAATATGTCTTGTAATGGTGTTCTCTATGTCTTGGCAAAGATATTCATGGTCTAGTGCTATGAAAGTTGAGTTTCAGTATTACTGTGTGTATTTGTTCTATCTGGATAGGGTATGTGCAGGATCATGATGGGCCAAAAAATGGTATTATGATGGGTATGTGTAGGGTATGTGGCTAATGAATTTTTCTTAACCCAAAATTGATGAAACAAAAAGGGTTTTTAAAGGAGATTCTCAACTTTCCACCAATATAAATTATTCTTTACTTTGAATTTAATAAATTATTATTATTCATTTTCTATTTGAATTATGACTAAAGTCATGATTGATAGGATGATTGAAAAATCTATAGCTTTCAAACCGTCAATTTTTTGAATCAAACATGTCGCATTTTATTCTTAGCATACTATACAATTAAAAAAATGAATTTCATGAAGTTTTGACCAAGGTGGCCGGACATTAATGCATTTTTATATTTTTAAAAGTTGTAATAAAAAACCATAATTAATTGTTTACTTGGAAAAATTACAAAAAATATGCATCACATCGGACATGATTCCTCTACTTATATCTAAAATCTTATAAAAAATTATCATTTTATTGTGGTTAGGGTGGAGGATAGACCGACTTCTTATTTTTCCCTAAAATTTAAGTGCTATTGCATTGAAATTTAAAATTTTCACCAAAAATAGATTTAAAAAAAAAAAAAAAAAAAAAACCTAGTAGTTTAGAAACTACATTTGATTTTCTACAGATTCTATTCTTACATATTTTTGAAATAATATAGATAACCTATTCAAATTTTTATGTCAAGTTTCCTAACTTTGATTTTTCTAAATTTTGTCGCCACTTAAGGGCCTATTTTTTCCATGATGATCTTGGACATACCCGATAGACTGGTGAGAATTGTTTAGGGTTTAAAGGTTGTTATAGATGATGTGGATGTATCTGAATGTATCTAAGATGTGTTCTCATGCATGATGAAGAGTGTTACGTTGTTCGTGTATCATCTTCTAATTGGGAAGCATGTACTTCAATGTTCATTTGTGTTTTCATTAGGTTTGCCCAACCTGGTGTTTACACTTCATATGAAGGATTAAAATTAATTGAAGCAGCATGTGATTGATTTTAGACGTTGTTTTGGATAATAGTTAAATATTGGTGTGGTCCAATCTCATCCCTTTCCACTACGGGAATGTTGAGTTGCATACCTAATTTGAATTTATCAAATGAAGCATATGTAGCTGACCTTGGAGAAAGTTTTCTAAGGTTGAAGAGGGTATAAATGCAAGTCAAGATATTGTGAATAAGTTTTGAATCAAGAATAAAAGTAGAGTTGTGCGGAAGTGAATTGAGGAAGCAGTAATTTAATGTGTTAGATTTCTAAACATAGTGAGTTAAACATGTCTACCATTCTTTTGATCAAGGTTGTGAATGTGTGTAACCTGTTGTGGTGGATCTTTACTGTAGTCCTTTGTATCTGGGCAGTGAGCCTATTGTATTTGGTTTTTCTATTACTTTATATTTTGAGTTAATGCTCACCGTGTTTTTTACCTCATTGGGTTTTCCATGTAAATATGTTGTTTCCTATGTTGATATTTCTTTCTGTTATCTACATTTTATGTTCATACTTAATAACATAATTAAGTGGATAAGAAATTAATAAGTGACTGAGATTTGAATTTGTGTTTGGTGAGAACTGATTCACCCCCCCTCATAGTTGTCCTTCACCTTTCAACAATTGGTATTAGAGCTTTGGTTCCTTGGTAAAGAGCTTAACTGCTTGAGGTAGATTTGATGTCACACAAATTGGAAATCCCTATGATTGATGGATATGGCTATAGTGATTGGAAAGTGAAAATGAGAGGTTACATAATCTCTCTTGGTTACAAGACTTGGAAGGCTGTTGAGACGAAGTATGCTACATCAAAAAGTGGTCCTTCTACTGTAGATGAGGTTTCTGCTTATGAGGAGAATGAAAAAGTGAGGTATGTGATCTACAGTGCTTTATCTAAGAGTGAGCAAACTAAAATTATTTCTTTGGGAACTACTTATGAAGTGTGGAAGAAGTTGGAAGATATTTATGAAGGAAATGATAGATTGAAATTATTGAATAAGCTAATAGCAAAGGGAAGATATAAGAATTTGAAAATGGAAGAAGGTGAAGATATTGCAAACTATTTCCAGAGAGTTGATATTGTAGTGAATGATGTGAAAATCCAAGAAGGAACTCTAACTAATGAAGATGTGATGGAGAAGATCTTGATGATCCTTCTAGAGAGTTATAGTGATAGTGTTTTAGCTATTGAAGAAGTGTATGATCCTAAGAAGTTTACTAAAGAATAGTTGTTTGGAACCTTGACTACATTTGAGATGAGAAATTTTGGAAAGAAAGAGAAGATAGAATCAAAATTTAAAGCAAGAAAGATTGAAGATGATCCAGATAGTGATGGTTCTGATCAGTTAGAAGCAAAATTCACAAGGAAGTTGAAGAAAGGTATTGGTAAGTATAAAGGCATGTTTCCCTTTAAATGTTTTAGTTGTGGTAATATTGGTCATTATGCTTCAAGATGTCCAAATAGAGTTGTCCATAAGAAGAATAGAGATCATAAAGATAGAAAGGATAAGAAGTTCAAGAAGTTGTATTATGTTAGAGAAGAAGTTGGTATCTATAATGATGAATTTGATTATGAGGGTGATGATAGTGAATGCTTGTTCTTAGCCTTGGAGAATAAATCTATGTCTACTAACTCTGGAAGATGTGCAAGAGAAAGTGATTTAGAGAACAAGAAGGATGAGATGGAATGTACTTTGGTTACTTCCTTTCATGCTAGACATGATGAAGACTATTGGGTGATTGACAATGGATATTCAAATCACATGACCAGAGATAAAAGTAAGTTCACTAAACTTGAAAAGTATGATGGTGGTTTGGTCATGTTTGGTGATGATTAAGGAGCAAAGATTGTTGGGAAAGTTAAAATTAGTTTTGATGGAATACACAACACTGATGATGTATATTATGTAAAAGGCTTAAGGAATAATCTTTTGAGTGTTTGACAGATGTGTAGCAAAGGTTTCAAACTTTTGTTTCATGATAATACTTGTGAGATCAAAAAAGGGTCTAAAACTATGGTTGTTGTAGGAAGGAGAACTTATGGAAACATCTAACAGCTTAAGGGTGTTAATGGTCAGTGTCTTGTATCTCAAGTTAATGAAAGTTGGTTGTGGCATCAGAGAATGGGACATATAAACTTTGATAATTTGGTCAGGATTAGTTCAAGAGATGTTGTCTAAGATCTGCCTAAAATCACAAAGCCCGCTAATACTATTTATAGAAGTTGTTAGTTGGGAAAACAAAAAAGATGTAGTTTTAAAGGAAAAGATCAATCAACTACTAGAATGCTGGAATTAATTCATACAGATTTCTATGGTACTACTAGGACATGAATCCTAAATAATGACAAGTATTTCATGCTCCTTATTGATGACTATTCTCAAATGACATGGGTTTCTTTTCTTAGAGAGAAGACTTGGGATCTGGATAGGTTTAAAGTGTTCAAGGCAAGGGCAGAGAATGAAGTGAACCTGAGAATAAAATGATTGAGATCTAATAGAGGTGCAAAATTCACTTCTAGTGAGTTTAATGAATTTTGTGAAGAGCATGGCATAAAGAGGCATTTTTCTGCTCCTAAAACTCCTCAACAGAATGGAGTTGTTGAGAGAAAGAACTAGAATGTATAGGAAGCTACATGAACCATGATGAAAGAAGCAAGTGTACCTAATGTGTACTAGAGAGAGGAAATACACATTGTTGTTTATGTCCTTAATAGAGTTCAAATAAGAGGCAACAACACAAAGACTCCTTATGAGTTATGGACTAGTAAGGTTCCTACTGTGAAGTACTTTAAGGTGTTTGGAAGTAGATGTTACATTAAAAGAGATGATGAGAACCTTGGGAAATTTGATGCTAGATGGGATGAAGGGAATTTCCTTGGATACTCAACTACCATCAAAGCATATAGATGCTTTAATAAAAGATTGAGGAAGATTGTTGAGAGTGCTAATGTGAAGGTTGATGAGGATATGCACAGACTTGTTGAGATAAGTGAAGTTGAACCAGATGATCCTATTTGTGGACTAGTACCTGAAGAAAATAAGGAAGAGGAAGAAGAACATACTGAAGAAGAAGAAGAAGCACCAAACCTGTTCCTAAGACTCCTAAGTATGTATAGAAGAATCATCTGAAGGAACAGATAATTAGAGATAAGAGTGAAGGTGTGAAGACAAGAAACAAAGTAGAAGCTAAGGTAAATATGTGTTTACTTTATAAAACATAACCTACGTTTTTGTGTGAAGCATGTGAAGATGAGAGTTGGGTTAGAGCTATGAAAGAAGAGTTGCAACAAATATAGAAGAGTTAGACATGGGAACTAGTTCCTAGACCTCTGAATAAGAATGTAATTGGTTCAAAGTGGGTGTTCAGGAATAAGTTGAATGAGAATGGTGAAGTTGTAAGAAAAAAAGAAAGACTTATATACAAGGGATACTCACAAGTTGAGGGCATAGACTTTGAAAAGACATTTTCCCTAGTGGCAAGAATGGAAGCTATTAGGATGTTTTTGGAATTTTCTACCCACAAGGATTTCAAGGTATATCAGATGGATGTCAATTTTGCATTTCTGAATGGAGAAGTGAAAGAAGAGGTGTACATGGAACAACCTAAAGGATTTTAGTTATCTAACAAATTGGATATGATTTGTAAGTTGAAAAATGAATTGTATGGAATGAAACAAGCTCCCAGAGCATGGTATGCTAGATTGGAAAGATATTTGACACAAAAAAAGTTTAATAAGGGCTCTATAGACAACAATCTTTATTTCAAGATGGAAGGAAACACAATGTTGATAGTGGTAGTATATGTTGATGATATCATCTTTGGAGGAAATGAAGTATGTGTAAGAGATTTGTAGAGGAAATACAAAAATAATTTGAAATGTCCATGATTGGTGAGTTGAATTTAATTCTTGGTCTTCAAGTAAATCAAATTGATAAGGGGATATTAATTTCACAATAGAAATATGTCAAAGAGTTGTTAAAGAAGTTTGGAATGGATGACTCCAAACCGATTAATACTCCTATGGTGACCAAATGCAAGCTGAGTAAAGATGATGAATCTACTAAAGCTAATTAGAGCAAGTATAAATCTATGATTGGTCGAATGTTGTATCTTACTGCTACCAGACTAGATATCATGCATGTAGTATATTTAGTTGCCAAATTTCAATCAAAACCTACAATAAAGAGGATATTCAAATATCTTAAAGGCACTCTGAATTATAGCTTGTGTTATTCTAAGGATACTGATTTCACTTTAAGTTCTTATACCGATGTAGATTGGGTTGGTTGTATGGATGACCTAAAGGGAACTAGTGGAGGTGCTTTCTTTCTTGGTGGAAGATTGGTTTCATGGTTAAGTAAGAAACGAGATTCAATTTCTTTATCCATTGCAAAAATAGAGTATATTGCCACATCTTGCTACACATAGGTTTTGTGGATGAAGCAAACACTAAAGGATATTGGAGTGATATGTGATGAGCCTATATCTATCTTCTATGATAATACAAGTGCTATAAACATTTCAAATAATTTAGTAATGCATTCAAGAAGAAAACATATATCTATTAGATACCATTTCATGAGAGAAAAAATATTAGGGAATGAAGTCAGGTTGGAGTATGTGTCTACAAAGGATCAAATTGCAAATATATTTACTAAGGCTCTTCTAGAGGATAATTTTGAGTATCTCAAGGAGAAGTTGGGGGTCATTGTCCTTCCAAACTAGGTGCACATGGAGGTGCATCAGTCTAGTGAATCCATAGATTCTTCATTTATCTAGACTAATGAATGGGTCTACTGCATAGGGGGAGTAGAAAGTTTCATTATTGCAGTATGAGTTGTATGGGTGCACTCCTAAGGGGGAGTGATTAGAGCTTTTGATATTTTCCATTGATTTCAAAGGTGGAGAAAGAGTCATATGAAAAATAGTAGAAGAGGAAGAGAAGGTCTTTTCCTAGAATATTGAGAATGCAAGAATGTTGTGCAGCTTGTCTAATCTAGAAAATAAATGAGAGTTGTATTTGATGGTTTTTCACATCATGTGTTTCCATCAATGACAAAAGGGGATATTATTGCAAGTATGAGAAAGTTTGTTGGTGTTTTCTTTAATTTTCTCATTGATGTCAACACAATACAAGATGTTGCAGATTGTGCAAGTATAGTTGAGATGTTATGAGTACATGGAGCTATCTTTATGATGTTGCAGATATGCTCATATGATGGGTTACCAAGTTCTTTTGAGAATATTAATAAAGAGTGAAGTTAGAGTTATGTATGCATTCAAAATATTCTCTGGTATGTGTTTTGGATTTCTTTTGTGTTGATCCTATGCTTTTGTGGATGTGAAGTGTTGTTTATGGGCTTCTATTGGTGATATCTCCTAGTTTATAGTTTTTGGTTTGATGGAAAATGAAAGTTGTGTGAACTGGTTTGACATAGTTTCTTGTCTATGGACTAGGAGAAATGTTTCTACTTTGTAGTCCTCCGCTATTTTGTTTTAGGTCTTACAAATCTAGAATATGTCTTGGAAAAGATATTCGTGGTCTAGTGGTACAAAAGATGAGTTTCAGTATTACTGTGTGTATTTGTATTGTATGGATGGATTGGTGAGAAGTTTTTGAGGTTTAAAGGTTGTTACAGACTATGCGGATGTACCTGAAGGTGTCTAAGATGTGTTCTTATGCATGATGAAGTATGTTATGTCATTTGCATATTATCTTCTTGTTGGGAAGCGTGCACTTCATTGTTCATTTATGTTTTCATTAGGTTTGACTGACATGGTGTTTACACTTCATATGAAGGATTAAAAATTAATTGAAGAAGCGTGTGATTGATCCAAGACATTGTTTTGGGTTGTAGTTAAGTATTGGTGTGGTCCATTGTCATTCCTTTCCACCACGGGAATGCTGAGTTTTTGACCTAATTTGAATTTATGAAATGAAGCATATGTACCTTGGAGAAAGTTTTGTAATGTTGAAGAGGGTATGAATGCAAGTCAATATGTTGCAAATAAGTGTCGAATCAAGAAGAAAAGTAGAGTTGTGTGAAAGTGAATTGAGGCAACAATACTTTAATGTGTTAGATTGATGAAAGTAGTGAGCTGATAGTGTCTACAATTCTTCTGATCAAGGCTGTGAATGTGTGTAACCTATAGTGGTGGATCTTTACTATAATCCTTTGTATCTAGGTAGTGAGCCCTTGGTAGTGAGCCTCTTGTATTTTGGTTTTCTATTACTTTATATTGTGAGTTAATCCTCACTGTGGTTTTTCCCACATTGGGTTTTCCACATAAATCTATTGTTTCTTGTGTTGATATTGCTTTCTTTTATCTTCATTTTATGTTCATACTTAATAAAAAAATTAAGTGGATAAGAAATTGGTAAGTGGTTGAGATTTGAATTTGTGTTTGGTGACTGATTCACCCCCCCTCTTATTTTTCTTGTGCCTTTCAATAGTGGGGTGGGTATATGGTATAGGGTCGAGGGATTAAGGGTATAAGGCATAGGGTGAAGGGTTCAGAGTGTATGGTTTAGGGTTTCAGTAGAGGGTTTAGGGTATAGGGATGATGGTTGAAGTTGTAGGGTTTAGGGTTTAAGGTATATGGTTCAAGGTTGAGGGATGAGAGATTAAGTATTGGGTTGATGGTATAAGGTATAGGATCAAGGGTTAAGGGTTTACAATTGAAGGATAATGTTCAAGGTTGAGTGCCTAAAGTTAAGTGTATAGGGTATAGGGTATAGGGATGAGGGTCAAGGTTGTAGGGTTGAGGGATTAGGGTTAAAGGTTGAGGTTGTACAATTTAGGGTTTATGGTATAGGGTTGAGGATTGATGGTTTAAGGTTGAAGGGTTGTGTGTGTATGGTTTAGGGTTTAAGTATAATGTTGAGGGAGAATGTTCAAGGTTTAGAGTATAAGGTTGAGGGTTTAGGGTATAGGGATGATGGTTGAGATTGTAGGGTTTAAATTTTATGATAAAATTTTAAGGGTATAAGGTTGAGGGTATAGGGTATAGGGATTGAAACATAGATTTTTGGGACCCTATGGACTACTCTTGCAGTTCTAGGGTTTTTTACCTAAAAGGAGAGATATAGGGAAAAAAATGCTTATGTATCACTCAAATAACGATGTATGCAATGTTACCTAGTCTAGATGAAGTAAACTAAATGCAATTGACTAATTTAAATGACTAAAAATGAATGCAAAACTGAGATTTATGCCTTGTTTGAAAACATAGTGTTGTTTGAAAAAAAGATTAAAATAATGAACAAAAATGAAATTTTTAACCAAACAAAAAGTTGTTTCTCAAAATATGTGCACTTGGAAGGCTATAGATGACTGAAGAACAATCTAGAAAGCTAATGAAATCTGAACTTGGGATGACTGGGACTTGTTTACCACCTTGGGCGAATCAGTCCCAGATCAGGACTTTTCTACACATAACCTATTTTCTGACACTCGAGGATCTAAAACTGCATCTGACTCAAATCTACACCTTAGGATGGACTCATTCACCATGCATGGAAAATCAGTCCTTTTTTTATTTCTATAATCTCAAAACTTAGATCTATACCTTAAAACCTTCACAACAAATTCTGACGGAAACTCGATTCTGGATCTCAGAAAATTCCTACGAAATAGCTTAAAAGAGTTGATCTAATGGGGGGTTTGTTGGTGTGTGGTGACTGATCATGCTATACTATACATCTCAGCATGCATCCTTGTCAGGGTTCGGGGTTGGGCTGGGCCCCGGGTGGGGGTTCAGGGGTGGTAGCCCTCGAGAAAATTTTTCCTCCTACTTTTTCGCGTCGTCACCGAAAAAAGAAAAAATTAATAAAAAAAGAAAAATTCGACTTTGTAGAACCCAAATTTGGAAGCTTCTAAGCTTGTTAAAAATGGGTTCATATGGGTGTTACAATATGATGAAAAACACAATTATTTGTAAGATTGTAATAGGTTTTTTCATTGGATAATAAAATCATTGGATGGTTGTGGTTTGGTGGATGTAGCCTGGATTGGGTGAACCATGTTAAATTTTCTGTGTTATAATATATTTTGTGTGTTTTTTCTTTCTCTGTTTATTACTTAAATTTGCATTTAATTGTTAGATATTTTCCTTTCTAACCCTAACAAGTGGTATCAGAGTGGGTTGTGTTTCGATTATCATCTATGGGAAGGTCTCATGGTTGAGTGGGAGTAATGGTAGACGAGGGTAAGAAGGTTGAGAATTTTAATGGGAAGAACTATCAGTTATGGAAGATGCAGATGGAGGACTACCTCTATCAGAAGGATTTATGGCAGCCATTGGAAGGGAAAACCAACAAACCCCAAGCAATGTCTCATGAGGACTGGGAGATTTTGGATAGAAAGGCTCTTGGCAGTATTCATTTATACCTGGCATAATCGGTGGAGTTCAATATTACAAAAGAAAAGAAAACTCAAGAGTTGATGGAAACCCTAGCGAAGTTATATGAAAATCTTTCCACTTTGAATAAGGTATTTCTTATGAAGCATTTATTTAATATGAAAATAGTAGAAGGTGGGTCAGTTACTGATCATTTAAATGAGTTTAATACGGTCACCTGTCAATTAACTTATGTAAAAGTAAACTTTGATGAAGAAGTTAGGGCTCTTTTGATTCTTTGTTCTTTGCTTGAAAGCTGGAATAGCTTGGTAATGGTTGGTAGCAATTTTGTTTCTAATTCAAATACATTGAAATTTGATGATGTTGTTGGTGTTATTTTGAGTGAGGAAATTCATAGGAAAAGCTCAGGTGGAACATCCACATCAAGTAGTGTTTTGAATGCAGAAAACGGGGCAAAACAAAGGAGAGAGGAAACAATTCCGAAAATCATGGGAAAATCAAAGGATAGAAGGTCCCAATCTAGAGACAAGAGGGATTGCTGGTACTGTGCTAAGTCAGGTCATTTAAAGAAAGATTGTTGGTCTCAAAAAAATAAAAAAGGAGACAAAAAGGAAGGAAGTAAAGATGCAAATGTGGTAAGTAATAAATCTGATGAGGATGCTTTGATTCTTGGGTGTTAGATTCAGGGGCTTCATTTCATGCTACCCCCCATAGAAGTTATTTTCTTGATTATGTCCAAGGGGATTTTGGGCTGGTTTATTTAGGAGATATAGAACCCTGTTAGATTGTTAGAAAGGGAAGAATCAAGATTAAGTTGCAGAATGGGAATCATTGGATACTACATGAGGTAAGGCATGTTCCAAAGTTAAGCAAAAAATTAATTTCAGTAGGGCAACTAGATGATGAAGGTTGTGTTGTTACATTTAGTGATAAAAATTGGAAGGTCAAAAAGGGTGCCTTAGTGGTAGAAAAAGGTGTGAAAGTAGGCACCTTATATCTTTGTACAGGTCATATTGTTCCTTCTACTTTAATTGTTATGGAAAAAGGTCAATGTTCAGGAACAGTTGTTGCAGTTCAGCAGGTAGAAGATCATATTGTTGTGTACTTTGAATCAACACTGTGGCATAATAGACTTGGGCATATGAGTGCAAAAGGTATGCAATTATGTCATTCAAATAATGTTTTACCAGGTCTAAAATGTGTTAATATGGATTTTTGTGAAAGTTGTGTGTATGGAAAACAAAAGAGAGTAAGTTTTCTCAAGGATGGGAAGCAAAAGAAAGATGAGAAATTGGAGCTTGTGCATACAAAATGTATGGACTAGTTCTGTCTCTCTCTCTGGGTGGTTTCTCTGGATATGTTACATTCATTGATGATGCAACTAGGAAGGTATGGATTTATTTCTTAGGCAGAAATCTGATGTATTTGAAACTTTTAAAAAATGGAGAAGCTTGGTTGAGAATGAGATGGGTAAAAAGCTAAAATGTCTCAAATTTGATAATGGTGGTGAGTATTGCAACAAAGAGTTTGAATATTATTGTTCTTCTAATGGTATTCGTAGGTAGAAAATGGTTCCAAGGACTCCATAGGAAAATGGAGTGGCTGAGCGCATGAATAGAACAATAATGGAGCATGCACGGACTATGAGCTTGCATATTGGGCTGCCTTTAAAAATGTGGGCAAAGACTGTAAACATTGTTGTTTATTTAATTAATAGAGGTCCCTCTAATCCTTTGGGTTGTGGTATTCCAAAGGAAGTATGGAAAGGTAAGAAGGTGAGTTATTATTTTCTCAAAACCTTTGGTTGTGAAGAATTTGCACATGTAGATTATGAAAATATAACCAAGTTTGATACAAAATCAAAGAAATGTATATTTGTTGGATATGGAATTGATGAATTTGGTTATAGGCTTTGGGATTTTGAAAATTAGAAAATTGTGACAAGTAGGGATGTTGTATTCAATGAGAGATTTTTGTACAAAGATCTGTTGCTGAAGCATGAGAAGAAAGAAAATGATTACGCAGTGTTGGATGATATTCCAAACAATGATGTTTCAGTGGTTCCTCATGCTGGGCAACAACATCAACAATTACCACAAACTCTTGTGAATGTTAGATGATCTTCAAGGATAAGTAGACCTCCAAAAAGATTCTCTCCCTCTTTGTATACTATTTTGTTAACTGATGCTGGTGAACCAAAATATTATGATGAAGCTATGCAAGTGGATACCAAGGTTCAATGGGAGCATGTAATGGAAGAAGAAATGGACTCCTTGCTAAAAAATCAAACTTGGGAATTATGTAAGTTGCTTGCAGGTAAAAAGGCTTTACCAAACAAATGGGTTTATAGGTTGAAAGAGGAGGATGGAGGTAAGAAGAGATTTAAAGCCAGATTAGTTGTAAAGGGATTTTCATAGAAAAAGGGTATTAATTTTGATGAGATTTTTTCTCCAAATTGTTAAAATGACTTCTATTCAGATATTTTAAGTATTGTGGTTGTTGAAGATTTGCATTTAGAACAACTTGATTTTACAACAACCTTTCTCCATGGTGATTTAGAAGAGGAAATATACATGGAATAGCCACAAGGATTTGAGGTCAAAGGTAAGGAGAAACTAGTGTGCAGATTGAAGAAAAGTTTATATGGCTTGAAGCAAGCACCTCGGCAATGGTACTTGGAATTTGATAGTTTTATGGTTGAGCAAGGCTAAAATCAGTGTAATTATGACCATTGTGTTTATTTTAAGAGGTTGGATAATGAAAATTACATCATTTTGTGTTTATATGTTGATGACATGCTTGTAGCAGGGTCTAACATGGATCACATAAGTGAGCTAAAACAACAGTTAGCAAAATATTTTGCTATGAAGGATTTGGGGGTAACAAAGCAAATCGTTGGTATGAAAATTTGTAGAGATAGGAAAAATAGAAAATTGTTTTTATCTTAGGCTAATTATGTTGAAAAGGTGTTGAAGAGATTTCATATGGAGAATGCAAAAGTTGTTAGCACACCTTTGCCTAGTCATGTTAAATTGACTAAGGATATGTGTCCAAAGACACAAGAGGAGGAAGAAAAAATGTCCAAGGTACCATATGCTTTAGTTGTAGGAAGTTTAATGTACGCCATGGTATGCATGAGACTGGATATTGCACATGTTGTAGGAGTTGTTAGCAGGTATTTGAGTCATCCTGGAGTTGAGCATTGGAATGCGGTAAAATAGATTCTCAGGTACTTGAGAGGTACATATAATAAATGTTTATGTTTTGGGGGCTCTAACACTGATTTAAAAGGCCACGTTGACTCATATTTGGTAGGGGATATAGATACCAGGTGAAGTACTACAGGTTATAACTTACAGTTGGTGGGATAATAGTGAGTTGGATTTCTTGATTGCAAAAGGTGGTTGCTTTATCCACCATAGAGGCAGAGTATGTTGCTGCAATAGAGGCGGCAAAGGAGATGATATGGCTGCAACTTTTCATGGATGAGTTGGGAAAACAACAGGCTGAAAATTACTTGTTTACAGATAGCCAAAGTGCTATACATCTTGCAAAGAATTCTTCCTTGCATTCTAAAAAAAATACATACAATTGAGATATTATTTCATTCGGTCGGTGTTGGAGGATGGATAGGTCAAGTTGGACAAGATACATACAGATGTCAATCCAGCAGATATGTTTACGAAGGAGGTGACAATGGAGAAGCTATGCTCCTCTTCAACTTTGGTTGGCCTTCAAGGTTGAATTCAAGTATAACAGAGCAGCAGAGTCCATGGTACTTATTTCTAGTGGGAACTGTAATTCCAACAGTGTCGTCCAGGATCAGTCTCCAAGTGGGAGATTGTGTTGGTGTGGAGCCTGATCAGTCTCCAAGTGGGATATTGTTGGTATGTGGTGACTGATCATGCTATACTGTATAGCCCATGGTATACTGTACACTCCGACATGTATTCTTGCTAGGGTCTGAGGCTGAGTCAGGCCCCGGGCGAGGGTTCAGGGGTGACAACCCTCAAGAAAAAATTTCCTCTTATGTTTTGGTGTCATCATTGAAAAAGGGAAAAATCAATGAAAAAGGAAAAATCCAATTTTGTAGAACCCAAAATCTGGAAGCTTCTAAGCTTGTTAAAAATGGGTTCGGATGGGTGTTATAGTATGATGAAAAATGTGATTATTTGCAAGATTGTAATAAGTTTTGCACTAGATAATAAAAGTATTGGATGGCTGCGGTTTGGTGGATGTAGCCCGGATTGGGTGAACCACGTTAAATTTTTGTGTTATGATTTATTTTGTGTGTGTTTTAGTTTCTCTGTTTAAATATGCATTTAATTGTTAGATATCTGTCATTTCTAACCCTAACATAGTGAATTCATCCATATAAATCCCCATACAGTCATGAGAAATGTCTAAGAAGATGCTAATGACTGCCCTATGGAAAGTTGTAGGTGCATTGCACAAGCCAAATGGGAGCACCGAATAGGCATAGGTCCCCCACGAACAAGTGTACACATAAAATGTACATGCACTCAATCCTGCTCTACTAACATGGCTTCATCATGAATTATCCCTCTACCTAACCATTTAATCAAATAGCCTTATTTTATTAGAGTCATCATAATTCCCCTTTTAATTAAATAAATCCATCGATTTAATTAAATCATTGTCTCTGTGTAATTAGCTAGGTCATTTCATCTTCCTATCTCTGTTTAATTAAATAATCCATATTATTTGATTAAATGTCTAAAGTTCATCTAATTAAATTAAATAAATCAAAAATTTATCTAATTTAATCTAACATCACCCCCTTTGGTTAAATAAATCAAAAATATTTATTTAACTAATCTAAATCATTCTTTTCTCATTTTTAGTTATTTAAATCCTAAAATCTAAGTCAAAATGGTCAAACCAACTAACATCATTTAAATTAATCAAATAATGATTAATACTAATCCTAATCACTCAAATCCTCTAGATTTTGCAACTTGCACATGAAAATCAATTTAATTTATTTATTTAAATCATCTATTTTCATTCAAAAAAGGCATCAAAGATGGAATATTCGTCAAATTTGAAATCTTCCCCCAAAAGGACTTGTCCCTTCCAACAAAGCATTTAAAATCTCTTCCGTGTCCTTTTCTTGAGCCATGTACATTTGCTTCACCTTTCACCTCATCCTTCAAGCCATATTTTGAATTTGAATCCCCCCTCTTTGCACATTCTTCAAAAAGTGCTCATTCCTCAACCATTCACATGATGACATGTGGCTTCTTCTCATTTGTTGAGGATTAGCCCCACATTCATCCCTTTTTCCTCTTCTCTAATCAATCTCATCTATAAATGAAGAGCCCATCCTTCATTCTACCATTCAAATTCATCCAAGGTTATTATACTCAAATCCATAGCAACTTATCATCAATTTCATCCAAGCATAGTTAGGCCTTTTGCAGATTTTCAACATGGAGCTCCATTGAAGTCATCACTACAAGCATCCATCCTTCATAAAGTATCTTCATCACATCATTGGAGTTGGGAAAGGGCCAATTTTCACATCAAATTGGCACCAACTCCCTCAAGAGATTAAGAGTTTGCTTTGTTTTAGAATATGATTTGATATTTTTGTTTCAAGTTTGTTGTGTTATTCATTTCATTCCTCTTCTTTTGCATTCAAATGAATTTATTGAGGAATCATGATTCTAATCTTGCATTTGATCTAATATATTGATTATTTTTTTTTTTGTGCAAGTTGGAAATCATGGTTCACAATAGGTAAATGTGGTCTTCTCTTGGTCTTTTGGTGTAATTTGGATCTAGTTGTAGATGTCAAATCCATCTAGAAAAGAGAAATATTGCTCTCCTTTTGTTGCAGGAAGAGTGGTTGTAGGAAAAATGTCTACAAGAATGGTGGCTATAGGAAGAGTAGGTACAAGCATCCTGACCTAAGTAGAAGGTGATTCTTCTTCCACTTCATAATGGTTCTGAATGAGATTAGCTAACACTTCATCCTCATCTTGGAGCTGCATAAAAGAGCTTCTTCCTATCATCATGAGTTGTGCCACAAAATTAACTTCCTCGGCCTCTTCACCAACTTGTGGCCATGCATAGTCTTCTTCAGCATGAGATGTGATGAGCTCAAAATATGCTCATAATTTGAATATTATGATGTATTTTTAATAACTTTACTTTTATTGCTGGTGGTTGTTTTAACTCTTTGATTAAAGGCTTTTTATCTAAAATCAGGTAGTATCCTGTAGCAACACATTCCTATATTCCTGTAGCTTAGCATCTCTATGTGTCTACATTAATTGGCCTTTTTGACCTCTCAAATGACTGATATAATGTATGTGGTTTTTGGATAATGAAATGGATTTAATATGTGATTAATGAATTTGTCTCGTGTTATTTTCCACGTGTGCTTTCTTTCACTTATGTCGCCATGTGCATCGCAGGTTGTTGAAGGAGGCATGAACGAGTCAAAGCGCAACAGATCTCGGCCCTGCAATAAAGCCCATTTCCAACATGACATCGAGGAAATTGTTCCAACAAAGACTCTCTGACCGGGTCATTGGGAGGAAATTTAAATGATCATTAATCTAGGAAGAGTGAAATACTAAACTCTCTTTGAATTGTGTTGAACAGATATGCCTTCATTTATGAGACATTTGTTCCTTAGTTTTAGGATGCATTTATGTCCACGTGTTTCTCTGTAAGACTTATGTAGTTAGTTGCTTTTCTAATATAAATAAGTGTTACTCCTGCATGAGCGAGCAACATAGTGTGTTAAAATTAGTATTATAATGAGAAACAGTGTTTTGTGTTAGTTTTCTTACAAGCAAAACAATCAATGTATATGATTCCAAGTTTATGAATAAAAGCTGATGAAGTTTTGAGTTCAGTTCTTGCATAAACTAGTTGATGCTTGCTAAGGGGGCCCACTTAGTGAGTATCTGTAGTTAGTTAGTTATTTCCCATTGATTATAAGTTAGATTTCATTCTTCAAGGTTTCAGCACAAACTTAGTCTTATATTGTTCCAGCAGCATTGGGAATCCATCCCTATGTTTGTTCCTGCAGCATAAGGCTAGTTCGTAGTTTGTTTCTTAGGAATAGTTGTCATGAATTCTGCTTTGATTAAGTTATGCTTAAGTTAAGAAGACTTCACATTACATTCCTGTAGCATAAGTAGAATTCCTTCCAAGCATTTATTTCTGGTAAATTGTGAATGAAACTGGTTCTTAGTGCACATACAGTGCGCTCCATTTCAAGTATACGTTCCCTGGTTTGACAATATAAATGAATGACCATAAGAAGATGTTAGTCACTTGCTAGAATGTCCAATTCCTAGGTTAGGATTTTCCATGAATTTTATATCATTTTGTGGAATCGACCAAGATGGCTAAGCAGGTGGATAGAGAACAAATTTTTTAGTACTCCTTCCATCTAAAATGGTCATGTCACCAGAATGACATCCAATGTATGCATCTATAGTCACCAACCAAGGTCTTCCAAGAATGATGGGGTACTCTCCTAATGTAGCCATAGGAGAAAGAATCATAAATTCCGCTAGATATTCCCAAGAGTCTAGAACTACACAACATCCTCCACTACGCCATCAAGCTTGATAGTAGAGCTATCAACAAGCTGCAAGACAATAGGAGTAGATCTCATAATTGCAATATTTAGTTGTTGCAAGATGTATTTGGTCATTACATTGATTACTGCCCCTAGATCATCAGAGCATTCTTCACTTTGATCCCGTTTATGACAACAACTGCCACATGACTTCTTGGGTCATTATATTTGGGAATAGTCACTTTTTCCCAGCATGATATCAACTAGCTGACCCACCACATGAACTATAGTTGGGTCTTTCTTCTTCCTTCCTAACTTCTTAAGACAATATTCCTTGATAGTTTTGTAATAGATTGGAACATCCTTTATGGCTTGACATAAGGGTATTTGAACACATATATGCTTTAGCTGATCTAGGATATCAAAAGTGGTATCCTCCTTTTCTTCTTTCTTCTTGGCAATGTCCAATCTATGAGGAAATGGTGGTTCTTGCTTGGTCTCTTTGATTGGGACTAGTTCAATATTTTTAGGTGCATTTGGATAAATGGGGTCATTTTGAGGCTCCTCCTCCTCTTCCAGAGGAAGCTCAATGATGATGGGCTTGGAAGGGCCTAGTAGAGTGGTACCTAAATGCAAATGGATATCACTTACTCATAACATATGCAGGGAATTGATTTGAATTAGTAGAGTATGCAATCTACTGTTGTGGTTTGTTATTAGGATAGGGTGTAGGTTGAGATGGTAGTTGAGCTAGTTTAGGTGCATTTCAACTTGGATTAGTAGGTGGAGGCATTAGAATAGATATCTGGGACTGAGAAGGTGGCTGCAGGTAATTGGTTTCCTGAGTAGGCCATTGTTGTCCTCCTCTTCATTGATTTTTTTGCTGCTAATTTCCTGGAGGTGGTTGCTAGTTTCCTTGGAATTGCTGCCAATTCCCCTGAGGGTGCTACCATTGAGGTGGAGAACTCTAATGACTGGGCCAAGCATTTTGAGGGTTACTCCAAGGTTGTGGTGGATATCCCCCATAACTGGGTGGGTATTGGGGCTGCCATTAGTTACCAAATGAATAAGAGTTAAAATATGGAACAACATAGGATAGTGGATCCAATGCCATACCTTGTCTTGGAGCCCAAGGTTTTCTTTGTGCAACATAGTAAACTTGGTCTTATTCAATTTGAATTAGCTTGAACTCAGGTGAAATATGCTTGCTTTCTAGGTTGGATACCATCTTACATTTGCAATCATTCTTCTTTTGTCTACAGTGGGGACAATACTCTATCAACATCATCTCTTCCTCCTCTTGCTTCTTCTTGGCTTGAAGTGTATCTAGTTGAGTAGCTATATTTTTTATAATGTCTTGCTTGAAGTCTACTAGCAAATGAGTGATCTCCATTCTTGAAACTCTACTGGTAGTTGACTTACCCATGGAAGAATGATAAGCTCTACTTTTCTTTGTAGCTTCCCTAGAGTAATTCTCACATATTTTCTTGATATCCTCCCAGGGAACTTGGGAGATATCTCCTCTTGCCATGAGGTCCAAGGAATCAGTGCAACTATCATTGATTCCTCTTAGGAAGAGAAAATTTTGTGAATCCCCATTAAGTGCATGGTGTGGAGATTTTTGGAGGAAAAACAAAAATCTTGTAATGTAGTCTTTTAGGCTATCATCTTCCTTCTACTGCATCCTAAAAATGCCACCTCCTTTAATGTCACTACCCCTACAGTATTCCTTGTATTTATCAAGGAACTTTGTCTTCATGTCTTCCCAAGTTTCCACAATATTTCTACACAGTCTCATGAACCATCTTAATGCAGCTTCCTTCAAAGTGATGGGGAATAAATTAAGTCGATGGGAATCAGTAGTATAATCACAACTCCTATAGAGTATATCAAATTCAAATAAAAAGGCACTAGGATATTTTGTGATGAGTCCATAAAAATTTGGGAGTGTTGAAGTAGGGATGTTCTTGATGTTGCCAACTTCATTCTGATAGGCAATGGGAAAAGGAAAATCTGGGTGGTTGGTTCTATTCCCATTTGCACCACCCATGCCTGCTTGATGTGGTTCCAAAGAAAGGGGGTTCTCAAGCTGATTTTGATCTTCAAAGGAGACTTCATAACTAGTTAGATCAGGATATGCATCTACAAAGGGGTGTGGATCTTCTTCTTCTTCTGATAATTTTTGATATTCAACTAGCTGGAATGGAATAGGATTGTTAGGAAGGAATCTCTCATAAGTGTCCCTTCTGCTTCCTCTATGCATGTGCTATTACTCACTATCAGTCAATTCACACATAAAGAATTGGTAATGAATAAAGGGTCATTACTTTCTAAATGAAGATATACTAAGAATAACTTTCAAAAACACTACGGAAAGAAACTAACAATGACTCCAAAAAAACATTTGAGCTTGACACCATCCTCAGTAATAGCGCCAAAAATGTTGGCCTCCTACAATGATTCCATAGCTAAGCTTTTACAACCATGATTCAAAGATTGGACATCTGACCTAAATAACTACTTTAATCATCATGAAGGTGAATTTAAATTGTCAACCTAGGGACGTGAACTTGAAATGGGTCAGCACTGTATGTGCACTAGGGGCTCAAGTAGTCATTGCTTTCTACAACTAAGAAACACAATGTTGAAAGTAAATTTCTGAAAAGGAAATAAAGCAAATACTAAACATCAACCAACAATTATGCTAAATGAAATGCTTGATAGAAATAAAATACCTGGGCAACAAATAGGAAACTACTCTGTCTACTTTGGCTACAGGAACAGACACAGAATGGATTTCTAGAGGAGCCTACATGAATCGTTGATGCCAAATTTCCAACTAAGTATTGAACAACAAGTAATACTAAACTGATGCTAAACTAATGAAACAAATTACTCACCAAGTGGCCCCCCTTGGATAAGTATCCTCTAAACTAACAAGAACTCAAATGCTCGAACTCAGAACTTTACTTCATTAACTGTAAATCAAAACTAGAATACAATATCAAATCGTGTAACCTCTTCCTTTGTTCTTACTAATCAATTGAATGACTAACTAACCAGCTAGGAGGAAGGAGCATCTGATTATTATTTATGCTAACAACTAAACAAGGTAGTCAACTCCACAACTGGGAGGATGCCAATTAGGGAAAACAAAGAAAGTGGAGTGATGGCAGTTACACATGCATGGAATCTAGTCAGACATGCAAGTCAGACGCAGACTCAACACAATAGTAATTCACATGCATGATCGAACATTGACATTCCACTGCAACAAGGTGGTTATGCTTGGTTACATGGAGAATCTTCTACCGCCAATCTTCTTTGACTTGGAGTGATTCCTTGGCTAGATGTCATGGTGCATGCCTAGCTAGTGGTGTCTTCCTTAACTTAGCACATTAAATCTACATGGCAAGGTCAATATGCATAATAACTACACATCTATAACCACTTTAGGAAATGTTCAATAACCATATGCAAAATCAATATAGATAGTTCACACTCTATGCCAAATATCATTAAAGTTTGTAGAGATCAAATGTCAATGGTTTGAGGGAAACATTATGCCAATACCAACACTTAAACATTAAATTCCATGACATATATGAGAAAATAGACTATAGATTCTCCCCAAAACTAGACCAAAAACTAAGCTCATCAATTGTGACTAAGTATGTTATGATGAGTTAAATGCACCTATGATCAAATTAAAGAATATTAAATGTATATAAGGATCTAATCTAACACAACATACAAGCTTACCTTGAATAGTATGAAACCTAAAGTAACCATTTAAAAGTTAATTTAAATAATCACTCTAATTATTCAATACACACAAATGATTGTTTGTCAAGAACAAAGCAATGCGAGTCATCTACTAACCCTAACAACATTGCTTTATCACCCACACTATTCAAGAGGATTAGACATAATATAGGCATAAATGCGTGACATTTATAGTTTCTTTAAGAGGAGTGCTATCTATTTTTGTTAATGTATATACTCCAGATCCATAATTTTCATCGATTATGTAAGGGCCTAACCAATTAGGGTTGAATTGTCCATTTTTTGTTGGGTCAACATTGACATTACACTGATTCTTGCATAAAACCAAATCACTTTTATGAAATGAATGAGGTATGATATTATCTTTAATTTCTCTACATTCTTTTAGAATAAGCCTAAATCTATGTTTGAGAGCATTGATACAATGCTCATCGAGCATTTCAAGCTGATGCAATCATTGTTCCTTATAAGTATTTCCATCAATAACTCCTTGGAGAGTGATTCTTAATGAAGGTATCTCTAACTCCAAGGGAATTATCACCTCGGTTCCATAGACGAGGTTATTAGGGGTATTCCTTGTTGATGCTCTAACATTCATACAATTGGCCCATAGCACATATATTAGTTGTGTATTCCAATCTTTATTGTGTTTTCTTACTATTTTTCTTACTATTTTTCTTAGGATTTGCTCAAGGGTTTGGTTAGTTGATTCAGCTTGACCATTAGATTGTGGTATTAAAGTTTCAAAAATCGATGTTGATGTTAAAAATTTATAAGAACTTCTTCACATCCTTATTCTTAAATGGTGTCTCATTTTTGGAAACTAAAGTAGAAGGAAGTTCGAAATGAGCAATAATGTGTTCCAATATAAAATGACATATTGCATCGGTAGTTGTTGAATGAAGGGGAATTGCTTCCACCCACTTCATGAAATAATCTATTGCAATAATTATAAATGTATGTTTGATGGAGGAAGGAGGTGAATTTTTTCCAATGATGTCCAAGCCCCACACCGAAAAAGGCCAAATAAGAACTTGTGCACGAATCTCAAAAGTAGGAGCATGAATTGGTTTTCTATGTGTTTGACATTTGTGACATTTCTTAACATAAGCAAAGAAATCATGTTCCATGTTCCTCCAATAATATCCTATAAAAATTAACTTTTTCACTAATGATCTTCCTCGAAAATGTCATCCACAAGCACTTGAATGAGCTTCCTCAAGTGCTATAGGGATTTCATACTTTTTAAGGAATCTAAGCAAGAGACCATCAAAGGACCTTCGATACAATATATCTACAAGGATTATATACTTAGATGAAAGTTTGTAAAGGTGGGATCTAGTATTTTTAGTTGTCGGCTTAGGAAAGGTACCAACTTTTAGATAATAAAATATCAGAGCATACTATTTGCTAGAGCTTTCTGTGGTGATTACTAATATTTCATCTATTTTATACTCAATCAATGGTTTCATAATTGTGTGGAAAACGAATGTGAAGTCTTTTGAAGCATCTTGAGGGGATATCAAAGAAGTTGTACTTTCTATTGCATTCACATGTCTATTATCTTTGTGTGGGATGTTATCAATGGTAAACGAATCAAACTTCTCTAAAAATTTCATTGTGAGATCCTTGTATTTTGATAGTTTTTCATGCTTCTCTTAATATGTTCTAATTATTTGTTTAATTATTAATTGTGAATCATTGAATATTTTAATGTCTCATGCTCCTAGAGTTAAAGCGACACATAATCCTATAATTAATGCTTCATACCCTACATTATTGTTCATGCATAGGAAATTTAATTGATATGATAAGGGAGTAGATTTTCCTCTGGGTGGAGCTATTATAACTCTTGCGCTGGAGCTTGTTCTACACCTAGATCCATCAAAATACAATTCCCATGCATTTTCATGTTCCTGAGTATTCAATACACTCTCATCAAGAAATGTTTTTGCAATAGGTAATGTTAGGGGAGAAGAAGTGTCAACTAACTAGTCAATCAGGGCTTGCAATTTAATTGCTTTTTATAAAATAAACTTAAGGTCAAACTCAGTCAACAACATAACCCATTTATCTAAACATCCTAATAAATCTATTTTAGCAAAAAGAGGTTTTATAGGAATGAATTTTGTTATCACATGCATTTTAGCATTCAATAAGTAATGTCACAACTTACTAGTAGTGAATATGAGAGCCAAACATTGTTTCTCTATCATTGTGTATCATTTTTTTAATTGATCAAAGTTTGACTAATGTAATAAATTGGATGCTCTTTACCATTTTCATCTTGTTGAGCCAATAATGTTGCAAGATCATGGGATGATGTTGCTATATATAGGATGAATGGTTTGTTTTGCATAGCAGGTTGTAGAATAGGAGGAGTAGCAAGATAATATTTCAAAGTCTCAAAAGCCTACTTACAATCTGCATTCCAATTAAACTAAACTTCTTTCTTAAGTTGGAGATGTGTAAATGGTAAAATTCAATCCACTAAGGATGCGACAAAATGTAGAATGTCTTGAATTCTTCCTTGTAAGGTGCACAATTGAGAGATGTTCCTAGGAGGTGGCAT
This sequence comes from Sequoia sempervirens, assembly GCA_007258455.2. Lineage (NCBI taxonomy): Eukaryota > Viridiplantae > Streptophyta > Pinopsida > Cupressales > Cupressaceae > Sequoia > Sequoia sempervirens. The sequence continues at coordinate 525,485,627 of VDFB02281492.1, forward strand.
GTTAACTATAGCATCAATTTTCTTCATGTCCACCTCAATGCATATGTGAGATATGATAAAATCTAGAATTTTTCTACTATCTACACCAAAGACACACTTTTCCATATTTAATCTCATGTTGTATTTTCAAATTTTCTCAAAGATTTTTCAAAGGAAATTTACATTGTCTTGTCTTATTAAATATTTGGCTAGAATATCATCAACATAGTCCTCCAAAATCTTATGTATGTAATTGTAAAATATCAATGTCATACTTCGTTGATATGTTGTGTCACATTCTTCAATCCAAAAGGCATCATTACCCAAAAAAATGTTCCCCAAGCTTTTGTAAATGTTGTTTTTATTGGTCTTGAGGGTTAATAAAGATCTGATTATATCCAAAAAATCCATCCATGAAAGACGACAAAGCATGTCCCATAGTCAAGTCTACTATCATGTCAATATTAGGAAGGGGAAATTTATCTTTTAAATATTCTTTATTTAAATCATGAAAGTTCATACACATCCTAATACGATTGTTTGGTTTTGCGACTGCGACCATGTTTGAGAGCTAGAAGGAGAATAATCTATAGGTCTTATAAACCAGCTTCAAGGAGCTTTTCAATCTCGGCCTTAACTAATAAGGCTATCTTAGGGTTCATATTTTGAATCTTTTGTCTAATAGGTTTAGCATTTTTAGCAAGGACTATGTTGTGTGTTAACTTCTTAGGGTCAATTCCTAGCATATCCAAATAATTCCAAGTGAAAAGTTTGAGAAAATCATGGAGGGTATGTGCAGGATCATGATGGGCCAAAAAGTGGCAATACGATGGGTATTTGTAGGGTATGTGGCTGACGACTTTTTTTTTACCAAAAATAATTAATGAAATAAAAAGGATTTTTAAAGGAGATTCTCAGCTTTCTAGAAATATAAATTATGCTTTACTTTTAATTTAGTAAATAATTATTATTCATTTTCTATTTGAATTACGACTAAATTCCTGATTGATAGGCTGATTCAAAAACATTTATAGCTTTCAAATGGTATCACATTTTTTCAATAGAAAATATGTGTCACATTTTATGCTTCGCATACTATAGGATTAAAAAAGAAAAATTGAATTTCATGAAGTTTTGACCAAGTTAAGGTGGTCAGACATAGACGTTTTTATATTTTTAAAAAGTTGTAATAAAAAAATCATAATTAAATATTTACTTGGAAATAAATTACAAAATAATATGCATCACATCCATACATGAATCCTTTACTTCTTTCTAAAATATTATAAAAAAATATTATCATTTTAATGTGGTTAGGGTGGTCAGACAAACACCTACTTCTTAGTTTTTCCCTAAAATTTTACTTCTGCATTGAAATTTCAGGTTTTCACCAAAAAGATTTTTTTTGTTTAAAATAAACCTAGTAGTTTAGAAACTACATTCAATTTTCTACAGATTCTATTCTTACATATTTTTGAAATAATATAGATAACATATTCAAATTTTTACGTCAAGTTGCCTAACTCTGATTTTTCTGAATTTTTTTCCACTTAAAGGCCTATTTTTTCCATGATGATCTTGCACATACCCTGGAGTAAAGTTACATTATCCTCTTGTTCTTCATCATCAAGGCACTTTCCTATCTTTATCACTTTTTCTTCATTATTAACATCAATTTTTATGTCTATGGTATCCCCCAAAGGAAGTGCATTTTGTCTTGGATATTTAGGGTTGTATTCTTCTTTTTTCATGTCAATCTCACTACTTTTTTCTTCATCATCTTTTTTCTTGGTACTAATCATAGTGCATGTAACCCGTTTATTTTTAGGAGTAAATGGTTTGTCATAAACTCCTAGCATTTTTTTTAAGGCTCCATCATCTTCAAAAAACTCTAATGATGCTTCACAAGTTGTATCAGTCAATTCTGAATTCTTCAAGGTGAGGGTTGTTTTAGGATTGCACATGACAGTGTTGATATTTAGCGAGGGTCTTTTCATTGCTTGCGTAATCTTAGAGGGGCAATATCCCAAACCACTTTTTGTTTCTTGCGTATTAAGTTCTATAGGAACACGAATACCTTGTTCTTTCTTGCCACATCCTTTTCCACTGTAACCAAGCTTTATCGTGAACTCATAGCCTTTTCCATAAATTCTTTCCATTTATTTCAAATTTGGTGGTTGTTGATAATCTATCTCATCAAATTTTGTTGTATAACTTGTGTCTTCTTCTAAAGTAGATGAGGTAGATGCTTGTGAGCTTTCTTTTGAACTCTATGTTGACATCACCATTGGGTGTTTTTTTCTTTTCATCTTCTTTACTTGTGATTTTGTATTCTCCCATAAACGAGGGTGTGAACTCTAAGGAACCCTAATCATCATCCAATAATTTTGACACTTTTTCCATCTCTTTTTTTCCTCTTTGATAGGTTCTATGTTCGATAATGGAATTAATGTGTTTAGAGGACTTTCCATTCCCTTTTCAACCTGTAAACAACTTTCAGGCTCAAGGTCTATTTAAATTTGGTATACCTTATTGTTATAGACATAATTCATAATATGATGAAGAGTTGAAGGCACCACATGCATCTCATGAATCCAAGGTCTTCCTAAAATAATATTGTATGAAAGATCGTGAGGCATAACATGAAAAAGAGTTTGTAAGGTAGCCTTTCCAACTGTAATAGATAAAGTAATCACACCAAGTGGTTGCTTTCCTACATTGCCAACTCCTCGAATCGATAAGTATTCAAGTTAATTTTTTGATTTATCTATGCTTAGTCTATCTAAAAGATTCACACTACACACATTAAGGGTTGAGTCGTTATCAACAAGGGTTATTTTTATTCTCATTCTATTGAATTTGGCTATTATCATGAAGGCATCGTGTTTCTTTTTCATCTCCAAGGGAGGGCTCACGTTGGTGAAAGGTAATGTCTACATTAACTATATTCATTCCTTTAATTAGAGTTGCCACATCACTTGAATTTGCATTAGATGGGATCACAACTTGTTGTAAGGATGTTTGAAGCATAGTGTGATAATTAGGTGAGTTTTGAATCAAATCCCATAGAGATATTTTCACAGGAGTATTCTTAAGTTGTTCAACAAGATCATACTCCTTTCCACTATTTGAAGGCAAACAAGAGGCACTAGGAAAGATAGAGTTGGGAAAAGGTAAGGATGTTGGGGTTGTTTGTATTGGTTGTCAATTGTTTCTAGTGTTATATGTATGAGCAATGGTATTGTGATTTCATTGATGCAAGACATTGTTCTTAGGTGGTTCAAGGGTATAAATGGGTTTGTTTTGAGTTTGAGGTTTGTGTGAAGGTGGGTAAAGGATAAGTTGAGGTTGAATCACATTAACATCTCTTGATATTAGTTATTCATGACAAGCCTTAGTGGATGAACTTTGTGAGATGAAATCATCAAGGGCTTTATCTAACATGTCAAGTTCATCACTACTAAAAGGCTTGAGGGTTAGGTTAACTTGGAAAAAAATTTGACATAGTCAAATAACTATACTTTATTGAGGTAGTTTATCTTCTTGCAGGTGTTTTTGGTTTTGTTTTATAACGATTATCAAATGTAATCTAATCTAATTAAGTTATGAACTAATGCTAAAAATGAAAAGTACAAGAATCTAATTCTATCCACAAATACAATGAATGTAAATTATGCTAACTCTAATGATTTGAATGTAACAAAATCTATGTAAACTGAAACAAAAAGATTTTAACATCAAACAAAATCCTATAAACATGGAATTCAATGCTATTGTAGAAATGCAAAATTAGCATTATGCATTCATCAAGTAAACCAAGCTTCACATGCATCCGCTCATTTAATTAATCAAGTTCATCTTCATCCATTCATCAGATAAATTAAACTCACTAAGTTCATTACTAAGGTTGTTCCTTTTAATCAAATAAATCAAAATTTCATTTAATTAAATCCAAATGCATATTCCATCCTTTTCTGAATTAAATAAATCAAATATTTAAGTCATAAAAGTCAAAATCATCCTAATCATCATTAAGCTAATCTAATCCATGATTAAATGCCAATCCTAATCACTTGTATTCTCTAGATTTTTCCACTTGCACATGAAATTGCATTTAATTGATTTATCAAAATCTTTATTTACTTCCAACTTGGCATAAAGGGAAAATATTCTCGAAGTTTGAATCTCCCCCCAATTTGGCATGTACACCCAACAAAGCATTTATGAGGCCTTACATGTCTCTTACATGTCCCTTGCCAAAGTCAAACTCAACATTTACTCTCAAATTTGAATTTGAAATCTCCCTCTCTTGGGCACATTTCCCAAATCTTTCACATCCTCCAACCTATCACAAGTTGACAAGTAGCCTCTTTTCATTGGCTTGTTTTTTATCCCACATTGCTCTCTCATAAGCACTCTTAGCATTTGAAAATATATAAATGAAAGCTTCATCTTTGATCAAATCCTTCACAATTTCATCCACAAATCCTATGCAAAGTCACTCTCCTCATTTGAGAACTGATTTTTCCCATCTTACTCCATCATCATTATTGGAATTGTATCATTTAACTTATCTATCAAGGATTGGGAAAGGGCTATTTTCCACAATAGCACCAATCCACTATGAGATAAAGTATTGATTATGTTTTTATATGCTTGCAATTTAGTGGTCTTTGATCTAATTAGTTTGCATATCTTAGCATAGTCAAGTATTTCATAGGAATCTTAGATTAGATTATTTTGAATAGACTAACAGCTAAATATGGTAACTTGTTTGAAATAAGGCTGATTTAAGGTTTACATTTGTTTGAAATAAGGTTTATTTAAGGTTTACTACTTTTTCTCTTCATCTCCATTGCATCTCATCATTTCAGTTCTTGAGAAAGGATTGGGCAAGGGTCATTTTCATATTTGACACCAATCCAATATGGAATAGGAAAGCGAGGAAGAAAAGCGAAAGCAAAGAGAAAAGAAAATGAAGGAAAACAAAGGTGTAAAGGACAAACAAAGAGAAAAAAATTTCGTTTGCAAGAAAGAATCTTTGGAGGAATCTTGAGGAATTAGAATTAAAAACTTGAAATTCACAAAGAATTTTTTAATGCTTGGAGCTTCCATTTCATGCTTTAATTTTTTTTTTTGAATCAATTCACCTCTTTTGGGCTGTAAAAAGAATGTTTTGGTTTTCGCTACAAAAGCTTAAAAAGAACTTTAGAAACTGACTAAACTTTACTTTTGGGCTAAAATTGAACAAGGCAAGTCTCACATCTCATGTTGGTGCTTAAATGAATTCATCATTGCTTTGAGGTTTAAAATGAACATGTATCTTTTATGCTTTGTAATCTTTTTTGCAAAGTAATTTCATCTAAAAAGGCGTATGCACTTCTCTCGCGCTTCACGGCAATCTCAAGAGTAAAAAGTCTTTTTGATGACATTAAGTTTCATAAAATATTTCCTCCACACTTCGATTTGGATTTAAAATTGAAAAAGATCTTGTGCGAGTGTGAGTGGGGGAATTATCGCATATATTCTCTCTCTTAGTTGCCATCAAAGATTGATCGAGTTATGGATTTTGTCTTTACTCGCTTTTTTTATCCTAGAGGGCTTGCCTTGGGGAAAAAGTACTCACCCAAGGGAACGACTTGTTATGCCTTGCATAACCACCCCATTTTATTCTAGAGAAAAATGGGTCCCCCTTTTTTTTTTCTTTTTTTTTTGTCTTCTTTAGTTATTGGCTTTGCTCTTGGGAGTTCTTCTATTTTCCTCTTGAGTTTGTCTTCTTTGTTTTGTCAAATTTTGGTTCTGACTCAGCTTGAGTTAGTTTTCTTCTTACTGAGAATTCAATGAAATAATCATAGGCAACATAATAGTTTATTATAATATATTTTATATTCTTTGGGAACTAATGGAGTCATTTGTTTTGTAAGATTGGATCGTCCACATGATGGTATTCCTCAAGGAGCTCAGTTGGAAGGTATCTCCCAATCCAATTTGGCATAAAATTGTTCTAAGGAGAAATTCAGAAAGACTCTGCAGTTGTCTTGCTGACTGGCATTCTGTTCTATTGAAAGGAGGCCCATCAGTTGCCTAGACATCCTTATCACCGAGAGTCTTTATGTGTCTTTCCGAATGGGGATGAGCTCACCAGAGGATTCTGTGTTTGGCATACCATCTCACCAAAAGGATTTAGGTCTCAGCAACAAAGAAGGTTGGCATCAGGGGGTTTGCTTCGATGGGAAGTCTGCCTTACAGAAGGAGGTCCTACCGAAAGTTTGAGCTTGGCGATAATTTTTCCTTCGACAAGAGGTCTGGGAGATTAGCAAAGGTCTCACTGATAGGGAGGATATCACTATGGTTCTTGTCGCTTGACATAAGGTCTCGTCGATCTATTGGAGTCTCCCTGAAATGAAACAACATCGGGGAGAGTGATTCTGCATTCGGCATAAAGTCTCGGTGAGATCTTCATGTCTCACCAACTGGCAGCAGGGGGATACACTTCAGCAAGAGTTGTGTCTTCAGTGTGTTCTTACCAATCACTTTACAGCCTTGCTGACCACCAATAAGGATATACATCTCAGTGAGAAGCTTTTGCATTGGAGAGATGTCTTGGCGAGTGCATCTGGTCTTGCTGACAAAGCATAAAATGATTCCATCAGTATGAGGTCTTGCAGTCTTGTCGACCCATTTTGTCACACCCACATATTGCTTCATCGAGGGAGAAAAGAAAGGGTCGCCATAAGGTCTCCCACACCACAAAATGTCCTACCGAGTAGGTATCCCTTTGGGGAGAAGAAGGATGCACTCGGCGTGAGGTCTAGCCGAAGCTTGAGGGTCTCACTAATATGAAAAAAGGGTTTTAGAGAGGGATTTGCTTTGGGGTGATATCTCCCCAACAGTTGGAGGTTTCAGCAAAGGATTTCCCCTTCAGTATAATGTCTTAGTGAAGGGAGCAGGTCTCACCGATATGGAATGGTGGTCCCAGCCGGTGGAGTCTCGATGAAAATTTGAGCTCAGCAAAAGGTCTCGCCGACCAAGTGGGTTCTCACTGAAAGAAATCTGAGCTTTGAAGGATTTTTCCAAGAGGTATTTCCTTCAGCAAAAGGTCTCTCCAAAGGGGGGGAGGTTTCACCGAATAAGAATGAGCTCAGGGGAGAAAAGAAGAGGTCACCATGAAGTCCCACTAACTTGGTAGGGTCTTTCTGATACAGAAGGAGCTCGGGGTGAAAGGTCTGGCCTCACTATGATCTCCTGCTGACTAGCGATTGTCTTGCCAATAGTCTTTGTGGGCTTGGTATAACTTCTGCAGCTCGCTAAAAGGTCTCACTGACTACCACATGTTGCATCGATAACTATTAAGAGGAAAAATCACATCAGGGAGACACGATTAGTGTCTCATCGACATGCGATTTAAGGTGGACAACTTTTGACTGCCCAGGAATCCTATGTGGCCCATGTTCCACCAATTAGAAGAAGCTAAAGGAATGGCCTATTGGCCATTTACTGATTGACTACCTCTATGAAGGAAGACCAAAAAAATGCAAACGTTACAAAATCCTTCTGAGATCAAAAGGTGATGGATCAGATCAGGCGATGATGTTTAGATTTAGCAAAGGGAGGCCCGATGATGCTTCTAGAAGATGTTCAACATGCAGCAAGGTCTGAAACATGACTCACAGGGATAGCTGTAGTGACCACTGGCAGGGGCGAATCAGTCTTAATGGAAAAATGCTTTAGAGCATTCAAGGAAGCCTTTTGAAGGAGTTGAAGGATAGCCACGGATACCTAGAGTAAATGAGGCAGCTACAAAAGATCTGAAGACTTCTCCTAAGGTCAAGCCATCATTGACATGGATAGCAGGGATTCACATTAAATGTCCCATTGACTCTCTTCAGAAAGATCTGAGAGCTGACCCTCCTGCAACCAAGTAGATATTTTTAAACCCTAATACAGAGGACAACATATTATTTTTGTTACACTCTATATATATGGCATTCTTGCCTCTTTGTAAAGGGTTAGAAGGGTTAGAAGTAAAGACATAGAAATTGGAAAGAAAAGTCAGTTATAGGAGATACAACTGCATCCCAATTCTTCGTAATGGGAGCTTCTTTTATCTTCTTAGTTAGCAGTTAGATCTAGTAGGAGCCAGTAATGTATCTTTCATGTTTCCTTAATATAAATGGAAACAATTTGGAGTCATAGATTTTCTATACACTGGTGAGTGCCAGCTTTGTAAGTGTTGCTTATCTGTTTCATTAATAGTAGAAGCAACCAGATCTTAATCTACTTCAGATTGTGTTTCAGAATGGTGTTTGTCTTAAGTTAATCATTTTATTTGTGAAGCCTTCAAGGAATGGAATGTTATTTTGGTGTTTTATTTAAAATGGTAACTAGTACTCTGTTGTAGAAATCAACACTGTGAATGAATGCAACTATGTGTTAATCACAAGTTAATTTTGTTCTTCAGTTTTAGTTTACAATTCCTTGAAGGATAACAAGTCTGGTTAAGATAAGTGAATTATCATTATTTTCACTACCAAATCCCTGATCTATCTTTTGTTGTTTCTTTAAAAACCCTAGTTAGAGTAGGTTTAAATTCATGCTTGATCTTAGAACAATCTAGAAGCTCACACCAGCAGGCCCCTTGAACATTACTGTTACATTGACCACTAAGCAACATCAGCACAGTTGAGAACCAACTACAAAGACCTTGGGAGCTAAGATATCCATGTGTTATCTTTCTCTTTCAGGAGAAACAAAGTAGCAATATTCTGTTTACACATTGTTGTGCTATTTGTACCGTCAATAGAAGCTGGCACTAGAAGGAGGGCCTAGAAGGGAAAATTGGATAAAACTAGGTTTTCCTCCCAAGAAAGGCCCCACAAAGTTCTTTAATCAGCTGAAAATCCATCACCTTTTATAGAACTCAAGACCCCAACAAGACACAAAAGTCACAAGACCGGGGCAACTATCATACCACCCTTATTAGCTCCGCTCACTCCACTAGGCTTTTCACCAATACCCCAGTGGATACCTATTAATCCACCACCACATCCATCTCAGCTAGTTCAACCCATACAACAACTAGCTCAACCACCACCATCCCCACAAATGGCGTTCTTTCAGAATAATCCCTCTCCATTGGGGACTATTCCTGGATGTTTCCATGATATGCCCAAGAACCTTGAGAAATTCTGCCTCAAGTACATTCATGGCGAATCAAGGAGTGCTGAAGAGCATATACAAGCTTTCAAGGATGCCTGTACCAGAGCTCGGATAGCTCACCATGATGTAGTTTTTAGGTTGTTCCCTTACTCCTTAGGGGACATGGCATACAATTGGTACCTTAATCTTCCTCAAAGTTCCATTCTGACTTGGACACACTTGGAAAATGCTTTCATTAATTAGTTTAGGGTTTATGTGGATCCAACTCTTTTATACCACCAATTTGCTACCATCAAGAAAGAGCCATGTGAATCCTTGCCCTTGTTCAACACCAAGTTCCAATGAATGTATAGGAGATTGCAAGATCCCTATCTAGTCTCTGAGAATAGTGCCATTCAAGCTTAATTTAGAGTTATAGACCCCTTACTTGGCTTGTTCCTGCAAAGGACTTATCAAGCAGCTGATATTGATTCTCTATCCAAAGTCTATCATCTAGCTATCAAGCTGTAGCAATAAATCAGTTCTCAACAAGGAAGCCTAGGAGGAGGTTTCCCTTCAATAGGATATTAGATGCATAGCCCAACCCCTCTATTCAATACTATCCCAGGAATGTCTCCTTCCCATTATGGACCTATGTCTGAATTGCAAACCCAACCACCTATTCCATTCTTTGCTACCAGAACTCCTGATCACTTTCAACAATCACAGGTTCCTCAAAGTTCCCATGGTCATCATAACCAAATTGGAACACCAAATCATGGTGGTCAGCCACTTGTTGCTAAGAGTGTGGAAAGTGAAAAGACAGTCCAACTTATGAATGAGGTAGAAACCTTGAAGAAGACACTGTCTCAAGTTACAAATGACATGGCTCAACTTCGAATGAAACCCTCCCAAAACCAAGGTAACTACCCTAATCAAAATAGCAACAATCAGGGTAACTATCAGAATCATAACAATTACAACCAAAGGGGTTATCAGGGCCAAAATTCCTCTAACCAGGGCTATCCGAATCATAATAGAGGATATAACCAAAGGAAAAATAACAACATACAATGGAATACAGGGCCTAATAATAGTGGAGTCTCTCATAACTATCAAGCAAATGAGGAGAGATCACATACTGCAAATGTGGCTGACCTCAACTTCATGACCAATTGGTGTAGGCTACATGATACTGCAACCCATTCTGAGGTGAACTACCCAAAAATGAAGAAAGTTGTCAAGATGGCACAGGTAGATGCCCAAACGTTCCAAGGGAATCCTCACAAAGAAGGTGGCTCAGTAGATATAGCAATGACTTATGACCTCTTTGAGGAGGAACCTTCATTCCCAAGGAAAGAGGAGAATGAACCAGATGAAGATTCATATGATGCCCAAGCCTTTCAGGTGAAAGGAAACTTCTTGAGAAATCAAAGTAAGGGACCATTCACTACATCAGCACCACCTAATCACATGGTGCCTCCAAATCAAAGTGCTGATAATAACCCTCCTCCACCAAAAGGCCTGTCTGACTTCCATAACAAGGGTAATTCCTTTAGTGTTTTCAAAGGTAGTGTGAGTTATAATACAAAATTTGATATTGTTTTTGAGATGCAGAAACAAAAAACTTCTTTGTCAGATTTTGACATCCTAAAGTGGTGCCCTGCCCAAAGGGAGATAGTGCTAAAAACTTTGGAGCAAGATGACAAATAAAAAGGAAAGAACAAGGTGGCACCTGCTGGGGACGTGAATGTAGCCTTGTACAGAAACAAGGTAGGTACTCCACCATTTCTTCTGAGTTTAAGACTTTGTGGAAAGAACCTACATAATTTTCTGCTAGATTCAGGGGCTTTAGGCAATGTTATGCCATTTTCCATATGCAAGAAGTTGGGATTGAACCTTGTACAAATGAATAAGAAGGTCATTCAACTTGACAAGACAGAGGTTAATGTAGTGGGAGAATTAAGAAACATACATGTGCAAGTAGGGTCAGACCCTAGGATCCTAACCAACATATACATTCAAGTAGCAGACATTCCCAAGACCTATGGTATGTTGTTGAGCAGAGATTTGATGAAAAGTCTAGGGGGATATCTTTCCCTTGACTTTTCACATATGTGGCTACCATGGAGAGGAATTCCTACTCGGATTAGGATTGAAAGTGAGCCTCGCCTCAAGCATATCATCACTGAATATGATTTCCCCAATGAGGTAGCCTACTTCGAAACTGGGATAGGTGTTTATAAAAGAGAGAAAATTTTAACCTTTTTTGTTCTTGATCCTAAAGAACTACCAATATGAAATTTCCCTAATTCTGTGATTAATGAAAATCAACAAGCATTGATCAACAAGCTACAACAAGATTAGTTGGTCTTGGGGGAATACATTGATTTGCAAAGTCTTCTACTCCCTAATTGGTGTAGGGTGCATTACCAAAGTCATTCTAAATTGACTTTCCAACCCTACATTAGCATTTTAAATCATGTTTCCCAAGGTAGGGAAGCTAGCTCAGGTCACCCTGAGACCATTGCAGACCGCTTCTCATTTGAAGCCAAAGAAGCAATATTGCTAACTAGGGATAAGATACTTTCAAAGGGAATTCCTTCTCAAATTGAACTTGACTCAGTTACATTTCCAAACCAACATGTTTATGTGGAACAATTCCAAGATCTTCCTAACACCCCTGCACTCACAAGTATGCTGAAACCTGATGGATCCATCAAATATGCAAGTGAATGTCAGAAGGATAACCTTGGGTCGCATGATATAGCTAAACAGGAATTGGAAAGAGTACCTAAAGAACATATTGAGCACCCGTTCCCTATATCTGATGCAAAAGACCAAGCAGCCCCACCTCTAGCTCATCCTATCCAAATACCCACACTAACTTCAAAAGGACCGATTCCAGCTCATGATCAAATGTGGACCCTCATGTGTGATGGATCCAAGTCCAAAACGCGTAGTGGTGTTGGAATTGTATTAACTAGCCCGAAAGAGAAAGCTTTCTTTGCTTCTTATAGGTTGCAATTTGGATGCACTAATAACGTAGTAGAATATGAAGCTCTAGCTCGGGGGCTGATGTTTGTGCATAAGAAGGTCACTACCTTGGTGGTCAAAGGGGATTCAGAAATAGTTGTCAAGCAAGTACGCAGCCAATACACATGTCACAATAGAAGGCTAGCAACATATAGAAACAGGGTATGGAACTTGATCAAAGACTTTGATGCCTTCGAGATTAGCTTAATCCCTAGAGAAGAAAATAAGATAGCTGATTCATTGGCTATTGCTGCAAGCACCCTGGAAACTATGCAAGGCTCCAAGCTCAAGAAATTCATAGTGGAATTAATTTCCACCCCTGCAGTTCCCGATAATATCACAAACTTTCAAGTCTTTGATGATGACCAACATATTCTTGCTTTCTTAGCAAGCTCAGATGTTTTTGAGGGGAAAATTATTGGTGAGTCCAACAGAGATCAAGGGGATTGGAACCCTGAAGACTGTGATACAAAAGGAGTCCTCAATCTAAAAGGTAATAACATTCCCAAGGGAATTGTGGCCTTGGAAAGAATTTTTGATTTAGACCCAAGGGCTCGAGAGAAGATACCAGCTGAAGATAAAGGAGGTGAATATGAAATGGTTAACCTAGCTGATTCTAGTCCTGAAAGGAATGTCTACATAGGGAAAGCCTGCCTTGAAGTAATCAGAAAAGATATACTGAAGGCCTGAAGAAAGATATTGTTGTGATAGCCTAGGGATATGAAGATCTAAAGACATTCAATACTTCTGTGATGACTCATAATATTCCCCTCAAGCCTAAAGTTAAACCATTTCAATAAAAGCAATGCCCTGTCAATTCTTTGATCAAGCCACTGATCCTTAAGGAAGTTCAGAAATTGCTTTCTTCAAGGATAATCTTCTCGGTACGACATTCAACATGGGTGGTTAACTTAGTCCTGGTCCGTAAGAAAAACAAAGAGATTAGGTTATGTGTGGACTTCAGAAATCTAAATAGAGCTTCAGAAAAAGATAACTACCCACTTCCTTCACTGGATGAGGTCTTGCAGACTGTCAATGGATCTTATATGATATCATTCCTGGATGGTTACTCTAGATACAATTAGGTAATGGTTAACTGTGAGAAGAGAATGAAGACAACCTTCACTACAAAGTGGGGAATGTTTGCATATAGGAGGATGCCATTCGGTCTAATAAATGCAGGAGTGACCTTTCAACGCACCATGTATGTGGCATTCAAAGATCTGATTGGAAAGTGCATCATCATCTACATGGACGACTTGATGGTATTCTCCAAAGATCGACTGAACCATGTTGTGAACTTGGCTAAGGTTCTGGAATGATGTATCCAGTATGGCGTCTCCTTGAATCCTAGAAAGTGTGTGCTCAGAGTTTCTGAAGGGAAGCTTTTGGGACACTTAATCTCTAAAAGAGGGATATCAGTCAACCCAAATCGAGTTGAATCCATCCTCAAGATAGCTATGCCAGGAAGCAAGAAAGGGATGAGATCTTTTTTCGGAAAGATAAACTTCGTGAGAAAATTTATCACGGGCTTTGCAAAGATTGTGAAACCACTGAACGAAATGATGAAGAAAGATGCCAAGGCAAAATGGAGTGAGGAGGAAAAGGTCATGTTTTCACAAATCAAGTGATCCATCTCAGAAGTGCTAGTCCTCACTAGCCCTGATTACTTAAAACCATTCTATATTTATCCCTTTGCTTCTGAACATTCCTATACAGCCGTACTGACTCAAAAAAGAGGAGAGACAGAGGAAAGGAAAATTGCCTTCATGAGCTCTCCATTTAAGAATGTTGAGATCAAATACTCACCTCTTGAGAAACAAGCTTTTGCGCTGGTTAGAGCTGTCAAAAAGTTTAGGCACTACATTCTCCGAAGCCAAATCATTGTTGTGGTTCCTGACACTATTGTGAAGCCTCTACTTATGCAGGTCAAGCTGGGAGAAAGAAGAGGGAAATGGATGGCCATTTTGTAGGAGTTTGACTTGGAGATACACCCAATGAAACTCGTCAGAGGTACAGGCTTGTCTAAGTCCATGGCGAATGCTGGTGACAACATCATTTGTCAGCAATACACAACCTAGTCCTTCTCTAACGATCCTTGGTATGCTGATATTGTCTATTTTATGCTCAATAATTGGTGTCCAGAAGGAATGAATGCAACTCAAAGGAGAGTGCTAAGAATGAAGAGTTCCCATTATATGTTCAAAGGAGGGTTACTATACAGGAATAATTTTGAGGGAGTGTACCTACGATGCCTTGATCAGCAAGAGGCTAAACACGTGATCACTGAATTCAATAGGAAACATGGCATAGGTCATGGTTCTGCAGACTCATTAGCACACCAAATCCTCAGATCTGGTTATTACTGGCCTTGTGTGTTCAAAGATTCCCATCAGCATACAAGAACATGTCACATATGTCAGATCTCTGCATCAAAAGAACACCATGCAACCATGCCATTGCAGCATGTTTACAAGGTAAGACCATTTGCCCAATGGGCACTGGATTTTATTGGGGTAATCAACCCAAACTCTTTTGCAGGGCACAAGCTTATTTTGACTACTACTGATTACTGCACGAGATGGATAGAGGCTATACCTTCCAAGAACAACACAATGGAGGTAGTCATCAAGTTCCTCATCGAATGCATCACCACTAGGTTTGTGATACCATTCGCTTTGGTATGTGACAATGGCTCTACCTTTTCTTCTGGTGAGTTTATTTCCTAGGCATATGATCACAAAATTGTCTTGAAGTATTCTTCAAACTATTACCCACAAGGAAATGGAGTTGTAGAATCAACCAATAAGAATCTTTTGGGGGTAATTAAAAAATTGTTAGAAAATAATCCTAGAGACTGGCATACCTAGCTGAGATTTTCATTATTGGCAGATAGGACTAGGATTAAGGCTGCTTTAAAGACTTCACCATTCAAACTGGTATATGGCCAAGAGCCTGTGTTCCCTATCCATCTACAAATACCTATCCTTGATTTCATGCAGAAATTCTACTCTAGTGACAGTAGGATAGAAGTAAGGTTAGTTGCCTTATTGAAATTAGAAGAACAGAGAGATGTCACCTTGCAACAATTCTTTAGGCACCAGACTATTGTCAAATGTTGGTTTGACAAAAGAGCCAAAATCAAAGCTTTTAGGATATCAAACCTCGTGTTGTTATGGGATAAAGCTAGTGAAAAGAAGGGCAGTCACCAGAAATTCGATAAACTTTGGCTAGGTCCTTATCAGATTGCCGAGATCCTAGGAGAAAATACTTTTAGACTGAGTAGTTTAATTGGAGAACCTATTCCCTTGCCCGTCAATGGGCAGTTTCTTAAGCATTATTTTGAGTCTTAAAGCATGCTAATTTTCTATTCTGCACTTGCTGTTCTTTATGAAAATAATTTGTTTGTTCTGTTTCCTGTTTGTAAATAATTTGCATCTATGTAAATAGTTTTTGTGTTTTCACTTGTAAATAACTCTATTCTTTATGTGAATAATTTGCTACTCTTTGTGTAAGTAATTTTCTCTTTTGTTTGTGAATAATTTGATGTTTATTTGTTTGTCCTTTCTTTTTGTCTTTATGTTTCCTTTGTTCTTTTGGTTTATGTTTTGTTCTGTTCTTTGGGGTTTATCTGTTCTTTCCCATCTTTAAAAAGGTGGTTGTTATCTCGAGCATACTGTGGTCATTAGGAGAGAAGTGGTTTAGGGATTTTTCAGGTTTGTTGATTGGGTGATTTTTTCCTAAACTTTTGCCTTATGCCCATTGTCAACAAGAGCTATGCAAAGTTTTGAAAACAAGGTACAAATTAAATAACCTTCATTAACTCCCTCTAAATCTATCACAAATCATTAAGATCATCTCCTCTTGTAATAGTATATTTGTCCTAGGATGATAGTGTTGTAAGATTTGAGTGAAAAATATGATCTCCCAAGTGTTGTTATGAGGTCCATGGTAGTTTTCAACCCAGAACAGATGTTAAACATTTGACATATTAAAAAAAAATTGATTGGATGAAATATCTAAAACTCCATGAGAAAACAAAAAAAAAGAAATATTTAAAGAGAAAAGAAGACTCAATATGAATGGGTGATTCTAGTATCTCTACCGGGGCTATGGACGCTTGGCTGGTAGTAGGGCAATGCTATGAGAGAACTAGAGGTATTTCGGTTGGGGCTATGAATGCCTAACTGGCAGCGAAGCAATGCCCAGGATATCATTGCACGACAGCTAAAGGGGAATCAACTCATGTAGCTAAAATCTTGCACATTGTTGTCCAAAAGATCGAGAAAAATTTATAAAAGAGTGATGCACAATCAAGCACACACATAGATTCAGGAGTAGCTATTGTTGATTTACATTTGAGATTCTAGCTCAGCCTTGGTTACTAAAACTGACCCAACTGGAGTTGTGATGTTCATAAACTAGGAGTTCTAGGTAGCTGAATCCTTCAGTTTCTTGAAAATGGTTAAACCATTTTTCTAGCCGACTCGCCATTTGTTATGCCTTGCATAACCACCCCATTTTATTTTGGAGCAAAATGGGTCCCCCTTTTTGTTTTCTTTTTTTTTTTCTTCTTCAGTTGTTAGCTTTGCTCTTGGGAGTTCTTTTGTTTTCCTCTTGAGTTTGTCTTCTTTGTTTTGTCAAATTTTGGTTCTAACTCAGCTTGAGTTAGTTTTCTTCTTGCTAAGAATTCAATGAAATAATCATAGGCAACATAATAGTTTATTATAATATATTTTATATGCTCTGGGGACTAATGGAGTCATTTGTTTTGCAAGATTGGATCATCCACGTGATGGTATTCCTCAAGGAGCTCAATTGGAAGGCATCTCCCAATCGATTTTGGCATAAAATTGTTCTAAGGAGAAAGTTGGCAAGACTCTGTAGTTGTATTGCCGACTGGCGTTCTATTTGATTCAAAGGAGGCCCATCAATCGCCTAGACATCCTTGTCACTGAGAGTCTTTATGTGTCTCACCGACTGGGGATGAACTTGCCAGAGGATTCCACATTTGGCATAGCATCTTGCTAAAAGGAGTCAGGTCTCAGCAACAAAGAAGGTTGGCATCGAGGGTTTTCTTCGCTGGGAAGTCTTCCCTATAGAAGGAGGTCCTACCGAAAGTTTGAGCTCGGCAATAATTTTTCCTTCAGTAGGAGGTCTGGGCGATTAGCAAAGGTCTCACCGACAGGGAGGATATGGTTATTGCTGCCTGACATAAGGTATCGCTGATCCATCGGAGTCTCCCCAAAATGAAACAACATCGGGGAGAGTGATTCCGCACTCGACATAAAGTCTTGGCGAGATCTTCATGTCTCACCGACCGATGGCAAGGGGATACACTTCGGCAAGAGTTGTGTCTTTGGTGTGTGGTCTTGCCGAGCGCTTTGCAGTCTTGCCAACCACTGATAAGGATATACATCTCGGTGAGAAGCTTTTTCATTGGAGAGATGTCTTGGTGAGTGCATTTGGTCTCGCTGACAAAGCATAAAAGGATTCCATCGGTATGAGGTCCTGCAGTCTTGCTGACCCATTTTGTCACACCCACATATTGCTTCATTAGGGGAGAAAAGAAAGGGTCACCATAAGGTCTCCCCGACCAAAAAATGTCCTATCAACCGGGTATCCCTTCGGGGAGAAGAAGGATGTGCTCAGCATGAGGGTCTCACCGATATGAAAAAAGGGTTTCATTGAGAGGGATTTTCTTCGGGGTGATATCTCCCCAATAGTTGGAGGTTTCATCGAAGGGTTTCCCCTTTGGTATAATGTCTTAGCGAAGGGAGAAGGTCTTGCCGACATGGAATGGTGGTCCTAGCCGGTGGAGTCTCAGTGAAAATTTGAGCTCGGCGAAAGGTCTTGCCGACCAAGTGGGCTCTCGCTGAAAGAAATCTGAGCTTGGAAGGATTTTTCCAAGAGGTATTTTCTTTGGTGAAAGGTCTTGCTGAAGGGGGGGGTTTCACCAAATAAGAATGAGCTCAAGGGAGAAAATAAGAGGTCACCATGAAGTCCCACCGACCTGGTAGGGTCTTGCTGATATAGAATGAGCTTGGGGTGAAAGGTCCAGCCTCTCTATGATCTCCTATCAACTAGCGACTGTCTTGCTGATAGTCTTTGTGGGATCGGTATAACTTTTGCAGCTCACTAAAAGGTCTCATCGATTGCCACATGTTGTGCCAATAATTGTTAAGAGGAAAAATTGCATCGGGGAGACATGATTAGTGTCTCACCGACATGCGATTTAAGGTGGACCACTTTTGACTACCCAGGAATCGTGCGTGGCCCATGTTCCACCAATCAGAAGAAGCTAAAGGAATGGCCTATTGGCCATTGACTAATTGACTACATCTATGAAGGAAGACCAACAAAATTCAAATGATACAAACTCCTTTTGAGATCAAAAGGTGATGGATCAGCTTGGGTGATGATGTTCAAATTTAGCAAAGGGAAGCCCGATGATGCTTCCAGAAGACGATCAATGTGCAGAAAGGTCTGGAACATGAAGGAGGCCAAAGGAAGGAAGCAACTATGACTCATAGGGACAGCTGTAGTGACCATTGGCAGGGGCAGATCTGTATTAATGGAAAAATGCTTTTAAACATTCAAGGTAGCCCTTTGAAGGAGTTGAAGGATAGCCATGGATACGTGGAGTAAATATGGCAGCTGCAAAAGATCTAAAGACTTCTCCTAAGGTCAAGCCATTACCGACAGGGATAGTAGGGCTTCACATTGAATGTCACATTGACTCTCTTCAGAAAGATCTGAGAGTCGACCCTCCTACAACCAAGTAGATATTTTGTAAACCCTAATACAGAGGACAACATATTATTTTTGGTACACTCTGTATATATGGCATTCTTTCCTCTTTGTAAAGGGTTAGAAGGGTTAGAAGTAAAGAGTTAGAAATTAGAAAAAAAGGTCAGTTACAGGAGATAGAACTGCATCCCGATTCTTTGTAATGGGTGCTTCTTTTGTCTTCTTGGTTAGCAGTTAGATCTAGTAGGAGCCAGTAATGTATCTTTCATGTTTCCTTAATATGGATGGAAAAAAATTGGAGTCATAGATTTTCTGTACACTAGTGAGTGTGCCAGCTTTGTAAGTGTTTCTTATCTATTTCATTAACAATAGAAGCAACCAGATCTTAATCTACTTCAGATTGTGTTTCAGAATGGTGTTTTTCTTAAGTTAATCATTTGATTTGTGAATCCTTCAAGGAATGGAATGTTATTTTGGTGTTTTATTTAAAATGGTAACTAGTACTCTGCTGTAGAAATCAACACTGTGAATGAATGCAACTGTGTGTTAATCACAAGTTAATTTTGTTCTTCAGTTTTAGTTTACAATTCCTTGAAGGATAACAAGTCTGGTTAAGATAAGTGAATTGTCATTATTTTCACTACCAAAGCCCTGATCTATTTTTTGTTGTTTCTTTAAAAACCCTGGTTAGAGTAGGTTTAAATTCATGCTTGATCTTAGAATAATCCAGAAGCTCACACCAGTAGGCCCCTTGAACATTACTGTTACATTGACCACTGAGCAACATCAACACAGTTGAGAACCAACTACAAAGACCTTGGGAGCTAATATATTCATGTGTTTTCTTTCTCTTTTAGGAGAAATAGAGTAGCAATATTCTGTTTTCACATTGCTGTGCTATTTGTACCATCAACACGACTCAACTGGTAACACTCTAAAGCCAAGAGTATTTCTACCTGGGATATAAATGTGGGTATTGGAGTAAACACCAATATCACGCAGTTGGCTCTAACAATATGGATCCGAAAGGGAACTCTTGCCATATGGGTCAATCTCCACAAACGGAAAGTTTGAAATAGAACCCTTGTTTTTTAGTGACCAATTGATCCATGGAGCGATTTTATCAAAATGGTGCATTGGAACTTAGATTCCAAGAAGTTACTTGCCATGTCCGATCTTGGTTAAAGTATAGAGGTTAAGACTTCATTCTTAACATACCTTTATATTCTTTCCTTGGTTGCATGTAAAATCATCTCTTCTACGAAGGGCATGAGGCAAGCCCACTAAGAAAAATGTACCAATTGAGCTAGGACATCATATTGCTTATGGTTTGAAAACACAAGGCTTTGATCTAAAACATTGGGAAACCAACATTCAACGAATCATCAAAATTGCAAACCCTTTAGGAGAGGCAAATATCCTTGAAAAAATTCACATGTTATTGCTTGCCCTTGGGATTCGTATCCTTAGAGGCTCCTAAAAATTTAGATTTCATCTCAATTTTCTCCTACTAAGGTCAACAATAGGTAACTCTTGCCTCAAATTTCCTTGGTTTCTGCATAATACACTTTGCGGGATAAGGGGAAAGTTGAGACATCAGACATCTAGATTCAAAATCTAATCAAGAGTGTGTTTGTGGTAAAAAGAATCCATTAAGAAAAGATTGAATCAATTGGACCCCACACATATGCTTGGCATCTTTTGGTCACATGGTTTTCATGCAAACATTGGCCTTTTGATTTTGAATTACTCTTAGAGAAAGGCATGTTCTTCACTATCTTGGTCTTGAAAACAAGTCCTTCCTAAGTTCATTTAGGATCAAATCAAACACTTCATCCATCCAAACACTTAACATCTTCATCCCGCAAACAACTTTAGAGCTTTGGAAACATTATTCTAGACTTGGGTAAGTCATCAAACCAAAATCATTTATTTAATTAGGTGTGTGGGAATGCATCCTTTCTCATACATTTAATTAAATCAGCAATCCTTTGAACAAGTTCATCCTAAGATAACATCTTACATCTTAGGGTTTACAAGTTCATTACCAAAATCAAACCAATCAAAATCAAACCCTAAGTCTAGCATTGATCCAAAATCCCTAAATGTTCAACACTCATATCGTTTACACCTTTCATCCTCCATCTCGTCATTAGTCCTAAGAACCTTAGAGGTCACTTTTACAACAAGGTCAAAACACAAGAGGAACATGGAATACAAACTTGATCCATACATCATGAGTAATCTAAGTCAAGTAAGCTATCAAATCCTTATAATGCCAATTGATTATCAAAACTCACACTTATACAATACATACATAGGATCATTACCTTCTAAAAATTTCAATGGCACAACAAGTGTGAGTATGCCAAAATCAAAGATTGGAACACATTTCCTGATGGTAGATCTAAATCCAAACCTACAAGTCTATCAACCGAACAATCAATGCATGAGCCTTCAAACGAACAATGTCATCCCACCAAATCCCTACGAGTCAAATGAGAATGACCAAGTACAAGTTTTCGAAACATGAATCCAAAAAAAATTGGGATAAATATGTTCGAAAACATACAAATGTTGTTTAGAATCCAAACAAGATGTTAATGACTCTGAGTCAAGGTAACACCATGCAAAATCAAAGTTACCTAAATCAAGGCAATGTGATTCCCAATCAAAACAATGTTCAATTTCAACCTATCATTCCAAATTTAAGTGTCATCCCAAATCATACATTGTCCAAGGTCAAACACAAGTACACTCCAAATGTGCTTGAAAAGCCAAATCAACTATATCAAGAGAGTCAAGATCGAAATCAAGAACAAATTTGGCGAGATAAAATTTCTACACTTACCAAAATAGTTAAGTCATTGCCCCAAGAGAAATCTCCACCACCATTACCCATATCAACATCATTCCTTGGTATAGGGCTTCCCCCTTTACCTAGCACCAATCACTCCATCCAAATCAATCCACCTAACACCAATCAAGTCATCACATCAAATCCTTTGAATATACCATTGACATCGCACCAACAAATGGTATCTAATCAAATGACAACATTAATCCCCACAAATCAAAATATAGTCTCCCAAGGATCTATCACCTCGGTCATTCCAACCATTCCTATCACCTCGATCACTCCAATCACCCCTATCACACCCATCATATCTCAAACCATCATGATCACTCCAAATGTATCTCAACGACTCATCACTACATCCAACATGATTCCAAATCCACCACCACTACCACCAAAACCAAATGTATCAAGACAATATAACATTGCACTAAAAGCTCACCAAGCCTACCAAAAGGCCATCTAACGATATCTAGCCATGAAACAAGCAATACAAGCTCAACAAGTGTAACAAGCCTCTCAAGCTACCCAACAAACACAAGCACAAACACAAAAAATGACAACTGTTGAGAGAAATGGTCAAGATCTATCCATCAAAGAGCACATTGAAGTTGTTTCTATCTCATCCGAAGATCAAATCAACATATGTGAAGAGTCACTTGTCAATCATGATCAAAATCCACCAACCAACAATGATCCAATTCAAGAAATTTCAACATCATTTGACCCTTTGGTTGAAGACATTGGAAATTCCTCCACCACAATTGTTGAAAACAATGATCAAGATCTCTCCATCGATGAGCACCTTGAAGATGTTTCCACCCCATCTGATGATCAACTCACCATACATCAAGAGCCACTTTTTAGTGATCTATTTCAGGAGTGTTAGGATTATTTGATCCTATTGACATAATGTGATTCGTTCACTATGATCATGTTGAAAATGTCTATATGCCTTATGAGTTAAGGACCTATCTCAGAATTTGTTCAAAGCATGATCAATCTTTGCCAAGGTCTAGCGATGGTCCCTTCCAAGACATGTTCACCCACTTTGACCTCATGGTTACAAATACTGAGGGAATCATCAACTTGACACTTGATCCAAGTCCACTCAAAGACTAAGAGGATATTGAACTACTTACCATGTCTAATGATGACATCCAAGAACACTTTGTAAGAAATCCATCCTTTGAAACTGATCCATGTCAAGAACTTGATCCAAAGCATGTCGAAAGCAACCCCAAAATCATTCAAGATCAATAATTTGTATCTTCAAGATACTACAATAATCTAATGGACACTCTCCTATCTATGCAAGATGATCATATCCACATAGCACATACTCCTCCATCTACCCATGAGATGCTTTTTGTGGATGGAAACATAGATGATCTTCATTCAAAATAGGATCCCTTTATTCCTGACATTGTTACACAAAAAGAGTAGTTTATTAATTGCTACGGTCAAATAGAGTTGTCAACAATAATATTAGATATATCCTAAATTCAAACCAAGGACATCATTAATAAATATATTCATTATTATCCGCTCAAGAAAACAAGTCAGACATAATAGTATATTCCAAAGTCAGCAGAGCATCCAATTGAAATAACATCATTTGCAGTGGTAATTTATTAGAGCAGGCTTATTGAACAAGACATCTTAGAACAGGCAGAATCAAAGCATGAAGGCACTACTACCACTATACTAGGGGAAACTTCATCTCAAGAAAGTGTCAACATAGGGAGCACGAAGAGTCCTTATGATGAAACTAGTGTCAATACTACAACCCGACATGTCATGAATCTTCATCCACCCATCACCCCATCCATGAATTGGGACCAAATTCGAAAGAAATATTTGAATCAAAGTACGAAGAACGTTATCAAAGAAAAAGAAGCTGAGAAGCATAATGGACAAATCAAATACAAATGGATACCAAAGAATACAAAGAAAGATCATCCCTATCAAACTCCATCAGTCAAAGAAACTATGGGGAAAAATAAAAAAGGGAAAAGTATCCATCAAAGATGTCCACAAAAGAAAAAAGAAATCTTTTCAAGCGACGTACAAAGTGTATCAAGCAATTGGTCCTAATTCTATGCACACTTTCGTATCCACCCATCATTGCTCATCTTCCCAAGTTTGGAGAGACAAAGGTTCCAAACTATCAACCAATCCATCTTCTATCCCTAACCACACTCCATCCACGCCTCCACGCATGATATCCAATTCTCATATTGACCATGTATTGGCAACAACCCTTCATCATAAGGATTTCAAAGGAAATTTATCACGATGTGTGCACAAAGACAAAGTTAACTCTAGTATCGACGAAGCATATCAAGAATCTCAAAAGTTGTATTCAAATGCACGTATCTTAGCAAAACAACTTCTTCAGGTAGGATACCAATGGCACATTATGACATAAGCATCTACATCAATACCACTAGGTGGGTCAACATGAATCTTTCAGAAAAATAAAAAAAATCCAAAAAAATTCAGAAAAAGGATTGAAAAAAGTAAAGAGAAAATTTTTCCTCGAGTGAAAACCACATGGATGACGCTTTGGGAAGGTACCATGATGAAAAATTTGCAAACATGCATCATGTGTAGAATCGAGCATCTACATGTGCCACTTTAGGTGAAAGCATCTCATCCCATCTGTAATAAATCTAGCATTGCATCCATCTTATCCATAATAAATCCATTCATCCATGAACCATTGATCCAATCCATTTTCATCCATCTACATACATGGTTTGAGTTAACCTGATCTTGATGAAATTTTGGGGCACACTTTATGCCTACTTATGGTAAACATCTTGACATGGGTCATTTTCATTGATCTTATCCTATGCAGTGTTATCTGAGCCATGAAGCATTATCCAAAAGAGCATTTGTTATTTGAACACCTCATCTTATCACAAGATAATCCTTGGAATCCTTTACATGCTTCCCATATCCATCCATCCATACACCTATCCAAGCATCCATCCACACATCGCATTCCCTACATTGCTAGACATTGGGGGCAGATATTTACATCTTGCTTCAAGAATAAATCTTGATCTATATCCTCCAACTTATGTGGCGATACGAATATTTGCAAATGTGAAATCAAATTGGTCAAAGCACTTGTGAGCAAAATCCAAATCACTAGCCCATGGCATATTTTGACGAAAAGACATTCCTTATCGGTCTTCATCTTTCATTGAACATCAATCCAAATAATTGCTATTAGTTGCACCTAAGTTGCGCATCAAATGCCACCTCAAATCACTCGAACATCTTTTTTTTTAAACCAAGCTTCATCAATCATGATCAATCAAATCCAATCAAGAAATCATCAGGATATCCTTGTGTTTCTTAACACTATCCTTTCATTTTCATGTATCCTCGACAATGTTATCATCATCAATCCCATCATCATCTCGGGATATCATTCCCAATCATTGTGTTTCTTAACACTATCCTTGCATTATTTTGCATCCTCAACAATATTATCATCATCAATCCTGATCAATCAATCCTTGCATTGTTGTGCATCCTCAAACAATGTTATTGTCATCAATCCCAATCAATCAATCCTTGCATTGTTGTGTATCCTCAACAATGTTATCATCATCATCAATCGATCAGTTGATCGTCATGCTTAGCTTGGTCTTCAACAAAATCCTAAGCAGTACTAATATCATCACACATACAAATCGTCAAACTCGTGTGAAGGTAAAAACCTCAGAAAATAAAAATATCCAAAAGTCCAAAAATGAATTCATAAAAAATAGAAAAATGTCAAAAACATTGGAATTGACTACATCGTCTCTGAGCTTAAATGTAGGCAAGGCTAATCTTTGTTAGCCTCGAGACATCAAATCCAAAAGCATTCATAAAACCTTAAGCTTAAAAACAACCTAAAACTTCCAAAAACATCAAAAACAAAAATCAAAAATCAAAACATTTGTAAAATCTGAAAATACCAAAATAGCTTTGAAACATTTAAAATGTCAAAACATCCAAATGTCTAAAAAAATCCATCGTCTCATCTCGCTTGCACCCGCAATAATCAATCATCCAATAAGCTGATCATCACCTTCATCCTTTGCACATCAGCATAAAATCACAACAATTAGCAAAAGCAAGCTTCAATTGTAAAATCAAAAGCAAACAACGAACCTTTAAAACAAAATCAAACTCTTGATCATTTTCAGACATGTGAATCAAACTTATATCAATAGCCTATCAATCAACTTATCAGAGGAACATCATCCCTGCAGTGCTGTCTAGGATATTCTGCGCAATGGGCTCATTTTGGATATCACTTGGTTCTTATCCTATCAAAACAAATCCCTTTGGCTGAAGGTATGAAGAACATTGGCTTGTTTGGGTACTTGATCTTTTCTTTTGATATATTGTATCGTCCGAGGACCTCTTGGTGATATCGAGCGAAGGATTTGGGGTAGGGATGGGGCTTGGATCTTTATCCTTTTGTCTCTGTGCTTGTTGGTTGTTCTTGTATGCTTGGCGATACTTGCTGTTAGGTGCATCCTTGCAAGGTTTATGTAAGTGTGAACGAGAACACTCTATCTATTGAGTCAAAGTCCATCACACTAGTGATGCCATCCTGGTTCTTTCTGATGCATCATATCTCGTGTGTAATCTGACATAGGTAAGTAGCCCTTTTGGAGTTTTAATCCTTGATAGAAATCATCATCATCATCATCATCATCATCTATTCAAGTCTCGTTAGATCATGGACTTGTTGGATCCTCTTGTCATCACCTGATTTCTTCTTTTCCGCACTAACATCATGTCATGAGTAGTTTATCATCATCACCAATGCATCCATCATGCATCCACAAACCATCAACATCCTGCATATCATCTCACATGCATAATCATCATCACAATATAGATTTGTTAGTCTAAGCATCTCATAAATCATCCATTGCATAATCATGGCATATCACATCATCCATTTCATCCATCTCATACACCATATCATCATTTAAGTTGTTTAAGATAATATAGACTTTTATTCTAAGCATCTTAAAAATCATCTACATTATCATCCATAACCATCCATCTTGAACCTCTTTATCACGAGATCGACCCTCAAATTGAATCTTTTCGCTCGATCTCTCGAGGGGGCAATGTAATAGTGTACTTCTTTCCACTGGGGCAATAAAAAAAAATTAATTTTTTTTTGAATTTTGATCACGGCAAGTTTATTCTTTGAACCAACATAACAGTACATTGCTTCAAAGAGGGGAAAAATGTAGACATGCAAAATTAGCATTATTCATTCATCAAGTAAACCAGGCTTCACATGCATCCCCTCATTTAATTAATCAAGTTCACCTTCATCCATTCATCAGATAAATTAAACTCATTAATTTCATTCCTAAGGTTGTTCCTTTTAATTAAATAAATCAAACTTTCATTTAATTAAATCCAAATGCATATTCCATCCTTTTTTGAATTAAATAAATCAAATATTTAAGTCATAAAAGTCAAAATCATCCTAATCATCATTAAGCTAATCTAATCCATGATTAAATGCTAATCCTAATCACTTGTATTCTCTAGATTTTTCCACTTGCACATGAAATTGCATTTAATTGATTTATCAAAATATTTATTTACTTTCAACTTGGCATAAAGGGAGAATATTCTCCAAGTTTGAATCTCCCCCCAATTTGGCATGTACACCCAACAAAGTATTTATGAGGCCTTACATGTCTCTTACATGTCCCTTGCCAAATTCAAACTCAACATTTACTCTCAAATTTGAATTTGAAATCTCCCTCTCTTGGGCACATTTCCCAAATCTTGCACATCCTCCAACCTATCACAAGTTGACAAGTAGCCTCTTTTCATTGGCTTGTTTTTTATCCCACATTTCTCTCTCATAAGCACTCTTAGCATTTGAAAATCTATAAATGAAAGCTTCATCTCTGATCAAATCCTCCACAATTTCATCCACAAATCCTATGCAAAGTCACTCTCCTCATTTGAGAACTGATTTTTCCCATCTTACTCCATCATCATCATTGGCATTATATCATTTATCTTATCTATCAAGGATTGGGAAAGGGCTATTTTCCACAATAGCACCAATCCACTATGAGATAAAGTGTTGATTATGTTTTTATATGCTTGCAATTTAGTGGTCTTTGTTCTACTTAGTTTGCATATCTTAGCATAGTCAAGTATTTCATAGGAATCTTATATTAGATTATTTTGAATAGACTAACAACTAACTGTGGTAATTTGTTTCAAATAAGGCTGATTTAAGGTTTACAACTATAAAGTGCAGTTAAAAATACGCACTAGGACTAAATTTCCCATATGGGTGTATGAGTTCTAGAAATGTTTTGCTTTAAAAAAATTAGGAAATTTCAAATGATTCTTTTGATTTTTATGTTGTATGAGTTGTAACCTAAGCGCGAATGTAGACTTTATATGATTTTCAATGATTTGAGATGCAAAAATGCAACCTATATGCACTTTCACTAATGCAAAACTAGAAACCCTAGAATGTCAATTAACTAATGAAAATCCTAATGCAATGTTAATGAAAGAAAGATCTAGGATAATGATGCACTCCAAGGGCTGATGCAAGAAGTTGGGTACACAAAAAGCTCAAAAAGTGGAAGTGTTTTTGTTGTTTTTCAGAATTTGTCACACTTGGACTCAAAATTTAAGGCACTTACACAATGAATCTTAAAAAATTCAGTAATATGAAATTTATCATTTTGAATCTAGTTTCCAAATATGTAAATTATTCAAATACTCAGATTATAGAAATTAAATTTTGATAGGTATCTATAAAAACCACTTTTTAAAAGTCCCTTTTTTTTACCATACCAAGCATATGTACGAACACCACTTTTTGACTTAGATGAAAGTATTTTCCTAATTAATTTTGGGAAAAGAGAGCTAATAACATGAATATTGATGTGGAATTTTCTTTTGTAATTTTTTGTTGAACAATTTTTTTTAGAACATAATTGGACCTAAACTAAACATATTTTGAATCTTTCTTTTTCATTGTGTAGAGAATTGTCCTGAGTTTGATGCCAAATAATTTTTTTTACAAGAAACTTAACAAAAAAAAGTTATTAAAAAAAAAAAGCCTAATATTTCAAGTTTAAGAACTAGTTTTCTTAGAATTTAATTAAAAAATAGCAAAATAATCCAATATTAATAAAAAATATATATTTGGAAAGTATACATTGTGTTCTCTAATGGGTTTTAGTTTTATAGATTGATTAAAAAAAAAGGTCCATCAACCGTATTGCCAAAGTTGGACATTCTTCTAATATTCAATCTACCTTAGTTTTTTAGTTGCAGGTCAAAGGGTAAGGCTTGGATTTCCAAGCCTTTCCCAAGCCAAAAACCAAGGCTGCATGTGGGTTGGGAATTCAATTTTTAAATAACGTGTACACATTACTAAAACACGTACACGTTATTTAAATGAAATGCATATGTGTTTCATAATGCATATGCATTATCTATTTACCCGTTGGGTAAAGGTAACGCGTATGCATTCCTAGAACAAAATGCGTATGTGTTTCATAATGTGTGCACATTTCTAATATAGCCATTTTTTCCTAATTTGGTAAATACTAATAAAACACTTTTTTTTTGCAACATTTCTTTTCTATAGTATGGATCGAAAGCACCATTTTCTACGTTTTTTATTGCAAATTTGTCTTGTGCAGGGTATATTCTATTCAAATTGTTAGAAGAGACAAAGTACAAGTTGAATTTTCTAAAGTGGAATCAAGTACAAGAACTTTTTACAAGAATATTTGGAAAAAGAGAATTT
The DNA here is from genome assembly GCA_007258455.2 of Sequoia sempervirens. Lineage (NCBI taxonomy): Eukaryota > Viridiplantae > Streptophyta > Pinopsida > Cupressales > Cupressaceae > Sequoia > Sequoia sempervirens. The sequence continues at coordinate 525,515,221 of VDFB02281492.1, forward strand.
TTGGATGCATTCATGATGTTTTTGTACTTAAGAGTTTAAAGAAAAAAGGATCTTCATGCTACATAGTTTTATTTGAATATTTGAAGGAGATAGCAATTTGAAAATAGGTTGTATTTGTATCAATTTTTTTGTCTTCAAAGAGGGTTTGGTAACCATGGGTGATAAGCAAAGATAAAGAAAAAGATGTAGAAAGTTAATGACACCTGAAGAAATTCAAGCAAATAGAGATATGGAGGCAAAACGACAAAGGGATAGAAGAGAAAGGGTTCATAAAATGAAAAGTTTAGAAGCATATAGTTCCAAGAATGTTGAAGAGGAATCCATGAATGATGAAATGAATGTAGAGGATGCAAATGTGGAGATGGTGAATATGGAGGAAAATTCAATTATGGAGACAAACCCAACTATGCCTTCAACTTCAACTTTGAATGATATGGAAATAGTACCTATGCAAACAACTTCGGGTATGTATTCAAATCAACCTCCCAATGATATGGAAAATGCACCTATTCATACAATCTATCCAGGTATGTGTTCAAACCCAAGTTTTGATAATATTGATATTGCTTGTTTAGATGAAGTTGGATACACCATTGATGATATCAATAATTCTAGGGCTGAAACAATGCAAAAACAAAAAAAAAATGATGAAATTATATCTTATGAGAATGAAATCCCTCATACTGATGAAAATGTGAATGAAATCTCTTTTACATTTTAAAATGAAAATGAAACCCCTTGTGTGAATGAAAATGAAATCCCTTGTATGGTTGAACCTAAAAATGGTTTTTTTACAATTGAAAGAGATGTGCTAGATAAACTTCATGGTAAAGTTTCTTGGAGACAAATTAGAACTTATGGAAATAGAATATATAAAATATTTTTTTATAGAAAGAAATCAGGATTCCAATGTCAACTCATGGTGTAATTGATGATAATGTCGAAAATGAGAATAGTGATGAAAAAATTAGGTGTTTTTTTAAAACCAAAAAAGAAAGATGATTCAGTAGAACAAGTCATATCTAGTGTTGCTAATGCCATTGATTTTATAGGTAAGAAAATTCAATCAAAAGATAAGAATGTGGCTCGTTGTGTAATAACAACTACTCTAGTTGATAAAGCAGCTTCAAATAAAATAATGTTAAGATTAGTAAATGTATAAAAGTAAATCCTAGAACTTTGATAAAAGCTGCTAAAAGAAGAGAAAGTATTGAAAAGGATCCAATTAATCAATGTTGGAGTTTTAGTGGTAGGCCCCCAAGATCAAACATGAAATCAACTAATGAAATTAAATCTTTAATCAATTTTTTTTTGCATGATAATAAAAGAGTATCACCTAACATTAGAGATGTCTTAAAATTAAGGGTGGGTTCCAAAATTCATGAACCTCATCCAAAGAATCTCTTAGATATGACTCAAATTGAATTATATAAATAAAATTTAGATGCTTCAATCTCACCATTGAATATTAATATAAGTCAAAGATCATTCGAAAAGTGTAAACCTTGGTCTGTTAGAGTTAATAAGAAATGAAACTCTTGTTGTTGTAAGACCCATGTATAATTTCATTATTATTATAATAGTTTTTGATATATACGATGCACTTTGCATGCTAACCAAATTATGTAGGACATTTGTGGTATTAATATGCCACCTGAAAGAATCAAAGATTTTATTGCAGGTTTGTTTTGTGAACCCTCTAATGGAAACTTATTTTATTTAAAAGCATGTATTTCTGGAGAATGCGATAGATGTGGTAACTTTTCATTATTAGGAGAATGTATGCATGAAAGTAGTTTAGATGAATTTGGACAACTATTAGTGGATGTAAAAAAAATTAAAAATGTTGAGTATTTTTTAAAAGATGGAAAAATTGGAAAATGTTGTGAGCTAATTGTGGAAAAAATTAGTGTTCATGCATTTATTAATGAATTTAAAGATAAGATTGCACCTAAATATGTTCAACACTCTTAGTATGCTCATTGGCTTGATAATCAATTTCATTTATGTAAAAACACATTCCCAATTGGAACTATATTGTCAGTTGTTGATTTTGCTCAAAATTATACTCTTGCTCCACAAGAAGAAATTCAATCACAATATTATAATTAAGTGCAAGTAGCTATATTTTTCACATTGCTTATAGACATACAAATGATAATACATAAGATAATAGAGATTTTTTGAGTACCATTTTTATGTAAGTGATAATCGATTACATTCATCTGAGTTTGTTCAATATATTGTTTTGATATATTTTATAAAAAATTAAAAGAGAGAGGAATTCAAATGCTAGAACATCTCATATGGTCGGATAATTGAATGGGTCAATTAAAAAATGCTAGAATGTTTTATTGGTTATGTAGACTTCATAAAGAAAATAATATCCAACACATATGGAGTTTTTTAAAGCTGGTCATGGTAAGGGAGAACATGATGGAGCAGGTGCATGTGTGAAAGGAGCTCTTGCTAGAGAGCAACTAAAATTTGAGGATGCTCAGAAATTTAGAGATGCACGTGCAATTGTAGATTGGTGCAATACCAAATTATCTACAAAAACAAGTGAGAGCTCAATAATTCGACGCTTCTTTTGGTTAGTTAAAGAAAATGATATTTTTTCTCAACAAGATTGTGCAACAATTAATGGATTTGTAAAATGGCATTTGTTTAAGAGTTCAAATGCAAACACATGGACAATATGGACAAGGGAGTTGGCATGATTTTGTCAATTTTGTATTGCAGGTGATTGGGAGGCATGTGAAAATATAGAATGGGTCGAACAATGGCAACAAAGAGCCTTAATGCCTACATGGACACACGTTCAACATGGAATGACAATTGAAGATAATCAAGTGTTCACATTAGATGATTATGATCATGTTTTGGATCCTGTACAAGAAGGTACATTATTTATTGAGTTGAATTTTATATGTATGCATGTTTAATATATGTGAATTAAATATAAGTCACTCTTTATTGAATTTTTTATTTATTTTTGTAGGACATGTGTATGTTTTTGTTGCATCTGAAGGGAATGAAGAGGAGACAAAGTACTAGTTGGCTATATGTGTTGAGAGAAAACATAAGTTGGTACATCCTAGAGTGGATGATGACAACTTTGAGTATCCAACTAGTTTTGTGGTTGTTGTTGGCACATGGCTTCAAAAATATTTGATGAGAAAGAATGGCTTGCCTACATTTGAAGATTATGAAAGACACAAGAAGATTATACATTATTCACATTTGATTTTGGTAACCAATATAAAACTAGTTAGATATCAAGGGAGGCTTACTAAGAAATTTTTATGGACACTTTCAATGGATGATCATGAGATAATCATAGATGCATTACATAAAAGAGAGGATGCAGATGGTACAACAGAGTAAATAAATATTGGTAAGTATATAGTTGTATATATATTTAATTGATATATATATATACTTGTCTTTAATAGTCATTTCCTAATTAAAGTTTTATATCATTTTTGTTTCAAGTCTCCCAAAATTAGATTCTTTACAAAAAAGTGAGGAGATACATATATTACAATTGAATTTGAATCTAGAGACAAGTAACTATATATAGTTCTAGATACATTTAATTGATAGTATAAATATAAAACTAAATTTAATTCATTGTCATTTTATAAAAAAATTATAATTGATTTCATATCCCCTTAAGACATTCTCTTAAAACCCCTTAAGCCATCCTCTTATGTAGCATTAATCCATCCTCTTGCATCCCCTTAAGTCTCTCTATTAATTCTCCTTAAGCCATTCTATTAGGACCCCTTAATCCATCCACTTGCATCCCCTTAAGTTACTCTCTCAACACCCCTTTAGCTATCCACTTAGGACCCCTTAATCCATATCCTTGTATATCTACCCTTAATCCATCCACTTGCATCCCCTTAAGTCACTCTCTCAACACCCCTTAAGCTATCCTCTTAGGACCCCTTAATCCATATCCTCGTATATCTACCCTTAATCCATCCACCTGCATCCCCTTAAGTCACTCTCTCAATACCCCTTAAGCAATCCTCTTAGGAACCCTTAATCCATCCACCTACATCCCCTTAATTCACTCTCTCAACACCCATAAGCAACCCTATTAGGACCCCTTAATCCATATCCTCGTATATCTACCCTTAATCCATCCACATGCATCCCCTTAAGTCACTCTCTCAACACCCCTTAAGTGATCCTCTTAGGACCCCTTAATCCATATCCTTGTATATATACCCTTAATCCATCCACCTACATCCCCTTAAGTCACTCTCTCAACACCCCTTAAGCGATCCTCTTAGGATCCCTTAAACCATATCCTCGTATATCTACCGTTAATCCATCCACCTCCATCCCCTTAAGTAACTCTTTGAACACCCCTTAAGCTATCCTCTTAGGACCCTTAATCCATATCCTCGTATGCATACCCTTAATCCATCCACTTACATCCCCTTAAGTCACTCTCTCAACACCCATAAGCAACCCTCTTAGGACCCCTTAATCCATATCCTTGTATATCTACCCTTAATGCATCCACATGCATCCCCTTAAGTCACTCTCTCAACACCCCTTAAGTGATCCTCTTAGGACCCCTTAATCCATAGCCTTGTATATCTACCCTTAATCCATCCACCTACATCCCCTTAAGTCACTCTCTCAACACCCCTTAAGTGATCCTCTTGGGACCCCTTAATCCATATCCTCGTATATCTATCATTAATCCATCCACCTCCATCCCCTTAAGTCACTCTCTCAACACCCCTTAAGCTATCCTCTTAGGACCCCTTAATCCATATCCTTGTATTCCTACCCTTAATCCATCGACTTACATCCCCTTAAGTCACTCTCTCAACACCCCTTAAGCTATCCTCTTAGGACCCCTTAATCCATATCCTTGTATGTCTACCCTTAATTCATCCACTTGCATCCCCTTAAGTCACTCTCTCAACACCCCTTAAGCTATCCTCTTAGGACCCCTTAATTGATATCCTCGTATATCTACCCTTAATCCATCCATTTGCATCCCCTTAAGTCTCTCTAGGGTTCATGATATTCTTAGAATAACAAATCTATATGGGTTAATGGTTTAGGGTTCATATCCCAGTCTCTAGGCATATGGTTTAGGGTTTTGGGTTTCTAGGGTTCATGAGATGCTTATAATAGCAAATATATGTGAGTTTTAGGGTTTTAGGGTTCATGAGATGCTTAGAATAACAAATATATATGGGTTAATGGTTTAGGGTTCATCTCCTAGTCTCTAGGTCATATGGTTTATGGGTTTATGGTTTCTAGGGTTCATGAGATTCTTAGAATAACAAATCTATATGGGTTTTAAGGGTTTAGGGTTCATGAGATGCTTAGAATAAAAAATCTATACGGGTTAATGGTTTAGGGTTCATGAGATGCTTAGAATAAAAAATCTATATGGGTTAATGGTTTAGGGTTCATCTCCTAGTCTCTAGGTCATTTGGTTTAGGGTTTAGTGTTTCTAGGGTTCATGAGATGCTTCAATAATAAATATATATGGGTTTTAAAGGTTTATGGTTCATCTCCTAGGATTTAGGTCATATGGTTTAGGGTTTAGGGTTTAAAGTCATTCTCTCAACTCTCCTTAATCCACAATCTTGCATTCCTTTAATTCATTCTATCAACTCCCCTTAATCCACCCTCTTACATCCCTTCAAGTCATTATATTAACTCCCCTTAATCCACCCTCTTGCATCCCCTTAATCCAATCTCTTACATCCCTTTAAGTCATTCTATCTGTATACCTTGGAATTTTATCCTACTCTAAATGTGCAAACTAAGAAATGTGAATGACAAAATACCAAGGACACCTCAAGATTAGCCAAAAGAGTGATAAACAATAAGGAAATGGACAAAATAAGACACAAACGATTTCACCTTCCTTGCTGTTGATGTCTCCTTGATTGGCCCTTGCTTGGAATGATTTGTGTGCTCCTTAGATGATGGATTGAGTGACTAAAATGCAAGATTAGATGTGCAATATGATCAAGAGAGATGGCTAAAATGATGGCAAAGGATTGTGAATGCAAATGGACAGCATGTAGTTATGAGAATGCAAAGTGTTCTAGAATGCAAATTGGCAGCATAAGGGTGCTCAAAATGAAAAAGTGTTTTTAAAATGCCCTTGAGGAGGGGGTATTTATAGAGGAATTTGAATTCTCTAGAGAATTCAACAGTCAAGATTTCTCCAACAAGGCCAATATGAAGGGCTATGGTGGATTGAGAATCCACAAGCCCTCACATCTTGACATGTGGAGGGTGAAGTGGCCAAGGGGATATGAGATGGAGATGAGGTGTCAAGAAGGTACATGAGGTGGAAAAGGACATGCACCTTGGGGAGTGAGAAGATTTCCACAAAAAGGGATTTCTTGTCCCCAAGTGGGAGTGAAAGGGACATTTGAGGAATTTTGGAATTCCTCAAAAATCTACATGGGAAAAGGAAAGGTGGTTGGGGATATAAAAATTCACATTCCTAGGAAAGTCTAAAAGATAAAAGATGGGCTCCAAAAAGGTGGGACTTGGTCACATGTGGAGATTGTGACAAGTCCAAGGTTGGTCACATGTGGAGATTGTGACAAGTCCAAGGTTCTTTGGAAGGATGGAATGTGAATTAAAAATTCACATATAAAGGAGGGAATCTAGGAAGAATAAAAAGAATTAAAAATTCCTTGGGGAATGATTAGGTTAATTAATCAGTAATTAGAAGATAATTAGGGGCTAATTAGGATTAAAGCCAACTTGCAAAAGTTGGAGGATGTGACACATCCTAATCAAGGATTAGGCATGTGCACATCCTTAATGAAGAGATTAGGAAATGGATTAGGATTAGATGAAAATGACATGTGAGGAATTAAATAAATGTAATATTTATTTAATTTATTTGATGAAAAGAGGATTAAGGAGGGTAAGGTTTTTAATTATTAATTAAATACCTTAGGGATTTAGCAGAATTAAAGATATTAATTAAATAATAGTAATATTACTTAATTAACTCGGATACGAGGATGTTTAGATGAAAAGTGATAAATTTGGATAAATTAAGTGTCCAAATTTGGATGTCTACACTATCAACTCCCCTTAATCCACCCTCTTACATCCCTTCAAGTCATTCTATTAACTCCCCTTAATCCACCCTCTTTCATCCCCTTAATCCACTCTCTTACATCCCTTTAAGTCATTCTATCAACTCCCCTTAATCTACCCTCTTACATCCCTTCAAGTAATTCTATCAACTCCCCTTAATCCACCCTCTTGCATCCCCTTAGTCCACTCTCTTACATCCCTTTAAGTCATTCTATAAACTCCCCTTAATCCACCCTTTTAGATCCCTTCAAGTCATTGTATCAACTCCCCTTAATCCACCCTCTTGTATTCCCTTAATCCACTCTCTTACATCCCTTTAATTCATTCTATAAACTCCCCTTAATCCACCCTCTTACATCCCTTCAAGTCATTGTATCAACTCCCCTTAATCCACCCTCTTGCATCCCTTTAATCCACTCTCTTACATCCCTTTAATTCATTCTATCAACTCCCCTTAATCCACCCTCTTGCATCCGCTTAAGCCATCCTCTTAAAGGACCCTTAAGTCATATCCTCTTACATAACCTTAAACCACAATATTGCATCCCTTAAGTCACTCTCATAATTCCCCTTAAGCCATCCTCTTAGTACCCGTTAAGCCACTAGAGTTCATGACATGCATTCTCTTAACTTTCCATCCTCTTAACTCCACTTAAGGAATTCTCTTAAGACCCCCCTTAAGCTATATATTCTCTTAGGTCCCCTTAATCCAGCCTATGAAAAAACATCATTTGAATTTGAATGGAATTTACCATATATTATTCTTTTCTCACATGAATTTTTTACTTAAATGACTAATAAAATTATAATTAGTTTACTTACATTAATTATTTTTGCAGATTCTCATCAAGTCGGTCTACCATGTGATTGTCATTGAAAAAATTATTTTATCACTTGAAAGACTATGTAAATATCAATTTTTGGTCTTCACGTAAAATTAGATAAGCTTTAATTGTATGTACATGCACATATATGTTTCATCATATTATATAGTTGTATTAAACACCAATATACATTATATATGTTTGTTCGATGTATGAATTTCAATGAGCTTATTAGTCACTTTTTAAATATCTTGTTCCAATTTTATAGATTATACATTTCATGTCTTGTATTTACCACATTGTATATAATTGTTCAATTGTATAGATTATACATTTTATACATACAAGGAGATAGATTTTTGTTTATTGATTCAAATATTTGCTAGAATTGGAAAATAGTTAAAATTACCTACCCTTAATTTATTATGTACATATTATCTGAACTATTTAAGGAATTTTTTAATTTGTCACCTAACCATTTGATAAATTATATATATGAAATTTGATTCTAGACAAGAATTTATATAGTGCATGTATTACTTGAAAATTAGATAATTTATATCTATACATACATGAGTGCATATAATCATCAAAATGAACATAACACAATCATAATTGACTGCATATATAATCATGTATTAAAGTCAACTGACATAAATAAATAAATAAATGATAATAACATGTTCAAAATAAAACTAGAGGTAGATAGTCCATAAAATTTATATGTCAAGATGTATGTATATGTCAAGTCCAATACATATATTTAAATAAAACTCTAGAGATCTATAGTCCATAAAATTTAAAACCATCTAACTATCAGGCTGATTGGTCATATCAAGTCTCCTCTTTGTTCCATGTCGACTAGATGTACCCACATCATGTTGGAAAAGAGTACAAGAAAATTGAAATTAGATTTAAAGTTATTTAGAAATTTTGATATAATTAAGCATATTTAAACTTGAAAATATAAAATTTTAGATAAAAATAAATTTAATTAAATATCTAGTAAATACAATAAAAATTATTTTTAGTATGAATAAATTACCATATGATCATGTGAATCTACTAGCACATTTTGTTCAACGAGTAGAATAATTGTCAATTGAGAAAATCCAAATGCTTGACCTACTATATCTTGCATATTCATATAAAGAAAACAATATATTAAGACCTCGAATATATATATTTAAAAGGTCCGTAAAAATTGTATAAGAGATTTAGTAAATTTTACAACCTTGAATAATATGACTTCATGATCATGCACCTGAGATTGCCCATGCATAAATGCCAATGACGTCTCAGGTGTGCCCACCATGGGTATCTCATGAAATACCTACATGTATAGATGTACAACAGTTTGTATACATCATTCACACATGTGTATGCAAATGAACAAATTAAATTAGATCTATGATGTGTACTTTTGAAAACACACACCCGAGTTGTTGATGTCTTAGGAGTGCTCACCACAACTTGTGGTTGGTCAATAATAGGTATCGTATGACCTCCCTGCATCTAGATATAATATTATATTATCAATTCACACATGTGTACAAATTCAAATTAAAAAATTAGATATATCCACACAGATTATTAACATATATTGGTTCAAGTACCTATCCAAAAGGTGAGTCCATATCTACAACACTTGACATATAGACACAACAATCATATCGAGTTTCAGGCATCATGTGATCATGCATCTACACCAAACATTTATTGAATTAATATTATATTAAATATATAATTTGATATTATTTATATGAATTTCTCACATTTCAAACTTGAATTAAATTTAAGTTCAAAAGATGAACATACCTATGTAGGATGATCCTCATATAGTAAATTCATATATGACTCTGTCCTAGATGCATATGGGTCACCTGAAGTGGATGCCTGAGTATCCCTATAGCTCGAGCCTCCATGCTCTCTATTGGCCACTTCAGTTGTCATGTGTGCAGTCTGATAAGTGAGATGTACTGAAAGCAAACTCAATGCTCCTAATGTCGATAACATGGTCTGCTATTGAAATGCAGCAGAAACACCAGGAGAAGGAGGAGGAACAATAGGAGCAATTGGAGCATGTCATTGAGTATCGACACGTGCTTCTAGTCTATGTTGAGGCATGCCACACCCAACTCCCTAAAATGAATTCATATCAAAATAGTTGGGTTTTTTACCCAACTCAAACTCATCCCATAACTTTCTCAAAAATTATAGGGGCACCTCATAGTTTCCATGTGGTGGATTATCAAACACCATCCACCATCTATCCCAAAAATGTGCAGCCATCTGCGGGTGCCTACACCATAAAATTGAAATTCATTTTTTGGTGGGTGGAATTGGTTGGTTTGTTTTGGGGTTAATAAAATATTGGCACATGGCTTGTTTGGTAATTTGAAGGTCATTGATTTCTTTGTAGGAAAATCCATCTACATAGAATTGTCTCCTCTCTTCTCTCCATTGATGGAACCTATCTAGGTCTACATCAATGGATCAAATAGAATTGACAATAGTTTTCATCGTAGATGCAAACTATGCGAGATGGGGAGGGATTCTAGGCTCATTTTTTATTAGATCTATATTTCCTTGAATCACAATAAAGTTTTCTTGGATGCTCTCTATTAATTGATCCTCATCTACTACAGGAGGTGGTGGGGGGTTAGGCGATGGAGAGTCTGGAGGTGTGGGGTTTTTTTCTGGTGTTGGATCTAGATGAATTTGTGGATCAGGCATAAAATCCTCGATATTAAATTATGGATCCACGTGAGCAATTAAATGGCAACTGCATGTTAAACAATTAAAAAATATATATCAACAAAATAATTAAATAATGCACACAATTTGAAAGCTATTTAAAAATCACATTGAATGTGCACAAATTCAAAATACATTTCATTTAAAGACCATTCGATTTATAACATTAAAAAATCCATAACATTAAAAATTCATAGCATGTGCACACATTGAATTCAAAAGATATTTCCAGTGTGTGGTTGTTAATATGAAGGGTAGAAATGAAATTAGGAGGTTTTATTAGGACCCTATTCAAATGCATGCACTATGTCATTGGTTTATTAAGTGAATCCCCTAAAAGAAGGCCCCATAAACTTCTTTTTAGCTAGATATCACTTGATAATTAAACTATAGTCAAATTTGATGATCTATACATTAATTGATTTATTTAAAAATAAATAAAACCACATAGATTAAGGTTAAAAAATTAAGATTTATTTAAATAAATCACCATCAAGGAAAAGACTTAAGATTAAGTTAAAGGACTAAAGAATGAAAAATAAGACACATGTAGATACATATAACTTTGATTTGTCAAATTGGTTGTTAAAACAGGAGGTTAGGGGTTGTTTAGAGTGCCTTCTATTACATATGTAAAGGTGGAAAAAGAGAATGAGAGGTCCCCAAGCTAATTTAGGTTATGAACAATTCAAGAATGAGAGTTAAAATGGGTAAATGATGAAAACCATGTAGTTTAATTCAAGTAAAAATTATACTAGATTCTATTTATATTAGGATAATTGTTAGACAAGGGTGCTCCATGGAGCTCATAAATATCAAGCCTATCATTAATTAACTAATTCATCAATAAGTAATTTATTCTTCTAACTTTTAATGGGTCTAGAGCTTTATCTTTTGGGGTGAGGGGAAGTTTACTCATAGGTGTGGTTGTTTCCCAACAAGAGTATATCTATAGAGATAAGGTATATAAAAAAAGAATACATGTAAATTAATCAAGTATGACAGAATTTAATTTAAAAATCTGATGACATAAATTGATTTATCTAAATTTTTAAATTTCATGATAAGAGACACAAGTTATCTATAGTGAGACAAAGTAGTTAAGAATAAATTATAAGTTTAACACTAACATTAAAATTTATAATCTCATTCATTTTTTTCAAAGAATACTAAAGATAAGAATGAAAAATTAATAGAATACATGTTCAAATGGACACATGGATAAATGCTACCGACCTAATTGTAATGTACAAAATAAACAAAGGTAAGCCTGAGCTCTATTCACCAAATTTTGAGAAATTGTTTGATCCTCTTAAGAAATGACATATTAGGACCCCTTAAGACATTGATTTATGATTTAGGGTGATAGGACGGCTTAAGGGAATCTATAAATTCTAGTAAGGTCCTAGGACAAAATGGTCCATGGCTTAAGGGAATAAAATTTGGTGGAGTTTCCTAAGAAACCAAATTTCATTTTAAGGTCCTATGACAAAATGAATGAGCTTTAGGGTAAATAGGGTTTATATTTTAGAGTTCACGGTTTAGGGTTTGGGGAACTTAGGGTGAAGTTTGGGTGGCCCTTGGAATAATGGACTTGCAAGTTAGTGAGAAATTTTTTTCTTGTGGAACAGTTGATTGAGTTAGCTCTTGTTTCCCAACAAGAGTATATCTATAGAGCTAAGGTATATCAATTGTGAATAAATGTATTAATCAAGTATGACATAGAATTTAATTAAATCTGAGGACATAAATTGATTTATTTAAATTTTCAAATTTCATAATAAGAGACACAAGTTCTCTATAGTGAGACAAAGTAGTTAAGAAGAAATTATAAGTTCAACAAGTTAACATTAATTCATAAGCTCATTCATTGTTTTCAAAGAATACTAAAGATAAGAATGAAAAATTAATAGAATACATGTTCAAAGGGACACATAGATATATGCTAGTGACCTAATTGTAATGTACAAAATAAACAAAGATGAGCTCTCTCCCACTCTCTCCCACCTTCTTCCACTCTCTCCCACTCTCACCCACCCTCTCCCACTCTCTCCCTCCCACTCTCCCACTCTCCCACTCTCCC
>VDFB02281492.1:525528017-525618430 GCA_007258455.2 Sequoia sempervirens
CTCTCTCCCACCCTCTCCCACTCTCTCCCACTCTCTCCCACCCTCTCTCCAACTCTCTCCCACCCTCTCGCACACTCTCTCAATTCTCTTTCTCCCACCCCCTCTCTCTCTCTCTCCCTCCCTCTATACCTCCCATCCTACCTAGCTAAGTTCCTCTCACTCCAACCCCTTCTCTCCCACTCCCTCTCTATTAAACTCTCACCTCCACCCCCTCTCCCTCTCTCCATACTCTCTCTCTCTCCCTCTCCCTCCCATCCCCCTCTCTCTCTCATGTCACTCCCTCTCGCAACCTACCTAGATAACTCTCTCTCTCTCTCTCCCTCTCTCTCCCCTCTCTCTATCTATCCATCCCACCCTTCCTAGATAAGTCCCTCTCACTCCACCCCCTCTTTCTCTCCCTCTCTTAGGTTGAACTCCCTCCCACACCCTCTCCCTCTCTCTCGCACTCCCTCTCCATACCTATCTCTCAAATATCTCCCTCTCACCCTACCTAGCTAAGTCCCCCTCACTCCAACACCTTCTCTCCCACTCCCTCTCTTAAACTCTCACTTCCACCCCATCTCCCTCTCTCCAGACTCTCTCTCTCCCTCTCCCCATCCCACCCTACCTAGATAACTCTCTCTCTCTCTTTTAAAATTCTCCCTTCCTCTAAAGACACATATAAATACGTACAAGCATAATACATATGTACATACAATCCTACATCCATACAATATACATGCACTGATACATATAGGAATAGATACATACAAACATGCATACATACATGTACATACATGACACAACAACATACATGTACATTCAAACATACAAATATATCAACAAACATTCAATAGAGTGGAATTTAACATAAAGGAAGAGATAATGTGAGCACGTTATTACACGTTCACATTATGTCTTGCTTGACATGTATCCCAGATAAGCAAAAACATGTCAAAACTAGGAAATAACACGAGTGTGTTATATATTGCTCTGGGAATCCCTGAGCCTTAGCATTGGTATTTGCCTTGGAATACCAACCCAAAGGCTTGGAGGGTATTTCCAATGACTAGAGACGTGCTTTTGCAAATTCTACAATTTTTCACATAATCAAGTTCGTGCTCACCATCACAATTGCATTTGGTTCAATGTCGACAAAATCAAACACATGGGTAATGTTAAGTTCTCTCTTAGCTATCGAACAATGTAATTTTTTACACTTTTTGAGAATGTTAAGCCTTTCATCCATAATTTCTTTTGTTTGTATGTCTCTTTTTTTCCAAAAAGTAGTGTTTAGTATTTTTTTCATTATAAATTAACCCTTCATCAAAGTTTCAAATAAATTACATTTTTATAAACTAGACTCCATTCTACAATTTTTTATTTTATTTAAAAAATCAATTACTTTCCAAAATTTGTAGGGGGAACATGGCCAAAATTCTACTTTTCAGGAAGTACCCACTTATAAATTTAGTAAAAAATAAAATATTCAATAAAAAATTATTAAAAAAATTGTGCATCAACTAGATACTATTAGCTAACTTCTAGCTGTAGTGATTTTAAAAATACTACAAAAAATGTCACCATGCTAGGGTTGTACAAGAGTTGCTATGTTATGTTTTTTGACACAAATAACACCAATTTGTGTATGTCCCTCTTTTGAACCCCTTAATCTCAACCATTTTCAAAATAAATTAGTAGTTTAATAGAAAGTAGACTCAGAGCACTTTGATCCTTGTTTTTGTTCCATCTCAAAATTTTGAGTGTAACTATCCTCAATTTCACGTGCAAGGTCAGTATTTCCTAATTTTAGAAAAAAATGGCCACTTAAGCCCCCTTTTTGGGAACCATCTTGGTGCACTTACCCGTATGCAAAATTCAGGTTCACCAAAATGTAGGCAATGATTTTGGCAAACCAAATGCTCTCTTGCACTTCTAGGGTTTTTCACCTAAAAGGAGAGAGATGGGGGCCAAAATGAAAATGTCTACACTCAAAGTTAATGAGATTTATTATGTCTAATTAAGATGCTCTAATGCTCTGATCTAAAAATGAAATGATTTAATAATGCAAAACCTAAGAAATGTGAAGTGCTGGAAAACACAGTGTTGTATACAAACATGTGGAAAATGGCCTAAAAATGCAAATAAAACCAAATAGAAAGCTATAAGACAAAAGGTACACACCTAGAAGTGTGTTGCAGACTTGAAGCAACTCTGAAATTCTAGAAATTTTGATTTTTAAGCCTATTGGGACATTTACGCTGGATCGGCGGCTTAATCCTTTTTCGGGGTGATTTCTAAAAAACTGCATCGGAGCATGTTTCAACCAAATGGGTATCCAATTCTACAAAATTTCTAAAAAATAAGTTCAGTGGGACTAAGTAGCCACTAGTGGCGACTTAGTCCACTTCTAAATTTCTAAAAAAATGGAAGTGGAAACAGATGCCCTAGGTTTGCACTTTGGTTTCCCACAGGGGTTCACTTGTGAAACTCTAATTTTCGAGCCTTAAAGTGACCATTTTTGATACTTTGACTTGGTCAACAAGGATATTTCTTCAATGAATCTTCAACCTAATCTTCAATGATCTTTAAACCCTTAAAGTTCTTAAATCTACAAGCACACAAAACAAGAAGGAGAAATATTGGATGTTAGGGCATGGGGGTTTGCCTTGGTCAAACCCCTTTTTAGGTAATTAATCCAAAATAAAGAAATGATACAATGAAATATGTAACAATGGAGTTAGTACCTTTCCATGATGATTGATATTGATTTTCTGCAACAAAAGTTGAAGATTCTACCCTTGAATGTCTTAGGAAGCTATCTTGATGACTTAGAATGCTAAGACCTTAGCTTGCTTGAATTGAGAACATGATGAATGATGGATGCATTATGATGAGTTATGAATTTTGATGAGTTAGGTTAAAATGATATGGAAAACCCTATATTTATACACAATTATGCCTTAATTCCTGAAAATACCTCATCACAGGCCGACCTTAGTTCTTAAAGAATAAAAACTTGAAAGAAATTTGAATTAATTTTGATTTTTGTGCCACATGGGACTGTGTCACCCAAGGTGGCAACTTAGTCCACCTGGGAATTTTTGAGTGGATGTTAGAGATTAAGATGTATTAAATGTTGTTTATTGGGTTCTTCTTCAACAAGACAATTAAGGCCTGTAAGTGCATAAAGGGGCCATTTAAAGAATAAGAAAGTTGTAAATATTGATGACAAGCCTAAGAAAGTGTGAAATTTTGTTACAAGACTTTACAAAACTTTGAAATAGGTCTTGGTAAGGTTATTTAGTTGAATTATAACATTATGGTCCTAGAAAAGTGTGAAGATATATTACAACACTCTTGCAAGACATCAATAAGTGTATTTTATTCAATTTGCAAGGGTTCAAGACCTAGTGTGGATGTGTAAAACACCTCACAACACCAAATCAAGGCCTCATTAAGTCCAATTTGTCATCAATTATTCTCATATCAAGCAAAGTATACACTTTTTGGCAACACAGGATCTAGGGACTCATTCATTAGTAAGGGCGAATGGGTCCTAGTTAAAGATTTTTGAAATGTTTTTGGTGATTTCTAAGTGATTTTTGATGCTTTTTAGATGTCAAAAAGTACAGGCCCAACTTGATTAGGGACTCATTCGCAAGTAAAGGTGAATGGGTCCTTGATTAGGTTTTTTTTAACTATTTTTGAATAATTTTCAAGCTTTTTGCAATGTCATGCAGTTCCAAGTCTGAGATAGTAACTTTCAGTTTGAGATTTTCTAGAAATGGAATGTGAAAATGCAATAAAATGATGAATACAAAGACCTGACTTGAAATTCAATGTTGTTTTGATTTTCAAATGCAAAAATATAAGATCTAAATGGTACATGCAAGATGACTGATTTGTTTTTGTATCTTTCAAATTCAAGAAATGCAAAACAATGCAATTCTAAACCCTAAATGAGATGCAAATTTGAATGCAAGGAAATAAACCCTAAGTGAGATCTAATTCAATGCAAATTAAATGTAAATGAATGCAAGATCTAACCTAGGATGCAATGAAATACTTCAAAATCACAAAATTGTAATATTCAATATGTTGGGTTCAACATTAATGAAAAGGGTGAAAACAGGGTTTACCAAAATCAAAATGATAGACCACTAATTCTCTCCCTAAATCATGTGATTTTTTGTATGATATGATGCAAATAATAATTAGAAACTAACCATAATTTTTATATCAACTATGAGGGGAATTTTGAGAGCTCAAAATGATATGTACCTTACTACAAGAAGCCTATTTTTAAGTCACAAAGGACTCATTCGCCTTTAGTGGTGAATGGTGCCCTATTATTTTTTCCTTGATTCCTACACTCTCAAATCCTTGGTTGTCAGCTCTCGAAAACCTGTAGCAAATTTTGTAGCCTTATTTCCATGTTCTTGCACTATGAATGATAACTTTGCAACTTGACAAATTTGACAATTTTGTTTCCAACTTGTTCTCCACTTGATCTTCAACCTATAAATCTTCAAACACGCATTCAAGAGGAGAAAAACTTGTTGATTGTTAGTGAATAGGGGTTTTCCTCAATCAAACCCCTTGTAGGTAATTAAACCAAATAATGAAATAGTGAAATTGAAGCATGAAACATGCAATACATTGGAAGTTGTCTTGGGATATAAATCTACAAAATAACATGTGGTAGCCATGAAGAATGTAGATCTTGATCTCAAATAAGATATGAAACAATGCTCAGAAGTAGATCTTAAATGCTACATCAACTATCTTAGCTCAAGAACATGCATGAATGCACTATGCCTTTGACAAGATGAAATGATCTTGAATTGCTACGACAAACTCTTGATAATATTCCCTTTGAATGCCTTTGAAATGCTCTATAATTCTCTTGCTCTTGATCTCATGAAGTCACATAAAATTGCTAGGAGAAATAATGTGAATTAACCCCATATTTATACTAAATCTATAGATTAACCCCAAAATTAAAATAATTCAAGCCAACACCAGATCTTGGATTAAAATTCATTAGAATCCCATAAAAATTAAATTCAAAAAGGGGTTTCATATGTGAGGAGGACCCATTCGCCACTAACATTGAATGGGTCCTAGAAAAACTTTCTAGGACCTTGCTTCAAGGGGTGGAAAGAACATCAAAAACCCACCTCAAATATGCATATAAATGGGGGTCCTATGTGGAGAGGATTCATTCGCCACTAAAGGAAAATGGGTCCTAACACCATTTTCTAGGACCTTGATTTTTCCAAATTTAATGTTATGCAATTTGATTATTAAGTGTCGGGATAGATCTCTCGGAAGGTGTCATTAAGAAGGCTTAAATTTGAATTAAAGGGGATAATTAAGCTCAATTAACCACCATTAATTAATGAAACCCTAGGTAAGTGTCAAATTGTAATACAAAACTTTACAACACCATAAATAAGGCACAATTTAAGTACATTTTGTTTAAAAGGGCCCTAGATTAATGTGAATGTGTACAACTCATTACAACATTAAACCAAGGCACAATTAGGTTAATTCAATGTCAATTATTCCCAAAATAAGTAAGGAAAAGGGATAATTTTTCCATTACTACAAGAAGCACCTCACCTAAATTTGTCAAAGGTTTCCTTTTTGCAAAATTGATGACCCTTCACTGTTGAAGTTTTGCATTTAGCACCTAAACTTCATAGCGCAATATCTCAAGCATATGGAGGTTTTTCTTAGCACATTTTTTTTTATTTGGGGTATAATTTTGTGCTCTATGCAGTGGTGGAATCTAATTTTTATCAAGTGGTTTTTTTTTCTATAAAATAATTTCTCTCATCAAATCTGAAGGATAGTCCTAATTTTTTGAACTTCAAACGGATATAACTTTCATGTATGACCTTGGATTGAAGTGATTCTTTTTTTGAAACTGAATATTTTTAGATCACTACACATTGGTGTTGTTTTGAGGCTTTCTTTCTGAGATTTCATTGTACTTTCAATATTTTAGTCCTTTTTTAGATATTGTCAAACTTTGGAAAACAACTCCAACATTGTAAACACACTAATTTATAAAGTTCCAAATCATTTTTTTTAGGGGGATTCTTCATTGAGTGAGAAGGGGGGGTTTCTCTCTGTGCGTTTTCGTTTCTTGCATTTCATTACATTGCAACAATCTAAAATGGATAAAATGGTTCCTCTGCTCACATGATACAATTACTTCGAGTGGAAAAATGAAATGGAACTTCACTTAGAAAGTTAAAATTATATAGAATAATAATAGAAATTGATAAGGAACATACAAAGGATGAAGAAAATCCTAAATGGTTCAACAAATATGATGAAGCTTTTGGCACCTTATGCATGGTTGTATCTCCTAATCTATGCTTTCATATTATTTCTGCAAAATCACCAAATGAAGTGTGGAATACGTTTAATATTCTCTTTGGTAAACGAGATGATTTGAGAGCACATTCATTGGACAATGAGCTCATAGGATTGATTCCATGCAACTCTGAAACCATTAAGGATTTCTTTACTAATTTGAATGCCATAAGATTGTAGTTGGAGCAATGTGGAATTATAAAGGATGACTCGCAGTTGATTTAAGGCATTCTTTCAAAACTTGGTCCATATTATGCAGTGTTTGTTTCTACATTTCATGCAATGAAAAGAACCCTAGGAAAAGGATTTACTATGTCTTCTTTAGGTGAGTTCATAGCTAATCTCACAAAAGAGCAAGATAAATTGATTCAAATGGGAATCATTAAATCTTCTAAGTCTCATTCCTTAGCTACAAAACAAGGCACTAATAAGAAAAACAAGAAACAAAAGAACCAAGGCAATAGAAAGAACAATTCATATAAATCTTCATCTACTTCTAAAGTAGACTCTAAATTTTCTTTAAAAGAGGATTCATCTATGAAGGAGAAGCACACCTGTGCATATTGTATGAGGAGTGGACATGAAGAACATTCTTGTTATAAGAAGGATATTGATGAACTAAAACATCTTGAGAGGAACAAAACCCATTTTCCTTCTTGAATGGTTGATTCAACTTCTTCTTCTAATTCTAAAAATTTAAAACAATCACAATTTGATAAGGAAAAAGGCCATACTATCGAGGCACACAAATCAAAAGGTAAAGCTCTGTGTGCTTCTACAGGTCTCGGATTAGGGAGATGGCTTTGAGATTCTAGAGCTTCTCACCATATGGCTTCTACACCATCTATGTTCTCTTGTTTTGAGCCTTGTGTTATGCCACCTATTTTGATGGGTAACAATACATACATGGATGTAATTGGGAAATATTTTGTTGATGTTAGGGATGGATCTTTCAATGATGTTTTGTGTGGACCTCATATTTCAAACAATATTATTTCCATCTATCAAATCACTCATGGTGGAGCAGGGAAGACTGTGGAATTCACACCTAATTTAGTTATCATCAGAGACTTGGAGAGAAAAGAGATAATTTCTATTGGGATATTTGATCATGCTTCTTAGTTATAGTACACCTTTTCAAACTTTTCACCTAATGATGGTTTTGATTCATTAGTTGTTGATCACATTCCTAGTGTGAATTTTGATTTTGAGGAGAACTTTGGCCACTTGAACTTGGGTATTCTAACATCAAATATAGTTATTGACCCTTGCATTATTTCTCCTCTATCTACTATTGCTTCTGAGAATACTTGTGTTGCCACATTCATGGCTACTTGTGATTCATTGCAATAGGATCTACATCATCTTCCAGATATAGGTATTGATAAGTTTTTATTTATTACATGGTTTGATCTTAAACCCTCTTGTGAATTTCCTTTCACAGTATTCTTTCTATTTCATTTGAATTTTTTTTGAGTGGTCATGAAACCATGAGCATATGAATCTATGTGTATGTTAATTGAGAACATAAGATGAGGAGAACCACATGAGACTTTGATACCTTTTGGAAGCCGGTATGTAAATAATCCTTGGGTGAAGGACACCCCTATAACCTAAGTGAATAGGGGAGGATTTTAGGAAATAACTCCAAGGTTTTGGGTTGTTCCTAACTTGATCAAGCCTATCTATTTAGTATGTTTGAATTTTAAAGTATAATTTGCATCAGATAGCTATGAACTCACTTTTCCATCTTGTAAGTTCCCACTATATGGGTCAAATCCATAAAAATAAATTTACTATCATCAAGCTTATCTAACTTGAGGTTTGATGTGAATGAATATTTAAATCTAATCCAATATTGGATAAAATTATAGATTCATTATCATCATGGTATATCTATAATTTGAAGGTACAGTAGTGTAGGGTACAAAATATCCCACAATCTATTGAGACAACTTAAAACTATAGTTTCTTATAGGTTATATTTGTAATGAAAATTGATAGCCACAATAGGATTTTGATCATTATAGAACTTCATCTTTATTTCTTGAGGAATTATGAGTGAGTGAATGAAGTGGATGGTTTGAAATTTCTTACTTTATGAATATCCATCATTTATATACGTCTTTAAATGAAAGATAAATCAAAACGAGTTTATGCATATAGTTTGATGGATCCCTTTATATAGTAATGTAATTAGATTAACTTGTATAAGGTGTGAAACCTTAAGAAAGTATATGATATCTATTAGTGTTCTTGTACCTTCTAAATATACTAGAAATTTAAACTAAGATTGATACAAGATTTGACTTCTTAACATCAAAACTATGGTTGAAAAAGGGATTCTATCAAGGAATACATAGAGGATGATTATTATCTTAAGCATAGATTGTTCCACTTTCCCTTAGGTGATCACCAAAATTATAAAACAGTTAACCTAGCTCATAGATAACCTTGCCATTTATTTGAGATGATAAAAGTTAGGGAGAATTATTTGCTAAAATATATATGGTCGTATCATAGGATTAGCCAAGTTTTACTATTAGCATGCAAATATCAAATGCCAAGAGCTACTCAATTTCATAGGCTTTCAATAAAATTTCACCAAACTCATGTCTTACTTGGGGTATGACTCAATATTTTATTTCTCAAACTAGTAAAGGTGATTGATAACACATGCACTAACTAGTCTTAAGTGGTGTAAAACCATAAGAAATCTTAATTATGTTTATTTGCTAGTAAACTGACTCAATTTTTTTTGTAGGCTATGAAAATATTATTAATGGTTGCACATTTGGTGTGTTGTCAACTTAATGCACTTTTCAATGCTAATGCAAATTAACATGAGATTATTCTCTCATTGTCATAGTTAGTTATGAAACATGATAATGATGGACTAATGGTGTAACATGGGATACAATTACTTTCCTTTTCCTTATTTTCACTTATTATAAGGGTTTATATGTTAGTGAGCCTAGTAAAGGATAAAATCCAAGTAGTAAGGTTGCATCCATGTGTCTTTATGCTAGTTGATCACTACATGGACATGTGATGCACATATGATGTTGATCATTATGCACATGCATATGATATATGCATGAACTAGTCATTATGAGTATATGTGATGCATGTTTCAAGTTAACTAAGTGTACTTGTGACATACGTATAAGCTAGATATGTAATTTTATGTTCCTACTTCTTGTTGACACTATACCAACATCTTTCTATGATATATATGACGCCATAATATGATATATAAATTGATCTATAAGCATAAAATCAATGAGTCGTTATGATTTAAAAAAGAGATTAGAGATTTCATTCTAGTTGTGTGGATGAATTCTTTCTATTTTTGGGTATGTAAACTATGTAGCCTTTGATTCTTATAGAAAGACACATAGGCAAGGCCATTTTCATTGAACCCTTGAGGAATAGGTCTAGGTCTAATGGTCCTTATCATGAGATGTGATTTTATCCTATATTTAGTGCAAGAATGTAAAGATGTGGTCATTGCTATGGTTTGGTAAGGTTATTCAACTAGCTCACTTCTAAAAGGAAAAGAAGTTTCTTGGTTAATTAAGATGGTACTTAAAATGTAATAAAATCAGTTAGAAAAAAGTAGTAACTAAGGGTAGTTATTACAAACAAGTAATAAATTTACATACATTGCTATAGGGTGTTTAAATCAAATTATCCCTCTTTCATATTACTCAGCCCAGTGGCCCGCAACCCATACCTTCGGTACCTGGGGCGAGCTGAGGCGAGACTAGCCCCCTATGGGTGGATGCCATAGCCCGCATATAGGCCCACTGGTCAACCACGAGAGCGGGGGGTTGAACCCGAGACCTATGGGGAGCAAACCCATGGCCCAAGCCAACTCTGCTGCCCGGGCGGGCTATTAAATTTAATTATTACTTATTTTCTTACCTCTGTTTTTAGATGGTGCAAAAATTTAGCTTGGACCGCACCACAAAGGAGGGATCTCATCCCCATAAATTCACAATTGCATCTATTTTAGTCAGAAATGGTCAAATGGGACCATTCAAATCGCTTCCTAGTGTTCATGATGCCACTTTCAAAAACCAAATCTATTCTAGATTAAACACAAGTTACTGGTGCCACCAACAATAACAAGACTTAAGATTCCATCTTTCCCCCTTTTTTGGAGGACCTCAACATCATATGAAGTTGAGGATTTTGCTTTCTCCGCTTTACCCCTATCCACCCATCATCTTTTGGATGACAGTGCTCTACATCTGAACCATCAATGCAACCTGTAACCACTAAATTCTCCATTGACACAGGAGAGCAACATCTATACCAACATCACAACCTGTAACCATTAAAGATTAAATTTTATTTTAGTCCATAAAATTGAATTTTCATATTAGAATTTGTTTTTAAAAGGAATAGAAAAATAATGCAAAGAAATGAATTAGAGCTATGAGGTGATATATTTTTAAGTCACATCATGATAAAATTATCACTCAGATAGATTTCAATGAAATCCTTTACATATAAAATATCATTATTTTATTTTATCTATATTTCTCTAAAAATAAATTTGTTTTTTAATTTTGAGATTTTGATTTTAAATTTTATTTATTTAATAATTAAATTATATTATTAATAGATATTAATAATGTGATATGCAAATGACTCATTAAATATAATATAAACATGTAAAAAAACTTTACACATATTTAAAATATCTATACTAATATAATATAAAACAATTTTTTTTAATTTATGTATAAAAAAATAATATAATATATATATATTTTATATATTATTAATATCATAAGATATATTATCGTATAGATTATGTAAAAAATAAAAAATATAACTGATAGCAAATTATTAAATAAATTTTTCGATTACTGAAATTTAATTAAAAACTATGATTTCCAATGAAGTTAAAATTTTTGAAAAACAAATCTAAAAGAGTAAAACATTATATTATGAGATCAGTCCAAAAATGATAAGATCATATTATGAAAATCAGTTATAAGCGGATGGTTTTAAAGCGAAAGAGGAGAAAATGATTATTGAATCGGAAAAACGGGGACTTTTTTTAAAAACAAGCATATCCTTTCGTGCCAAGCTGCTGGAGGATAAATATGCCATTAAAATACACAAACAGCTTTCAAACTTTTCTACGGGAAACAAGGCTATCCTGTTGCGTTTCTGCTCATCCAGTCGGTCTTAACCAATGCTTATATAAGGAAGGCTCTCATTTCTAAAAAAAATCTTACTTTTGCACAAATTTAAGCTTACTCTTTACAGTAAGATTACCAAAATGACAAGTGCGACTGCAGGACAGGTTATTACTTGCAAAGGTCAGTTGAAACTTCGTAAATCCATCATTTCAATTTGCATCTCAATGTTATTTGTTTAAAGCAAAGGAATTTTGCAATTTGTTTTCGAAAGCAGCTGCCGTGGCATGGGCGGCAGGGGAACCTCTGAAGATTGAACAAGTTCAAGTGGCTCCTCCACAGGCCAATGAAGTCAGAATCAAAATTCATTACACTTCCTTGTGTGGCTCAGACGTTATTTTCTGGCAAGCAAAGGTATGAGTAGTACTATCAATACCAGCAAGCTGAATGTTTCTTTAATCTGAATCTCAGTTCTGCTTTTCCTCTATTGCAGGGCCAAAATCCTGTTTTTCCGCGTATCTTTGGACATGAAGCAGCTGGGTAAGGCTCCCTTCGTATCTCATATCTCTAAAATAGAGATCTCACTCAATTTCAAATGGTAGTGGGAATTGAGGTATCTAGTTAGTTCAAATGTGTAACTAAGGTTAGTGAAGTACTCAATACCCAATTTCATCTAAAGTCTACAATCAATTGGGTAGAGTGCAAAAATCTGGCATATGGAAAATTCACTGTCAACAATTCATCACAGGAAAATTCACCACTATGACAATTCACCGTGCAAAAAAATTAATTGCATGAATTTTTGGCTATTAATTTTCTATGGCGGTGAATTGCTGGCGGTGGTGAATTTTCACATGGTGAATTGTTGACGGTGATTTTCCGTCGGTGAATGACTGACGGTGAATTTTCCTAGAGCCCAAAAAATCTATGTTATGTGTTGTTAATCCTTTGTTTGAAATCGCCTCAAGGAAGACATCAAACGGTTCTTTATATATTATAGTTGTGACATCTTTGACAAAGACTAAGCCAAATGCTCCAAAAATGTTGTGTTGAATGTTGTTGAAGCTCCTATTGGTGATGACAATGATGTTGGCAATGTTGTTGGTGATGACAAGGATGTTTGTAATATTGTTGGGGTTAAAAATAATGTTAGTACTACTATCATTGACAATAAGATTGATTTATCTTATATTGAAAGTGTTATAGGCTCCTTTTATGTTTGGGATGAATTTGATTTGAATTTTAATGACTTAGTCTAATGATGGTGTAGTGTGATTTCCTAGCAAAAGAGACATTTGTTTGTATGTGTGACAAATTTGAGTGGAGACTTATTCTATGCTCTAAATGAACTTTGCAAATTTGTTGATCTTGTGGAATTGTTTGTTTATTTCAGATTTTGTATGCTGTTGGTGATAGCTTTGTACATTGTTTGGTCCTTAAAATCTTAGGATTGTAAGATAGGTCCTAGGAATATTGATATCTAGTTTGATTATGGTTTTGAGATTGCGAGTTCTAGAGTTTTGTACAAATAGATATGGGTTCGCCATGCATGGTCATGATTTGGAGTGAGCACTAGAAGAGTGACTCATGATGGGCATCTATACATTGATTGTCCTTGATTATAGAGTGGTTGCATTGATGATTGGAGAGAGTAGATCCATCATTTTTGGAAGATGGCCATGAAGATGCCTCGAGTCATAAAGTGTTATAGCACATATTTTGGAAATTTTCTTTAAAATGTATGTTATGGGGGAGAAAGGATGGAATAATGACCATATTTTTGCCAATGTTCATTATAGGAGAAAATGAAGAATAATAAATATTAGTTTATGTAATCAATTGTTTGTTAATAAGTAGTTGTAGGTTTCAATTATTTTCCTAAACCTATATATAAAACAATATATTCTCATCGTATCATAAAGAATGAAAATAATAGAATATTTGGAAGTTTTATATCTTGAATTGTGCATTATGTAGATTTTTTAGTTTGATTATTGTTTTTTATATTTCTTCAATTTCAGATTTAAATTGTTGAAAGATTTTGTACCAATATTTCGGATCATATTATGTCATCAATCATCAGAATAATAGAGAGCTAAAAGAATGAAAATAATTATCCCAATGATGATTATGAAATGTGATCCAAAATATTGATACAAAACTTACACTCAACATATTAAAAAACAGTAATGATCTGAATCATTTTTAGTCAATTGGACCCAGTTGAAACGAATTGGCAATTTTGAATGGCAGGGTGGTAGAAAGTGTGGGGGAAGGAGTAAAACATCTCAAGGAGGGCGACCATGTACTGACTGTATTTACTGGGGAGTGCGGAGAATGCAGACACTGCGAATCAGAAGAGAGCAATCTGTGTGTCTTGCTGAGGGTTAACACGGACAGAGGAGTTATGATTACTGACGGCAAGGCGAGGTTCTCCATCAGAGGGCAATCCATTTATCACTTCGTGGGGACATCGACATTCAGCGAATACACCGTTGTACACGCTGGCTGTGTTGCCAAAATAAATCCTGCAGCTCCTCTCAACAAAGCCTGTCTTCTAAGCTGCGGTGTCTCCACAGGTACATCAACATAAATAGCTAATTGATATCACCAACTATTGTTCAATGTGTATTACACATTTAGTTACACTTATTGACTGAAATCAGGGATGGGTGCTACATTAAATGTGGCCAAGCCAAAGAAGGGTTCCACTGTAGCAGTATTCGGTCTTGGAGCTGTTGGGCTCGCGGTAAGCATTTACACTCTATTCAATTCTTGCATTGTGAAGAGAATTCTGGTAAAAGTTGTCTAGAGATTTTTAACAATCAAGGGGCGTTTGGATATTTTAAGAGTTCCTTCCAAACTTCTTGTGGAAGCTTCAAATCTCATATTTTAGTGCTGTTATTTCTTTTAAGGCCGCTGAAGGAGCAAGAATTGCTGGAGCTTCCCGAATTATAGGCATTGATTTAAATCCTGGAAGATTTGAGAAAGGTGTGAAGGATACTTTCATGCAAGGGTAGACTGAGAGTTTTATATTCAACCATGTTGCACTTTATCTTTTCACCAGAGTTTTTCTGATTGTTTGTTTTGCTTTCGTTTTCAGCAAAGCAATTTGGAGTAACGGAATGTATAAACCCAAAAGACCACCACAAACCTGTTCAACAGGTTTGTTAACCTCAATTTTTAAGTTGTTTTGATCACATACTTTGAGGTGCTCGATCAATTTTCAGGGAATACAAAGTTATAGTTTTTCCTAGAATCTATGGACATCACCCTTCTCTAATACCAAAATATAAAAATATTAATGAATTTCTCTTGCTTCGGCAGGTAATTGCTGAAAGAACTGGTGGTGGTGCAGACTACAGTCTCGAGTGCACTGGGAATGTTAATGCATCGATTCAGGCATTCGACTCCTGTCACGACGTATATCTTCTTCCCCTGTAGTAAGCATATGATGTTTCCATTACAGTTAAAAGAAGATGAATATGTTGCACAAACTAACTTGAAGTAAACTTTGTGTGTATTTAAAGGGGTGGGGTGTGACGGTTTTAGTAGGAGTGCCTCATTCCGATGCACTGTTCTCCACCAGTCCTCTGAATTTCCTGAGTGAGAAAACACTAAAAGGAACCTTTTTTGGGAACTATAAGCCCAGATCGGATCTTCCAGGTCTGGTGGAAAAATACATGAACAAGGTAAGCATTACAGATTTCAGTTTTTTATTCTCCCTGCTGTGCATTTTCGTTAAAGACTTTCCCAAAAAATTGTCTGCTCTTAATTTTCAAAGTTCAAGAATATTTTTTCTGGAAGGTAGACAAACATCTTTGAATACATCTCAAGTTACTAGTGCTAAATTAGCTGAGGTGGCTGTTTTTGGTGCAGGAGATTGAATTGGATAAGTTCATCACGCATGAAGTAGACTTTGCAGACATCAACAAAGCATTTGAGTACATGATGCAAGGAGAGAGCCTGAGATGTATGATCAACGTGAATACTCAGAGAATTGAGAAGACATGAGTGTTCTGGCGGTTTTTCTTTACACAGAGATTGTTAGAACTGTTGAAAGATGGCTTCGATTTTCAAGTGTTTTTTTAAGAACTTATCAGGGATTTAAAAACATAGTTAGTGATATGTAAGTTTTAATATTTGTTTGTCTGTAAATATTGCAAGGAAAATGCTCTTGTAAATCTTCACAAAGCTGAGCTTTGGAAATGGAATAAAAATTACGTATCTAAGATTTTTAGTTATTTTATATATTTTATACAGTTGGAATACTTTGCTTGTGTTTTTTTGTTTTTTTTTTAAATACTAGGTATTCAATCAAACAATCTAAATAATTGTATAATATTTTTATAATGTAAAATTTAATAATTAATATAATTTTTTTTCTTCAATGTATAATGTTTTTCTAATTTGAGATATAATATTGTTTTCCAATTTAAATAACAATAGAATATCTTATTGCTCATAACAAAAATAGCATTGCAAACTAAAAGTTACATTATTAAATATTAAAGATTAACATAAATGATGATAACCAAAATCAATAAACATACAAATTATGCATTTATAACAAGTTGATATAATAAGTAGGAATTGAAGAATCCAATAGTTTGTCTTGTTGAATTTATTTGAATTAATTATTACAAAGAAACAAAATAAAAAACTAGATGCATGGTTTTTCTAATACATGTCATTTATTATAAAATATTAGTGAAATGGTGGTTTATAATTGATTTTCTTATCAAGTTTTAATTAAATTAATTTTTTAAATAAAAATAATTGAGACTGATTTAATTTGGGTGGGGGCTTTGATTCGATTGGCTAGAGCATCTTATTGCAAGTAAGGGGCCATGAGGTCCAGTCTCATCCCAACCTCATGGTACTAAAGGGTGTCTTGCACCAACATCAGTTATGTGAAAAAAATTTACCAACACTACAATTTATCTACCCTCAAATACTCATCCTTCTCAACACTTATGGTGTTGGAATTAAAAAATTATTATTCCTAGGTTAGATCCTCTATTTTCAAAGGTATACAAGCAATTTTTAATGCCAAAGAATGGTTTACTTTTGGGAATCATGAAATAGGTTACCTGGTATTTTCATTTTGGTATTTCCCATCGCATAACTTCATAATTCCTATGCCCCTATTCATCTTTACTTCTTTTACTTTTCTTATTTCATGATTTTTAATATGTTAATGGATATGTTTTTGATTGAAATATTTTTGAGTGATAATTTTATCATCATGTGACTTAAAAATGTATCACCTCATAGCTCTAATTCATTTCTTTGCATTATTTTTCTATTCCTTTTAAAAAAAAATTGTAATATGAAAATTCAATTTTATGGATTAAAATAAAATTTAACCTCTAATGGTTACATGTTGTGATGTTGGTACAAACGTTGCTCTCCCATGTTGATGGAGAATTTAGTTGTTACCGGTTGCATTGATGGTTCAAATGTAGAGCATTGTCATCCAAAAGATGATGGGTGGATCCTCTATTTTCAAAGGTATACAAGCAATTTTTAATGCCAAAGAATGGTTTACTTTTGGGAATCATGAAATAGGTTACCTGGTATTTTCATTTTGGTATTTCCCATCGCATAACTTCATAATTCCTGTGCCCCTATTCATCTTTACTTTTTTTACTTTTCTTATTTCATGATTTTTAACATGTTAATGGATATGTATTTTGATTCAAATCTTTCTGAGTGATAATTTTATCATCATGTGACTTAAAAATGTATCACCTCATAGCTCTAATTCATTTCTTTGCATTATTTTTATATTCCTTTTAAAAAAAAATTGTAATATGAAAAATCAATTTTATGAATTAAAATAAAATTTAACCTCTAATGGTTACATGTTGTGATGTTGGTAAAAATGTTACTCTCCCATGTCGATGGAGAATTTAGTTGTTACTGGTTGCATTGATGGTTTAGATGTAGAGCATTGTCATCCAAAAGATGATGGGTGGATCTAGAGGTAAAGAGGAAAAAGTGTAATCATCAACTTCATATGGCGTTGACATCCTCCGAAAAAGGGGGAAAGATGGAATCTTAAGTCTTGTTAATGTTGGTGGCACTAGAATAGATTTGGTTTTTGATAGTGGCATCATGAACACTAGGAAGCAATTTAAATGGTCCAATTTGACCATTTCTGAATAAAATAGATGCAATTGTGAATTTGTGTGGAGAAGATCCCTCCTCTGTGGTGTGGTCCAAGCTAAAATTTTTCACCACCTAAAAGCTTAGGTAACAAAAAATAATAATAAAAAAATTTAATAGTTAATGATTTTAGCATTCCAAACTTTGTTCTTAAATTGATAAAAAAAAGTAATGATTTTTTTTTAAAAAAATTTAAAAATTATAGGAATAAACTTCATCAAAAGTTCTACATTCATTAGTTTACATCATTTTGAAATTCAAAACTTAAAGACCTCTTTTATGTGGTTGAAGTTCAATTTTTTTTTTGTTGTTGGCTGATTCCTTTATAAAGTGTGACACAGGATTGTGCTTTTACCCTATTAAATTTAATTTTTTGGCTTGGACCCTTATAGTGGGAATTTACAAGATGGAAAAGTAAGTTCATAGCCATCTAATACAAATTATAGCTTCAAATTCAAACATACTAAATAAATAGGTTTGATCAAGTTAGGAACAACCCAAAACCTTGGAGTTATTTCCTAAAATCCTCCCCTATTCTTTTAGGTTATAGGGCCATCCTTCACCCAAGGATTACTTACATAACTACTTCCAAAAGGTATCAAAGTCTTATGTAGTTATCTTCACCTTAAGTTCTCAACTAACATACACATAGATTCATATACTCATGGTTTTGTGACCACTCAAAAAACTTTCCTTATGGAGTTGAAATAGAAAGAATATTATGAAAGGAAAGTTATAAAAGTATTTAAGATCAAATCATGTAATAAATCAATATTTATCAATACACATTCCAAATCAAACAATAACTTTCTAAATTAATTAATTAATTAAAAAACTCAAAATTCTTAGATTACTAATGCATATCCTCAAAATTATTCTTTTTAATCATTCCTAAAAATTAGTTATGTTTAGTGGTAAGTACAAAAACTCACCAATTCCAAGTCTAGCAAAATTTTACTAAAAAAAATCCTAAGGATATTGAAATCTTAAATTAGACTTTATTACCATGATTTTTCATAGTTCAACATAAACATCTTAGAATCCCTAAGAGGCTC
Organism: Sequoia sempervirens; assembly: GCA_007258455.2. Taxonomy (NCBI): domain Eukaryota; kingdom Viridiplantae; phylum Streptophyta; class Pinopsida; order Cupressales; family Cupressaceae; genus Sequoia; species Sequoia sempervirens. The sequence goes on from VDFB02281492.1 coordinate 525,546,769, forward strand.
ATCTTATTAACACATAGGCTAGGTTATTTTTTTTATTAACAATAAATTCTCCTTTTTAGCTAATAAATATTGTGGCCATTATTATATAAAACTCATAATACTAAAAAAAATAGTAGTAATAATAACACTTTTATTGCCCTTGTCCCTAAGGACAATGAGTTTGTTTCTATAGTTGATTTGTACCTTATTAGTTTGTATAATATCATTTATAATGTTTTCTCTAATATCATTTTTTTTTATCTAATTTGATCTCTCTAACCAAATTTTTTTCATCCCTAGTAGAAAAATTATCGATAATAATATCACTACTCGTGAGATTCTACACTTTATGGACAAGAGTCAAAAGTAAGGTATATTTCTTAATATGGATATTTCTAAATCTTATGATTTGGTCTATGGAAGATGTATGATGAAATTTATAGATTCTAGTTTAAGAGTAGTGGGTTGAGACTCACCCATATACACATAAAAAAGACTAGGAGTTATATAAATGGAATACTAAGCATCTAGGACACTACCAAGGTCTAGCATTAGGGGAGAGGGGCCCATAGTGGAGCGGGGTCCAATAGTGGAGATAGAAGTAGTCTTTAGTGGGCTCCATAGTGGAGCACCTTAATATCCAATTGTAAAACACTTTTTATCCATAAAGTACACAAACTGACAAATTAGGTGATGCCACATTAGCACACCAATAAAACATGATTTAGTGCACCACTATTAGTCTCACTTTGTTTTTTGGGTCTTTTAGGATACCTTAATAAAAAGCATGTTGATGTGGCATCATATTTGATGATTTGGCCCTAAAACGAAATATAGAAACATGTGTGTTGTCAAATAAACTGTTGTACAAAATTGGAAGTGATTTGAATTTTTCATGTAAAAAATTTATAAAGTCAAAGTTAGGGTGCTCCACTATAGGCCACTCTCCCCTAGTTTTGTAAAGATTGGGTAGGTGATGCATCTTAAGGATGCAAGTGGATACAATTAATTATTGGAATTTTATTCTATCGAATGGAAAGGGATATTATTTTAAAAATGGTCTAGTTTGGTTGTGCTTGGAAGCTAGGAAGCATCAATATTTATTTTCATAATATTTAGTAAGGTTTATTTGTTGATCATTAGAGTCTATAGGTACTTTTGAAGTGTTTATGCTCAGAACTAGAGAAATTATGACATGTTTTATTTTCATTCCATGTTCACTTACAAATATATCTTATTATGAAGTTGATAATTACCCCAATTTAGTTCCTCATCTAACTATAGATAATATTTAATATTAAATTTAATAAATAAAACAAAGTATAATATATTATCAAATATAAACATTAAAAAAAAAATCTATAAATCACAATGCATATCTATTAACCTGAATAAAATCATAAAAGAAAAAGGGTAAAAAGGAAAACAAATAGTGGCATAGGAATCAAGAGGTTATGGATTGAATTGAAAGGGAGAGACCAAAATTAAAAGCCTAGCTATCCTATAACATGGTGCCCAAAAGGAAACCATGACTTTGCATTAAAATTTTCTTGTATACCTTTGAAAATAGAGCTTCTAGCCTAAATATGAATTTTTAATTCAAACACCATAAGAGTTGAGGAGAATGAGTAAATTTGTGGCTCAAACTTGTATATTTTGAGGGTAGAAAAAGAGATAAGAAAATAGGGCATGTGAGAGAATAAAAAGAGGGTGTGGCTAATTGAGAGTGTGTTACAACAATTTTTTCGAGTCTAAGGACTATTTTGGATACTCTATTAATAGGTTATTGTATTCATACTATTAGTTTGTATTTTTTAGTTTATTAGGTCTATATCTAAGTAAAATGTTAGAATATGAGGTTAGAATACCTTGGATTCACTCTTTGAATTTCTATTGATACATTTTGTTTTGGATGATATTTCCTCATGTTTCCCTTTTTATGTGATGTTATTTTTAGCTAATTTACCTCATTTTTTAGCCAATTGCATGCAATAGGGATTTCTTTTACTCCAATTTCTTGAATAATCTTTATATAGTTACCTTTTCTATACATAATTCTTTTCATATTCTTAACAAAATGTTGACATTTTTAGATACTCCATTAGCTACATCTCCCACTCTCATTTCCATATATTTTATTAAGTACATTATTCTCATATTTTATATTTTATTTTATTAAGTGTTTATCATAGTCTCACACAATCAACTATGAATATATTTCCATTTTATGGTCTATGTAGGTTGAAACGCCAAATTTCAAATTTGAGTCTTAAACTATATTGACAAAAAGCAAACAATCAACCTATTTTTTTTAAGCTACATGTATTTTGATGTCTTTTTCTCATGGAAGTTTCACATGTCTTCTTTCTTATTATGTTTCAATATTTTAAATTAATTTATTTTTATATAATTTATTTTATGCTACAGGATCTAGGTTATTGTGCCACATTGTTGAGTTACTATTATTTCTTTCTAATTTTGGTAGTAAGCAAGTTATTTTTATTTTACAAATTATTTATCTGTAAACTATACATTTATATGTGGAAGGGATCATAGTGTATTTAAACACTATCTCAATCACATTGTCATTTGAAAATCATTACAATATTTTCCAAATTTTCATTTTGTTTAAATTCTCAATCTTTCCAATAATTTATTAGGTTCTCTTTATACTCTTTTTTTTTTCTAATTTTTCCTCATTTTAAAGCTAAGACACAATATTTTAGATTAAATCAATCTATATTAATCTTATTTAAAATTTAATTTAATTAAAACTTGATAAGGAAATCAATTATAAACCACCATTTGACTAATATTTTATAGCAAATGATGTGTATTAGACAAACCATGTCTAATATTTTATATTGTTTCTTTGTATTAATTAATTCAAATAAATTGAAGAAAGACTATTGGATTTTTGATATTCCTACTTATTATATCAAGTTTTTAAGAATGCATAATTTGTATGTTTATTGATTTTGGTTATCATCATTTATGTAGATCTTTAGTATTTAGTTGTTCAACTTTTATTTAGTTTACAATGCATACTATTTTATTTTTAATATGAATAATAAGATATTTTATTATCATTATCATTATTTATTTATTTATTTATTAGACTGTGACCTCATGACCTCTTGCTACAAGAGAATGCTTTAGTCAATCGAAGTAAACCACCCACCCCAAATATTTTATTATTATTTAAATTGTTGATGTACTCATAGACGTACACATGGCTTACTTAAGCCTACTTAGGTGTCTTTACGCTTAGGTGTCAAGGAAATGGTCTTTGACACCTCATGTATCTTTGTGGGTGGTTAGGAGTCTCACCCTATCTTTGTGGGTGGTTATCCGCCACCACTCCATGTTGAAGGAGTCTTTCCCTTTATTCATGGGTGGTTAGGAGTCTCAACCTATTTTTGTGGTTGACCTTTTGCCACCACTCCACTGCTATCCACAATTTGTGGATCTTGACTTCCTTGTACTTTCTTATTTAAGATTGCTCTCCCTATCAATCTAATAAGCTGGTTTTTACATCATTTTATACTTGTGTAATATCTCCTTGATCCTAAAATCCTTCATAAACTAAATAAATATATTTATCTTTCCAATTATAAAATTATAATACATTCTATACAAAAATATTATATTGAATAAATTTTTTATTCCAATCCCAAAGCTCACCTTTGTCAAGATTCACAAGCATGTTCTCCTTTCAATATTTACAGACAAAGAAATCTTCAAACTTACATATCAGTAACTAGGTTTTTAAATCCCTGATAAGTTCTTAAAACAAAAAAACAGACAATCGAAGCCATCTTTCGACAGTTCTAACAATCTATGTGTAAACCAAAACCTTCAAAACACTCAAGTATTGTCCATCCTCTAAGCATTCACGTTAAGCACACATCTCAGGCACTCTCCTTGCATCATGTACTCAAATGCCTTGTTGATGTCTGCAAAGTCTACTTCGTGCGTGATGAACTTTTCCAATTCAATCTCCTGCACCAAAAACAGACACCTCATCTAATTTGGCACTAGTAACTTTAGATGTATTCAAAGATGTTTCTCTACCTTTCAGAAAAAAGATTCATGAACTTTGAAAATTAACAGAAGATAATTTTTTTCAAGAGATTTTAACTGAAGTACAGCAGGGAGAACAAAAAGCTGAAATTTGTAATGCTTACCTTGTTCATGTATTTTTCCACCAGACCTGGCAGATCCGACCTTGGCTTATAGTTCCCAAAATAGGTTCCTTTTAGTGTTTTCTCACTCAGGAAATTCAGAGGACTGGTGGAGAACATTGCATTGGAATGAGGCACTCCCACTAAAACCGTCACACCCCACCCCTTTAAATGCATACGAAGATTAACTCTAGTTAGTTTGTGCAACATATACATCTTCTTTTACTGTAATGAAAACATCATTTACTAACTACAGGGTAAGAGGATATACGTCGTGACAAGAGTCGAATGCCTGAATCTCTGCATTAACATTCCCAGTGCATTCGATACTATAGTCTACACCACCATCAGTTATTTCAGCAATTACCTGTTAAAGCATAAGATATTCATTAATATTTTTATATTTTGATATTAGAGAAGGGTGATCTCCATAGATTCTAGGAAAAACTATAACTTTGTATTCCCTGAAAATTGATCGAGCATCTCAAAGTATGTGAACAAAACAACATAAAAATTGAGGTTAACAAACCTGTTGAACAGGTTTCTGGTGGTCTTTTGGGTTTATACATTCCGTTACTCCAATTTCCTTTGCTGAAAACGAAAGCAATACAAACAAGGACAAAAACATTGGTGACAAGATAAAGTGCAACATGGCTGAATATAAAAATCTTAGTCTACCCTTGCATCAAAGTATCCTTCACACCTTTCTCAAATCTTCCAGGATTTAAATCAATGCCTATAATTCGGGAAGCTCCAGCCATTCTCGCTCCTACAGCAGCCTTAAAATAAAAAACAGCTCTAAAATAAGAGATTTCAAGCTTCCACAGTTGACAATTATGGAAAATAGAAGTTTGGAAGGAACTCTTAAAATATCAAACGCCCCCTGATTGGAATTCTATTCACATTGCAAGGATTAATTAGAGTTTGCAAATATATGTTATACTTACCCCAAGCCCAAGCTCCAAGACCGAATGCTGCTATAGTTGAACCCTTCTTTGGTTTGGCCACATTTAATGCAGCACCCATCCCTGATTTCACTCAATAAGTGTAACTAAATGTAGAAGACACATTGGGCAATACTTGGTGATATCAATTAGCTATTTACGTTGACGTACCTGTGGAGACACCGCAGCTTTGAATACAGACTTTGTTGAGAGAAGCTGCAGGATTTATTTTGGCAATAGAGCCAACGTGTGCAACGGTGTATTCACTGAATGTCGATGCCCCCAGGAAGTGATAAACGGGTTGTCCTCTGACGGAGAACCTCGACTTGCCATCACTAATCATAACTCTTCTCTCTGCGTTATTTCTTAGAAAGTCACACATATTGCTCTCTTCTGATTTACAGTGCCTGCATTCTCCGTACCCCCCAGTAAATACAGTCAGTACATGGTCGCCCTCCTTGAGATGTGTTACTTCTCCCCCCACACTTTCTACCACCCTGCCATTCACAATTGTCAATAGAATATAGTCCTTTCAACTGGGCCCAATTGACTAAAAATAATTCAGATCATTACTGTTTCTGTTTCTGATTTATGTTGTGTTAAGTTTTTTTAATCAATATTTAGGATCACAATAGAGAGTTTAAATAATAGAAAGAATTATCTTGATGATAATTTACAGTATATGATTGGAAATATTGATAAAATACTTTCAACAATTTAAACCAGAAACTGTAAGAATATAGAAAGCAATGATGAAACTGAAAGAATATAGAAAGCAATGATGAAACTGAAAAATCTGCATAATGCACAAAAGAAGATATAAAACTTAAAAGTATTCCATTACTTTCATTTTCTATTACATTCTGAGAATACATTGTTGTATATATAAATTTAAAAATATATAATTGAAACTTACAACTACTTATAAACAAATGATTAATTACATAAATTAATGTTAATTATCCTTCATTCTCTCCATAATGAACATTGGAAAAAAGATGCTCATGTTATTCCATCATTTCTCTTCCATAATAAACATTTTCAAGAAAATCTCCAAAAATTGTGCCATATCACTTTCTTGACTCAAGGCATGTCCCCGGTCATCTCCCAAAAATAATAAATCTGCATTCTTCAATCATTGATGCAGCCACTCTACAATCAAGGTTGATCAACTATATGTTACCATCTTAAGTTACTCTTCTAGTGCTCACTCCAATCAAAGATGATCAAACTATAGTTGAGGGTGATCCTACAATAGTGGTTTACAATTTTTGGCCAAACTAGACACTGAAATTATTATTTTTAACTAAATCTTCACATTCGGACACTTATAGTAGCTAAAGCGTGAATAATTTGAAGATGATGCAAACTAGAGTCTCGTCACATTTTGTCTATAGATTCTAAAAATATTTTTTTCAAAATTTTTGGAATCAGATTGCACTTCTTTTTCCATCTCCCACGAAAATTAATTTTTTTTCAAAAAACAACATTTTTAAAAAGTGATGCATACCGTATAACGCATAACTTTTTTTCCATGAAGGATAAAATTCTAACTCTTTTGAATTTAGATTCGTAACTCTAATATCTAGTGCTTCCACTTGGTTAGATAGTATTTTATTGAATATTTTTTCTTTAATCAAGTTTCGAACTCAAACCAATTACAATTCAGACATAATGCGACCGTATAACGCATAACATTTTTTCTATATATCGAATTTTATTTTTTTTGGATCAAGGACTTCAATATCTGGTGCACTCATATTTTTCAATTTTTTTTTTTGATAATCTGCAATTTTTCCACATGTGCAGAATAGAGACCTTCATTTTCGATGAAAAACCTATGTTTAATAAAACTAAAAAAACAAATACATAATAAAAACAAAACATATTAAAATTATATTCATTGGATAGCTTGTTCTGAGGACTACCTGATTCCAGTTGGGTTTGTGAAGATTCATCCATTTTCATCCTCAACTCGAGCTCAAGTGCCAAAATTCAGGGTTTTTTGTGTCTCAGGTGGGGATGAGGAATAAGGGGGGTTCGAATGAACCCTTAAGGGTTCGAGTGAACCTCTAAGAGTTCACTCAACTAGGGTTCATTCAAACCCTGGTTCATTCGAACCCCCCTTTTATAAGGGGTTTTGTTGGCTTTTTGGCGGGAAAGCATTAAAAGGGTTTGCCCGAACCCAAGTTCTAGCAAACCCCTAATGGGTTCGGTCAAACCAACAGGTTCGTACGAACCCCTAAAATCAAGTTTTTTTCCATGCATTCATTTTTTGTGATTTTCCTTCCTCGCTTAAATTGTAAACCACTATTGTGGCTTCACCCTTGACTATCATGAGTCACTCCAAATCATGACCATGCATGGTCAACTCTTCTCTATCCATCCAAAACAATAGGACATGCAATCTCAAAATCTTAATCAAACTGGATATCAATAATCTTAGGACCTATCCTATATCTTGCAATTTTTAGGATAAAAAAATGTACAAAGTTATCACCAACAACTTATACAAAACCTGAAATAAACCAAAAATTCCACATTCAGATCAACAAATTTGTAAAGTTCCCTTTGAAACATGGGTGATCCCACAATAATGGGTTACAGTTTTTGGCCAAACTTGACATTAAAATCAGGATTTTTCACCATACATTCACTTTCTTACACCTATAGCAGCTAAACCATTAAGGTTTTGAAGATGAATCAAACAAGTTATTTGTTAGATATTTTGTGTAGATTCTAATTATATTTTCTTAAAAAAATTAAAAAATAAATTGTGAATCATTTTATGTAATTTTTAATAACTTATTTTTCTACTAATCAACATATTTATAAAGTGATGTTTACTTCGGCCCACGTAACTTTTTTTATAGATAGGATACAATTCTAATTTTTAAAATATAAATTTTTCACACCAATATCTAGGGAATGCATATTTTTCATAATTTTTTGTTACATATATATTTTTTAATTAATTTTCCAAGTTAGCGTAATTATAATTTGGATAGAGGTGTACTTCGGCCTGCATAACTTTTTTTGTATTCATTTGAATTAACTTATTCTTTTTTTGTTGGAATAAGGACATCAATACCTAGTGCACATGTATTTTTTAGAATTTTTGTTCTCTATTTTTCTATGTTTTCGTATGTGTGAAATAAAGAACTTGATGTTCATTGAAAATCCTACATTCACAAGAAATAAAAAAATATAATAATCAAATTAAACATATTTAAAATTATACTTTTTGGAAAGCTTATAATAAGGGCTGCAAGCTTACAAAACATAAATTTTAAATGAATTCATTTGATCACCCAAAAGGTAAATTAAAAGTGGTTTTTTATCAGCATTTTGATACATGTAGAGGAGACTCAATTATAGGTATGGTTTAAATCTAACAAAGTTCTATCCAAGGGGGTTTGATCAATCCCTCTTTAATTAAAATAATTTAAATGGAACCTTTAAAGGCATAAATCATTGTATTTTCTAAAAATATGTGATTTCAGGCAAAAATTAGGATGTCCCAAAAAGTGTAACCCATTATTGTGGCAGCACCTGCATACATCATTCATCTTTGTAAGTCTCCACTCAAATTTGGCATACATACCAACAAATGTCTCTTCTACAAGGAAAACACACTCTAACAACATCATTAAAATAAATTATAAAAATTCAAATCAAATGAATCTCAAACCTAAAAGGAATCCATAAAACTCTCAAGTTAAGAAAAATCAATCTTATCATCAACAATAGTATTGCCAACATTATTTTTGTCACCACCAATATTACCAACATCCTTGTCATCACCATAAAAATTATTAGCATCATTATTATCACCAAGAGGAGCCTCAACAACATTCAACATAGCCTTATTTGGAGTAGTTGGCTTAATCTGTGACAAAGATGTCACAATAGGAACACTTTTTTGATTGAACCAATTTAACACTTATAGACGAAGATTTTTGATGGGTTTCAAATACTTTCGAACATAAGACCCAACAATGCCCTTATGACCAAGGCCACATTTTCTTTTGTTTATTTTCTAAGATTCCTGAACTCTCACAATGGACTTTTCACTTTCTTTTTGTGTTCAAGTACTAGAAGAAGGAATCTTTTGTTCAACGTCATTTTTCTATGTTAAGGCATCAAATGTTTGATCTTGCAACCTATTTATTTCTCATTGTAACAAAATGTATTGACCACAAAACTCCATAAAAGTAAGCTGAAAGAGCCTCCAACATTCTATATTCAATTATAAATACAAATTCCCATTACCAATAACAACCAACCAATCAGACCAATCAAACTTACCCAGCTAGTTCATGTCCAAAGATTCGTGGAAAAAAAGGATTTTGGCCCTGCAATAGAGGAAAGAAAAGTAGCGCTGAGATTCAGATCAGAGAAAATTTCAGCTTGTTGGTATTGACAGTACTAGTTATACCTTTGATTGCCAATAAATAACGTCTGAGCCACACACGGAAGTGTAATGGATTTTGATTCTGACTTCATTGGCCTGCAGAGGTGCCACTTGAATTTCTTCAATCTTCAGGGGTTCCCCTGCCACCCATGCCACGGCAACTGCTTTCCAAAACAAATTGCAATATTTCTTGGCTTTAAACAAATAACATTGAAATGCAAATTGAAATGCAAATTGAAATGATGGATTTACTAACTTTCAACTGACCTTTGCAAGTAATAACCTGTCCTGCAGTCGCACTTGTCATTTTTGTTAATCTTGCTATAAAGAGTAAGCTTAAATTTTTGCAAAAGATGATATTTTCAAAAATTAAAGCCTTCCTTATATAAGCATTGGTTCAGACCGATGGCTGGATAAGTTTGAAAGCTGTTTGTGTATTTTATCGGCATATTTATCCTCCAGTAGCTTGCCGCGAAAGAATATGCTATTTTTTAAAAAAATCCTCATTTTTCCAATTCAATAATTATAACTCTCCAATTATAACTGATAGTTGAATTTTTTAGTTGGAGATAAAGATCAGAGCTTTGCACTCAACAAAACTTGATTTCTGGTGGGCTCGTGCCTAATCTTTCAACTTCATCAGTAGATCAGGATCTATTGACTTAGCTGATTTTCATAATATGATCTTTATCATTTTTGAACTGATCTCATAATATAATTTTACTCTTTTAGATTTGGTTTTTCACAAAATTTAAAACTATCTTCATGAAACATCATAATTTTTAATTAAATTTTAATAATTGAAAAAATTATTCAATAATTTGTTTTCATATATCTTTTGATTTCATTATTTTTATATAATCTATAAGATAATATGTATATTAATAATATATAAACTAATATATAATATTATTTTCATACATAAATTAAAAAATAATTGTTTTATATTATATTAATAATATAATTTAATAATTAAAATGTTAGTCTATTCTACTCTAATTAGACTAACTTAAGTCTAGTTAGGTATTGGATTTGACTGTTGAATGATTCCCCATGAGGTTTCAAGGTTTCTAAGGTGACTTGAGAGGTGTCCAATCCCTCTTACACCTCACCCTTGTATAGAGAGAACAACTCATCGCCATTGCAGGATGATGAGTCCTCTCTTCAATCCATGGCATGTGTGCCTACTCTCATGCCATGTGTTTCTATTCTTGTGGCTTATGGTTGCTCATCCACATGCTATATATTGATGGTTTGAATTCACTATTCAATGAGGTCAGCTAATATAATTTCATGTTTTGTTGATGTGCTTGTTTCTCATCTCCTAGATCCTCCTACTTTCTAATATGGTATCTGGTGTATGTTGCTCCAAGATTTGCTTGCACTAACCAACTAGAAGACTTTTCTCAATCTCCACCCAAGAACCTGATGGCTTCAAGGTTCTAATTTGACTTAGATCATTAACTAAGCCTTCCTCTAACTCTATTTCAAGAGTCACTCTCCTTGTGCTACACCTTGGAGGATTCAACACCATTTGGAACTTGCAATCTTCTTCCAACACTTAGAAGGATCTAAGTGTCAACTTCATTGTCTGACTTGAACTCTTTGTAGGGGAGTTAGAAACTCTGTTTTCTTGCATTTCACATTCAATTGAATGCATCTTGAAAGTTCTTTAGCTTTCAATTTACCTGATCTCAAGATCTTGCCTTGAAGTGGCCTATTCCCTTGTAGCCCTTACCACTCAGTTTTCTGCCTTTTGTTCTTAAACTTGTCACACAACCTATCAAATAAACTTGATTTCCTGATACCCTTTTTGGAATTTTAAATCTTTCATAGGGTTTCAGATCTCTGTCTCTACCATACAATAGGTTCCTACAATCAAGGAGGATTAGGGCTAATAGGCCTAATACTTGGGGTTTCACTGGTTTTTGATTCAAATCTACCTCTAATGGATTGATTGATGCTTCAATCCTTATGGCATGTGAGAATCTTATCTAACTCTACCTGAAGCCATACGGATTTCGTACAGTGGTCTCTTCCCCTGCCTAAGTTCTTCACTATTCCTCTCTCAAACTCCTAACCGGGCAGTCCTAGCTCGCCTAGGGTTTGAGTTTAAAAAAATTTGCTCCATTCCCTACCCTCCCTACTACTAAATATTTAAAATAGACTGGCTCCTCTCCCATATTCAACCAATCTCAGGAAAACCCCGTGGTCAGTGTTTATGGGGGAGCCATTCTAAGTTTGACTGCACAAAACAGAAATAAAAACCCTTACACTCTAATCAATGGATACAAAGCACTAAAACTACTCAAAGCAAATTGCTTATAAAAAGAAAGATACTCAAAACTACTCTGTAAACACAAATACAATGTTGTTTCAGTATATACAACTTTGATATCCCTGTTTCTCAAGATGCACGGGTAAACACAGGAAATGCAGAAATTTCTTTTTCCACACAAAGCCAAAACTTGTTTACAATCTATCTAACTGCTCTCTACGAGCCATCACACCTATTTGGGATGCCTTTACCATATTTCAAGGGAAGTTGCTCGACCACTTACTCCTTATTTCAAGGGATTCCAATCCACCTAAGTTGCATGCAATTCCACAACTGTTGTCATGCAACTTTTACAACAACTTTGCAACTTCCATCATTGTGTCATGATCCTAAATCTTAGGACCTCTAACACCTTGATTTTGAACCATCAACTTTTTCAACTACCTCTTGGCATCTTCTAACAACGAGGATGTGATTATAACATGTTTAAGGCTCAACCTTCTAACATAAACTGTCCAAAGCTAAATAAAGCAACATTTAACAATAATGATAACCTAATGATGACTTTAGTCCTAGTGACTAACTCATCCCACACAAACAAGACCTTCTAAGGTCCAAATCAAACTCACTAATACCCTGATTTGGCTAAGATCATGTACAAGCCAAAATTATTTACAAACAAGGTGGAGGTCAGCCTAGGTGCTCCTACACCATCCTCCCCAAAATAGAAAATTTCAATCCACCCTTGGATTGAGCAAGTTGAGATCAATGCCCAACTTCTTGAACTCTGCCTCCTTGATCCACACTACATCAGTATCAGGTTGGTCATGCCTCTTAATCAGATGTTCTTTGTACTCCTTGGTTCTAGTTTTCTTGTAAACCCTGGTATCCAATATCTTGTCAGCTTGTTTGACCGTAGTGGAGGGCAGTTTAAGTTCTTCCACATCTTGGGTGACTTCATGGATGGTCTGATGCATGTTTAGTGGTGGTCCTTTGTAGTGTACAAGATCTGCAACATGAAAAATAGGGGACAGTCCACTGTCATCTGGTAATTGCACCTTGAAAGCATTACTTCCATACTTCTCCAAGATAAGACAGGGACCTATCCTCTTCATTTGCAACTTATGAGGAACTCCTTTCTGCAGTCTAGACTTGTTCAAATGCACCATTACTAAGTCTCCAACATTGAATTGAACTTCTTTCCTATGCTCATCCACCTTGGTCTTATGCTTCATGGTGTTTTCTGCCAATGTTTTTCTCTGTATCATGTATCTCTTGCATTGCATAGGCAAAGTCATCAGCATATCCACTCCCTTTGACTCCATCCTTCAACTCTCTCAGCTCATAAACACCTCTAGGGTGCAGTCCATAGACAATTTCAAAGGGACTCTTCCTTGTTGATCTGTTGACAGTATCATTATAGGCATATTCAGCTTGCCCAATCAACTAATCCCATTGTTGACCATACTCCTTGGTCAAGCATCTTAAGAGATTTCCAAGTGTCCTATTCACAACTTCGGTCTAACCATTAGTTTGTGGATGGTATGCAGATCCAAAGGATAAATTGGTGCCCATTCTTTGCCAAAGAGTCTTCCAAAAATGACTCATAAACTTAGTATCTCTGTCTGATACAATGCTGATTGGTAATCCATGAATCCTTACTATCTCTTTAAAGAAAAGAGAGGCTATTTGACTAGCATCATTGGTTGTTTTACATGGCACAAAGTGAGCCATTTTACTGATTCTGTCTACAACCACATAAACACTGTCCATACCTTGCCTTGTCTTGGGTAACCCAACTACAAAGTCCATACTCAAACATTCCCATGGCCTAGTAGGAATAGGCAGTGGCTGGTATAGGCCTACATTTGAAGAAGTACCTTTGGCCTTTTGACACACTACACAACTCTCCACATACCTCCTGACATCTAAGTTCATTCTTGGCTAATAGTAAAACCTTTGGACCAGTTCCTGAGTTTTGGTGATCCCAAAATGACCACTCAATGCACTGTTATGTTTTTCTTGTATCAAGTTCTCCCTAATAGAACCTCTAGGAACACATAGTTGATTCCCTTTAAACAAAAGATCACTTTGTAAGGTATATTCAACATATTTTCTATGAAAATGATTCTTGTACTCAACACATACCTTATAAATATCTATAAAATCTTCATCATCTGCATATAGATCCTTGAAATGATCTATCCCCATGCTCTTCAACTGAATTTCTTGAATGGTGAGGACTCTTCTACTCAAGGCATCTGCCACTTTGTTGAGATTTCCCTTCTTATGCTTGATATTGAAGGTGTAAGCTTGCAAGTACTCCACCCATTTCATGTGCCTGTGACTCAACTTCTCTTGTGAATTCAGGAAACTGAGTGCTTGGTTGTCTGAATACACAATGAATTCCTTGGGAAGAAAATAGTGCCTCCACTTCCTTAGAGCTTGGACCAATGCATACATCTCCAGGTCATAAGAAGAATACCTCTTCTTGGCTTCACTTAACTTTTCTGAATGAAAAGCCACCGGTCTGCCCTCTTGACTGAGAACAGCTCCAATAGCTACATTGCTTGCATCACATTCAATGGTGAATAGCTTCTCAAAGCTTGGCAACACCAAAATAGGTTGGGTAGCTATCTTTTCCTTCAGCAACTCAAAACTCTTGTTAGCTTGCTCATTCCATACAAACTTAGTCTTCATTCCTCCTTTTATGGTATCCAACATAGGAGCACAAATAGCACTAAACTGTTTTATGAATTTCCTATAATATTGAGCAAGACCATGGAAGCTTCTAACCTCTGTTGCTGTCTTTGGAGTAGGCCAATTGAGGATGGCTTCCACTTTGCTGCTATCCATCTTCAAGTTGCCATGTGATAGCACAAATCCAAGGTACACCAGCTCTATTTTGATGAACTCACACTTTTCCAAATTGATCATCAGCTTCTCCTCCTGCAACTTCTTGAAAATCAATTCTATATGTTGGAGGTGCTCTTCTCTTGTTCTTCTATAGATTAGTATATCATCAAGATACACTACTACAAATTTGCCAATGTAGTCTTTGAGGATTTCATTCACGAGTCTCATGAATGTGGAGGGGGCATTAGACAGTCCAAATGGCATAACTAGCCACTCATAGAGACCCTCATTGGTTTTGAAGGTTGTTTTCCACTCATCTCCCTCATCTATCCTAATTTGGTGATAACCACTCTTTAAATCATCTTGGTATAGTACCTAGCTTCACCTAGACAATACATGAGATCTTCAATCCTAGGGATGGGGAACCTATACCTGATGGTTATCTCGTTTATTGCCCTGGAATCAGTACAAAGCCTCTATTCTCCTCCCTTATTAGGTGCTAAGACAGTGGGTACTGCACATGGACTAATGCTTTTCCTAATGAGACCTTGGTTTAGATGTTCTTGAATCCGCCTGGCTATTTCCTCATTTTGTTGAGGAGTCATCTTGTAGGCTGCTTTGTTTGGTAGGGTAGTTCCTGGTATCAAGTCTATCCTATGACTTATGGCTCTTTTAGGAGGTAATGTTGCTAGTTGACCACTACTTACTATACCTTCATAGGTCTGCAACAATTTCTGTATCTCCTCAAGTAACTCTTGCTTTTCAGCTGCTTTCTCTTTGCTCACCTCTCTTAGCTTTATCATCACTGCATAGCCAACTCCTTCTCCTTCTTACAAGGCTTCTAGGAACTCCTTTTCTCCAACCATGAATAGTTTAGGACCTGCTGTCTGCACTTCTGTATCTTCTAGCAAAGACTGAATTTTGAAAGTCACCTTGTCTTTCTTGAAAGTGTAGGAGTTCTTTGCTCCATCAAGCACAACTTGGTGGTCAAATTGCCATGGTCTACCTAGGAGCAAGTGACATGCATCCATAGGTAACACATCACACAAAAATTTGTCCTTGTACCTACCAATTGAGAACTCCACCCATGCTTGTTCATTCACCAAGACATGCTGACCTTTATTGAGCCATGTGACCTTGTAAGGATTGTTGTGGGGTATCCTTGTCAACTTCAGCTTGCTGACTGCCTCCTCTGACACAATATTGTCAGTAGAACCTGAGTCAATGATGACTTTACACACTTTCCCCATCATCTTGCACTTTATCCTAAACAAGGACCTCCTTTGGCTTGGTTCTTCTTTAACCGGTTCCTTGATCAAAGTTCTCCTCATCATGAGGTTCTCACCTTCCTCTGAATTCAATGGTACTTCAGGATGCTTATATGTTGTAGCTGTCTCATCTTGAATCAAGTTAGTTCTCTTATCTCCTCCATGAGAAGTACTACCTTTCTCTGGACATCTATAAGCTAGGTGTCCCAATTGATTGCAATGGTAACATTTCATATTGGTGAAATAGTTGCCTCTTCCTTGTCCACTACTTCTTCCTCTCGAGCTGAAACCTCTTCCTCTACCACCTCTACTAGAGTTTCCTTCTTGCTGTTCATAGTATTTGACTTCTCCTTGGGTTCTTGGTTTTGAACTTCTTCCACCATAACCACCTCTTTGTCCTCTGCTGTCTTTCCCTTTACCTCTACTTTTGGGGTTTTGCTCTTGCTTTCTTTTGCCTTTCTCCTCTATCTTGAAAGCCATTTGATAGCATTGGAGGACTGTTTTGAAGTTTACTAGGCTCCTGTCTTCTTGAATAGACCATTTAAGCCCATTTAAGTACCTTGATAGCTTGATACTTTCATCTTCAACCACCTTTGATCTGAGGCATAATTTTTGAAACTCCTCGGTGTATGTTTGGACATCCATGTCTTTTTGCCTAAGATTGTGTCTTATCCAATGCAACTGAACTTCATAATCATTAGGTAGATAGTTCTGCCTTATCTTAGTTACCATTCCTCTCCATGAAACTATGGGACCTTTGCCTTCCTTCTCTCTTTCAGATTGTACAAATTTCCACCATGTGAGAGCTACTCCTCTCAACCTTGACTTGGCCACCTTTACCTTTTGGGCCTCTGTTATTCCATCACATTCAAAGTGATTTTCTATGCTTTCAATCCAGTCTACAACTGAATCAGGGTCCATTTGTCCACTGAATAGTGGCACTCCTTCCAATGCTTTACCACTTAAGGCTTGCAATGCCTTCAAGAAGGGTTCTTCAGCAAGAACAGGATCAGGCTTTGGAGCTTCCTCCTCCAAGTCCTCTTCTTTTTCCTTGGCTTCCTGCTCTTCCTTCTCCTCTATCTTGTCCTTCACTTTATCTACTGTCTCATGGACTTCATCCAAGAGCTTCTCCACTTGAGATAACCTTTCTCTTAGCAACCCGTTATCTTCCTCTTGCTCTTCTACCTTTTTAGCCAACTCAGCATTACTCACCATGGTTCTTTCCTCTGGTGTGTTCTCTCCTACTGACTCAGTGGACTGCAACATCAATCACAAGCCTTGAATCAAATGTTGCTCTGATACCAATATGGTGTATGTTGCTCGAAGATTTGCTTGCACTAACCAACTAGAAGACTTTTCTCAGTCTCCACCCAAGAACCTGATGGCTTCAAGGTTCTAATTTGACTTAGATCATTAACTAAGCCTTCCTCTAACTCTGTTTCAAGAGTCACTCTCCTTGTGCTACACCTTGGAGGATTCAACACCCTTTGGAACTTGCAATCTTCTTCCAACACTTAGAAGGATCTAAGTGTCAACTTCATTGTCTGACTTGAACTCTTTGCAGGGGAGTTAGAAACTCTATTTTCTTGCATTTCACATTCAATTGAATGCATCTTGAAAGTTCTTTAGCTTTCAATTTACTCGATCTCAAGATCTTGCCTTGAAGTGGCCTATTCCCTTGTAGCCCTTACCAGTCAGTTTTCTGCCTTTTGTTCTTAAACTTGTCAAACAACCTATCAAATAAACTTGATTTCCTGATACCCTTTTTGGACTTTTAAATCTTTCATAGGGTTTCAGATCTTTGTCTCTACCGTACAATAGGTTCCTACAATCAAGGAGGATTAGGGCTAATAGGCCTAATACTTGGGGTTTCACTGGTTTTTGATTCAAATCTACCTCTAATGGATTGATTGATGCTTCAATCCTTATGGCATGTGAGAATCTTATCTAACCCTACTTAAAGCCATACGAATTCCGTACAATGGTCTCTTCCCCTGCCTAAGTTCTTCACTATTCCTCTCTCAAACTCCTAACCGGGCAGTCCTAGCTCGCCTAGGGTTTGAGTTTAAAAAAAATTGCTTCATTCCCTACACTCCCTACTACTAAATATTTACAATAGACTGGCTCCTCTCCCATATTCAACCAATCTCAGGAAAACCTCGTGGTCAGTGTTTATGGGGGAGCCATTATAAGTTTGACTGCACAAAACAGAAATAAAAACCCTTACACTCTAATCTATGGATACAAAGCACTAAGACTACTCAAAGAAAATTACTTATACAAAGAAAGATGCTCAAAACTACTCTGTAAACACAAATACAATGTTGTTTCAGTATATACAACTCCTTTGATATCCCTGTTTCTCAAGATGCACTGGTAAACACAGGAAATGCAGAAATTTCTTTTTTCACACAAAGCCAAAACTTGTTTACAATCTATCTAACTGCTCTGTACGAGCCATCACACCTATTTGGGATGCCTTTACCATGTTTCAAGGGAAGTTTCTCGACCAATTACTCCTTATTTCAAGGGATTCCAATCCACCTAAGTTGCATGCAATTCCACAACTATTGTCATGCAACTTTTACAACAACTTTGTAACTTCCATCATTGTGTCATGATCTTAAATCTTAGGACCTCTAACACCTTGATTTCGAACCATCAACTTCCTCAACTGCCTCTTGGCATCTTCTAAGAATGAGGATGTGGTTATAACATATTTAAGGCTCAACCTTCTAGCATAAACTGTCCAAAGCTAAATAAAGCAACATTTAACAATAATGATAACCTAATGATGACTTTACTCCTAGTGACTAACTCATCCCACACAAACAAGGCCTTTTAAGGTCCAAATCAAACTCACTAATACCCTGATTTGGCTAAGATCAGGTACAAGTCAAAATTGTTTACAAACAAAGTGGAGGTCAGCCTAGGTGCTCCTACACCAGTATCAGAGCAAGAAGAGGTAGTTTCATGCCATTAGGTGAAATATGTTATTGTATTTTGTGAAATTCATTTAGTGGAATTGACCCCACTTATGACTATTTGATTTGTAGTGCTCTCTAATTTGTGGCGTGACATCAATCTCTCTATTGTTGCATTGGATGAGATTGGAGTTAAGGGGAATCCTTCAAACGAAAACTCCTATAACAAATCTCAAGCAGTTGATTCATCTTTTGAGAGGCTTTTCAATGTTTCTCTATTAAATGTTGTGTTTGGAACTAGAAATCACTGTTGAAAGGGTGATTCTAGCACTGATATCATTGTGCAACTTGGATGGAAGGTGGATTTTTTTGAAAGAGGCCACAGTTCCACTGTTTGGAGCCTTTTGATGCCCACGATTCTCTACAGTAATGATTGCACATTCCTTTATAACTCATGACCGAAGAAATCTGCAGTGTTAAGAGGCCTTGCATATGTGATTGGGGGGAGGTCGATAAAACAATGCCCCAAATCAAGCCACTCATTTGAATCAAGGAGAGTGCTTGAGCAAGAGGGTCATTTTTTGACTCAACAAAGAAGGCCAAGGCAACAGCAACAACATTCAAATTAGCGGTCACTTGTTTGGAGGGTATTGGAGAGGAGATTCATGATTTGCGGCCTGAGTAGAGTAGAGTACAAGTCCTGCCACACCAAATCGAGTGTTTAATCCTACTCATTGAGACTTGGTATTTGTTGTTTGAGGTTGCAAATTTGACCTATTCACATGATTTTCTTTTGATGGTATATTTTTCTTCATTTCCATCACAAACAAAGCAGTTCTACTAGGTTTCAGGTAGAGGTTGCGACTGAAAGGATAAAAGCCATAATAGTCATTGTAGATGGTGAAATCTGCATTTGCTCAAAACAAACAACACACATTAGCATGATTAGTTTAAAACAAAACAAATAACAACATCCATATGAAATGATACATCAATGCTTTCAAATGCAAACAAATGATCAAAGCAAGCTAAATAAGCACATGAAAAATATGAAGTGAGTCATCTCATATTGGATTGGTGCTTCTATGGAAAGAATCCCTTTCCCAATCCTTGATTAAGCTAAGCTAAATGATATAATGCCAATGATAATGATGGAGTAATATGGAAAAAATTAGTTCTCAAGGAGAGTGACTTTGCATGAATGATTGTGGAGATGAAATGATAGAATTGTGTAGGATTTGAACAAGAATGAAGCCTCTATTTTATAGATTTTCAAATGCTAAGAGTGTTGAAAAGGGACCAATGTGGGACTAAAATTTTGGCCAATAGGAAGAGGCCACTTGTCAAGTTGTGAGTGGTTGAGGAGTGAGCACATTTTGGTCAATGTGCCAATGATTTAAAATTGTTGAGTGGGAGGACATGTAAGACTTTCAGAATTTAAAATTCTGAGAGGGGGACATGTCAGAATTTAAAATTCTAAAAATGTTGAGTGGGGGATATGTCGGAATTTAAAATCCTGAGTGGGGAACATGTCAGAATTTAAAATTCTGAGTGGGGGACATGTCATAATTTAAAATTCTAAAAATGTTGAGTGGGGAATATTCCTCAAAGATGCCATGTTGAAAGAAAATAAGGATTTTAATAAATCAATAAATTGATTTATTTGTGCAAGTGGGTGGTTAGGTTAATTTAATCAAGATTAGATTAGCCTAATGATGATTAGGATGTTTTGACCAATTTGACTCAAATATTTGATTTATTTAAATAAAAAAGGATGGAAAATGCATTTGGGATTTAATTAAATAAAAGGCTTGATTCATTTAATTAAAAGGAGGGTGATGGGATCAAGTTGATTTATTGATTTAAACTGATGAGTTTAGGATATTGATAAATAAACTTGATTTATTTGCCGAATGGATGAATATGACCTAGTTGAATGCATTATGCCAATTTTGCATGTCTACATTTTACCCCTCTTTGAAGCAATGTACTTGTTGTGTTGGTTCAAAGAATAAACTTTTCGTGATCGAAATTCAAATTTTTTTTGATTTTTTGGATGCCCCAGCAGAAATAAGTACATTGGTACATTTCCCCCTCAAGAGATCGAGGAAAATATTCGATTTGAGGGTCAATCTCGCGATAAAGAGATTCAAAATGGATGGTTATGGATGATGGTGCAATGTATATGAGATGAATGATGTGATAATGCCTATATGATTTGGAATGAATGCTTTATGCAGATTCTTAGACTAACAGATCTATATTATGATGATGATGCAAAAGAAATGCATGTGAAGGAATGAATGATATGTGGTATGCTGACATTTTTCTGGATGCAAGATGGATGCATGATGGATGAATTGATGATGTTATGTTAGCACAGAAAAGAAGAGATTAGATGATGATAAGAGGATCCAACAAGTCCATGATTTGACGAGACTTTATTAGAGATAATGTTGATGATGATAGATGATGATGATAGATTTGCTTATCAAGGATTGGGATTTTAAAAGGGCTACTTACCTTATGTTTGATAATACACATAGATATGATGCATCAAGGTATAAAGAACTAGGATGGCATTGTACCTAGTGTGATGGACTCTGACTCGACAAACAGATAGGAGTACTCTTGTTCACACTTGACATATGGAAGCCTTGCTAGAACGTACCTAACAAAGCAAGTATTCACCAAGTTATTTTACAAGAACGTCCAACAAGAACAACAAATAAAAGATAATGATCATTGCCCCATTCCTATCTCTCTAAATCCTTCGTTCAAATATCATCGAGAGGTCCTTGGAATGAGCACAATAAGATAAATCAAAAGAAAAGATCAAGTACGCAAACAAGCTAATGTTCTTCACATCTCTACCCAAAGGGATTTGTTTTGATAGGATAAGAATCCAAAGTGATATCCAAAATGATGCCCATTGTCAGAACGATATATCCTAGGACATGCATTGTATAGGATGATGATGATTTGATAAGTTGATTGATAGGTTGTTGACATAAGGTTGACTGACATGTTTGCAAATGATCAAAAGTTTGATTTTGTTTTAAAGGTTTGTTATTTTGATTTTTTGATTTTGCAATTGAAGCTTGCTTTTGCTAATTATTGTGGTTGTTTCTATTTTTTTTGCCAAAGGATGAAGGTGACGATCAGTTTATTATGGATGATTGATTATTTCGAGTGAAAGCAAAATTGGATGGATGGATTTTTTCAAATATTTGGATGTTTTTGACGTTTTTGAACTATTTTGAGGCTATTTTTTGTATTTTTCATGATTTTTCAAATGTTTTTATTTTTTTTATTTTCAAATGTTTTTGGATTTTGATGTTTTTTGAATGTTTTTGGATTTTGATGTTTTTCAAATGTTTTTGGATTTTGTGATTTTCTGATGTGTTTGAATTTTTGCATGATTTTGATGATTTGGATATGGATGTGTGATGATATTAGTGCTCTGTTTAGAATTTTGTTGAAGACCAAGCTAAGGTTGAATGATCAAATCGATGGATGGATGATGATGATAACATTGTTGAGGATACACAACAATGAAAGGATTTGATTGATCAAAATTGATAACGATAACATTGTTGAGGATGCACAACAATGCAAGGATTGATTAATCAGGATTGATGATGATAACATTTGTTGAGGATGCACAACAATGCAAGGATTGGTTGATCAGGATTGATGATGATAACATTGTTGAAGATGCACAATAATGCAAGGATAGTGTTAAGCAACACAATGATCAGAAAGGATATCCCAAGATTATGAATTGATTGGATTCGATTGATTAGGATTGTTGAAGCTTGGTTTGGAACAAAAGATGTTTGGATGATTTGATGTGACGTTTGAAGGGTGTGTTAGATGTGACTGATATTGATTGTTTGGATCAATGTTCGATGAAAGATGTAGCTTGATAAGAAACATCTTCTCATCAAAATATGCCATGGGCTAGTGATTTGTATTTTTTATCACAAGTGGTGGACCAATTTGATTTTACATTTTCCAATGTTCGGATAACCATGTAAGTTGGAGGATATAGATCAAGATTTATTCTCGAAGCAAGATGTAAATATCTACCCCCACTATCTAGTAATGTATGTTATGTTATGGATGGATGGATGGATATGATAAGCACACAAAGGATGCCAAGGATTATTTTGCAATAAGATAAGGTGTTTGGATAACGAATGCTCATTTGGAGAATGCTTCATCACTCATATAACGTTGGATAGGATAGGATCAATGAAAATGACCCATGTCAAGATTTTTACCGTACGCAAGTGTAAAGTGTACCCCAAACTTTCATCAAGATCAAGATAACTTGGATGATAGATGCAGATGGATAAAGATGGATTGGATAAATGGTTAGTGGATGAATGGATTTATTATGGCTGAGATGGATGGAATTCTTGATTTATTATGGATGGGATGAGATTCTTTCACCTAAACTGGCGCACGTAGATGCTCATTTCCACACATGATGCATGTGTGCCAGGTTTTCATCATGGTCTTACCCAAAGTGTTGCATATGCAGTTTTCACAAGAGGACAATTTTTTATTTTTACTATTTTCAATCTTTTTGATTTTTTTTTATTTTCATTTTTTTTTATTTTTTCTGTGAAATATTTTAAGCTCATGCTGAATCACAAGGTGTTGCTAATGTAAATGCCCCTATCATAATGTGCCATTGATATCCTTCTTGAAGAAGTTTCTTTTCTAAGATACGTGCACTTGAATGCAACTTTTGAGATTTTTGATCTGCTTCATTAATACCAGGGTTAATTCTATCTCTGTGCGCACACCGTGATAGACTGCCTTTAGAATCCTTATGATGAAGGGTAATTGCCAATACATGGTAAATTTGAGAATTGGATATCATGTGTGGAGGCATGGATGGAGTGTATTTAGGGATAAGAGATGGATTGGTTGACAGTTTGGAACTTTTGATTCTCCAAACTTGGCAATATGAGCAATGATGGGTGGATACGGAAGTGTGAGTTGAATTAGGACCAACTGCTTGATACACTTTGTACGTTGCTTGAAAATTTTGCTTTTTCTTTTGTGAACATCTTTGATGGATACTTTTACCTTTTTTATTTTGCCCCATAGTTTCTTTGACTGATGGAGTTTGATAGGGATGATCTTTCTTTGTATTCTTTGGTATCCATTTGTATTTGATTTTTCCATTATTCTTCTCAACTTATTTTTCTTTGATAACTTCCTTCATACTTTGATTCAAATATTTCCTTCTAATTTGGTCCCAATTCACGAATGGGGTGATGGGTGGATGAAGATTCATGACATGGATGGTTGCAGTATTTGCAATGGTTTCACCATAAAGATTCTTCATGCCCCTTATATTGACACTTGCTTGAGACATAGTTTCCCCCCAGTATGGTAGAAGTAGTACCTTCATGCTTTGATTCTACTTGTTCTGAGAGCTCTTGTTTAGAATGCATTCTCTGATAAATGACCACTGCAGATGATGCTACTTCAATTTTCTGTTCTACTAACTCTGAAATATCCTATTCTATCTAAACTATTTCTTTGAGTGGATAACGTTGGATATCTTTATACATTATGTCCTCAGTTTGAATTCAGGATTTATCTTATCTTGATGTTGATAACTCAGTTTGACTGTAGGAACCAATAACTTGCTCTTTTTGTGTAACAATGTTAGGAATAAAGGGATCCTGTTTTGAATGAAGATCATCTACGTGTCTATCCATACAACGCATCTCATGGGTAGATGGAGGAGTATGTGCTATGTGGATGTGATCATCATTTGTGACATCTCGCATAGATCGGAGAGTGTTCATTACATCATTGTAATATCCCAGAGATATGAATTCTTGATCTTAATTAATTTGGAGTTGCTTTCGACATGCTTTGGATCAAGTTCTTGACATGGGTCAACTTCAAAGGATGGATTGATTATAAAGGGTTCTTGGATGTCATCCTTAGACATAGGAAGTGGCTCAATATCTTCTTGATCTTTGAGTGTACTTGGATCAAGTGTCGATTTGAGGATTCTTTCAACATCTGTAACCAAAAGGTCAAAGGGTGTTGATAGGTTTTGGAAAGGACCATTGCTAGACCTTGGTGAAAGACGTTGATCATGATTTGGAATAAATTCTTGAGATATTCTCTCTAACTCATAAGGCGATGTAGAGACATTTTCAATATGATCATAGGTAAATGGGTTGTGCATTATGTCAATAGGATCAAATAATCCTAACACTCCTTGAAATAGGTCACTAAAAAGCAGCTCTTGATGAATGGTGAGTTGATCATCAGATGGGGTGGAAACATCATGCTCATTGATGAAGAGATCTTGAACATTGTTTTCAGCAACTGTGGTGGAGAGATTGTCAATGTCTTCAACCATAGAGTCAGGTGTTGTTGATATTTCTTGAATTGGATCATTGTTGAGTATTGTTGGTGGATTTTGATCATGATTGAAAAGTGATTCTTGATATATGCCAATTTGATTGTTGGATGAGATAGAAACATCTTCAATGCGCTCTTTGATGGAGAGATTTTGATCATTGCTTTCATCAATTGTGGTGGGGAGATTTTCAATGCTATCGCAAGTGGTTGAACATTCATCGTTATCCCCAATAGTTATCATTTTTCGTATTTGTGCTTGTGTTTGTTGGGTAGATTGAGAGGCTTGTTGCACTTTTTTAGCTTGTGTTTCTTGTTGCATGGCTAGATATTGTTGGATGGCCTTTTGGTAGGCTTGGTGAGCTTTTAGCGCAATATTATATTGTCTTGCTATGTTTGGTTTTGGTGGTAGTGGTGGAAGATTTGGAATTGTGTTGGATGTAGTGATGAGTGGTTGAGATACACCTGGAGCGATCATGGTAGTGGGGTATTGAGATATAATTGGTGTGATAGGGATGGTTGGAGTGATCGAGGTGATAGGAATGGTCAGAATGACCATGGTGATAGGTCTTTGGGAGACCATGTTTTGATTTTTCAGGATTGATGTTATTTAATTAGATACCATCTATTGGTGCGATGTTGATGGTATATTCAATGGGTTTGATGTGATGGCTTGGTTGGTGTTCGGTGGATTGATTTGGATGGAGTGATTGGTGCTAGGTAAAGGGGGAATCCCTAAACCAAGGAATGATGTTGATATGGGTAATGGTGGTGGAGATGTCTCTTGGCACAATGACTCAACTATTTTGGTAAGTGTGGCAATTTTATCTTGCCAAATTTGATCTTTATTTCAATCTTGACTTCCTTGATATAGTTGATTTGGTTGAAACTGAACACTGTTGATGTTGGGAATCACATTGCCTTGTTTTAGGTAACTTTTATTTTGCATGGTGTTACCTTGACTTGGATTAACACATGGAGTTGCTAACATCTTGTTTGGACTTTGAACAACATTTGTCTGATTCGCAAGCATATTTATCCCAAAGTTTGTTTGATTCATGTTTCAAAAACTTGTACTTGGTACCTTCTCATTTGGCTTGTAGGGATTTGGTGGGATGACGTTGTTCGTTTGAAGGCTCAAGCTTTGATTGTTCAGTTGACAAACTTGTAGGTTTGGGTTTAGATCTACCATTGGGAAATGTGTTCCAAGATTTATATTGGGTAGACTCACACTTGTTGTGCCATTGAAATTTGTCGAAGGTAATGATCCCATGTATATAATTGTGATTTTTGATAATCAATCGGTATTGTAAGGCTTTGAACGTTCAATTGATTTGGATTACTCATGATGTATGGATCAAGTTTGTTTTCTATGTTCTCCTTGTGTTTTGACCTTGTTGCAAAAGTGACCTCTAAGGTTCCTAGGACCAATGACGAGATGAAGGATGAAAAAGGGTGAATGATATGAGTGATGAACATTTAGGGACTTTGGATCAATGCTAGACTTAGGGTTTGATTCTGGTTGTTTTCATTGGATTTGGATAATGAACTTGTCAACCCTACGATGTTGGATGTGATGTTCAAAGGATTGCTAATTCAATTAAATGTATGAGAAAGGATGCATTCCCCTACACCTAACTAAACAAGGTGATTTTGATTTTGGAGATTTACCCAAGTCTAGAATGATGTTTCCAAAGCTCTAAAGTTGTTTGGCAGGATGGATTTTGATAGATGTTTGGATGGATGAAGTGTTGGATTTGATCCTAAAATACTTAGAGAGACTTTGTTTACTAGGCCAAGATATTGAAGAACACGCTTTTCTCTAAGAGTAATTCAAAATCAAAAGACTAATGTTTGCATGAAAACCATATGACCAAAAGATGCCAAGCACATGTGTGGGGTCCAATTGATTCAATCTTTGCTTAATGGATTCTTTTTATCACAAACACACTCTTGATTAGGTTTTCAATTGAATGTCCAATGTCCTAATTCCCTTTCATCCCACAAAGTGCATTATGCGAAAATCAAGGAAATCAAGGCAAAGGTTGCCTAAAGTTGACTTTAGTAGAAGCATATTGAGATGAAATCCAAATGTTTAGAAGCCTCTAAGGATACAAATCCCAAGGGAAAGCAATAACATGTGAATTTTTTCAAGGATATTTGCTTCTCCTAAAGGGTTTGCAATTTTGATGATTCGTTGAATGTTGGTTTTCAATGTTTTCAATCAAAGCACTATGTTTTCAAACTAACTCACAATCAATATAACATCCTAGCTCAATTGGTACATTTTTCTTAGTGGGCTTGCCTGATGCCCTTCATAGTAGAAGAGATGACTTTACATGCAACCAAGGACAAAATATAAAGGTATATTAAGAATGAAGTCTTAACCTCTATATTTCAACCAAGATTGGACATGGCAAGTAACTTCTTGGAATCTAAGTTCCAATGCACCACTTTGATAAACTCATTGGATGGACTGGTTGGCAACTACAAATAAGGTTCTTAATGACACAACATCAAGGACATGGCACCTTGCGAGCATCTAGCAAGCCACTAAAGGCTTTAATCAATCCTATTAGGGGATATTATACGTTTTACGGTAGTATCCCATTCTAAAAGACACTGTACGGCTAAGGCCTACATACTATGAGGACTTGACAATTTAGTCTTATCCATTTATATACCGGCCCAAATGAAAAACCAGTTGGATTCACCTTCGAGTTCTCCTTTCAGATGTGTCTCTTAGGCAAGCCCCTCTAAACGTGACTCAAAGCAATAAAATGCATTTTGAGTGATTCTCTCGCACCCTAGATCGCATGAAGAGCAAGGGGAGATGATACGCATTCAAAATGGACCAAAGAAAAAATCACTCAACTCAAACACTTTGTTTGTTTTAGGCTCAAAGCAATGATGAGTTCATTTTAAAGCACCAAGATGAACTGTGAAATTTTCCTTGTTCAATTTTAGCCCAAAAGTAAAGTCTAGTCAATTTCTAAGGTTCAATTTTAATCCAACTTTGAAAAAAAAACAATAATCTAGTTGATTTAAAACAGAAAATTAAAGCAGTCAATGGAAGCCTTGAACATTTAAAAATGCTTTGTTGATTCCAGGTTCAAATGCTCGGTTTTCTTTAACTCCAATCTGATTTCTTTTGCTTGATTCCAATGCTAACCTGCAAATAATGCAAAGTTATCATAGATAAGAAGTATAATATTTCAATGATAAAATAAATACAATTTCAAACATAATTAATGTATTCATAAAGAATCAATAATCAAACAAAGAGAAAGTTGTCCTTTGGGGATTCTTGGTGCAGATGTTATGATGATGCTCAAGTTTTCTTCAACTCTAATTTGCCCGCTTTTTGCTTGATTCTAGTGCGAGAGAAAAACCACCATTTGTTTGCTTGATGTAAAACCCTTGAGCGAACGAAAAATCCATCCTCCTCGCTTTTCCTTCCCTTGTTATGCAAAGTCTCTGTTAGTCTAAAAAGGAAGACATGCTTCTAAAAATGTAATCATACATTCACCTTCATACCATTGAGCAATTAATAACTATGTCATATAACTCCACCCTCCTTCCAACTAGAAAAAAAAGAGTTCCACTAGGAGTCAATCCAAGATTCAAGGTCAATGTGGAATGACATAGGTCAATGCAAACCAAATTCTTACGATAAAAAAAAAATCTTTTGCAAGATCACATAGTTTAATCTTTTTGAACACTAGTTGGAAGTACATATCCAATTCATACATAGCACAACACTTAATTAAGGAATCATAATTGCGGCCACCAGGAACATCAGCCTTCTCATGACTTTAATAACCTATGCATATTTTTGATTATTTCAATTGAAATAATAGTGGTACGTGGATTATTTTGATTGAAACAATTGTCCAGTACTTGGATTGTTAGAAACCTCGGCTATTTGGTAAAGGGAATCAGTGAAGTCAAATCCTCGAGTCGTGAACCTTCTTACATGCATTCAAATCCTCTTAATTTTGAACTACTTGGATTTATGAGTCACTGGCATAGTGGGAACGTCTCTATAGATAATTATTGTTTGATAGCATAACTTTACAAAGATACAATGCATTCAAATCATACAATTCAGGGAGGCCCCTAAAAGGGGTGCATGAGATAGCCACTACTAGTGCAGCTTAGTGTAAAAGTGACCAAATGGTTTTTTTATTTTTATTTTAGCAGAAATAGATAGAGAGACATGGCATGTGAAGATGGGTAAATAAAACTACGTTGCAGGAGTATGATGATTGCCAGAGAGAAAGAAGCAAACAGGGAACAAATGAATAAATGGATTTATTGTTAGCAGGAAGACAATAGCTCAACATTAATTAAATTAAAGAAAAAGTCCATGTTTTCTGCCAGAACAAACATTTTCTTATCTTTTCTATGCATCTCATACAAATTGCATCTTTTATATTCTAACAAAGATATGAATATGGATTGTGTCCTTTTTTCAAAAAAAAAAATTTCCAAAGCTAGCTGTCACTTTCAAATATCTCTTCAATGAATCATGGAAGATATCGTTCTATTTAAAATGAATTGACACCATTCATGGATAGGAGACATAAGATAATAACTACGCATTAACTTATGCTCAGAAAGTTGCTACTCGAATAGTCTCCCTGTTGCATAACATTAAATCACACATAGAATATCATTTATGTCTGTTAGTTTTTTTTTTTACCCATGCCTAAGTACACAATCTAATCTTAGAATACCAAACCTTTCCATGCTCGCTTCATTTGAAGAGCTTAATTGAAGAAGAAGCTTCATTGATGAAACCCAAGTCAGTTGTGTGGATGCAACCGCAATCTGGTGATAATCATATGTTTTTTTCTAAGAGCTAAGCAAACGTTCTTATAGCAGAGGTTCAAAATTGTAAGGAAAATGCTTGTGGTCAAAGTTGGATAAATTTTTCTTCTATAACCGATGACCCCAATGATAAAATTCATTGGTGGCCTATTTACAATGAAAAACATGAATGCGTGGGAAAGGTGCAACTCTCTATAACTAACATAAGTACCTCAGGTGAAATGAAGTCAACAAAGTATGGTCCTGTTGGAGAAATCCTAGCATATGACTTGGTGTTTGAAGCTGAAATATACAGATGGTTGCAAGGAAAAGATGCAAGAGGCATATGGCAGAAACTGATGAATTTATAATGAGCCATAATGATGGATTTTTGATGGATTCCTTAACTACATCTACAGCTGACCTAAAACTGAAGGCACTTTGCATGCACATTAGAGATGAAGTGCACATTGACATTGCAATCCACAATAAACACATTCTTCCAAGTTGTATTGATCTCCCAAACATAACTGCTGGTGTATACAATGTGGAGCTATGCAATAGACTATGGGCATTGAAGTTGTAGCTCGTCACTAGAATATAGCTTGAAATGTCAAAAAAAAAGATTATATCTACAACAGTATACTTGATGTGCTCGAGGTACTTGGGAATAATGATGGAGACGGTAGTATTGTATGTATTGCTTCTTTACTTCCAAAAGAATAGAAAACCAAACCCAACAAGTCTACAAACTATGTAGCATTTAATGTTCTAAGTTTGTATTTCTATTGGCCATTCATTCTATCCTTTTGAACATGGGGTGTGATTTGGGGAGGAAGAAAGAAGTCTATAAAAATGCAGCGATGGCATTATGTTATGAAAGTATGGTGGCTATTGATAATAATGGAGCGCAAATGGAATTTACAGACTAAAAGCAATACAATAAGCACCTTGTTTTGAGAGAATTTCTGGTAGTGGAAGCAAAGATTATTAGCTAGTGAGGAGACACCTTCAGAAAAGGTTGTAGTTACCATCATAGGAGCATAAGTAACAAACCCTGTCAAGATACGTGAAGAAGGAAATAATAGACCACGTCAGGATAACCTTCCAAATTTGTTAGATTTCAAATGAATGTTAGAACATAAATATGAAAAAACAATGACAGAGTGTAAATATAGGTGTTTTTACTAATAAGGAAAATGTTCATTGCCTATTAATTTGAGGACAAAAATAAAAAACTCATTTTTGAAAACATTCAAAATCCCATATTTGAAAACCATTTTTTTTTTGCTTAAAACTTTATCTAAGCCCTCCCTCTAGCGCCATAATGTAGATGGTGAAATATGCATTTGCTCAAAACAAACAACACACATTAGCATGATTAGTTTAAAACAAAGCAAATAACAACATCCAAATGAAATGATACATCAATGCTTTCAAAGGCAAACAAATAACCAAAGCAAGCTAAATAAGCACATGAAAAACATGAAGTGAGCCATCTCATATTGGATTGGTGCTTCTATGGAAAGAATCCCTTTCCCAATCTTTGCTTAAGCTAAGCTAAATGATATAATGCCAATGATAATGATGGAGTAATATGGGAAAAATCAGTTCTCAAGGAGAGTGAATTTACATGAATGATTGTGGAGATGAAATGATAGAATTGTGTAGGATTTGAACAAGAATGAAGCCCCTATTTTATAGATTTTCAAATGCTAAGAGTGTTGAAAAGGGACCAATGTGGGACTAAAAATTTGGCCAATAGGAAGAGGCCACTTGTCAAGTTGTGAGTGGTTGAGGAGTGAGCACATTTTGGTCAATGTGCCAAAGATTTAAAATTTTTGAGTGGGGGGACATGTAAGACTTTCAAAATTTAAAATTTTGAGTGAGGGACATGTTAGAATTTAAAATTCTGAAAATGTTGAGTGGGGATATGTCAGAATTTAAAATCCTGAGTGGGGAACATGTCAGAATTTAAAATTTTGAGTGGGGGACATGTCAGAATTTAAAATTCTGAAAATGTTGCCTGGGGAATATTCCTCAAAGATGCCATGATGAAAGAAAATAAGGATTTTAATAAATCAATAAATTGATTTATTTGTGCAAGTGGGTGGTTAGGCTAATTTAATTAGGATTAGATTAGCCTAATGATGATTAGGATGTTTTGACCAATTTGACTCAAATATTTGATTTATTTAAATAAAAAAGGATGGAAAATGCATTTGGGATTTAATTAAATAAAAGGCTTGATTTATTTAATTAAAAGGAGTGTGATGGGATCAAGTTGATTTATCTGATTTAAACTGATGACTTTAGGAGATTGATAAATAAACTTGATTTATTTGCCGAATGGATGAATATGACCTAGTTGAATGCATTATACCAATTTTGCGTGTCTACAGTCACTGCGGTGATAAAGACTTCATGCAAGGGCAAGCAAAGACCTTCTCTCTTAATCTCCAAGAGGCCTCAACCTCCTTGCTTTTCTATTAGTGGTCTATCCATAGTCACACTTGAAAGTGCCTCATAGATGGTGTTGTTAGAAGACATTTGGAGGCTCATTCATAAAGCGATTCTAGCAGCTCCTGAACATAAAGTCAAATTTCTAAGTGAAGGCTAATCTATTTTCATGTTTTCACTACCATAGGTTGACATGTTTTGTAGATATAAAGGTTAAATACCAATTCTAATGGCATTCCTTGTCCCTATGCATTCGAATGCTTCATTCTTAACTATTGGATAAGGACTTTTGTTTATATGGGAGCATCAAAAGGTGCCTTTATAATTGCAGCTCTTGTTTCCATCGTGCCTCACCTTCTCAGCATGTATCCCATTTATAGGGTATGATAAAATTTCTGAGACTATGCACCATTGGGTATTGTCACAATTTGTAGCCATAGTGGCCACAATTTGTTTCCTGGAGATCATGTGGTAGACAGGATATATCCAAAAAAATTGGGAGGAAAACGTGATAGAAGGCTTGGCATGTTGATTGGCTCCTTCGATTAGTGCATGTCGATCAATTTTCAAGCCACTCATCATCCTCTGCCAGGCCATGATTTGATGTGTAGTTCCATCCTCACGCAGCTCAGGCATGATTTGTTGTGTAGGTTCCTTTCTCAATACCCGTTAACTACAAGCCAACTTGCATTTGGAGGAAAAGATATCACAAGATCTTTTATTAGTTGATAGGCTATTTGTGTCAACTTTGTCTAGAATTTTTGCCAATCTCATCAGTTTCTAGGTTTCTAGTAACCAGGGACAAGGTGGTGGGTGGGTTATAAGTTCGACCAAAATTTTCGTTAGCCTCACAAATTTTTTGGCTTCTGATAACCATGAAAAAGGTGGCAGAGGCAGTTATTGGTCGTTGCTTTGGAAATTGAGTGGCGTTTGTCAGGCCACATGGATAGAGAAGGCTACAAAAATTAAACGTTGGTTTGTGTCAACATTATTTGTTGTATGTTTTGCATGTATTGGGGATTGTTGTAATAACAACTGCCCTTTAATGCATCGGGGAACAAAATGAATGTTGGTAAATTTTCAATGACCCATTGTTTGGTGTCATTCTATTGCTATACCTGCTATGGGAGCTGAGATCAATGAGGGAACTAGCTTCTATGAGCCCATGCAAGTTGGATTAAGTTTTATGTAACTTCTACAAAGGTGGGCGGACAAAAAATTGTGTTTTTTACAAGGGAGGGTGGTTGGAAATGATTGTGATAGCATTTTTCCTTTTCTTGTGTAGGTAAGTTGGTGAGAAGATGTTTGCTTTAAGCGAGTGGGAAGAGGTGCACGTGGAATAACCCCTTGCTGGTATTGTTTGATTTGTGCTTGGCAGTTATATTGCTTCATTTGTGATAAGCTATTGTTGATTGTTTCAAATAACTTGTCTGATTTATGGCTTGTGTTTCCTGTGAGTGGTTTTGCATGGACTTGATACTATGATTTTTTGTGGGCTTGTGTTTATGGGTTCTGTTATCTGCGTATGTTTGGAGGCTTCAAGAAACAAGATAGCATGGAGAAAGCTGGGGGAAAGGGGTTAATTTGAAATGGTCGGTAATAGGTACATATGCAAAAAAAAAAAAATCCCATATTGTTTCATTGGATTTTCCATAAGGTGTTGTTGATTATAGTTCTGTTGCTTAAGCTATATTATTCCATTTAAGAGAAGGTGTTATTGAAAAGTTTGTATTTTTTCAATTTTGGAGGATATTGTGTTGAGAAAGGACATTTTTTTATGGGTTTCTTACTGTCAACTTTCATAGGGTTTTTGTTTAATGTTTTTGTTTGGTGGTTATGTTTCTAACATAATTAAATTGCAGTGGATATGGAGTTTTTATCGATTGTTGTTGTATGGCTCGACTTATATTGTGGATTTTTGCATGTGGGTGGTTGAAGAAAGTAATGTTGTTCAAGATTTATGGCTTTTGCTTTCTATTTTGGTTGGAACAGATAAAAAAAAAATGTTGTTGATTCTATGTTCAAATTTTTTTATTTTTTCAATTTGTGGGGAGATTGTCTTGAGAAAGGAGTGTTTGTTGTATGGGTTTTTTAGTGTGAAACTTCATAGGGTTTGTGTTTAATGCTTGTGTTTTGTAGCTATGTATCCAATAGAATTAAATTGTAGAGGATATGGAGTTGTTGTGGATTATTATTGTATAGCTCGGCCTATATTGTGGCTTCTTGCATGTGGGTGGCTATAGAAAATAATCTTGTTTGACTTATGGCTTTTGTTTTTTGCTTATGGTTGGAACAGAATAAAATAATTAATGTTGTTGATTCTATGTTTGGTTACATTAATTATTATTGATTATTTTTTGTCTGCCTTGGGCTATACTGGGTATATTTTAGTGTCAATATATATATGTAACATTAAAATTGTTAAGGTTATGGATTTTTGGTGGATTCTTATTTTACATGTTGTTCTATATTATGGCTTTGTAGATGTAGATGGTTGTTGAAAGTAATGTTGTCTGATTTATGGTTCACATTTCCTATGAGTGGTTTTGCATGGACTTGATAATATGATTTTTTGTGGGCTTGTGTTTATGGGTTTCATTATCTGCGTATGTTTGGAGGCTTCGAGAAGCAAGGTAGCATGGAGAAAGTTGGGTGAAAGGGGTTTGTTTGAAACGACCAACAAGAGGTGCATATACAAAAAAATATGTTTCCCATATTGTTTCATTGGATTTTCCATAAGGTGTTGTTGATTATAGTTTTGTTGCTTAAGCTATATTATTCCATTTTCAAGAAGGTGCAATTGGAAATTCTGTATTTTTTCAATTTTGGTGGATATTCTATTGAGAAAGGACTATTTTTTTATGGGTTTGTTACTATTAAATTTTGTAGTGTTTGTGTTTAATGTTTGTGTTTAGTGGCTATGTTTGTAACATAATTAAATTGTAGAGGATATGGATTTTATTATTATTATTATTGTATAGCTCTGGTGCAGGGGCACCTTGGGTTTCCATGGCTCTTTGAGGCCTTCTTTGTTTTTTTGTTTGATGTCAAGTTGAATTTGATGTAATAAGGTCCTAAGGACCATCTTAAATTCCTTTCAATATGTTTTCTAGGGTTTTTGTTGAGTTTTGGTCCTGGTGTTAAGTTTTTGTGTAATAACAAGGTCTCCATCCTCATTTTGTAAGCTTGGTGCACCTTGGCAAATTAAAGAATCAAAATGCCATTATGCAACCAGGTAATTGAGGGGAGTTTCCTTGATGATTTCATGTGGTTGTGGTGTCCTTTAACACCTTTTGAAGCCTCATTTAAATTGGGCTTATAGGAAGTAGTGTGCATTGCCTTAACTAGGCAATTAAGAGACTAAAGTGAAGTTTGATTAGTTCTAACATGTAACTAATCAAATTTTCAGTTGGAGGACATTGGGAAAGGTTGTTAGAAGTTGAAATAAGCCCCTCATGGTCGAGGCATGACTGATGAAACACGTTTTTGAAGTTCTAATAAAAAATTGCTGTTTTCTGGAAAAATCTGTGTAAAAATTGCTGCTAAAACGTGTTGTACGGACGTTGTAAGGACTGTACGGGTACAATACTGATATGGTTGGAAAGAAGGAAGAACTGCTTTCATTTGGCATTGATTTGACAAGATTTCATTGAGTGTAGCAAAAGTTATAGCCGTTTTAGCAGAAGCAGGTCTGAAACCCTCAAAACAAGGGTTTTGGTTGAAAAATGGCTCTTCCTTCCATCTCCACATTGTAAAAATGCTGATTCTTGGTGGGATGGAAGATACTTGTTTAAATTTTCATATTTTCTTGGTTCTGGAGAATGGCAAGGTGTGTGGAGAATTTGGTGCATTGAACTAGGTCTGGCATCTTCATGTGACAGGCCTAATTGGTGAAGCAAAAAGTGAGTTTTTCTTGTTTTGTGTGGGTTTTTCTTGAAGAGGCACTTAGGAATGTTGAAAATGGTTGAAATTATCCTGTAGGAGTCTAAATCAAGGCTTTGGGGAGAAGGGGTGAGCCTAGGTAGCCAAAAACCAGTCAAGTGCACTCAATTAGACCTCTTGGGGACATCAATAGGTTGGTCCATGGTTGCTTTTCTAATCACTGTCAAGAAGTGAGATTTTGTGGCCTTGTAGAGGCATATGATACTTGCCTAAAAATGGTATTTTACATCAGATATAGGTTTGTGGGTGAGAATTAATTGGACTGTCCTACCAGGCAGTGCTACAAGCAATTGGGTTTAAAGAGGTCTACTAGTTGAGGAATGAACTCATGGGGTTTCCTAAGTGCTAATAATGGCTATGGTGTTTGATTGTGGTCTGTTAGAGCATGTTTGATATGATTACAAGTCCCTCAAAGGTCTGAGATTCAAAGACTCTTGGTGAGTGAAGTTTTCCTTATACAAGGATAGTGATTTGAGGGTGTGTTGATAAGAGTGTTTGAGAGGAAAAACTCATAAAAGAACCTCAACCATCTGAGATTGGTGTACTTCCCTGCTCACTCTACATCAAAGTGGTATCAAATCAAAGTTTGATTGTGGAAGAGTAAAGAAGAATTGTGTGTTGAGGTGCTTGAAGAAAACAATGCCTCCAAAAGGTGCAAAAGGTGGGTCTACAGTTGCAAGGGAAATGAAGGCCATGAGAGATAGGATAGAGGCCTTAGAGAAGAAGAGAGGGGTTACTGATGAGGACAGTACCTCTGAGGATGAAGTGGAGGAAGGAGGTGAAATCCCTTCACAAGAAGAAAGGTTGGACCCTCAGGAAAAGAGGTTCATTGGTGCCTTGCAATCCATTAGAGCAGAATCATCTGATGTGAAGATTGACATACCAATGTATGGGGGAAAGATGAATGCAGAGGCATTATTGGAATGGGTGGATGCCTTAAACAACTATTTTGAGTACAAGGAAATGGCAGAAAATAAGAAAGTTAAGTTTGCTAAGACTAAATTGAATGGGGCTGCTTTGACTTGGTGGAATTATCACCAAGGAGAAAGAGTGAAAGAAGGAAAGAACATGATTACTTCTTGGGACAGAATGGCGAGCAAATTGAAGGCACAATTTTTACCAGCAGATTATGAAGTGCAAGTGTTTAGGAAACTACAAAGCCTAAAGCAAAAGGATATGGATGTAGCAACCTATACTGAGGAGTTTCACAAACTTAGTATGAGGTGTGGTCATGTAGAGAATGACAATGAGAAAGTGGCTAGATACTTGAATGGCCTAAGGTTTTCAATCCAAGATGAGATGAGTCTTGTGACTCCTAAAACAATAGAAGAGTGCTTCCAAATAGCATGCAAGGCAGAGGAGAAGTTAAAAAGAAAGCAAGAGCAGCAAGGAAGAGGAAGAGGCAGAAATTTCAAGGGAAGAGGCAATTTTGGTGGTAGAAACCAATCACAAAGGCAACAAGGGGAGTCAAGTGGAAGAGAGGAACAAAACCAAGAATCAAGAGGAGGATTTAGAGGTAGGAGGTCTAATGGAAGAGGCAGATTTAATGGTAGAAGTTCTGGTTCATTCTCTGGAAGGTGCTACACATGTAACCAGTTTGGACACCCATCTTTCAAGTGTCCTGAAAAGCAAGCTTCAACCTCTCAAGGTGCAGATAGGAGGAACCAATTGGTGCAAGAAGAGGATGCACAAAGTGTAAATTCACCTTCTAGGCCTGCTGATCCTGAATTTGGAGAGAGCTTGATGATGAGAAGAACACTTCTCAAGGTGCCAAGTGCCAAGGAGCCACCACAAAGAAAGTCTTTGTTTAGGACTTCATGCAAATCTCATGTTAAGGTATGTAAGGTAATTGTAGATTCTGGTTCCACTGATAATTTAGTGTCTCTTGAAATGGTTGAGAAGTTAAAACTAAAAAAAATTCCTCATCCTACCCCATATAAGGTGTCTTGGTTGAATAAGGGCCAACAAGTGCTTGTTAATGAACAATGTTGGGTAGAATTTCAGATTGGAGAGTATAAGGACAGAATTTTGTGTGATGTCACACCCATGGATGCTTGTCATTTGCTCTTAGGACGTCCTTGGAAGTATGATAGGAAAGCCCAACATGATGGAGAGAAGAATACTTATACAATAACAAAAGATGGACACACTTTCACTATGAGACCTTTACCGGATGAAGGAGTAGATAAAAAATTTGAGTCTAACATCATGGTGGTAGGTGAGCAAGAATTTTTGCAGACCTTAAAGGAAGAGGGAGGTCTATGGTTTTCCTTGGTTGTTAAGCCAAAATGCAGGTCTGTTTTGTCCTCAAACAAAGAGAAACCCATACCTAGTGAAGTCCAAACCTTGTTGGAGAAATACAAGGAGATTGTAGTGGATGAATTGCCTAGTTCCCTGCCTCCAATCAGAGATATTAGCCACCATATTGACCTGATACCAGGTGCTACATTGCCCAATAAGGCTTCCTATAAGATGACACCAGCCCAAAATGAAGAGATAGCAAAGCAAGTGCAAGAGTTGTTGGATAAGGGCCTAGTGAGGAAGAGTTTAAGCCCTTGTGCTGTTCCAACTGTGCTAGCTCCAAGAAAGGATGGTAAATGGAGATTATGTACTGATTCAAGAGCCATAAATAGGATAACCATCAGATATGGATTTCCTATGCCAAGGATGGAGGATCTTATGGATTGTCTAGCAGGAGCTCACTACTTTTCAAAGATTGATTTGAAAAGTGGGTATCACCAAATTAGGATTCGTGAAGGGGATGAATGGAAGATAGCTTTCAAGACCAACGAAGGTCTTTATGAGTGGATGGTGATGCCTTTTGGTTTATATAATGCTCCCAGTACCTTTATGAGGCTAATGAATGAGGTATTGAAACCATTTATTGGAAAATTTGTTGTGGTTTATTTGGATGACATTCTTGTTTTTAGCAGGACCAAGGAGGAGCATTTGGAGCATCTT
The DNA here is from genome assembly GCA_007258455.2 of Sequoia sempervirens. NCBI lineage: Eukaryota > Viridiplantae > Streptophyta > Pinopsida > Cupressales > Cupressaceae > Sequoia > Sequoia sempervirens. Next base: position 525,586,193 of record VDFB02281492.1, read on the forward strand.
GGACAGGTTTTAAGAAGGCTGCATGAAGAAAAGTTGTTGATCAACTTACAAAAATGTGAGTTCATGAAAGAAGAATTGGTCTACCTTGGGTTTGTTATCTCACAAGGCAGTTTGAAAATGGATCCATCAAAAGTTGAGGCTATTCTTAATTGGCCAACACCTAAGTCAGTAGGTGATGTAAGGAGTTTTCATGGCCTAGCAAGCTTCTACAAGAAGTTCATCAAGAGTTTCAGCCATATTTGTGCCCCCATCATTGATACAATCAAAGGAGAAAAGAAGAGTAAGTTCAATTGGACCAATGAAGCAAATGAAAGGTTTGAGTACTTGAAAAGAAAGGTATCACAGCAGCCTATCCTTGCCCTTCCTGATTTTAATAAAGTTTTTACCATAGAATGTGATGCAAGCAATCAAGCAATAGGTGCTATTTTGAGTCAAGAAGGCAGACCGGTTGCATTTTTTAGTGAAAAACTAAATGAGGCAAAGAGAAAATACTCTTCTTATGATCTTGAACTATATGCTATGGTCCAAGCCTTGAAGAAATGGAGGCACTACTTGCTGCCAAGGGAGTTTATTGTTTTTACTGATAATCATGCACTTAGTTTTTTGAATGGGCAGGAAAAATTGAACCAAAGGCACATGAAGTGGGTTGAATACCTACAAGCATACACTTTTTCCATAAAGCATAAGAAGGGTCAGGCTAATAAAGTTGCAGATGCACTTAGTAGAAGGGTCATGATGGTTCAAGAAATCCAATTTCAAAGTGTGGGCATAGAAGTTGTCAAAGGTGTATAAGGAGGATGAAGATTTCAAGGCTGTTTTTGAAGTTTGTTCTCAATTTTCTGATGCTTTTCACAGTGATTATGCTGATTATGTTTTGCAAGATGGTCTATTGTTTAAAGGGGCTCAATTGTGCATTCCCAAGTGCTCTATGAGGGAGAATATAATAAAGGAAAAGCATAGTGGGAGTCTTGGAGGACACTTTGGACTTGACAAAACTTTGGAGCAAGTGAGAAGATTTTACTTTTGGCCTAAAATGCAGATGGATGTGAGAAGGTTTGTGGAAACTTGCACCATATGTCAAAGAGCAAAGGGGACCACTTCAAATGCTGGTCTTTATCAGCCTCTACCAATCCCAAGTAGGCCTTGGGAGAGCATAAGTATGGATTTTGTCTTAGGATTGCCTAAGACACAAAGGGGGGTTGATAGTGTGTTTGTAGTAGTTGATAGATTCAGCAAAATGGCACATTTTATTCCTTGTAGATGCGCTAGTGATGCCTCTAACATTGCAGGTCTTTTTTTCAAAGAGATTGTGAGAATGCATGGCATTCCTATGAGCATTGTATCTGATAGGGACTCCAAGTTCATAGGCCACTTTTGGAGGACCTTGTGGAGGAAATTGGGGACTAATTTGCAGTATAGCTCAGCCTACCATCCTCAAACGGATGGTCAAACAGAGGTAGTTAACAGATCACTTGGAAATCTTTTAAGATGCTTGACAAAAGAACATGGTGTGCAATGGGATTTGGTGTTGCCTCAAGCAGAGTATGCTTATAATGACTCCATTAATAGAAGCATTGGAAAAACTCCATTTGAGGTTGTGTATGGGATGAATCCAAGGGGGGTCTTTGAGTTGAGAGATCTGAAAGGAATGGAGAAAAGAAGTGCTGAAGGTGAAGATTTTGCTATGGCAATGAAGTCTATTCATGATCAAGTGAAGGAAAATCTCAAAAAGAGTGTAGAACACTACAAAGAGAGGGCAGATTTGAGGAAAAAGAATGTTCAATACAAGGTGGGAGATCTGGTTTTTTCTTATTTGAAGAAGGAGAGATTGCCTAAAGGAAAATACACCAAGCTGCAAATGAAAAAAATAGGCCCTTGCAAGATTATTCATAAATTTGGGAAAAATGCATATGAGATAGCACTCCCTCCTGGGGTGGCTATCTCACCCATTTTTAATGTTGCTGATTTGTAACCATTTAAGGGATCTTTTGATGTAGGTACAGGTGTGGAAGCTGATGAAGATTGGGTGTAGGACCTTCCACCATCTAAACCATTGAAACTTGAAGCCATTCTAGACACCAAAGAGGTAAAGAGGACAAGGATAAAAGTATATAATTATGAGTATCTTGTTAAATGGCAGGGTTTTCCACTTGAGGATACAACTTGGATGACTGAAGAGGACATCAAACAACATGGTACTACTTTGCAGCAACTGATCTCAGGTGGTACTTGAGATCTCTTCCACCCCAGGTGCATGGTGCAGGGGCACCTTGGGTTTCCATGGCTCTTTGAGGCCTTCTTTGTTTTTTTGTTTGATGTCAAGTTGAATTTGATGTAATAAGGTCCTAAGGACCATCTTAAATTCCTTTCAATATGTTTTCTAGGGTTTTTGTTGAGTTTTGGTCCTGGTGTTAAGTTTTTGTGTAATAACAAGGTCTCCATCCTCATTTTGTAAGCTTGGTGCACCTTAGCAAATTAAAGAATCAAAATGCCATTATGCAACCAGGTAATTGAGGGGAGTTTCCTTGATGATTTCATGTGGTTGTGGTGTCCTTTAACACCTTTTGAAGCCTCATTTAAATTGGGCTTATAGGAAGTAGTGTGCATTGCCTTAACTAGGCAATTAAGAGACTAAAGTGAAGTTTGATTAGTTCTAACATGTAACTAATCAAATTTTCAGTTGGAGGACATTGGGAAAGGTTGTTAGAAGTTGAAATAAGCCTCTCATGGTCGAGGCATGACTGATGAAACACGTTTTTGAAGTTCTAATGAAAAATTGCTGTTTTCTGGAAAAATCTGTGTGTAAAAATTTCTGCTAAAACGTGTTGTACGGACGTTTTACGAACTGTACGGGTACAAGACTGATATGGTTGGAAAGAGGGAAGAACTAGATTTCATTTTGCATTGATTTGACAAGATTTCATTGAGTGTAGAAAAAGTTATAGCCATTTTAGCAGAAGCAGGTCTGAAACCCTCAAAACAAGGGTTTTGGTTGAAAAATGGCTCTTCCTTCCATCTCCACATTGTAAAAATGCTGATTCTTGGTGGGATGGAAGATACTTGTTTAAATTTTCATATTTTCTTGGTTCTGGAGAATGGCAAGGTGTGTGGAGAATTTGGTGCATTGAACTAGGTCTGGCATCTTCATGTGACAGGCCTAATTGGTGAAGCAAAAAGTGAGTTTTTCTTGTTTTGTGTGGGTTTTTCTTGAAGAGGCACTTAGGAATATTTAAAATGGTTGAAATTATCCTATAGGAGTCTAAATCAAGGCTTTGGGGAGAAGGGGTGAGCCTAGGTAGCCAAAAACCAGTCAAGTGCACTCAATTAGACCTCTTGGGGACATCAATAGGTTGGTCCATGGTTGCTTTTCTAATCACTGTCAAGAAGTGAGATTTTGTGGCCTTGTAGAGGCATATGATACTTTCCTAAAAATGGTATTTTCCATCAGATATAGGTTTGTGGGTGAGAATTAATTGGACTGTCCTACTAGGCAGTGCTACAAGCAATTGGGTTTAAAGAGGTCTACTAGTTGAGGAATGAACTCATGGGGTTTCCTAAGTGCTAATAATGGCTATGGTGTTTGATTGTGGTCTGTTAGAGCATGTTTGATATGATTACAAGTCCCTCAAAGGTCTGAGATTCAAAGACTCTTGGTGAGTGAAGTTTTCCTTATACAAGGATAGTGATTTGAGGGTGTGTTGATAAGAGTGTTTGAGAGGAAAAACTCATAAAAGAACCTCAACCATCTGAGATTGGTGTACTTCCCTGCTCACTCTGCATCAAGCTCGACTTATATTGTCAGCCCTGTCGATATAATATATATATATGTATATATATAAATGTGTAAATATATGTATATATATATATATATATATGTAGTATATGTATATATATATGTATATATATGTATATATATATGTAGTATATGTATATATATATCCTCTACAATTTTATTTCATTGCAAATATAGCCAGAAAACCCAAACATTCAACAAAAAATCTACAAAAATTGACAATACCAAACCCATAAAAAAACACTCTTTTCTCAACACAATCTCCTCATAAATTGGAAAAAATATAGCCATTTCAACAACACCTTCTCCAAAATGGCTAGATGTAGAAAGGCACAATATAGTTCAAGTTATACAATAAGAATCAATCAATAATTTTATTGTGTTCCAACCAAAACAGGAAACGAAAGCCATAAATCAAACAAGATTACTTTCTACAACCACCCACAAGCAGAAAGTCACACACACACACACACACACACACACACACACACACACACACACACACACACACATATATATATCTATGTATGTATGTATGTATACATATACATGCATATATACATATACATATATATATACATATACATATATATACATAATATAGTTCGAGCTATACAATAAGAATCAACCAATTATTTTATTGTGTTTCAACCAAAATAGAAAATGAAAGCCATAAATCAAACAAGATTACTTTCTCTAGCCAGCCACATGCAGAAAGCCACACACACACACACACACACACATATATAAACATACAACATATATACATACACACACACACACGCACATGTGTGTGTGTGTGATAAATATCACAGAGCAAAATTTTTGGAACCATTTATACATGCAAAAAAGCACAAGATCTCCTTCAACCAACTTCACTAAAATTGCACAACATTCAACACACTTGCAGCTTTACAAAAGCTTGCCCTCTACGCTCATAGCCACCTTCAGCAAGAACATAAACCTTAGGCTGACACCGAACAATATGGTATTGATAACTGTACAAACATTTTATTTTTTTTCCAAGGACTTGAAAAAAGATGTTACTTGCACCAAGACCATTACATGGGAAGCATACAACAATCAATGCTAATGATATTTCAATGGCCTCCCCTACACTTCCATCATTTCATCAGACTCCTCTATCTTCATGACAAATTCCCACCACCTTTGACACGGCAACGGAGTCCCAAGTCCAACCACCTTCACATAGGTTACACAACCAATGAATGCACTTGCACCCTAACAAAATCTTGCCATCCTTGTTCATAGCTACCTTGAACAACAACAAAGAGTCCCAAAATCACACACAATAATACATTACCCGTAACTCTAGCAATGCAATAGATTAGCTATTTTTGAGCCATTCGTAGTGAACCAAAGCCATAAATGAAACAATATAGCCAATTGTTAGTGACATGCAAAAACCTACAAAAGTATACAGTCTTTCCATCAACAATCTAGACAATGAAGGAATATTTTTCCTAATAATAACCCATATTAGATGCACCTCTACCCGCTTCCTTCAATAATAGGCCTTCACTCTTACTTTATTTTTCCTTCTTTCTTTCTTGACAACTTGCCAAAGAACACCACAAAATTATTGTATCCCGTAGCTTTTAGAACCATTGATGCATGCAAAAAAAAAGTAGACATAACATTAACTATTTCAGTGCATTAATATATATATATATACACACATTTGTATACATATATGCATATATATGCTTATACATAGATATATACATGCATTAAGAGATATAATGGTGGATAACTTGTAAGTTCCCTCAGAATTTTGGTCAGCCTCCCACTTCTTAGGGCTTCCATTTGCTGGTTTGTATCAAAATTAATTAATGCATGCTTTGCATGTACTAGTGATGGTCCTAATAAGACCAACAATAAATGCAAGCCATAATGTAACAATAAGCTTAACACAAACAACAACAACAAACAATCCCTTATGCAAAACAATATGGAGCATATAACATTAACTATTTTACTGCATTCTAACCATCACCACAAAACAAAAGTTATGAAGGAAACAATATTGTTATCCAAACTCACCCAGATGGCCAAACTCATAAAACACTAAAAATGACAGTGCCAAATGTATAGACAAACATACACACAAAAGTCAAACCATAAATCAAACAATATCACTTCCAACATAGTATTACTATCTAGACCTACTCATACATCTACCTGTGAACATAGTTGTATGTATGTCTCTATTTGCATATGCATATACATAAACAAACGTGCATGCAATTCACATTTCCCTATCCTATACAACTTCCTGGTGCATATGTGTAGATATTCGGTCACTTGTTGGATATCTATGCATATATGCATACACCATTCAAAATTTAAAACTATCTATGAGCTATTCTAAACAAAAACAGAAACACGACTTCCAATAGTAACACACATACAAAACCCACAAAACACAAAAAGCTCCCAGTAACATATTGACTCAAAACCTTCACCACGAAAATGCCAACCCTAAATGAATCAATATTGGTTTCAACTGTAAGCCAGATGGGGTGGTTCACCAAAAAAAACAACACATTAACTATTTTCCAACCATTCACACAAGACCCTTATTGCCTTGAGTTTTATTTTATAGTTTACATGTACACATTACTATCCTTCTAAGATAGCATTTACAAAAAAAATCAAATGTTTTTTGGAAAACCCACAAAAGACAAGAGATCTCAATTTCAACATTCATCAAATGTATGTGTTTACATATATGCATATATGTATATATATATGTATATCTGTGTGTGTGTATATGTATCTATATATCTATGTATTAATATATATATATATATATAGATACATATAGCGTCCAAAACTTTGACTATTTTTTTCTATTGCAACCATAGATGGTAAATGGAAGCCACAAATTTGGGTTGTTTTCCCTTGGTGAGTTCCTACTTGTGTGGTTATCCTGTGGTTTGATATATTTTTATATGTATTTGTATATGTGTGTGTGTGTGTGTGTAGGTATATGCATATATATGTACTTATATGTATATGTATGTGTATATATGCATAGATATGTATTTAAATGTATATATATATGAATATATATTCATATATACATGTTTATATGTATATATATATATATGATATATGTATATGTATCTATATATATGCATGTATATATAGAAACCAAAACATTGATTATTTTGTTCTGTTGCAACTATAGATACTAAATGGAAGCCAAAAATGGAACAATATAGCCTAAGGTGGACATCAACAGAATGAATTCCATAACATTAACTTGTTTATCCCATTGTAACCATTGCCATACAATGCTAAAATTTATAGTTAGCCCTATACAAAGGCTTTTGTGTAAAAGGTTGGTCTATGTATATATATGTATGTATGTATGTATGTATGTATGTATGTATGTATGTAATACAAACAGTTTGGGAGCATTGACACATGCGAAAAACACTAGATAGCTTTCAACCACCTTCACAAAAATTGCACAGCCTATGTATATCTAAATGTATATCTATTTATATATGTGGTATGTATAGTATGTACATACACATATGTAGATATATGTATATGTATATGTATATATGTATATGTATATGTATATATATATACATATGTATATATTGTGTATAGTATGCATATACACATATGTAGATATATGTATATGTATATATGTATATGTATATGTATATGTGTGTGTGTGTATGTTGATGCCATTTTTTTGGCCTTCTCTATCACTACACAAAACTCTTTTAAACTTAAAAAAAAAAAAGAATAACACCTGCTATACGATGTCAGAGGCCTGGCAACACATAGGCTAGGAATAATTCCATCCAATGTTACTCATGGCCAAATGCTAATTCTTCTTATTAGATTGTATTGTGGAGAAGAACACAAAGTATTTAAATATATTGCAATAATTTACAAACAAGAAAATCCATAAATAAAACAATATTATATTTTTTTGTGGGGTAAGTGCACTAAGATGGTTCCCAAAAAGGAGGCTTAAGTGGACACTTTTTTTTTCTGAAATCAGGAAATACTGACCTTGGACATGAAATTGAGGATAGTTACACTCAAAAATTTGAGATGGGAAAAAAACAAGGATCGAAGTGCTCTGAGTCTACTTTCTAAACTACTAATTTATTTTGAAAATGGTTGAGAGTAAGGGGTTCAAAATAAGGACGTACACAAATTGGTGTTATTTTTGTCAGAAAAACATAACATAGCAACTCTTGTATGACTTGAGCATGGTGAACTAAAAGTAGTATTTTTAAAATCACTACAGTCAAAAGTTAGCTAATAGTATCTAGTTGATGCATGATTTTTCTAAAAAAAATTTAATGAATATTTGATTTTTTTACTAATTTTCTAAGTGGACACTTCTTGAAAAGCAAAATTTTCGCCATGCCCCCCCTAAAAATATTTGAAGGTAATTGATTTTTTTAAAATTTGTAGAATGGAGTCCAGTTTCTAAAAATGTAATTTATTTAAAATTTTGATGAATGGTTAATTTATAACGAAACAAACACCAAACACTATTTTTTGGCAAAAAAGAGACATACAAAAAAAAGAAATTATGGATGAAAGACTTAACATTGTTAAAAAGTGAAAAAAATATATCATTGGATAGCTAAAAGAAAACCTAACATTATGTAACCATGTTTTCAATTTTGTCGATATTGAACCAGATGCAATTCTAATGGTGAACACAAACCCAATTATTTGAAAAAATTGTAGAATTTGCAAAAACATGTCTTTGGTAATTGGGAATGCCCTCCAAGCCTTTGGGTTGGTATTCCAAGGAAAATAAAAATGCTAAGGCTTAGGGATTCCCAAAGAAAAATATAAGACAAAAATCTTGGTGTTTTTTGTCTCTTTGACGTGTTAATTATTTGTGGTTAATTGTTTATTCATCAGATCTAAGATTAAGGTTAAGTTAAGTTAGAAAAGTTTAAATTTATTTGATAACTGATTCATCCCTCACCCCCCCTCTTAGTTGTTTGTCCCTTTTTTTCCAACATTTCTCTAGCTTCTAAAGAAGATATAGAAAAATATGACAAGGGGTGTGATCCACTCAACATAACTCTAAACCTTGCTAATGTATGGTTGGGCCAGGTCATAGTCACTCACCGCCTCCACCTTCTGCAACTACTCTAGTCATCTAGTGTCTTTTCATTTTATGCTTTGTTTTGTTCTAAATTATATGACATATGGGATCTAAGGATGTTATTTCATATCCATAAGCTTGAAAATATGTACTTTTATAGAAATGTTTGACACCTATTCATAAAATAAATTGAGTGCTATTAAAAATCCACTCTATATTAAGTACTAAAGTTGTAATAATGATTTATTAAATATAGATGGTTTAAAAAAAAATTGTCTTTTTTAAGTACGCAATATATATTTGATACATAACTTCATTTCTTAAAATTGAATATATAAAATTTGATTATTTGATAAAAACTATTTAATTAAAATTTTAAAAAATAGAATATATATATAAAACAAGTCTAATTACTATTAATAGCGCTATGATAGTTGTAAAAAACAAGCCAGACTTCATATAAATTTCATGGTTAAAACAAATCACTTATCATTGACTACTTTTTAGTATAAGTATTGTCCTCTTGCCTCAAAAGCAATATTTTCAACCTACTAATTTTCATAAGATTTTTATCTTTCAAATTAGTATGTTTTAAAGAATCAAATTAATTTATATATTTATCTTGGCATAGTTAATTTTAATACCAGTTTAAATAATAGACATGAAATTGTGTAAGAAGTTGCATATCTTATTTATTTAATAATTGTTAAATATTATATATCAAAATAAATGAATGTATACAAATTTATTGTACAATAATTATTTATACAAATTAAAATTTGTACTCAAAATATATAGATATTATTATATTTTTAATTAAATAATCTTAAAATAAACTTATACCATATTTCATAATTTATTAATTATTAATATATATTGTATTAAAAAAATAAAAAATAAAAAAATTGGGCACTCCCTTAAATTTTCATATATATCTCTGTGTATTTCATTTTTATAGAGGATCAAATAGATCATTCATATATCTGATTTAAATTATATAATTTTGTATATTAATTTTATTTGAGAAATTGATTTAATTACAACTTCAAATTCATAAAGCAATAAATTAAAATAATTATTTCATTAATATTTTTAATAGAAAATATGCATTAGACAAACTGTCTAAAATCCTATATTGTTTCTTTATACTAAAAAATTGTTAATTAAATGAAACATATTTTGATTTCAAATATCTATTCTTAATTTTAAATTTTAAAAAGTTATAATCAATTCAATTAAAAGAAAGTAAAATTAATTATTATATTTAATATAAATAATACATTATATTTGTTCATTTTTATTTAAAATTATCTCATGCAAAAATATACACTATAAACACAAGCTTCACAACCACATCACATAAATAAAACAACTAAAATCTTTTCTAAAATTTAAGAACACCCTTACATTATTTATTTAAATTTAGAGAAATATTAAAACTCGCATATCATTAACTGAGTTTTTAAACCCACAATAGAATAAGTTCTTAAAGGAAAAGCTTTGAAAATCAAAACCATCTTTCAACAGTTCAACAATGTCTGTGCAAACCCAAACCTCCAAAACGCTCAAGTCTCTCCTCTCTAAGCATTCACTTTCATTACACACCTCAGACCCTCTGCTTGCATCATCAACTCAAATGCCTTATTAATCTCAGCAAACTCTATTTCGTGGGTAATGAACTTTTCCAATTCAATCTCCTGCACCAGAAAAACAGGCGTTTGAGCTAATTTGGCACTAGTAACTTAACATGTATTCAAAGCTGTTTGTCTAACTATAGTCAAACAACAGCAGGGATAACAAAAACCTGAAATCTATAATGCTTACCTTGTTAATGTATTTGTCCACCAGACCTGGCAGATCCGACCTGGGCTTATAGTTCCCAAAAAAGGTTCCTTTCAGTGTTTTCTCATTCAGGAAATTCAGAGGACTGGTGGAGAACAGTGAATCGGAATGAGGCACTCCCACTAAAACCGTCACACCCCACCCCTTTAAATGCACACAAAGATTAACTCTAGTTAGTTTGTGCAACATATACATCTTCTTTTTCTGTAATGGAAACATCATTTGCTTACTACAGAGGAAGAGGATATACATGGTGACAAGAATCGAATGCCTGCATCGTTGCATTAACATTCCCAGTGCACTCCAGACTATAGTCTACACCACCATCAGTTCTTTCAGCAATTACCTGTTCACTAAAAGAGGGGTAAAAATTTATTCAAACTGAAAAGAGCAGTACAAAGCAAGGGGATTACACATCCCTATCAATCTCCACTAATTAGTCCAACTTTTGAGACAAATCCGGGGGTAATTAACTCCTATCTACAATATTCCAATTATGCAAATAATCAGAATCCCATTTAGCAAGACAATCTGCAACCCCATTCCATTCACGCAGAATATAACAGAAAGAAACAAAATCTAAGGAATCACATAGATTAAGAATTTGTTTCATAATAATAGCCAACTACCAACTAACATCATCTAATTGCTTCCTCTTCAGCAAATTCACCACCACCTGAGAATCTGATTCACAAATGATTTGTCTCCACCCAAGAGCACATCCACACTCCATGGCACACAAAATGGCAAGAGCCTCCATGACATTGTTAGTATACTAGCCCTTATAAACAAAAAATATAAACTCAACAGTCCCTGAACTAGTTTGCCAAACACCTCCAATACCAACATGGCTAGAATTTCCATGAGAAGAACCATCTGTGTTTATTTTCAGCACACCCTAAGGGGGAGGACTCCAACGCCCCTCCCTACTTATCTTTTGAAGGGGATGAAAACATCTGTTCTGTTGACCTGACTAGCACTTTGAGTAGCCCCCCTCTGAAGAGGAAGATTTAGGTGAGTACAAAAAATAACCTCTCTAGGATCCAAACCCTCAACCAAGTCACACGTAGCCACAGTAGTTTCACCCACCGAATGGAGAATTCTCCACCACAAATACTGAACAACTAGCTTCAGCTCTTGAAAAATCATGCGATTCCTCTCCAACTAAATATGCTAGATAATAAAGGTGGGTTCCAGAGCCTAAGAAACATGAAGAAAAGAAGTCTTAACAGGGGTCTTCCCCCACTGGGCAAAGAACTCCACTAGAGAAGAGACATGCCAGCAAGCCTAGTTCCACACATCCCACCAAAGATGCCAAAGCCTCCTAGAAAAAGAACACTAGAAAAAGATATGAAAGACAATCTCCTCACTTTTTCCACACAAAATACACATCGAGGGACCTTGGAACCCTCTCTTGTACAAGTTATCCCTTGATTAAAACATCAGTTCTGGACCACCAACCATAGAAATAAATTACAATTCGGACACGAAAATTTATAACACACTTGCTTCCACCAAGGAACCTCAATGTCCCCAAACCCCTACCTAAGCAACTCGGCATATCTAGTTGAAACAAAATACTTTCCAAATAAATCACTGTTACTCCAACCCAGAACATCCAGTCCTGCCATGGAATTGCATTCATGTGATGCCAAAATCTGAGCTAAGTCTTGTCTATCCTCCTCTGACCCTCCTGGTTACCAATCCAAGGAGGGCTTCCACCTAAGGCTAGCAACCAGTCCAATATTCCAAACAGACTTGAAATGCTCAACTGTATTCCACCTAGTAGCATTAAAATGATCATAAAGAGACTAGAGGTGAGGGTAAGCTGAAAGAATGGGAGGGTGAACATCCCAAGAATCCCACCAAAAAAGAGCTTGAGAACCCAAATAACATATCCAAAAGAGCCCTTGCTTAACCAACTAAGCCCTCAACTTGAGGGTATTCCAAATCATAGAACCCCTTCCTTTTAAAGGGTAACAAGGAACATCAAAAGTGCTAACATCCTTAAGATACTCATGGGTAAGAATACGAGCCCAAAGCTGATGTTGGCTAGTACACCAATGCCAATATAACTTGGCTGCAAGAGCTTTCCCATTCAAAATAGCAGAACGTAATCCAAGGCCCCTACCTTTTGGTGGCCTACACATCGTATCCCACTTAACAAGACTCCACTTGATCGATTGCATGTTACCGCTCCAAAGAAATTATTGTGAGAGAGCATCAAATTCCCTCAAGAAATATGAAAGAGTTGCTTGAACAAAACCCCTGAAAAATAGGAAGAGCTTGGATAACAGACTTTAGAAGAGTCACTCTCACAAGAGTAGAAAGCCAATGATGAGTCCAATGATTGAATTTACTATGCAACTTATCAAGCAAATTTTTCCAAGAAGGCTTGGGTTGCCTACCAATAGCAAGAGGTATTCCCAGATAGACAAAGGGAAGAGTCCCAATTTGAAACCTCAAAATATCAACAATCTATCATTGAATAGCTTGAGGAGTATTAAAAAAGAAGATATAAGACTTGTGCTCATTAATTTTCTAGCCCAAAGTAGCAAGATAAATATCCAAAGCCTACCTAATAGAACCCATCTCCTAAAGGAAAGCCCTCCTCATAAGAGAAGTGTCATCCACAAACTGAAGATGAGAGAGTTGCAGAAGCCCATTGCCCCAACCCCAACCTTGAATCTACCCTAAGAAATCCATGACTTCAAAAATCTTCCCAAACCCTCAACCATAATAATAAACAAATACATGGAGAGAGGATCTCCTTGATGAAGGCCCCTGTAAGCCATAAAAAGCTCAGAAGGTTCCTTGTTCATAAGAACAGGAAATGAGGAAGAGGTAACACAACTCATAACCTAGCTGACCCAATCCTGACTAAAACCAAAGGCTAAGATAATTCTCTGTAAAAAGTGTCACTTAACTCTATCATAAGCTTTGGCCATATCCAACTTGATGAAGATAGACTTCTCCTTGGAAGTCACCATAAAGTGGATGACCTCAGAAGCAATCACCACCCCATCCAAGATCTATCTACCCTAAAGAAAACCTCCTTGCTCCTTCGAGATAATGGAAGGAAGACAAACTTTGAGCCTCTCTATGATCAATTTCATAATAATTTTATACACCACATTACATAGGGAAATTGGTTGAAAGAATTCAAGCTGATCAACATCTTCCTTTTTAGGAATCAAAACTAAAAAAGTAGAGTTTAGCACTTGAACATCTACTTACTGTGAAGAGATTCCCAAACAACCTCCAGCAAATCCAAATTTACAATATCCCAAAATTCTTGAAAAAATTCAACAAAAAAACCATCGAGTCCAAGGGCCTTACCTTTATTCATCCTAAAAATGACCTCTTCCAATTCCTATAGAGGAATTGGCCGAATGAGGCAATCATTCATTTCCTTGGAGATCGAGGAAGGGATACAAGCAAGGATCGTATTCTCCTCATCTTCTGCAAGGACAGAATCCTCAGAAAAAAGAGTAGAATAAAACTATCTAGCCTCCTAAGACAAGGCTTGCAAGGAAGAAATATGGATCCCATCCAAATTAATTGGAAAAATCCATATATTCTTGGAAAACTATAATTTTGTATTCCCTGAAAATTGATTGAGTGTCATACTATGCGGTTAAAACTAAAACTAATTATGATGACCAAAATAACAACCTAATTTTGGTTAAATCAATTTAACACTTGCAACAAAAGAATCAACACGACATCCATTTATAAGCCCTACATATATAATTTGAAGGGTTTCAAATACTTTGGAACATAAGACCCAACAAAAATATTAAAACCAATATCACAATGGGCTTTTCACTCACTTGATGTGTGAAAATTCTAGAAGAAACATCGTGTGCAACATCTTTCTTTTGTGTGAAGGTGGCAAGTGTCCAATCTTGCAACCTAAGATCTATATCTTGTCATGGAAAAATATATTGAGCACAAAAATAACCTCCAACATTCTAGTATTTGATTTTCTTCTTTTGAGTTGTTAGTTTTAATATGTAGAAAATAAATTCTATTTTCATACAAAGTAGATCCCATTATGTAGGCTTATTTAATAATGTCCAAAAACCTTTTTATGAACACTTATTTCTCCTTATCACATAAAAAACACCTTATAACAACAAACCACCATCTTATATCTCCTAAACAACTTATAATATTACACTACAAATTTATCTCCTTTAATAATGCACATCACACTACAAAATTATGAATCAAATCCCACAACTACTTCCCCTTTATTGCAAACCTTTACAAACTTCCAAAACACACACTCTTTTGTATATTCAATTATAGATCTAAAAATTCCAACACCTGTTTCTCCTTATAGCATAAAGAAAACCTTATAACAACAAACCAATATCTTATGTCTCCAAAACAACTTATAATATCACACTACAAATTTATCTCCTTTTCATATTGCACCACATCACACTACGAAATTATGACTCAAAGCCCTCAAATACTTCCCCTTTATTGAAAATCTTTACAAACTTCCAAGACATGCACTCTCTTACAGATTCAATTATGGATACAAATTATGTTTACCATTACCAACCAACCAATCAAACTATGCATATTTTTACTCTTTAATAATATAAAAATTTAAAAAAAATAAAAGAAAATTTCCTTATATCAACATTACTAAATATTTTCCTAATATATAAAATTTAAAATTGAACTCAATCTAGAACAATCCATGAACTACTTAAGATTCATCAAATATTTCATGCAAGCTCGTATTGACAAATACTTCAACTCAGAATAATTGATAACCTTTAATTACATACTAATAAATGAAACTCACACTGTACTACACCAAATAAAGTAGAAACGTGACACAAAATATAACGACATTATAAGCAACTTCTCCAATCTACACAACCTGAAGCTAAACAGTGGAGAAATGTGGAGCAAATGCATTTCTCCCAAACCATAGAAAACATCACTAAACAATTGGTTCACACACTAGTGAAAATATCTAGCACTGTACAATGATCCAAAAACCCAAATTTTAAATTTATAACAACCTCCGTCAACCTTGAATAACCTGTAAGATCCACAAAAGCATAGCATCAACAATAAAAGAATCTAGAGCACTATATCAGAGCACTTTATAAACATTTGCACAACATAGTTTACTTTGTCTATCCAATTTTCTTAAGAGCACTTGGAAACCAAGTACTAGAGACATCATATCAACTCATTACTTCATTCCAACTCATCTTCAAAATCTGCAATAAAAGAATAGCTCCATGTATTCATAATACTCCCTAAAGTTCTCAACTACACATGCACAACCTATTTTCCTCTTTTCAACAATTTTCTAGATATCCTCGACATCTTCATCCCATAGTTAGACATCAATGACAACACAAATCAATAGACTCCCTATTGGCATCAATGACAACACCATCATTCTTGCAACACATCCATATTTCTAAACATAATGCATAAATTCAAGGAATCATAAAATTAGTGGATTAAATTGATAAAAGGTTTTGATGCTGAGTTGACCACCTTGGTGCATAGGATGAAGATGATTCCCACACCTCCCAATGAGGAACTTAATGAAATCCTTTCCAAATCTCTAGAAAATACCAAAAAGGAAAAGGATGTATGACAAGTTTTAGTGGAGGAGGATCTATTTTGAAGTCAATGCCAAATCCTCTTTTAATGAAAAAATGCCATACCTCGCCCAGCTCACCTAGAGCCTTGTGCCTAGGTTGAGCATTATTTAAATTTTTGTATTAAATGAAATATGGGTCGCCCAAATGTAAACCTCCCTAGTTTAAACCACCCTAATTTGGGTAGATCTAGGTATTTGATTAAAAATGAATCCTAGCCTTGCACTTGTATTTCAAAATCTATAAAATTTTGTACCTTTTCTCATTATAAGGAGAGAGAACTTGTAATTTTTTTTAAAATACTGCTAAAACTAATACCAAAAATCATCTTCAAGAATGATTTTATGTTCAATTTTGAATGTTAGCATGGTTGCATGTATTTTCTCAAGATTCATCTTTCAAAATAAGTTTAGTTTGTCTGAATATTCATGGAGTTTCAGGTTCATAGCATTTGACTTTTGTTGATTGTAATTTTTAATGTATGGTTAGTCTATACTATTATATGTTAATTTCAATTATGAATTGTTGATTAAATTGCATTGGTTTAATGGGTTTGATGAATGGTTTATGATCTAAAAATATTGAGATTTACATTGAATATTGTATCTATTTGTGTATTTGTATTAAAATGATGAAGAAAAATTAGGTTTTATGGAGTTTAGCTATTGATTCCAATTAATTTTTAGCCTTAGGTTAAATTAGGTTCTTTAAACCCTATTCCTTTTGAAGTTTATTTGAGGTGAAAAGTTGAAAACACACCAAAAAAAATCAAAATTGAAAAGATAAATCAGAGATTTTAGATCTCAAGGAAAATCAAAGAATATTGAAGAGGGGATTGCAAAAATCTAAGGCTCAGTGGAAAAAGAATTTTTAGTTTTCAAAAAGCATAAGTCGCTTTGTGATTACTAGCAATATCATATCAATCTCATTGAGTTATCCAAGACACAATTGAGACCTAACTATAAGAACCTTGGGGATAGATTATTTGAGTGACAAAATAAGATTTCTTTTTCAAGATAGGATAGGATACCTAGTGTATTTAATTCTATGTTGGAGAGTGCAAGAACACATGTCAACAAGTTCAAGAGCCTCAAAATGAATTATTTCTTCAATTGTGATGGGACAAAGAACTTGATTTTCCTAAAATTATGTGACTTGTAAGACCTAGAGAGACATAATTCTTCAAACTGAATATGTAAACCATTATATCTTTATTCTTCTAGACATAGATAGATAGAATAAAACAAATTACATTTCTAGATTCTTAAGAAATTATATGATTGATCATTTATAACATTCTCACACATTAATCTTTTTTACTTAGATGGTTTCATTGCAATATAAAATATGGATTATGTGAATTTTTTTAACTTAACCATCTTGTCTTATCATATATATTTTTTTTAGATTGGTGTATTAAATTTTACACCTTGATATTCATCGAATGACCTTTTTTATCATAGATGTAGTGTTAGCACAATTAGATATAATAATAAGTGAAATTAGATTATCTTTATTATAACTCAAAAATATCTTAAAGAAACCTAAAAACTATATTTATTAAAATTCCTAAAGTGACACAAATTTCCTATCAAAAATATTACATGAGACAATGTACCCACCTTAAATGTTGGGAAACTTGTACCAGTTTAATGAATACCCTTTTTATTTACCTCAAATCAATCACTATTCTCTAAATGAAGCCAATATGCCTAGTAGTATGAGGTCCAAAGAAATACATAAAACACATAAATTTACATTAATATTTCACCAAATCTAAAAGTCTTAGGAAATAAAACACATAAAACCTACTAATTACAAAAAAAAAAATAGCAAGAGGCATATACATGTAAAATCAAACGAATAGCATTTAAAATATTTATCTTTAAATATTTTTTAATTTTCCATGGCACAAATATCAACATATAGATAGATATAGATTCATTTGAAGGAAGTAGATATATAATCATAGAGCTAGTATCAACTTTACAATCTTTTTCTAGCCTTCGTAAAGTTTGAAAAATAAAATATAGTACTAAAATGTCTAGTGTAATTATTATTTATTATTTTATAAAGTTTTGTAAGATATTTGAATGTCTAGAGATATTTTGATATTTTGAATGTTTAACAATAATTTACACATGAAATATAAATATAAATAATTAGAAATTTATTTTAATAATTGGTGAAATATAAATATTTGAATCTAATGTCTTAGATCAATAGATTGGTAGTTGTTTCATAGTAGATAACAATGGATTGACCGAAACATGAAAGAAAGAAAGATGATCATTGAGGCACAAATAACAACATATAAAAACATGAGATTTTGTTAATTAATTTTGATAATTATAATGATAATATAAGGTGTAGTTAATGGCACAAATAACAACATATAAATGTAAAAAATGAGAGTTTGTTAATTAATTTTGATAATTATAATGATAATATAAGGTGTAGTTGATGGCACAAATAAACATATAGATAGATAGCAATAAATATAAATAGATTATAATATATATGTATGCATTACTATCAAAATTTGTTCAAATAAATAAGAGAGCAATGATTCATCATGAAAAAATGAGCAATATCAAAAAAATATTGCTAATCATGATTGAAGTACATAACATGCTTGATATATATGTCAACATGATAATTCTAAATGGTTTGAATCCAACAAGTTTTCTCATGTGTCATTGGCTATTCTCTAGCTCGTGAAGAAGATAAAGTCAAATATGATAAGGGGTGGGATCCCCTTGGTGTCACCCTAGACCCCATTGATATATGGGTAAGCTTGATGATAGGGACCCACTATCTCCCCATTTTGCAACTACTCTAGCCATCTAGTGACATTTATGTTTATGCTTTATTTTATTTTGAGTTGTGCCCCATATGAATTCCAGGATGTGATTTTCTATCCACCCATTTTTTTTGTCAATATGTGCACCTTTATTATCTAACTTAATAGAAATGTTCACACATATTCATTAAAAAGGGGTAACATTATAAATCCACTCTATATGAAGTTAGAGCTACAATAATGATTTATAAAAAAAAAAATTATTCAAGGGGTAAACGCTTTTGACCGGAGCTATGAACTGGATTACAACCATTCAACAATAACACCTCAATGGGGTTTGAACCTTGGTGGCACAAACAACAATGCCACCTTTAAACCATCACACCATGCCAATACCGGCTACAATAATGATTTATAAAATAAATATGGTTTAAAAATATATATTTTCTAAGTACACACTAATATGTACTTGATAAATAACCTCATTTCTTAAAATTGAATATATTAAATTTGATTATTTGGTAAAAACTATTCAATTAAAAACTTAAAAAAGTAGGTTTTACAAAAAAATCAAATTTTAGAAAATATTAATTTAATTATTAAAAATTCTAAAAAATAACATAAGACTTTCAAATAATTATTCTAAATTGTATATATTCCTTATTAAAAGTCTCATAATAGTTTAAAAGAATAATAATTCACTTATATAAAAAGTTGAGATTTCTCTCTATTTAATAATTATTAAATATTATTTATCAAAATATGTGAATGTGTACAAATCTATGATACAATTTATACTCAACACATATATCATTAATTAAATAATAATAAAATAAACTTAAGAACATATTTGATAATTTATTAATTATGTATATATTATATTTTTAAAAATAAATAAATTTGGACACTCCCTTCAATTTCCTATATGCACGTCCCTTATAAAGCATGCAAGTACTAGTTTTGTTTCATTTATTATTTTTTAGGTATGGTGGCCCCATGTGATTTTTTCCAATTTTCTTGTTTTCAAAGCTAAGACATGTTATTTTCATATGGGAAGAATAAGGAAAAAATTAGGTGAAATTCATTTTGATAGAGGATCAAATAGATCATTCATATATTTAGTTTAGATTACATAAGTTTGTATATAGATCTTATTTATCAAATTGATTTAATTGAAACTTATAAGACAATCAATTAAAAGCAACATTTCACGAATATTTTTTAATAAAAAAAATATGCATTAGACAAAATATGTTTAAATCTGAAATATCTATTCATAATTTTAGATTTTACAAAATTATAATCAATTCAATTAAAACAATGCAAAATTAATTATAAAATTTTTTGTAAAAAATATATCATATTTATTCAATTTTATTTAAAATTATCTCATGCAAAAATATACTATATCTCATGCGAAAATATACTATAAACACAAGCTTCACAAGCACATAAAAATAAACTAAACAACTAAAATCTGAAATACATAATTTATTATTCAAATTCCGAACCAAGCGTTTCTAAAATTTATTAAAACTCACATATCACTGAGTTTTTATACCCACCATAGAATAAGTTCTTAAAGAAAAAACTGGAAAATCAAAGCCATCTTTCAACAGTTCAACGATCTCTGTTAAACCAAAACAGAGTCTTGTCCACTCTCTAAGCATTCACTTTCATAACACATCTCAGACCCTCTCCTTCCATCATGTATTCAAATGCCTTGTTAATCTCAGCAAACTCTATTTCGTGGGTGATGAACTTTTCCAATTCAAACTCCTGCACCAGAAAAACAGGCGTTTAAGCTAATTTGGCACTAGTAACTTAACATGTATTGAAAGGTGTTTGTCTAACTATAGTCAAACAACAGCAGGGATAACAAAAACCTGAAATCTGTAATGCTTACTTACCTTGTTAACGTATTTTTCCACCAGACCTGGCAGATCCGACCTGGGCTTATAGTTGCCAAAAAAGGTTCCTTTCAGTGTTTTCTCATTCAGGAAATTCAGAGGACTGGTGGAGAACAGTGAATCGGAATGAGGCACTCCCACTAGAACCGTCACACCCCACCCCTTCAAATGCACACAAAGATTAACTCTAGTTAGTTTGTGCAACATATACATCTTCTTTTTCTGTAATGGAAACATCATTTACTTACTACAGAGGAAGAGGATATACATCGTGACAAGAATCGAATGCCTGCATCGTTGCATTAACATTCCCAGTGCACTCCAGACTATAGTCTACACCACCATCAGTTCTTTCAGCAATTACCTGTTGAAAGAAAAAAGATATTTATTGATATTTCAATATTAGGAAAGGGCGAAATCCATAGATTCCTGGAAAACTATAACTTTGTATTCCCTGAAAATTGACTGAGCATCTTAATATGTGATTAAAACTGAACCTGATTATGATGATCAAAATAAGAACATAAGTTTGGTTAGATCAATTTAGCACAAAGGAAGATTCAACTCTAGATGCATTCATAAGCCTTATACATATAAATTTGATGGGTTTCAAATACTTTGGAACATAACATCCAACAACATTCTTATAGTCAAAACCACATTTTCTTTGTTTATTTTTGAGACTCTCAAAATGGGCTTTTCACTCACTTGATGTGAGGAAATTCTAGAAAGAACATTGTGTGAAACATCTTTCTTTTGTGCTAAAGTGGCAAGTGTCCAATCTTGCAACTTATCTATCTCTTGTCATAGAAAAATATATTGAGCACAAAATTACATAAAAATAGGCTAAAATAACCTCTTCTTCTTTTGAGTCAATTTTAATATGTAGAAAATAAATCCTATTTTCATATAAAGTAGATCCCATTATGTAGGCTTCTTCAATAATGTCCAAAAGACCTTTTACAAACACTTATTTCTCCTTATCACATAAAAAACACCTTATAACAACAAACCACCATCTATTTCTCCTTATCACATAAAAAACACCTTAAAACAACAAACCGCCATCTTATATCTCCTAAACAACTTATAATATTACACTACAAATTTATCTCCTTTAATGATGCACATCAACAAACTTCCCCTTTATTGCAAACCTCTACAAACTTCCAAACACACACACTCTCTTTTGCAAATTCAATTATAGATACAAATTCCAACACTTATTTCTCCTTATCACATAAAGAAAACCTTATAACAACAAACCAACATCTTATATCTCCTAAACAACTTGTAATATCACACTACAAATTTATCTCCTTTAAATATTGCACCACATCACACTACAAAATAATGACTCAAAGCCCTCAAATACTTCCCCTTTATTGAAAATCTTTCCAAACTTCCAAAACACCACATCGCACTACAAAATAATGACTCAAAGCCTTCCAATGCTTCCCCTTTATTGAAAATCTTTACAAAATTCCAAAACACACACTCTCTTACAGATTCAATTATATATACAAATTCTATTTACCATTACCAACCAACCAATCAAATTAAACATATTTTTACTTTTTAATAATATAAAAAAAATTAAAAAATAAAAGAAAAATTCTTTAGATCAATATTACTAAATGTTTCCAAAATTGAACATTCATAATAAATCTATTTTTCCTTCCCAGTCAATAACCCCCACCTTATTAAATAAATAGTAAACTGCAGGAAATAAAATATTTTCTCATACCTTGATCACTCCAGAAGGACGACGCTTTCAAAGATTTTATAACCTTAACATTCACTGTTTAAAAATCTCCGACTTACTGCCAAAGCTTTTATCACCATAACAAGGCTTAGTCTGTATTCTCCACAAACTTACAACCAGAACTTAGGCCACACCTTACGTATTTTCCTCCCAGGCCATCACAACTTTGTAGTTAAGGCACTGCAACAATTCCCAATATTTTTGCCCATGCTTAATACACCCCCATCTCCACTCTTCTGCATAATACCCACCACCACAGCCTCTCTCACATCATACACACTCAACAACTGAGCTCTGATACTAATTGAAGGAATATAGAAAATAATAACAAAATTGAAAAAAAGGTATATAATGTAGAATAGAAGATATATAAAACTTAAAATTAGTTCAATACCTTCATTATACTGTGAGAATACATTGTTGTACTTTAAATATAAGAATATAATTGAAATTTACAACTACCTATGGCCAAATAAGTTACATATACCTATAAACAAATAATTTACATAAACTACTGTTCATTATCTTTCAGAAAGAACAGAAATAATTGAGGTTAACAAACCTGGTGAACAGGTTTCTGGTGGTCTTTTGGGTTTATACATTCCGTTACTCCAAATTCCTTTGCTGAAAACGAAAGCAAAGCAAAGAATGAGGAAAAGACTTTGCTGAAAAGAGAAAATGCAACATACTGATATAAATATATATAACTCTTTTTCTACCCTTGCATGATACCTTTCTCAAATCTTTCAGGATTTGTATCAACCCCTATAATCCGAGAAGCTCCAGCAATTCTTGCTCCTTCGCAAGCCTGAAGTAAAAATTCAAAAAATAGCCCTAAAATAAGAGTTTTGAAGCTACCAAAGTTGACAATAATTGAAAATGGAAGTTTGAAAGGAACTGGTTAAAAATCTCTAAACAGTTTCTACCAGAATCCTGTTTTGAATCATTCAAATTGCAAGGATTAATTACAGTATACAAATACATATTATTCTTACCCCCAGCCCAACGCCTCCAAGACCGAATACTGCTACAGTGGAACCCTTCTTTGCTTTAGCAGCATTTAATGTAGCACCCATCCCTGATTTCAGACAATAACTGTAACTACATATATATAATAGACATTAAACAATATTTGTCCATAACAATTAGCTATTAATGGTGATATACCTGTGGAGACACCGCAGCTTAGAATACAGGCTTTGTTGAGAGGAGCTGCAGGATTTATTTTGGCAACACAGCCAACGTGTGCAACGGTGTATTCACTGAATGTGGATGTCCCCAGGAAGTGATAAATGGGTTGTCCTTTGATGGAGAATCTCGTTTTGCCATCATTAAGCATAACCCCTCTGTCCGTGTTAATCCTCAGCAAGTCACACATATTGCTCTCTTCTGATTTGCAGTGCTTGCAATCTCCGCACTCTCCTGTAAATACAGGCAGTACATGGTCACCCTCCTTGAGATCTGTTACTCCTTCTCCTACACTTTCTACCACTCTGCCATTCACAATTGCCAATAGAGTAAATAGTCTTTTCAACGGGACCCAACTGACTCAAATTCATTCAACTAAATTTCTACTTAATAGGGGCTAAACTTTGGATGAAATTGGGTATTGGGTACTTGGGCTAGACAAGCCTCAGATACACATCTGATCTAACCAGATTCCTCAATTCCTACTACTATTTGAAGTTGTTTGAGATATGTTATTTTAGCTATATGAGATACAAAGGCAAGAGAGCCTACCCAGCTGCTTCATGTCCAAAGATGCGAGGAAAAAGAGGAGTGTGGCCCTGCAAAAGAAGAAAAGCAGCACTGAGATACAGATTCAAGAAAATTTCGGCTTGTTGGTATTGATAGTACTAGTTATACCTTTGCTTGCCAGAAAACAAGGTCTGTGCGACATAATGAAGTGTAAGCGATTTTGATCCTAACTTCCATGGCCTGTGGAGGTACCACTTCCACTTGTTCGATCTTCAAGGGCTCCCCTGCCGCCCATGCCACGGCAGCTGCTTACAAAACCAAATTGCAGAATTGCTTTGCATTAAAACAGATAAACATTAAACCTGAAATGCAAATAGAAATGATGGATTTCTCAGCTTTCCACTGACCTTTACATGTAATGACCTTTCCTTCCGTTGCAGTAGCCATTTTTCTTGATATTACTGTAAAGAGTAAGCTTAGATTTCTTTTTTGCACAATTTGAATGAATTCATTGAAATTTAGTAGAAGAGAGCCTTCCTTATATAGGCATTGGCTTGCAGGTCCATGTTAATCATATCTCCCCGCTCAGCTGTCACCAAAAACGCAACGTGATAGGATCGTTTTCCATTAAAACAGATGAAACGTCATCTCTGCTATTAACGGCCATATTAAGGCATGTTTATCCTCCCACAGAATTGCGGCGAAAAGGATATCTTTGTTTTGAAAAGGAAAGTTTCCGACTCCAGATCATCATCCCTTTAAAAACTTCCTTTTTTAACTGATTTTCATAAAAGTTTATTCGCGTGTGATACTATAATCTCATATTGTTTTAATTAAAATTCATATTTTTTTATTATTTTTTCTAATTAGTATAGTAATATTAAAATTTTATTTTTATTATATTTATTATTTTCTAAAATTATTGAGAAGAAAAAGTTGGCTTATATTTTGGAACTCATTTGTGAATTTAGAAATCATTATCCAATTTATAAATATTTAAAATATTGATAATTTAAACTCACAAATAATAATAATTCTCTTTAAACTTTTTTTTTATATATCCATATTATATATGACTAATCCAAAAAAATCAAAAAATCATTTCAAATAAAATACAATTTACATTAAAATAAACTTCAATTAATAGCATCACTAACCAACGTACATTATATTTTTCCATTCTCTTTAATAAAATAAATACCTAGCAATGTGAATTTTTATGGCTCGTTTCCGATTAAAACGGACGAACGTCGTGCCTGTTATTAACGGCCATATTTACGCATGTTTATCCTCCAGCAGTGATACGGCGAAAGGATACGTTTCTTTTAAAAAGGGGAAGTTTTATCCTACTTATCAAAAGTTTTATCCGCTTTTCCGACTCCAAATACTCATCCATTTAAACACTTCGCTCTTATCCAAACGTGATCCTACAATTTCGTATTATTAGTTCCTGCCCGGAACTATAGCGAAGCGTATAAATATTCATTAGGGCTTAAATTTGACGGTCGGCCTTGCCTGTCAACAAATTTTTTAATGACGGTTATTATTCAAAGGTGCCCTTAAAACATTATGATATACATTAGTGTAAGTAAAATTATATATAAATCAAATATATATATCATTATAATTCTATATAAATTTTGACAGTCTATCCAAAATCCCCTTTCATCTGATACAATCTTCTTAAAATTTTGATTGTATTTTACGGCAAAAAATTTTAAATACAGTCATACGGCCATCAAATTGAAGCCCTAATATTCATCTCATGATTAGATAGGTAGGTAGTTATGCATCTTGAGTCACAACATTTAGCATGTAAAATTTTCAGCAAGAAGTCCCACTTTGGAGTGGAATCGAGAGATTAATGAGGAGCAAACCCACTCTCCAAACCAACTCTACTAACTATCCCTGAGTTCAATTCTGCTAGGGAACTATAGTCACTAACTAGTTATTAATGTTTTGAACTTCAACCAATCAAAATTGATTATTTTCTTTCATGCATTATATTTGAAGTTTTTTCTAAAGTTAAATGCATACTTTTTAACTTTTCTAATTTTGAAAATTATATTTCTTGAATATTATTGGCTAAAAAAATTTAGGCAGGTAGATTTTATGCCACCTCATCTTAATGTTTACACATTGGAGAAATGCAAAAATTATCACCAAATTAAAATTGGAAATTGTTAATTATTCTATATAAAAACTTCATTTAATTTAACCATTAAGCTATTTTTTAAGAAATTTTTTAACTCTTCAAAATTAGTTTACTTGTTATATTTTCCAATTCTATTCATTTATCTACTTGTTAATAATGATTTAAATAATAGTGGTTTAAATAATTTACTTAAATAAGTTTAAATAAATTATGTAAATAAGTTTAAACAAATTGTTTAAATAACTCATTCTTATAAATTTAAACTTAAACTTATTTAAATAAATCATTTAAACTTATTCAAAGAATTTATTTAAGCCACTATTTACTACTTATATAGTTAACAATATACTTTATATGATAAGTTTAAATTATATTATTGTTAATATTAAATTAAATAATTTAAATAAGTTTAAGTTATATAAAGAATGTTATATAATTTATTTATATAAGAATCTGATATTTTAGTAAGTATTAAAATATAAAGTTAAACATAGAATTTAAATAAATTGTTTAAACCACTATTCTTATTTAAAATTAAATTCAATATTATATGAAACCATTAAATTTACATTATAAAGTTCTAAATAATTTGATATATTGACGCGTTGTACAAATAATTCGATAAATTATTTCAATAAATTTAAATAAATTTTTAATAGTGGTTTGAATAAATTATTTAAACCACTATTAAGAATTTATTGAGCATACAAATAAATTATATAAATAAATATTAATAATTTATTTAAACTTATTTAAATAATTATGCCAAGAGGCATTATATAGTGAAAGCAAAGTGCCTAAGAGCTTGCGTCAATAAAAACTCTTCTAAGAGCCTATGTCAATAAAAAATCTTCAAATTTAATTTGATGTCCTTCTCGTAGTAAGAGTGGTATTGAAACGTCAAGGTTCTTTTACATAAAAACTTGCCATTAAATCTGGGTTAGAGTGAAAATCTTGATCATTGATAATCTATATAAAAAATAACCATTGGAATAAAGCAAAGAAAATGGTTTATGCAGTTGCTTACGTGGTGAATAATAAAAAAGGAACAAAATGAAGCAAAAAAAATGGTTACCTAGTTGGTTATGCCCCAAATAAAGGCAATCAAATGTTACCATGTTCAACTACACACAACGACATGGATGACTATTGCAAAAAGCATGGAAATTCAATAAATATCAAACCCACCACATCCACAATTTCCCTTAAAATGTAGTCATTAATGTGTACATAATAGTTGTTGGCAATTACATGCAAAATGTACAACTATTGTTGCCAAATTCGGTAGTTTCTTAATTTCTTAACCTTTCTTTCACTAGTAGATTTACAGTGTTGTACTATTTGATGTAACAAATGCATAGTTTTGCTTAATTATATTTTGCAATCTTATCTAAATTCTCTTCCTCAGGGACATTCCACTCTTTCTCACATAGATTTGATGGCTCTTCATTCACTGTTGTATATTTTTCAGCATTGAGTTTATGATTGTTTATTATTTTGTATATTGCTTGATAAGGTGGTGTTGAACTCAACCATACCTCGAGTTCCTTATTCAAATAGTGTTTCGAAGGTAGAACCCTGCTCTAATCATAGTAGTGCTTAATGTTGTTCCAACATTTATCCACAAAAGGAGTAAGACAGCTCTCTAAGGCAATGAAAGTTGTTAGATAGCTCTTGTAAGCTTTCACATCCTATTAAGTCTAAATAGCATTTTGATAGTGATAAAAGTTATTATCCTCATGGCTTCCATAAGCAAGCTTCATAAGGAACTATACTCTCAATTAATGGTAACTAGTTATCATGTGGAGTTTCTTGAATCCTTGTGTTCTTTTTGTTACATTTGTAGGAATAATATATTATCATTAAAATGCTCACACCATAAATTATGAATTTTCTCAATTTCATGTAACTAAAATGTTTTGACCAAACAAACAAAATTTGTTGTATCTATTGTATGGCAATTCATAATACAAAAAAAATTAGAATATGTCATGGACCAACAAATCAGTGATAGAGCACCCTATCATGCAGATGGGAGGTCTTATAGTTGAATCTCATATGGTATATGCTTTTCAACAATATCCAAATTCAGATGAAAACTAAAAACCTCGCGCCTTTATAGTTACATAGTTTCACCAAAATCCACATGCACAATTCAATACAATTTTACTTCGTCATGCTTGAGATGTAAAGGAAGACAAGAAAATGTCCTTTCAAAGATATCAAAGATGGGGCAATCCATTAGATACATAAAAGGTGCATACAATGTCTGAAATATTTTCTATAATTCAACAACACTGGAGCATCCATTACCCTATTGTCTACTTAATTTTTTGTTTTGTTTTTCCATTCTTTCCTTTTCATTGTTGTGGGTCACAAAAGTAGCTAAGGAAGCATGTTCAGTATAGTTACAAAGGATCTACAACTCATGTAAATTAATATTTTCTACAAGAAAAGAGAAATTCATAGGAGGACAACAAGTCATATCACAATACCACAAAGGGGCTAGTAGCTTTGGTGATAGATCATTTTAAGTTGCTAATCACTTCAAGCTGCTGAGGTGAAATTATTGGGATTTTATTGTTCATAAGGTAAGGATAACTCCTCAGGTAATTAGAGTCGTGACATTTGTAGCTTGCAGTCACATAAGATTCCTTAGGATCAACTTGAAATCTTGTAACAATGCATACAACATTCATGATATTTGGTCTAGTTTGAGTCAAGCAAAGCAATCCACCAATCATCAATCGGTATCTAGTTTGATTTTCTTTTGGAGAATCATCATCTTGTGTCAACTTGCATCCAGTCACCATAGGTGTACCAACTAGCTTTGAATCTTCCATACCAAACTTCTTTAACAATTCTTTCACATAGTTGGACTGAGATATGAAGATCCCTTTATCTAACTAAGAAATTTGTAATCCCAAAATGAATTTCATCTCACCAATCATAGACATCTCAAAATCATTCTGCATCTCATCAGCAAACTTCATGCACAAACTATCATCTCCTCCAAAAATGATATCATCAGCAAAGACTTCAACAATCAAAATTTTATCATGATCAATCTTGAAATACAGATTACTATTAGTAGTACCTTTATTGAATACAAACTTCAGTAAATACTTGTCCAATCTGGCATACCATGCTCTTGAGGCTTGCTTAAGTCCATACAATGCTTTCTTCAATCGATAAACCATATCTCCCTAATCAATCAATTAAAATCCATCAGGTTGCTCAACATATACACTTCTTCTTCCAATTCGCCATTTAGAAATGTTGACTTGACATCCATCTAATAAACCTTGTAGTTTTTGTAAGCAACATAAGCAAGAAATGGTCTCACAACTTCAATTCTAGCAACAGGGGCAAAGGTTTCTTCAAATTCAATTCCTTCCATCTGAGAATATCCTTTACACACAAGTCTTGTTTTGTTTCTAACAACTTCACCTTGCTCATTCAGCTTGTTTATAAAGACCCATTTAGCTCCAATTACATTTGTGTCCTTAGGTCTAGGAACAAGTGTTGGCATGTGGCGACTGATCATGCTATACTATTAAAAAGGGATTCAGATGAGGCTTATAGTATGATGAAAAACATGATTATTCGCAAGATTGCAATAGGTCTTTTGCACTGGATAATAAAATCATTACATGGCTATAGTTTGGTGGATGTAGCCCAGATTGGGTGAACCACGCTAAATTCTCTGTGTTATAATTTATTTTATGTGTGTTTTAGTTTCTCTGTTTATTAATTAAATTTGCATTAAATTATTAGGTATCTTCCATTTCTAACCCTAACAAGTGGTATCAGAGTAGGTTGTGTTTCGATTATTGTCTGTAGGAAGGTCTCACGATTGAGTGGGAGTAATGGAAGATGAGGGTAAGAAGGTTGAGAGTTTTAATGGGCAGAACTATCATTTATGGAAGATGTAAATGGAGGACTACCTCTATTAGAAGGATTTATGGCTACCATTGGAAGGGAAAACCAAGAAACCCACAACAATGTCTGATGAGGACTGGGAGATTTTGGATAGAAAGGCTCTTGGCAGTATTCGTTTATACCTAGCACACTTGGTGGGATTCAATATTACAATAGCAAAGAAAACTCAAGAGTTGATGGAAACCCTGGAAAAGTCATATGAAAAGCCTTCCACTTCGAATAAGGTATTTCTTATGAAGTGTTTATTTAATATGAAAATGGTAGAAGGTGGGTCAATTATTGATCATTTAAATGAGTTTAATATGGTCACCAGTCAATTAACTTCTATAAAAGTAAACTTTGATGAAGAATTTAGGGCTTCTTTGATTCTGTGTTCTTTGCCTAAAAGTTGGAATAGCTTGTTAATGGTTATTAGCAATTTTGCTTCTGGTTCGAATACATTGAAATTTGACGATGTTGTTGGTGTTATTTTGAGTGAGGAAATTCGTAGGAAAAGCTTAGGTGGAACATCCACATCAGGCAGTGTTTTGAATACAAAAAGAAGGGGCAGAACAAAGGAGAGAGGAAATAATTCTAGAAATTGTGGGAAGTCACGAGGAAATCAAAGGACAAAACATCCCAATCTAGAGACCAGAGGGATTGTTGGTGTGTGAACCCAAGCCTAAGTACCTGCAAAACAACATGATTAAACAAGTTTAACAAGGAAATGCAAGCCTAAACATGGATTCCCCATGAGATTCATTAACATAACTCGAATTAGGAAGAAAATGATAAAAAATATTATGAAATCATAAAAACAAAATTGAATCCTAATTAAGCAAGAAAACTCTTAATCCCATGGGGAAATTGGTGCTAATTTGATGTGAAAATTGGCCCTTTCCCAATCCCTAAGATTCAAGTTTGATGATTTTTGAAGAGTGTTGATCCACTTTGATGATGAAGGTGAGAGATCAACACTTTGATGATGAAGGTGAGAGCTCCAAGCCAAAATCTGCAATAACCTAGCTAAGAACTCAAATGATGGATGAAAATGGCTAAGTATTTTAGCATGGTAACTTTGCTTGGAATGTGGATGATCAAATGAAGATAGGAGCTCTTCATTTATAGGATTTTAAGATGGATGAAAGTACAAATTTCAGCAATGTGGGACTAACTTTCATCCAAGGATATGGTGCCACTTGTCAAGCTATGAATGGATGATGGTTGTGCAAGATTTGGGGTTTGTGCCAATAAATACACAAATTTGAAATTCAATTTTTTTGAAATGACTTGTGAGAGGGAAGGGAAAATGCAATAAATTCCACTTGGCTCAAGACAAAGGACATGTAAGATGAAGTTATTGCCTTGTTGGAAGGACATGTAAACTCACATTTTTTAATTCAAATTTGGGAATATTCCTTCAAAGATGCCTTTTTTTGAATGAAAATAGGGAATTATTAAATCAAATAAATGATTTAATTGTGCAAGTTGCAAAATCTAGAGGATTTGAGTGATTAGGATTAAATTAATCAGGATTTGATTAATTGCATATTTGAATGCATTTGACAATTTGATTTAGATTTT
>VDFB02281492.1:525618530-525659048 GCA_007258455.2 Sequoia sempervirens
ATTGGATAAAATTATAGATTCATTATCATCATGGTATATCTATAATTTGAAGGTACAGTAGTGTAGGGTACAAAATATCCCACAATCTATTGAGACAACTTAAAACTATAGTTTCTTATAGGTTATATTTGTAATGAAAATTGATAGCCACAATAGGATTTTGATCATTATAGAACTTCATCTTTATTTCTTGAGGAATTATGAGTGAGTGAATGAAGTGGATGGTTTGAAATTTCTTACTTTATGAATATCCATCATTTATATACGTCTTTAAATGAAAGATAAATCAAAACGAGTTTATGCATATAGTTTGATGGATCCCTTTATATAGTAATGTAATTAGATTAACTTGTATAAGGTGTGAAACCTTAAGAAAGTATATGATATCTATTAGTGTTCTTGTACCTTCTAAATATACTAGAAATTTAAACTAAGATTGATACAAGATTTGACTTCTTAACATCAAAACTATGGTTGAAAAAGGGATTCTATCAAGGAATACATAGAGGATGATTATTATCTTAAGCATAGATTGTTCCACTTTCCCTTAGGTGATCACCAAAATTATAAAACAGTTAACCTAGCTCATAGATAACCTTGCCATTTATTTGAGATGATAAAAGTTAGGGAGAATTATTTGCTAAAATATATATGGTCGTATCATAGGATTAGCCAAGTTTTACTATTAGCATGCAAATATCAAATGCCAAGAGCTACTCAATTTCATAGGCTTTCAATAAAATTTCACCAAACTCATGTCTTACTTGGGGTATGACTCAATATTTTATTTCTCAAACTAGTAAAGGTGATTGATAACACATGCTCTAACTAGTCTTAAGTGGTGTAAAACCATAAGAAATCTTAATTATGTTTATTTGCTAGTAAACTGACTCAATTTTTTTGGTAGGCTATGAAAATATTATTAATGGTTGCACATTTGGTGTGTTGTCAACTTAATGCACTTTTCAATGCTAATGCAAATTAACATGAGATTATTCTCTCATTGTCATAGTTAGTTATGAAACATGATAATGATGGACTAATGGTGTAACATGGGATACAATTACTTTCCTTTTCCTTATTTTCACTTATTATAAGGGTTTATATGTTAGTGAGCCTAGTAAAGGATAAAATCCAAGTAGTAAGGTTGCATCCATGTGTCTTTATGCTAGTTGATCACTACATGGACATGTGATGCACATATGATGTTGATCATTATGCACATGCATATGATATATGCATGAACTAGTCATTATGAGTATATGTGATGCATGTTTCAAGTTAACTAAGTGTACTTGTGACATACGTATAAGCTAGATATGTAATTTTATGTTCCTACTTCTTGTTGACACTATACCAACATCTTTCTATGATATATATGACGCCATAATATGATATATAAATTGATCTATAAGCATAAAATCAATGAGTCGTTATGATTTAAAAAAGAGATTAGAGATTTCATTCTAGTTGTGTGGATGAATTCTTTCTATTTTTGGGTATGTAAACTATGTAGCCTTTGATTCTTATAGAAAGACACATAGGCAAGGCCATTTTCATTGAACCCTTGAGGAATAGGTCTAGGTCTAATGGTCCTTATCATTAGATGTGAGTTTATCCTATATTTAGTGCAAGAATGTAAAGATGTGGTCATTGCTATGGTTTGGTAAGGTTATTCAACTAGCTCACTTCTAAAAGGAAAAGAAGTTTCTTGGTTAATTAAGATGGTACTTAAAATGTAATAAAATCAGTTAGAAAAAAGTAGTAACTAAGGGTAGTTATTACAAACAAGTAATAAATTTACATACATTGCTATAGGGTGTTTAAATCAAATTATCCCTCTTTCATATTACTCAGCCCAGTGGCCCACAACCCATACCTTGCATACCTGGGGCGAGCTGAGGCGAGACTAGCCCCCTACGGGTGGATGCCATAGCCCGCATATAGGCCCACTGGTCAACCACAAGAGCGGGGGGTTGAACCCGAGACCTATGGGGAGCAAACCCATGGCCCAAGCCAACTCTGCTGCCCGGGCGGGCTATTAAATTTAATTATTACTTATTTTCTTACCTCAGCTTTTAGATGGTGCAAAAATTTAGCTTGGACCGCACCACAAAGGAGGGATCTCATCCCCATAAATTCACAATTGCATCTATTTTAGTCAGAAATGGTCAAATGGGACCATTCAAATCGCTTCCTAGTGTTCATGATGCCACTTTCAAAAACCAAATCTATTCTAGATTAAACACAAGTTACTGGTGCCACCAACAATAACAAGACTTAAGATTCCATCTTTCCCCCTTTTTTGGAGGACCTCAACATCATATGAAGCTGAGGATTTTGCTTTCTCCTCTTTACCCCTATCCACCCATCATCTTTTGGATGACAGTGCTCTACATCTGAACCATCAATGCAACCTATAACCACTAAATTCTCCATTGACACAGGAGAGCAACATCTATACCAACATCACAACTTGTAACCATTAGAGATTAAATTTTATTTTAGTCCATAAAATTGAATTTTCATATTAGAATTTGTTTTTAAAAGGAATAGAAAAATAATGCAAAGAAATGAATTAGAGCTATGAGGTGATATTTTTAAGTCACATCATGATAAAATTATCACTCAGATAGATTTCAATGAAATCCTTTACATA
The DNA here is from genome assembly GCA_007258455.2 of Sequoia sempervirens. Lineage (NCBI taxonomy): Eukaryota > Viridiplantae > Streptophyta > Pinopsida > Cupressales > Cupressaceae > Sequoia > Sequoia sempervirens. Next base: position 525,621,190 of record VDFB02281492.1, read on the forward strand.
TAAAATATCATTATTTTATTTTATCTATATTTCTCTAAAAATAAATTTGTTTTTTAATTTTGAGATTTTGATTTTAAATTTTATTTATTTAATAATTAAATTATATTATTAATAGATATTAATAATGTGATATGCAAATGACTGATTAAATATAATATAAACATGTAAAAAATCTTTACACATATTTAAAATATCTATACTAATATAATATAAAACAATTTTTTTTAATTTATGTATAAAAAAAATATAATATATATATATATATATATATATATATATTATTAATATCATAAGATATATTATCGTATAGATTATGTAAAAAATAAAAAAATATAACTGATAGCAAATTATTAAATAAATTTTTCGATTACTGAAATTTAATTAAAAACTATGATTTCCAATGAAGTTAAAATTTTTGAAAAACAAATCTAAAAGAGTAAAACATTATATTATGAGATCAGTCCAAAAATGATAAGATCATATTATGAAAATCAGTTATAAGCGGATGGTTTTAAAGCGAAAGAGGAGACAATGATTATTGAATCGGAAAAACGGGGATTTTTTTTGAAAACAAGCATATCCTTTCGTGCCAAGCTGCTGGAGGATAAATATGCCATTAAAATACACAAACAGCTTTCAAACTTTTCTACGGGAAACAAGGCTATCCTGTTGCGTTTCTGCTCATCCAGTCGGTCTTAACCAATGCTTATATAAGGAAGGCTCTCATTTCTAAAAAAAATCTTACTTTTGCACAAATTTAAGCTTACTCTTACAGTAAGATTACCAAAATGACAAGTGCGACTGCAGGACAGGTTATTACTTGCAAAGGTCAGTTGAAACTTCGTAAATCCATCATTTCAATTTGCATCTCAATGTTATTTGTTTAAAGCAAAGGAATTTTGCAATTTGTTTTCGAAAGCAGCTGCCGTGGCATGGGCGGCAGGGGAACCTCTGAAGATTGAACAAGTTCAAGTGGCACCTCCACAGGCCAATGAAGTCAGAATCAAAATCCATTACACTTCCTTGTGTGGCTCAGACGTTATTTTCTGGCAAGCAAAGGTATGAGTAGTACTATCAATACCAGCAAGCTGAAAGTTTCTTTAATCTGAATCTCAGTTCTGCTTTTCCTCTATTGCAGGGCCAAAATTCTGTTTTTCCGCGTATCTTTGGACATGAAGCAGCTGGGTAAGGCTCCCTTCGTATCTCATATCTCTAAAATAGGGATCTCACTCAATTTCAAATGGTAGTGGGAATTGAGGTATCTAGTTAGTTCAAATGTGTAACTAAGCTTAGTCAAGTACTCAAAATCCAATTTCATCTAAAGTCTACAATCAATTGAGTAGAGTGCAAAAATCTGGCATATGGAAAATTCACCGTCAGCAATTCATCGATGGAAAATTCACTGCCAACAATTCATCACAGGAAAATTCACCGTTATGACAATTCACCGTGCGAAAAAATTAATTGCATGAATTTTTGGCAATTAATTTTCCACGGTGGTGAATTGTTGGCGGCAGTGAATTTTCACGGGGTGAATTGTTGATGGTGAATTTTCCATCGGTGAATGGCTGGCGGTGAATTTTCCTAGAGCCCAAAAATCTATGTTATGTGTTGTTAATCCTTTGTTTGAAATGGCCTCAAGGAAGACATCAAATGGTTCTTTATATATTATAGTTGTGACATCTTTGACAAAGACTAGGCCAAATGCTCCAAAAATGTTGTGTTGAATGTTGTTGAAGCTCCTATTGGTGATGACAATGATGTTGGTAATGTTGTTGGTGATGACAAGGATGTTTGTAATATTGTTGGGGATAAAAATAATGTTAGTACTACTACCATTGACGATAAGATTGATTTTTCTTATATTGAAAGTGTTATAGGTTCCTTTTATGTTTGGGATGAATTTGATTTGAATTTTAATGACTTATTCTAATGATGGTGTAGTGTGATTTCCTTGGAAAAGAGACATTTGTTTGTATGTGTGACAAATTTGAGTGGAGACTTATTCTATGCTCTAAATGAAATTTGCAAATTTGTTGATCTTGTGGAATTGTTTGTTTATTTCAGATTTTGTATGCTGTTGGTGATAGCTTTGTACATTGTTTGGTCCTTAAAATTGTAGGATTGTAAGATAGGTCCTAGGAATATTGATATCTAGTTTGATTATGGTTTTGAGATTGCGAGTTCTAGAGTTTTGTACAAATAGATATGGGTTGGCCATGCATGGTCATGATTTGGAGTGAGCACTAGAAGAGTGACTCGTGATGGGCATCTATACATTGATTGTCCTTGATTATAGAGTGGTTGCATTGATGATTGGAGAGAGTAGATCCATCATTTTTGGAAGATGGCCATGAAGATGCCTCGAGTCATAAAGTGTTATAGCACATATTTTGGAAATTTTCTTTAAAATGTATGTTATGGGGGAGAAAGGATGGAATAATGACCATATTTTTGCCAATGTTCATTATAGGAGAAAATGAAGAATAATAAATATTAGTTTATGTAATCAATTGTTTGTTAATAAGTAGTTGTAGGTTTCAATTATATTCCTAAACCTATATATAAATCAATATATTCTCATCGTATCATAAAGAATGAAAATAATAGAATATTTAGAAGTTTTATATCTTGAATTGTGCATTATGTAGATTTTTTAGTTTGATTATTGTTTTTTATATTTCTTCAATTTCAGATTTAAATTGTTGAAAGATTTTGTACCAATATTTCGGATCATATTATGTCATCAATCATCAGAATAATAGAGAGCTAAAAGAATGAAAATAATTATCCCAATGATGATTATGAAATGTGATCCAAAATATTGATACAAAACTTACACTCAACATATTAAAAAACAGTAATGATCTGAATCATTTTTAGTCAATTGGACCCAGTTGAAACGAATTGGCAATTGTGAATGGCAGGGTGGTAGAAAGTGTGGGGGAAGGAGTAAAACATCTCAAGGAGGGCGACCATGTACTGACTGTATTTACTGGGGAGTGCGGAGAATGCAGACACTGCGAATCAGAAGAGAGCAATCTGTGTGTCTTGCTGAGGGTTAACACGGACAGAGGAGTTATGATTACTGACGGCAAGGCGAGGTTCTCCATCAGAGGGCAATCCATTTATCACTTCGTGGGGACATCGACATTCAGTGAATACACCGTTGTACACGCTGGCTGTGTTGCCAAAATAAATCCTGCAGCTCCTCTCAACAAAGCCTGTCTTCTAAGCTGCGGTGTCTCCACAGGTACATCAACATAAATAGCTAATTGATATCACCAACTATTGTTCAATGTGTATTATACATTTAGTTACACTTATTGACTGAAATCAGGGATGGGTGCTACATTAAATGTGGCTAAGCCAAAGAAGGGTTCCACTGTAGCAGTATTCGGTCTTGGAGCTGTTGGGCTCGCGGTAAGCATTTACACTCTAGTCAATTCTTGCAATGTGAAGAGAATTCTGGTAAAAGTTGTCTAGAGATTTTTAACAATCAAGGGGCGTTTGGATATTTTAAGAGTTCCTTCCAAACTTCTTGTGGGAGCTTCAAATCTCATATTTTAGTGCTGTTATTTCCTGTAAGGCCGCTGAAGGAGCAAGAATTGCTGGAGCTTCCCGAATTATAGGCATTGATTTAAATCCTGGAAGATTTGAGAAAGGTGTGAAGGATACTTTCATGCAAGAGTATACTAAGAGTTTTATATTCAACCATGTTGCACTTTATCTTTTCACCGGAGTTTTTCTGATTGTTTGTTTTGCTTTCGTTTTCAGCAAAGCAATTTGGGGTAACGGAATGTATAAACCCAAAAGACCACCACAAACCTGTTCAACAGGTTTGTTAACCTCAATTTTTAAGTTGTTTTGATCACATACTTTGAGGTGCTCGATCAATTTTCAGGGAATACAAAGTTACAGTTTTTCCTAGAATCTATGGACATCACCCTTCTCAATACCAAAATATAAAAATATTAATGAATTTCTCTTGCTTCAACAGGTAATTGCCGAAAGAACTGATGGTGGTGCAGACTACAGTCTCGAGTGCACTGGGAATGTTAATGCATCGATTCAGGCATTCGACTCCTGTCACGACGTATATCTTCTTCCCCTGTAGTAAGCATATGATGTTTCCATTACACTTAAAAGAAGATGAATATGTTGCACAAACTAACTTGAAGTAAACTTTGTGTGTATTTAAAGGGGTGGGGTGTGACGGTTTTAGTAGGAGTGCCTCATTCCGATGCACTGTTCTCCACCAGTCCTCTGAATTTCCTGAGTGAGAAAACACTAAAAGGAACCTTTTTTGGGAACTATAAGCCCAGATCGGATCTTCCAGGTCTGGTGGAAAAATACATGAACAAGGTAAGCATTACAGATTTCAGTTTATTGTTCTCCCTGCTGTGCATTTTCGTTAAAGACTTTCCCAAAAAATTGTCTGCTCTTAATTTTCAAAGTTCAAGAATCTTTTTCTGGAAGGTAGACAAACACCTTTGAATACATCTCAAGTTACTAGTGCCAAATTAGCTGAGGTGGCTGTTTTTGGTGCAGGAGATTGAATTGGATAAGTTCATCAGGCATGAAGTAGACTTTGCAGACATCAACAAAGCATTTGAGTACATGATGCAAGGAGAGAGCCTGAGATGTATGATCAACGTAAATACTCAGAGAATGGAGAAGACTTGAATGTTTTGGCGGTTTTGCTTTACACAGAGATTGTTAGAACTGTTGAAAGATGGCTTCGATTTTCAAGTGTTTTTTTAAGAACTTATCAGGGATTTAAAAACATAGTTAGTGATATGTAAGTTTTAATATTTGTTTGTCTGCAAATATTGCAAAGAAAATGTGCTTGTAAATCTTGACAAAGCTGAGCTTTGTAAATGGAATAAAAATTACGTATCTAAGATTTTTAGTTATTTTATATATTTTATACAGTTGGAATACTTTGCTTGTGTTTTTTTGTTTTTTTTTTAAATACTAGGTATTCAGTCAAACAATCTAAATAATTGTATAATATTTTTACAATGTAAAATTTAATAATTTATATAATTTTTTTTCTTCAATGTATAATGATTTTCTAATTTGAGATATAATATTGTTTTTCAATTTAAATAACAATAGAATATCTTATTGCTCATAACAAAAATAGCATTGCAAACTAAAAGTTAAATTAATAAATATTAAAGATTAACATAAATGATGATAACCAAAATCAATAAACATACAAATTATGCATTCATAACAAGTTGATATAATAAGTAGGAATTGAAGAATCCAATAGTTTGTCTTGTTCAATTTATTTGAATTAATTATTACAAAGAAACAATATAAAAAACTAGATGCATGGTTTTTCCAATGCACGCCATTTATTATAAATTATTAGTGAAATGGTGGTTTATAATTGATTTTCTTATCAAGTTTTAATTAAATTAATTTTTTAAATAAAAATAATTGAGACTAATTTAATTTGGGTGGGGCTTTGGTTTGATTGGCTAAAGCATCTTATTGCAAGTAAGGGGCCATGAGACCTAGTGTCATTCCAACCTCATTGTACTGAAGGGTGTCTTGCACCAACATCAGTCATGCGAAAAAAATTTAAAAAAATTATCAACACTACAATTTATCTACCCTCAAATACTCATCCTTCTCAACACTTATGGTGTTGGAATTAAAAAAATATTATTCCTAGGTTAGATCCTCTATTTTCAAAGGTATACAAGCAATTTTTAATGCCAAAGAATGGTTTACTTTTAGGAATCGTGAAATAGATTACCTCGTATTTTCATTTTGATATCTCCCATTGCATAACTTGATAATTCCTATGCCCTTATTCATCTTTACTTTTTTAACTTTTCTTAATTCATGATTTTTAACATGTTAATGGATATGTATTTTGATTGAAATCTTTTTGAATGATAATTTTATCATCATACGACTTAAAAAATGTATCACCTCATAGCTCTAATTCATTTCTTTGCATTATTTTTCTATTCCTTTTAAAAACAAATTGTAAAATGAAAAAACAATTTTATGGATTAAAATTAAATTTAATCTCTAATGGTTACAGGTTGTGATGTTGGTACAAATGTTGCTCTGCCATGTCGATGGAGAATTTAGTGGTTACTAGTTGCATTGATGGTTCAAATGTAGAGCATTGCCATCCAAAAGATGATGGGTGGACAAAGGTAAAGAGGAGAAAGCATAATCATCAACTTCATATGATGTTGAGGTCCTCAAAAAAATGGGGAAAGATAGAATCTTAAGTCTTGTTACTGTTGGTGGCACTAGAATAGATTTGGTTTTTGATAGTGGCATCATGAACACTAGGAAGCAATTTAAGTGGTCCAATTTAACCATTTCTGAATAAAATAGATGAAATTGTGAATTTGTGGGGATGAGATCCCTCCTCTGTGGTGTGGTCCAAGCTAATTTTTTGCACCATCTAAAAGCTTAGGTAACAAAAAATAATAATAATAAAATTTAATAATTAAATAAATAATTTACAAAAAAATAAAAAATAAAAAAATATTTAGATAAATATAGATAAAATAAAATAATGGTATTTAATATGTATCTTCTGGGTAATAATTTCATCATCATATTTGACTTAAAATGCATCAATTTATAACTCAAATTCATCTCTTTGTGTTATTTTTTATTCCTTTTAAAAACAAATTGTAATATGAAAATAAAATCTTATAGAATAAAATTTTTCTTTAACCAAAATAAAATTGTATAATTTTAAAAAGGGATAATTTGATTTAAATAGTGTTAAATAATATTAATGTGTAATTTTTTAGGCTAATGTAATTTTGAATTAAATTTGTGCCATAAATATAAATGTAATAAGTAAAAGGTATTTAGCTTGATATTCATCAAATATATGATTTTTGATGGGGAACTACACATTAAAATATCTTTGATTTAGATATGTTACCTCTCTATCAATGTAATGATTTAGACTCTACATTGAATCTATATTTTTTCTTAGGTTAAGTTTGCAAATCAAGGTATTTTTTGCATCCCCCTAATACACCATTTACTTCTAAATTTAATCCTACATAGAGTGAATCTTTACTTTGTGGCTCCTATATTTGATAGTTTTTCTTTGCTTCTTTACTATCTCGAGTTGGAAATATTTCAAAATGCATTTGGAGGATTGACATTGTCACAAGAGGGTATGCTCACCTATGCCAACCATCATAAAAGTATGTAAAACATCAACAAAAAACAACCAACACCCTATAGCAATGTATGTAAATTTATTACTTGTTTGTAATAACTAGGTACCTTAGTTACTACCTTTTACTTATTGATTTTATTACATTTTAAGTATCATCCTAATTAACCAAGAAACTTGTTTTCCTTTTAGAAGCTAGTTGAATGACCTTACCAAACCATAGTGATGACCACATCTTTACATTCTTGCACTAAATATAGGATAAGCTCACATCTCGTGATAAGGACCATTAGACCTATACCTATTCCTCAAGGGTTCAATGACAATGGACTTGCCTATGTATCTTCTTATAAGAATCAAAGGCTACATAGTTTACATACCCAGAAAAAGAAAGAATTCATCTACACAACTAGAATGAAATCTCTAACATCTCTTTTAAATCATAACTACTCATTGATTTTATGCTTATAGATCAATTTATATATCACAATATGGTGTCATATATATCCTAGATAGATAATGGTATAGTGTCAATAAGAAGTAGAAACATAAAATTACACATCTAGCTTATACGTATGTCACAAGTACACTTAGTTAACTTGAAACATGCATCACATATACTCATAATGACCAGTTCTTGCATATATCATATGCATGTGCATAGTGATCAACACGATACGTGCATCACATGTCCATGTAGTGATCAACTAGCATAAAGACACATGGATGCAACCTTACTACTTGGATTTTCTTCTTTACTAGGCTCACTAACATATAAACCCTTATAATAAGTGAAAATAAAGAAAAGGAAAGTAATTTTATCCCACGTTACACAACTAGTCCATCATTATCATGTTTCATAGCTAGCTATGACAATAAGAGAATAATCTCATGTTAATTTTCATTAACATTGAAAAGCGCATTAAGTTGACAACACACCAAATGTGCAACCAATAATAATATTTTCATAGCCTACAAAAAAATTGAGTCGTTTTATTATCAAATAAACATAATTAAGATTTCTTATGGTTTCACCCCACTTGAGACTAATTAGTGCATGTGTTATCAATCACCTTGACTAGTTTGATGACTAAAATATAGAGTCATACCCCAAGTAAGACACGAGTTTGGTGAAATTTTATTGAAAGCCTATCATTTGATATCTGCATGCTCCTAGTAAAAGTTGGCTAATCCTATGATACAACCATATACATTTTAGCAAAGAATTATTCCTAACTTTTATCATCTCAAATAAATGATAAGGTTATCTATGAGCTAGGTTAAATATTGTGTAATTTTGGTGATCACCTAAGGGAAATGGAACAATCTATGCTTAAGAGAATAATCATCCTCTACTTATTCCCTAATAGAGTCCATTTTTCAATTATAGTTATGATGTTAAGAAATCAAATCTTGTATCAATCTCAATTTAGAATTCTAGTTGATTTAGAAGGTACAAGAACACTAATAGATGAAACATACTTTCTTAATGTTTCACACCTTTGACAAGTTAATCTAGTTACATTACTATATAAAGGGATCCATCAAACTATACACATCAACTTAAATTTTGATTTATATTTCATTAAAACACATATATAAATAGATGGATTCTAATAAAGTATGAAATCTCAAACCATCCACTTCAATCACTTAGTTATAATTCCTCAAGAAATAAAGATGAAGCTCCATAATGGTCAAAATCCTAAATTGTGGATATCAATTTTCATTACAAATATAATCAATACTTGTACCCATAGTTTTAAGTTGTGTCTCAATATATTGTGGGATATTTTTTACCCTACACTATTGCACGATATAATTATAAATATACCATGATGATAGCGAATCTAATTTTATCCAGTATTAGATTAGATTTAAGTATTCAAGCACCTCAAACCTCAAATTAGATAAGCTTGATGATATTGGGTAAAAGCACAAAACTATGTCACACTTTCGGCCAAATAAATAGTTCCAAGCAAAATATTTTTGGCTGGAAAAGTTTCAGTCGAAACTACGTGGCCTATTATGTGGCACACAAGTTTTGACCAAATAAGTTTCACCTGAATCTCAAAAATTTAAATTTTTCCTTTCCTCACTTTGAAATTGGCTTTGAAATTGGATTTTTAATGTGCGAGGTTTCTATAGAAAGGGTTTGGAAACCCTTTCTATAGAAATTGTTTCTACTGAAACTATCTATGCGGCATCCTAATTCGCAACCAACTCAGCTTTTTTCAGAATTTTCTAAAACTTTCAATTTTAGCTAAGTATTTCTTTAGTCAAAATTATTTTTAAAATAAAAATAAAAAATACCCTTTTGTAGAGCTTAGAGTGGTGAATTTGAATATGTAATTTTTTTAATATTTTGATTAGTTTTAATATATTTTATTTTTAAAATAATGCAAGTAGGTTGTTAAAGTTAAAAAAGAGGTTGATTAGAAATAAAAAAAAATAGTAAAACATATTAATTTTTTTTAAAAATTACATGGGACACAAGAGGGGAGAGTATTCTTCAAAAGGGTATAATTTTTTTTTGAAAATGATTAAAAAAATAGACAATAGTTAACAACATGTGAAAACTATCAAATTTTAACAATTTTGACTTTAAAATGTTATTACGAGAAAAATATACATCAAAATTTGATTTTTTTTCCCTGCACAAGATATTGAAGTTACCTATTTGGAGAAAAAAATTTAGGGAGAAATGAAGAATTTTTCAATTTATTTCTTGACGGCCCGTGAAGTCACTTTTTTTTTGAAATTTTTAGCATTCCACACTTTGTTCTTAAATTGATAAAAAAGTAATGAAAACATTTTTTTTTTAAATTACAAGAATAAAATTCATCAAAAGTTCTACATTTCATTGGTTTACATCATTTTGAAATTCAAAACTTAAAGACCACTTTTATGTGGTTGAAGTTCAATTTTTTTTTTGTTGTTGGCTAATTCCTTTATAAAGTGTGACATAGGATTGTGCTTTTACGCTATTAAATTTATTTATTTTGACTTGGACCCTTATAGTGGGAACTTACAAGATGGAAAAGTATGTTCATAGCCATCTAATACAAATTATAGCTTCAAATTCAAACATACTAAATAAACAGGTTTGATCAAGTTAGGAACAACCCAAAACCTTGGAGTTATTTCCTAAACTCCCCCCCTATTCTTTTAGGTTATAGGGGCATCCTTCACCCAAGGATTACTTACATACCTACTTCCAAAAGGCATCAAAGTCTCATGTAGTTCTCTTCACCTTATGTTCTCAACTAACATACACATGGATTCATATAATCATGGTTTCATGACCACTCTAAAAAGGGGAAATAGAAAGAATATTATGAAAGAAAAGTTATAAGAGAGTTTAAGATCAAATCATACAATAAATCAATACTTATCAATACCCATTCCAAATCAAACAATAACTTTCTAAATTAATTAATTAATAACAAAACTCAAAATTCTTAGATTACCAATGCATATCCTCAAAATTATTCTTTTTAATCATTCCTAAAAATTAGTTATGTTTGGTGGTAATTACAAAAACCCGCCAATTCCAAGTCTAGCAAAATTTTACAAAAAAACATCCAAAGGATATTGAAATCTTAAATTAGACTTTATTATCATTATTTTTCATGGTTCAACATAAACATCTTAGAATCCCTAAGAGGCTCATCTTATTAACACATAGGCTAGGTTAGTTTTTTTATTAACAATAAATTCTCCTTTTCAGCTAATAAATATTGTGGCCATTATTATATAAAACTCATAATACTAAAAAAAATAGTAGTAATAAGAACACTTTTATTGCGCTTGTCCTCAGAACAATGAGTTTGTTTTATGGTTGATTTGTACCTTATTAGTTTATATAATAGAATTTATAATGTTTTCTCTAATATCATTATTTTTTATCTAAGTTGATCTCTCATAACCAAAAAAAATTCATTCCTAGTAGAAAATTTATCGATAATAATATCACTACTCGTGAGATTCTACACTTTATAGACAAGAGTCAAAAGTAAGGTATATTTCTTAATATGGATATTTCTAAATCTTATGATTTGGTCTATAGAGGATGTATGATAAAATTTATAGATTCCAATTTAAGAGTAGTGGGTCGAGACTTACCCATCTACACATAAAAAAGACTAGTAGTTATATAAATGGAATACTAAGCATCTAAGACACTATCAAGGTCCAACAGTAGGGGAGAGGGGCCTATAGTGGAGTGGGGTCTAATAGTGGGGATAGAAGTAGTCTTTAGTCAGCTCCATAGTGGAGCATCTTAATATATAATTGTAAAACACTTTTTATCCATAAAGTACATAAACTGACAAATCAGGTGATGCCACATCAACACACCAATAAAACATGATTTAGTGCACCACTATTAGTCTCACCTTTTTTTTGGGTCTTTTTGGATATCTCAACAAAAATCATGCTGATGTGGCATCATATTTGATGATTTGGCCCTAAAATGCAATATAGAAACACGTGAGTTGTCAAATAAACTGTTGTACAAAATTGGAAGTGATTTGAATTTTTCACATAAAAAATTCAAAGATATGAAGTTAGGGTGCTCCACTATAGGCCCCTCTCCCCTAGTTTTGTAAAGATTGGGTAGGTGATGCATCTTAAGGATGCAAGTGGATACAATTAATTATTGGAATTTTATTCTATCGAATGGCAAGGGATATTATTTTACAAATGGTCTAATTTGGTTGTGCTTGGAAGCTAGGATGCATCAATATTCATTTTTATAATATTTAGTAAGGTTTATTTGTTGATCATTAGAGTCTACAGGTACTTTTTGAGTGTTTATGTTGAGAACTAGAGAAATGATGACATGTTTTATTTTAATTCCATGTTCACTTACAAATATATCTTATTATGAAGTTGATAATTACCCCAATTTAGTTCCTCGTCTAATTGTAGATAATATTTAATATTAAATTTAATAAATAAAACATAGTATAATATATTATCAAATATAAACATTAAAAAAAAAACATATATAAATCACAATGCATATCTATTAACTTGAATAAAATCATAAAAGAAAGAAGGTAAAAAAGAAAGACGAATAGTGGCGTAGGAATCAAGAGGTTATGGGTTGAATTGAAAGGGAGAGACCAAAATTAAAAGCCTAGCTATCCTATAACATGGTGCCCAAAAGGAAACCATGATTTTGCATTAAAATTTTCTTGTATACCTTTGAAAATAGAGCTTCTAGCCTAAATATGAATTTTTAATTCAAACAGCATAAGAGTTGAGGAGACTGAGTAAATTTGTGGCTCAAACCTATATATTTTGATTGTAGAAAAAGAGATGAGAAAATAGGGCATGTGAGAGAATAGAAAAGAGGGTGTGGCTAATTGAGAGTGTGTTACAACAATTTTTTGAGTCTTAGGACTATCTTGGACACTATATTAATAGGTTATTGTATTCATACTATTAGTTTGTATTTTTTAGTTTATTAGGTATATATCTAAGTAAATTGTTAGAATATGATGTTAGAATACCTTGGATTCACTCTTTGAATTTCTATTTATACATTTTTTTGGATGATATTTCCTTATGTTTCCCTTTTTATGTGATGTTATTTTTAGCTAATTTACCTCGTTTGTTTAGCCAATTGCATGCAATAGAGTTTTCTTTTACTCTAATTTCTTGAATAATCTTGATATAGTTACATTTTCTATACATAATTCTTTTGATATTCTTAAAAAAACTGTTGACATTTTTAGATACTCCATTTGCTACATCTCCCACTCTTATTTCCATATATTTTATTAAGTACATTATTCTCATATTTTATATTTTATTTTATTAAGTGTTTATCATAGTCTCACACAATCAACTATGAATACATTTTCATTTTATGGTCTATGTAGGTTGAAACACAAAATTCAAATTTGAGTCTTAAACTATATTGACAAAAAGCAAACAATCAACTTTTTTTTTAAGCTACATGTATTTTGATGTTTTTTCACATGTCTTCTTTTTTATTATGTTTCAATATTTTAAATTGATTTATTTTTATATCATTTATTTTATGCTATAGAATCTAGATTATTGTGCCACATTGTCAAGTTACTATTATTTCTTTCTAATTTTGGTAGTAAGCAAGTTATTTTTATTTTACAAATTGTTTATTTGTAAACTATAGATTTATATGTGGAAAGGATCATAGTGTATTTGAACACTATCACAATCACATTGTCATTTGAAAAGCATTACAATATTTTGCAAAATTTAATTTATTTTAAATTCTCAATCTTTCCAACAATTTATTAGGTTCTCTTTATACTCATTTTTTTTTCTAATTTTTCCTCATTTTAAAGCTAAGACACAATATTTTAGATTAAATCAATCTATATTAATCTTATTTAAAATTTAATTTAATTAAAACTTTATAAGGAAATCAATTATAAACCACCATTTGAGTAATATTTTATAGTAAATGATGTGTATTAGACAAACCATGCCTAATATTTTATATTGTTTCTTTGTATTAATTAATTCAAATAAATTGAACAAGAAAGACTATTGGATTCTTGATATTCCTACTTATTATATCAAGTTTTTAAGAATGCATAATTTGTATGTTTATTGATTTTGGTTATCATCATTTATGTCAATCTTTAGTATTCAGTAGTTCAACTTTTATTTAGTTTACAATGCATACTATTTTATTTTTATTATGAATAATAAGATATTTTATTATCATTATTTTTATTTATTTTTATTTTTTTTAGACTGTGACGTCATGACCTCTTGCCTACAAGAGAATGCTTTAGTCAATCGAACTAAACCACCCACCCCAAATATTTTATTATTATTTAAATTGTTGATGTACTCATAGACGTACACATGGCTTACTTAAGCCTACTTAGGTGTCTCTATGCTTAGGTGTCAAGGAAATGGTCTTTGACACCTCATGCTATCTTTGTGGGTGGTTATCCGCCACCACTCTATCGTTGAAGGAGTCTTTCCCTTCATTCATGGGTGGTTAGGAGTCTCAGTCTATCTTTGTGGGTGGTTATCCGCCACCACTCCATGTCGAAGGAGTCTTTCCCTTCATTCATGGGTGGTTAGGAGTCTCACCCTATCTTTGTGGGTGGCTATCCACCACCACTCCATGTTGAAGGAGTCTTTCCCTTTATTCATGAGTGGTTACGAGTCTCACCCTATCTTTGTGGTTGACCTTTTGCCACCACTCCACTCCTATCCACAATTTGTGGATCTTGGCTTCCTTGTACTTTCTTATTTAAGGTTGCTCTCCCTATCAATCTAATAAGCTGGTTTTTACATCATTTTGTGCTTGTGTAATATCTCCTCGATCCTAAAATCCTTCATAAATTAAATAAATATATTTATATTTCAAATTATAAAATTATAATACATTCTATACAAAAATATTATATTGAATAAATTTTTTATTCCAATCCCAAAGCTCACCTTTGTCAAGATTCACAAGCATGTTTTCCTTTCAATATTTACAGACAAAGAAATCTTCAAACTTACATATCAGTTTTTAAATCCCTGATAAGTTCTTAAAACAAAAACACAGACAATCGAAGCCATCTTTCAACAGTTCTAACAATCCATGTGTAAACCAAAACCTTCAAAACACTAGTCTTGTTCATACTCTAAGCATTCACGTTGAGCACACATCTCAGGCACTCTCCTTGCATCATGTACTCAAATGCCTTGTTGATGTCTGCAAAGTCTACTTCGTGCGTGATGAACTTTTCCAATTCAATCTCCTGCACCAAAAACAGACAACTCATCTAATTTGGCACTAGTAATTTTAGAGTATTCAAAGATGTTTGTCTACCTTTCAGAAAAAGGATTCATGAACTTTGAAAATTAACAGAAGATAATTTTTTTCAAGAGTTTTTAACTAAGTACAGCAGGGAGAACAAAAAACTGAAATTTGTAATGCTTACCTTGTTCATGTATTTTTCCACCAGACCTGGCAGATCCGACCTTGGCTTATAGTTCCCAAAATAGGTTCCTTTTAGTGTTTTCTCACTCAGGAGATTCAGAGGACTGGTGGAGAACATTGCATTGGAATGAGGCACTCTCACTAAAACCGTCACACCCCACCCCTTTAAATGCATACGAAGATTAACTCTTGTTAGTTTGTGCAACATATACATCTTCTTTTACTGTAATGGAAACATCATTTACTAACTACAGGCTAAGAGGATATACGTCGTGACAAGAGTCGAATGCCTGAATCTCTGCATTATCATTCCCAGTGCATTCGATACTATAGTCTACACCACCATCAGTTCTTTCAGCAATTACCTGTTAAAGCATAAGATATTCATTAATATTTTTATATTTTGATATTAGAGAAGGGTGATGTCCATAGATTATAGGAAAAACTATAACTTTGTATTCCCTGAAAATTGATCGAGCATCTCAAAGTATGTGAACAAAACAACATAAAAATTGAGGTTAACAAACCTGTTGAACAGGTTTCTGGTGGTCTTTTGGGTTTATACATTCCGTTACTCCAATTTCCTTTGCTGAAAACGAAAGCAATACAAACAAGGACAAAAACATTGGTGACAAGATAAAGTGCAACATGGCTGAATATAAAAATCTTAGTCTACCCTTGCATCAAAGTATCCTTCACACCTTTCTCAAATCTTCCAGGATTTAAATCAATGCCTATAATTCGGGAAGCTCCAGCCATTCTCGCTCCTACAGCAGCCTTAAAATAAAAAACAGCTCTAAAATAAGAGATTTCAAGCTTCCACAGTTGACAATTATGGAAAATAGAAGTTTGGAAGGAACTCTTAAAATATCCAAACGCCCCCTGATTGGAATTCTATTCACATTGCAAGGATTAATTAGAGTTTGCAAATATATGTTATACTTACCCCAAGCCCAAGCTCCAAGACCGAATGCTGCTACAGTTGAACCCTTCTTTGGTTTGGCCACATTTAATGCAGCACCCATCCCTGATTTCACTCAATAAGTGTAACTAAATGTAGAAGACACATTGGGCAATACTTGGTGATATCAATTAGCTATTTACGTTGACGTACCTGTGGAGACACCGCAGCTTTGAATACAGACTTTGTTGAGAGAAGCTGCAGGATTTATTTTGGCAATAGAGCCAACGTGTGCAACGGTGTATTCACTGAATGTCGATGCCCCCAGGAAGTGATAAACGGGTTGTCCTCTGATGGAGAACCTCGACTTGCCATCACTAATCATAACTCTTCTCTCTGCGTTATTTCTTAGAAAGTCACACATATTGCTCTCTTCTGATTTACAGTGCCTGCATTCTCCGTACCACCCAGTAAATACAGTCAGTACATGGTCGCCCTCCTTGAGATGTGTTACTCCTCCCCCCACACTTTCTACCACCCTGCCATTCACAATTGTCAATAGAATATAGTCCTTTCAACTGGGCCCAATTGACTAAAAATAATTCAGATCATTACTGTTTCTGTTTCTGATTTATGTTGTGTTAAGTTTTTTTAATCAATATTTAGGATCACAATAGAGAGTTTAAATAATAGAAAGAATTATCTTGATGATAATTTACAGTATATGATTGGAAATATTGATAAAATACTTTCAACAATTTAAACCAGAAACTGTAAGAATATAGAAAGCAATGATGAAACTGAAAGAATATAGAAAGCAATGATGAAACTGAAAAATCTGCATAATGCACAAAAGAAGATATAAAACTTAAAAGTATTCCATTACTTTCATTTTCTATTACATTCTGAGAATACATTGTTGTATATATAAATTTAAAAATATATAATTGAAACTTACAACTATTTATAAACAAATGATTAGTTACATAAATTAATGTTAATTATCCTTCATTCTCTCCATAATGAACATTGGAAAAAAGATGCTCATGTTATTCCATCATTTCTCTTCCATAATAAACATTTTCAAGAAAATCTCCAAAACTTGTGCCATATCACTTTCTTGACTCAAGGCATGTCCCCGGTCATCTCCCAAAACTAATAAATCTGCATTCTTCAATCATTGATGCAGCCACTCTACAATCAAGGTTGATCAACTATATGTTACTATCTTAAGTTACTCTTCTAGTGCTCACTCCAATCAAAGATGATCAAACTATAGTTGAGGGTGATCCTACAATAGTGGTTTACAATTTTTAGCCAAACTGGACACTGAAATTATTATTTTTAACTAAATCTTCACATTCGGACACCTATAGTAGCTAAAGCGTGAATAATTTGAAGATGATGCAAACTAGAGTCTCGTCACATTTTGTCTATAGATTCTAAAAATATTTTTTTCAAAATTTTTGGAATCAGATTGCACTTCTTTTTCCATCTCCCACGAAAATTATTTTTTTTCAAAAAACAACATTTTTAAAAAGTGATGCATACCGTATAATGCATAACTTTTTTTCCATGAAGGATAAAATTCTAACTCTTTTGAATTTATATTCGTAACTCTGATATCTAGTACTTCCACTTGGTTAGATAGTATTTTATTGAATATTTTTTCTTTAATCAAGTTTCGAAGTCAAACCAATTACAATTCAGACATAATGCGACCGTATAACGCATAACATTTTTTCTATATATCGAAATTCTTTTGTTTTTTTTGAATCAAGGACTTCAATATCTGGTGCACTCATATTTTTCAATTTTTTTTTCTGATAATCTGTAATTTTTCCACATGCAGAATAGAGACCTTCATTTCGATGAAAAAACTATGTTTAATAAAACTAAAAAAACAAATACATAATAAAACCAAAACATATTAAAATTATATTCATTGGATAGCTTGTTCTGAGGACTACCTGATTCCAGTTGGGTTTGTGAAGATTCATCCATTTTCACCCTCAACTCGAGCTCCGAAGTGCCAAAATTCAGGGTTTTTTTCTGTCTTAGGTGGGGATGAGGAATAAGGGGGGTTCGAATGAACCCTTAAGGGTTCGAGCAAACCTCTAAGAGTTCGCTCAAACTAGGGTTCATTCAAACCCTGGTTCATTCGAACCCCCCTTTTATAAGGGGTTTTGTTGGCTTTTTGGCGGGAAAGCATTAAAAGGGTTCACCCGAACCCAAGTTCTAGCAAACCCCTAATGGGTTCGGTCGAACCAATAGGTTTGTATGAACCCCTAAAATCAAGTTTTTTGCCATGCATTCATTTTTTGTGATTTTCCTTCCTCACTTAAATTGTAAACCACTATTGTGGCTTCACCCTTGACCATCATGAGTCACTCCAAATCATGACCATGCATGGTCAACTCTTCTCTATCCATCCAAAACAATAGGACATGCAATCTCAAAATTTTAATCAAACTAGATATCAATAATCTTAGGACCTATCCTATATCTTGCAATTTTTAGGATAAAAAAATGTACAAAGTTATCACCAACAACTTATACAAAATCTGAAATAAACCAAAAATTCCACATTCAGCTCAACACATTTGTAAAGTTCCCTTTGAAACATGGGTGATCCCACAATAATGGGTTACAGTTTTTGGCCAAACTTGACATTAAAATCAGGATTTTTCACCATACATTCACTTTCTTACACCTATAGCAGCTAAACCATTAAGGTTTTGAAGATGAATCAAACTAGTTATTTGTTAGATATTTTGTGTAGATTCTAATTATATTTTTTTAAAAAAATAAAAAAATAAATTGTGAATCATTCTATGTAATTTTTAATAACTTATTTTTCTACTAATCAACATATTTATAAAGTGATGTTTACTTCGGCCCACGTAACTTTTTTTATAGATAGGATACAATTCTAATTTTTAAAATATAAATTTTTCACACCAATATCTAGGGAATGCATATTTTTCATAATTTTTTGTTACATATATATTTTTTAATTAATTTTCCAAGTTAGCGTAATTATAATTTGGATAGAGGTGTACTTCGGCCTGCATAACTTTTTTGTATTCATTTGAATTAACTTATTCTTTTTTTGTTGGAATAAGGACATCAATACCTAGTGCACATGTATTTTTTAGAATTTTTGTTCTCTATTTTTCTATTTTTTCGTATGTGTGAAATAAAGAACTTGATGTTCATTGAAAATCCCACATTCACAAGAAATAAAAAAAAATATAATAATCAAATTAAACATATTTAAAATTATACTTTTTGGAAAGCTTATAATAAGGGCTGCATGCTTACAAAACATAAATTTTAAATGAATTCATTTGATCACCCAAAAGGTAAATTAAAAGTGGTTTTTTATCAGCATTTTGATACATGTAGAGGAGACTCAATTATAGGTATGGTTTAAATCTAACAAAGTTCTATCCAAGGGGGTTTGATCAATCCCTCTTTAATTAAAATAATTTAAATGGAACCTTTAAAGGCATAAATCATTGTATTTTCTAAAAATATGTGATTTCAGGCAAAAATTAGGATGTCCCAAAAAGTGTAACCCATTATTGTGGCAGCACCTGCATACATCATTCATCTTTGTAAGTCTCCACTCAAATTTGGCATACATACCAACAAATGTCTCTTCTACAAGGAAAACACACTCTAACAACATCATTAAAATAAATTATAAAAATTCAAATCAAATGAATCTCAAACCTAAAAGGAATCCATAAAACTCTCAAGTTAAGAAAAATCAATCTTATCATCAACAATAGTATTGCCAACATTATTTTTGTCACCACCAATATTACCAACATCCTTGTCATCACCATAAAAATTATTAGCATCATTATTATCACCAAGAGGAGCCTCAACAACATTCAACATAGCCTTATTTGGAGTAGTTGGCTTAATCTGTGTCAAAGATGTCACAATAGGAACACTTTTTTGATTGAACCAATTTAACACTTATAGACGAAGATTTTTGATGGGTTTCAAATACTTTAGAACATAAGACCCAACAATGCCCTTATGATCAAGGCCACATTTTCTTTTGTTTATTTTCTAAGATTCCCGAACTCTCACAATGGGCTTTTCACTTTCTTTTTGTGTTCAAGTACTAGAAGAAGGAATCTTTTGTTCAACATCATTTTTCTATGTTAAGGCATCAAGTGTTTGATCTTGCAACCTATTTATTTCTCATTGTAACAAAATATATTGACCACAAAACTCCATAAAAGTAAGCTGAAAGAGCCTCCAACATTCTATATTCAATTATAAATACAAATTCCCATTACCAATAACAACCAACCAATCAGACCAATCAGACTTACCCAGCTGGTTCATGTCCAAAGATTCATGGAAAAAAAGGATTTTAGCCCTGCAATAGAGGAAAGAAAAGTAGCGCTGAGATTCAGATCAGAGAAAATTTCAGCTTGTTGGTATTGACAGTACTAGTTATACCTTTGATTGCTAGTAAATAACGTTTGAGCCACACACGGAAGTGTAATGGATTTTGATTCTAACTTCATTGGCCTGCAGAGGTGCCACTTGAATTTCTTCAATCTTCAGGGGTTCCCCTGCCGCCCATGCCACGGTAACTGCTTTCCAAAACAAATTGCAATATTTCTTGGCTTTAAACAAATAACATTGAAATGCAAATTGAAATGCAAATTGAAATGCAAATTGAAATGATGGATTTACTAACTTTCAACTAACCTTTGCAAGTAATAACCTATCCTGCAGTCGCACTTGTCATTTTTGTTAATCTTGCTATAAAGAGTAAGCTTAAACTTTTGCAAAAGTTGATATTTTCAAAAATTAAAGCCTTCCTTATATAAGCATTGGTTCAGACCGATGGCTAGATAAGTTTGAAAGTTGTTTGTGTATTTTATCGGCATATTTATCCTCCAGTAGCTTGCCGTGAAAGAATATGCTATTTTTTAAAAAAATCCTCATTTTTCCAATTCAATAATTATAACTCTCCAATTATAACTGATAGTTGAATTTTTTAGTTGGAGATAAAGATCAGAGCTTTGCACTCAACAAAACTTGATTTCTGGTGGGCTCGTGCCTAATCTTTCAACTTCATCAGTAGATCAGGATCTATTGACTTAGCTGATTTTCATAATATGATCTTTATCATTTTTGAACTGATCTCATAATATAATTTTACTCTTTTAGATTTGGTTTTTCACAAAATTTAAAACTATCTTCATGAAACATCATAATTTTTAATTAAATTTTAATAATTGAAAAAATTATTCAATAATTTGTTTTCATATATCTTTTGATTTCATTATTTTTATATAATCTATAAGATAATATGTATATTAATAATATATAAACTAATATATAATATTATTTTCATACATAAATTAAAAAATAATTGTTTTATATTATATTAATAATATAATTTAATAATTAAAATGTTAGTCTATTCTACTCTAATTAGACTAACTTAAGTCTAGTTAGGTATTGGATTTGACTGTTGAATGATTCCCCATGAGGTTTCAAGGTTTCTAAGGTGACTTGAGAGGTGTCCAATCCCTCTTACACCTCACCCTTGTATAGAGAGAACAACTCATCGCCATTGCAGGATGATGAGTCCTCTCTTCAATCCATGGCATGTGTGCCTACTCTCATGCCATGTGTTTCTATTCTTGTGGCTTATGGTTGCTCATCCACATGCTATATATTGATGGTTTGAATTCACTATTCAATGAGGTCAGCTAATATAATTTCATGTTTTGTTGATGTGCTTGTTTCTCATCTCCTAGATCCTCCTACTTTCTAATATGGTATCTGGTGTATGTTGCTCCAAGATTTGCTTGCACTAACCAACTAGAAGACTTTTCTCAATCTCCACCCAAGAACCTGATGGCTTCAAGGTTCTAATTTGACTTAGATCATTAACTAAGCCTTCCTCTAACTCTATTTCAAGAGTCACTCTCCTTGTGCTACACCTTGGAGGATTCAACACCATTTGGAACTTGCAATCTTCTTCCAACACTTAGAAGGATCTAAGTGTCAACTTCATTGTCTGACTTGAACTCTTTGTAGGGGAGTTAGAAACTCTGTTTTCTTGCATTTCACATTCAATTGAATGCATCTTGAAAGTTCTTTAGCTTTCAATTTACCTGATCTCAAGATCTTGCCTTGAAGTGGCCTATTCCCTTGTAGCCCTTACCACTCAGTTTTCTGCCTTTTGTTCTTAAACTTGTCACACAACCTATCAAATAAACTTGATTTCCTGATACCCTTTTTGGAATTTTAAATCTTTCATAGGGTTTCAGATCTCTGTCTCTACCATACAATAGGTTCCTACAATCAAGGAGGATTAGGGCTAATAGGCCTAATACTTGGGGTTTCACTGGTTTTTGATTCAAATCTACCTCTAATGGATTGATTGATGCTTCAATCCTTATGGCATGTGAGAATCTTATCTAACTCTACCTGAAGCCATACGGATTTCGTACAGTGGTCTCTTCCCCTGCCTAAGTTCTTCACTATTCCTCTCTCAAACTCCTAACCGGGCAGTCCTAGCTCGCCTAGGGTTTGAGTTTAAAAAAATTTGCTCCATTCCCTACCCTCCCTACTACTAAATATTTAAAATAGACTGGCTCCTCTCCCATATTCAACCAATCTCAGGAAAACCCCGTGGTCAGTGTTTATGGGGGAGCCATTCTAAGTTTGACTGCACAAAACAGAAATAAAAACCCTTACACTCTAATCAATGGATACAAAGCACTAGTCTCGAGGCGTCCTCCTCTAGGAACATGAGTTTTTTTTGGAGGGCCAGCGTCCCCAGTGGAACACCGTAAAATCTCTAAACAGTTTCTACCAGAATCCTGTTTGAATCATTCAAATTGCAAGGATTAATTACAGTATACAAATACATATTATTCTTACCCCCAGCCCAACGCCTCCAAGACCGAATACTGCTACAGTGGAACCCTTCTTTGCTTTAGCAGCATTTAATGTAGCACCCATCCCTGATTTCAGACAATAACTGTAACTACATATATATAATAGACATTAAACAATATTTGTCCATATCAATTAGCTATTAATGGTGATGTACCTGTGGAGACACCGCAGCTTAGAATACAGGCTTTGTTGAGAGGAGCTGCAGGATTTATTTTGGCAACACACCCAACGTGTGCAACGGTGTATTCACTGAATGTGGATGTCCCCAGGAAGTGATAAATGGGTTGTCCTTTGATGGAGAATCTCGTTTTGCCATCATTAAGCATAACCCCTCTGTCCGTGTTAATCCTCAGCAAGTCGCACATATTGCTCTCTTCTGATTTGCAGTGCTTGCAATCTCCGCACTCCCCTGTAAAGACAGGCAGTACATGGTCGCCCTCCTTGAGATCTGTTACTCCTTCTCCTACACTTTCTACAACTCTGCCATTCACAATTGCCAATAGAGTAAGTAGTCCTTTCAACTGGGCCCAACTAACTCAAATTCATTCAACTAAACTTCTACTTAATGGGTGCTAGACTTTGGATGAAATTGGGTATTGGGTACTTGTAGACAAGCCTCAGATGCACATCTGAACTAACCAGATTCCTCAATTCCTACTACTATTTGAAGTTGTTTGAGATATGTTATTTTAGAGATATGAGATACAAAGGCAAGAAAGCCTACCCAGCTGCTTCATGTCCAAAGATGCGAGGAAAAAGAGGAGTGTGGCCCTGCAAAAGAAGAAAAGCAGCGCTGAGATACAGATTCAAGAAAATTTCGGCTTGTTGGTATTGACAGTACTAGTTATACCTTTGCTTGCCAGAAAACAAGGTCTGTGCGACATAATGAAGTGTAAGCGATTTTGATCCTAACTTCCATGGCCTGTGGAGGTGCCACTTCCACTTGTTCGATCTTCAAGGGCTCCCCTGCCGCCCATGCCACGGCAGCTGCTTACAAAACCAAATTGCATAATTGCTTTGCATTAAAACAGATAAACACTAAAACTGAAATGCAAATAGAAATGATGGATTTCTCAGCTTTCCACTGACCTTTACATGTAATGACCTTTCCTTCTGTTGCAGTAGCCATTTTTCTTGATATTACTGTAAAGAGTAAGCTTAGATTTCTTTTGCACAATTTGAATGAATTCATTGAAATTTGATAGAGAGCCTTCCCTTATATAGGCATTGGCACGGGTCCCATGCCAATCATATCCCCGCTGAGCTGTCACCAAAAACGCAACGTGATAGGATCGTTTTCCATTAAAACAGATGAAACGTCATCTCTGCTATTAACGGCCATATTAAGGCATGTTTATCCTCCCGCAGAATTGCGGCGAATACGATATCTTTGTTTTGAAAAGGAAAGTTTCGTCCTTTTTTCCGACTCCAGATCATCCCTCCTTTAAAGACTTCCCTTTTTCACTGATTTTCATAAAAGCTTATCCGCCTGTGATCTTATAATTTCATATTGTTTTAATTAAAATTCAGATTTTTTATTATTTTGTTTAATTAATATAGTAATATTAAAAAAAAAAATTATTATATTTATTATTTTCTAAAATTATTGAGAAGATAAAGTTGGCTCATATTTTGGAACTCATTTGTGAATTTAGAAATCATTATCCAATTTATAAATATTTAAAATATTGATAATTTAAACTCTGAAATAATAATAATTCTCCTTAAACTTTTTTGAACCCTTTCTTGTACAAGTTATCCCTTGATTAAAACATCGATTTTGGACCACCAACCATAGAAAAAAATTACACTTGGGCCACGAAAATTTATTCCACACTTGCTTCCACCAAGGAACCTCAATGTCCCCAAACCCCTACCTAAGTAACTCACCATATCTAGCTGAAACAAAATACTTGCTAGATAAATCACTATTACTCCAAGCCAGAACATCCAGTCCCACCATGGAATTGCATTCCTGTGATGCAAAAATTTGAGCCAACTCTTGTCTATCCTCCTCTAACCCTCCTAGTGGCCAATCCAAGGAGGGCTTCCACCTAAGGCTAGCAACCAATCCAATATTCCAAGCAGACTTGAAATGCTCAACCATATTCCACCTAGCAATAGTAAAATGATCACAAAGAGACTAGAGGTGAGGGTAAGCTGAAAGAATGGGAGGGGGACCGTCCCAAGAATCCCACCAAAAAAGAGCTTGAGAACCCAAATGACATATCCAAAAAAACCCATGCTTAACCAACTAAGCCCCCGACTTGAGGGTATTCCAAATCATAGAGTCCCTTCCTTCTAAAGGGTAATGAGGAACATCAAAAGTGTTAACATCCTTAAGATAATCATGGGTAAGAATACAAGCCCAAAGCTTATGTTGACTAGTACACCAACGTCAATATAACTTGGTTGCAAGAGCTTTCACATTCAAAATAGTAGAACATAATCCAAGGCCCCTCACGTTCAGTGGCCTACACACCGTATCCCACTTAACAAGACTCCACTTGATTGACTACAAGTTACCACTCCAAAAAAATTATCATGAGAGAGCATCAAATTCCCTCAAGAAATATGGAGCCGCTTGAACAAAACCCCTGTAAATAGGAAGAGCTTGGATAATAGATTTTAGAAGAGTCACTCTCATAGCAGTAGAAAGCCAATGATGAGTCCAATGATTTAATTTACTATGCAACTTATAAAGCAAAATTTTCCAAGAAGGCCTAGGTTGCCTACCAATAGCAAGCAGTATTCCTAGATAGACAAAGGGAAGAGTCCCAATTTGAAACCTCAAAATATCAACTATTTGTCATTAAATAGCTTGAGTATTAAAAAAGAAGATAGAAGACTTGTACTCATTAATTTTCTAACTCAAAGCAACAAGATAAATATCCAAAGCCTACCTAATAAAACCTGCCTCCTAAAGGAAAGCCCTCCCCATAAGAGAAGTGTCATCCACAAACTGAAGATGAGAGAGTTGTAGAAGCCCATTGCCCCAACCCCAGCCTTGAATACTACCCTAAGAAACCCATGAATTCAAAAATTTTCCCAAACCCTCAGCCATAATAATAAACAAATACATGGAGAGAGGATCTCCTTGAAAAAGGCCACTAGAAGCCACAAAAAGCTCAGAAGGTTCCCTATTCATAAGAACAGGAAATGAGGAAGGGGTAACACAACTCATAACCCAGCTGACCCAATCCTGACTAAAACCAAAGGCTAAGAGAATTCTCTGCAAAAAGTGTCACTTAACTCTATCAAAGCTTTGGCCATATCCAACTTGATGAACATAGACTTCTCCTTGGAAGTCACCATAGAGTGGATGACCTCAGAAGCAATCACCACCCCATCCAAGATCTGTTTACCCTAAAGAAAACCTCCTCGCTCCTCTGAGATAATAGAAGGAAGACAAACTTTGAGCCTCTCTATGATCAATTTCATAATAATTTTATACACCACATTACAGAGGGCAATAGGTTGAAAGAATTCAAGCTGATCAACATCTTCCTTTTTATGAATTAGAACTTAAAAGTAGAGTTTAGCATTTGAAGCATCTATTTACTATGAAGAGATTCCCGAACAACCTCCAGCAAATCCAAATTTATAATACCCAAAATTCTTGAAAAAATTCAACAAGAAAACCATCGAGTCTAGGGGCCTTACCTTTATTCATCCCAAAAATGACCTCTTCCAATTCTTGCAAATAAATCAGCCAAATGAGGCAATCATTCATCTCCTTGGAGATCAGGAAAGGGATACAAGCAAGGATCGAATTCTCCTCAATTCTTGGAAAACTATAATTTTGTATTCCCTAAAAATTGATTGAGTGTCATAATATGTGGTTAAAACTAAAACTGATTATGATGACCAAAATAACAACCTAATTTTGGTTAAATCAATTTAACACTTACAATGGAAGATTCAACTCGACATGCATTTATAAGCCCTACATATATAATTTGAAGGGTTTCAAATACTTTGGAACATATGGCCCAACAAAACTCTTAAAACTGATATCATAATGGGCTTTTCACTCACTTGATGTGTGAAAATTCTAGAAGGAACATAATGTGAAACATCTTTATTTTGTGTGAAGGTGGAAAGTGTCCAATATTGCAACCTATCTATCTCTTGTCATAGGAAAATATATTGAGCACAAAATTGCATAAAATTAGGCTAAACTAACCTCCAACATTCTAGTATTTTATTTTCTTCTTTTTAGTTGTTAGTTTTAATATGTAGAAAATAAATTATATTTTCATACAAAGTAGATCCCATTACATAGGCTTATTTAATAATGTCCAAAAACCTTCTTACAAACACTTATTTCTCCTTATCACATAAAAAACACCTTATAACAACAAACCACCATCTTATATCTCCTAAACAACTGATAATATCACACTGCAAATTTATCTCCTTTAATAATTTGCACATCACACTACAAAATTATGAATCAAAGCCCACAACTACTTCCCATTTATTGCAAACCCTTACAAACTTCCAAAACACACACTCTTTTGTATATTCAATTATAGATACAAATTCCAACACTTATTTCTCCTTATAACATAAAGAGAATCTTATAACAACAAACCAACATGGTATATCTCCAAAACAACTTATAATATCACACTAGAAATTTATCTCGCTTCCATATTGCACCACATCACCTCTGAAGTATGACTCAAATCCCTCAAATGCTTCCTTTGTGAAATGTTACAAGCTTCCCAAACACACACTCTCTTACAGGATTCAGTTATAGATTTCAAATTATATTTACCATTACCAACTAACCAATCAAACTATGCATATTTTCTCTTTAATAATTTAAAAAAAAAAAAAAGAAAAATTCCTTATATCAACATTACTAAATATTTTCCTAATATATAAAATTTAAAATTGAACTCAATCTAGAACAATCCATGAACTACTTAAGATTCATCAAATATTTCATGCAATTTCGTATTGACAAATACTTCAACTCGGAATAATTGATAACCCCTAATTGCATACTGATAAATGAAACTCACACTGTACTGCACCAAATCAAGTAGAAAAATGAACACAAAATATAAGAACATTATAAGCAACTTCCCCAATCTAGACAACCTAAATCCAAACAATGGAGAAATGCGGAGCAAATACATTTCTCCCAGACCACAGAAAACATCACTGAACAATTGGTTCGCACACTAGTGAGAATATCTAGCAGTATACAACGATCCAAAAACCCAAATTTTAAATTTATAACAACCTCTATCAACCTCGAATAACTTGTAAGATCCACACAAGCATAGCATCAACAATAAAAGAATGTGGAGCACAGTATCAAAGCACATTATAAACATTTGCACAACATAGTTTACTTTGATTTATTACATTTTCTCAAAAGCACTTGGAAACCAAGTACCAGAGACATCATCTCAACTCATTACTTCATTCCAACTCATCTTCAAAATATGCAATAGAGTATGTGTGGGATCATGATGGAAAAAACAAAAATATAAGTGGCAAAAATTGAGAAAAATCTATAAGTACAGGGAAAATTCAGTGTAAAATTTGAATAAGTTATCTATATTATTTCAAAACTATGTAAGAATAGAATCTATAGAAAATTGAATGTATTTTCTAAACTACTAGATTTTTTATTTTATTTTTAAAATCTATTTGGTGAAAATTTGAAATTTAGGAGAAAAAATAAGAAGTAGGTGTCTTCGACCACTTTTATACAATATTAAAATGAAAATATTTTTTTATAATATTTTAGATATAAGTAGAGGACTCATGTCCCAATGTAATGCATATTTTTTTGTAATTTTTTTCCAAATAAATAATTAATTATAATTTTTTTATTACAACTTATAAAAAATATAAAAACTCATATGTCTGACCATCTTAACTTGGTCAAAACTTCATGAAATTTATTTTTTCTTTTTTTAATCCTATAGTATGTGAAGCATAGAATGTGGCAGATGTTTCGGATTAAAAAAATGTGATACCATTTGAAGTTATAGATGTTTTTCAATCAACCTATCAGTGGGACTTAGTCATAATTCCAAATAGAAAATGAATATCAATTTCTTATTAAATTCAAGTAAAACATAACAATTTATATTGTGAGAATCTATTTTTAAAACCCTTTTCATTTCATCAATTTTAGGTAAAGTCATCAACCACATACCCATCATGTTACCACTTTTTTTGGCCCATCATGATCCTACATCTAGAATAAAAGAATAGCTCCATGTATTCATAATACTCCCTAAAGTTCTCAACTACACATGCACAACCTATTTTCCTCTTTTCAACAATTTTCTAGATATCCTCGACATCTTCATCCCATAGTTAGACATCAATGACAACACAAATCAATAGACTCCCTATTGGCATCAATGACAACACCATCATTCTTGCAACACATCCATATTTCTAAACATAATGCATAAATTCAAGGAATCATAAAATTAGTGGATTAAATTGATAAAAGGTTTTGATGCTGAGTTGACCACCTTGGTGCATAGGATGAAGATGATTCCCACACCTCCCAATGAGGAACTTAATGAAATCCTTTCCAAATCTCTAGAAAATACCAAAAAGGAAAAGGATGTATGACAAGTTTTAGTGGAGGAGGATCTATTTTGAAGTCAATGCCAAATCCTCTTTTAATGAAAAAATGCCATACCTCGCCCAGCTCACCTAGAGCCTTGTGCCTAGGTTGAGCATTATTTAAATTTTTGTATTAAATGAAATATGGGTCGCCCAAATGTAAACCTCCCTAGTTTAAACCACCCTAATTTGGGTAGATCTAGGTATTTGATTAAAAATGAATCCTAGCCTTGCACTTGTATTTCAAAATCTATAAAATTTTGTACCTTTTCTCATTATAAGGAGAGAGAACTTGTAATTTTTTTTAAAATACTGCTAAAACTAATACCAAAAATCATCTTCAAGAATGATTTTATGTTCAATTTTGAATGTTAGCATGGTTGCATGTATTTTCTCAAGATTCATCTTTCAAAATAAGTTTAGTTTGTCTGAATATTCATGGAGTTTCAGGTTCATAGCATTTGACTTTTGTTGATTGTAATTTTTAATGTATGGTTAGTCTATACTATTATATGTTAATTTCAATTATGAATTGTTGATTAAATTGCATTGGTTTAATGGGTTTGATGAATGGTTTATGATCTAAAAATATTGAGATTTACATTGAATATTGTATCTATTTGTGTATTTGTATTAAAATGATGAAGAAAAATTAGGTTTTATGGAGTTTAGCTATTGATTCCAATTAATTTTTAGCCTTAGGTTAAATTAGGTTCTTTAAACCCTATTCCTTTTGAAGTTTATTTGAGGTGAAAAGTTGAAAACACACCAAAAAAAATCAAAATTGAAAAGATAAATCAGAGATTTTAGATCTCAAGGAAAATCAAAGAATATTGAAGAGGGGATTGCAAAAATCTAAGGCTCAGTGGAAAAAGAATTTTTAGTTTTCAAAAAGCATAAGTCGCTTTGTGATTACTAGCAATATCATATCAATCTCATTGAGTTATCCAAGACACAATTGAGACCTAACTATAAGAACCTTGGGGATAGATTATTTGAGTGACAAAATAAGATTTCTTTTTCAAGATAGGATAGGATACCTAGTGTATTTAATTCTATGTTGGAGAGTGCAAGAACACATGTCAACAAGTTCAAGAGCCTCAAAATGAATTATTTCTTCAATTGTGATGGGACAAAGAACTTGATTTTCCTAAAATTATGTGACTTGTAAGACCTAGAGAGACATAATTCTTCAAACTGAATATGTAAACCATTATATCTTTATTCTTCTAGACATAGATAGATTGAATAAAAAAAATTACATTTCTAGATTCTTAAGAAATTATATGATTGATCATTTATAACATTCTCACACATTAATCTTTTTTACTTAGATGGTTTCATTGCAATATAAAATATGGATTATGTGAATTTTTTTAACTTAACCATCTTGTCTTATCATATATATTTTTTTTAGATTGGTGTATTAAATTTTACACCTTGATATTCATCGAATGACCTTTTTTATCATAGATGTAGTGTTAGCACAATTAGATATAATAATAAGTGAAATTAGATTATCTTTATTATAACTCAAAAATATCTTAAAGAAACCTAAAAACTATATTTATTAAAATTCCTAAAGTGACACAAATTTCCTATCAAAAATATTACATGAGACAATGTACCCACCTTAAATGTTGGGAAACTTGTACCAGTTTAATGAATACCCTTTTTATTTACCTCAAATCAATCACTATTCTCTAAATGAAGCCAATATGCCTAGTAGTATGAGGTCCAAAGAAATACATAAAACACATAAATTTACATTAATATTTCACCAAATCTAAAAGTCTTAGGAAATAAAACACATAAAACCTACTAATTACAAAAAAAAAAATAGCAAGAGGCATATACATGTAAAATCAAACGAATAGCATTTAAAATATTTATCTTTAAATATTTTTTAATTTTCCATGGCACAAATATCAACATATAGATAGATATAGATTCATTTGAAGGAAGTAGATATATAATCATAGAGCTAGTATCAACTTTACAATCTTTTTCTAGCCTTCGTAAAGTTTGAAAAATAAAATATAGTACTAAAATGTCTAGTGTAATTATTATTTATTATTTTATAAAGTTTTGTAAGATATTTGAATGTCTAGAGATATTTTGATATTTTGAATGTTTAACAATAATTTACACATGAAATATAAATATAAATAATTAGAAATTTATTTTAATAATTGGTGAAATATAAATATTTGAATCTAATGTCTTAGATCAATAGATTGGTAGTTGTTTCATAGTAGATAACAATGGATTGACCGAAACATGAAAGAAAGAAAGATGATCATTAAGGCTTTAAGAAAATTCATAAAGCTTTTGTGATCTAGGGAATCAATACCTTTAAGATTGAGAGGAGAAAATTCATAAAAGCTTTTGTGATCTAGGAAAATCAATACCTTTAAAGATCAATGGATGTGACCGAATTTTTTATTTATAATATTATACTAGATTTTTCTTCTTTCAACCTTTTACATTGGCTCCCTCAGGACCTCCTAAGGTTTACATGAAACCAATTTTTGGTTTGACTATTTTGAGGTGGACCACTATCACTACTAGGGGCTACCTCTAGATCTCAACAAATATTGGATGGAAAATTATCTTCAAAGAAAATAATTATGGTTAAACTTCATATTTATTTTAGGCTGATCAAGTTAAAGATTTGAATAATAAAAATATTTAATATTTTTTTGTTTTATCTAGAAATAGGTAAATATTTGACACACTTTCAATAAATATAATCACAAATAAAATTTAATAAAAATTATTTTATAAATTTCATTTCAATTTTATTTTGATTAAGAGGTTTGGAATGTTTATAATAAATATAATATTTTTTGGTTATACATTATATGCTTATTTAAAAGCTAAATAGATCACTACATAAATGTACAAAATGAGAGATTGTTAATTAATTTTGATAATTATAATGATAATATAAGGTGTAGTTGATAGCACAAATAACAACATATAGATAGATAACAATAAATATAAATGGATTATAATATATATGTATGCATTACTATCAAAATTTGTTCAAATAAATAAGAGAGCAATGATTCATCATGAAAAATGAGCAATATCAAAAATATTGTTAATCATTGAAATTACATAACATGCTTGATATATATGTCAACATGATAATTCTAAATGGTTTAAATCCAACAAGTTTTCTCATGTGTCATTGGCTATTCTCTAGCTCGTGAAGAAGATAAAGTCAAATATGATGAGAGGTGGGATCCCTTGGTGTCACCCTAGACCCCATTGATATATGGGTAGGTTTGATGATAGGGACTCACTACCTCCCCATGCAACTACTCTAGCCATCTAGTGGCATTTATGTTTTATTTTATTTTATTTTTTTGCCCCATATGAATTCTAGGATGTGATTTTCTATCCACCACTTTTTGTCAATGTGTACCTTTATTATCGAACTTAATAGAAATGTTCCGTGTATTCATTAAAAGGGGTGACATTATAAATCCACTCTATATGAAGTTAGAGCTACAATAATGATTTATAAAATAAATATGGTTTAAAATATATATTTTCTAAGTACACACTAATATGTACTTGATAAATAACCTCATTTTCTTAAAATTGAATATATTAAATTTGATTATTTGGTAAAAACTATTCAATTAAAAACTTAAAAAAGTAGGTTTTACAAAAAAATCAAATTTTAGAAAATATTAATTTAATTATTAAAAATTCTAAAAAATAACATAAGACTTTCAAATAATTATTCTAAATTGTATATATTCCTTATTAAAAGTCTCATAATAGTTTAAAAGAATAATAATTCACTTATATAAAAAGTTGAGATTTCTCTCTATTTAATAATTATTAAATATTATTTATCAAAATATGTGAATGTGTACAAATCTATGATACAATTTATACTCAACACATATATCATTAATTAAATAATAATAAAATAAACTTAAGAACATATTTGATAATTTATTAATTATGTATATATTATATTTTTAAAAATAAATAAATTTGGACACTCCCTTCAATTTCCTATATGCACGTCCCTTATAAAGCATGCAAGTACTAGTTTTGTTTCATTTATTATTTTTTAGGTATGGTGGCCCCATGTGATTTTTTCCAATTTTCTTGTTTTCAAAGCTAAGACATGTTATTTTCATATGGGAAGAATAAGGAAAAAATTAGGTGAAATTCATTTTGATAGAGGATCAAATAGATCATTCATATATTTAGTTTAGATTACATAAGTTTGTATATAGATCTTATTTATCAAATTGATTTAATTGAAACTTATAAGACAATCAATTAAAAGCAACATTTCACGAATATTTTTTAATAAAAAAAATATGCATTAGACAAAATATGTTTAAATCTGAAATATCTATTCATAATTTTAGATTTTACAAAATTATAATCAATTCAATTAAAACAATGCAAAATTAATTATAAAATTTTTTGTAAAAAATATATCATATTTATTCAATTTTATTTAAAATTATCTCATGCAAAAATATACTATATCTCATGCGAAAATATACTATAAACACAAGCTTCACAAGCACATAAAAATAAACTAAACAACTAAAATCTGAAATACATAATTTATTATTCAAATTCCGAACCAAGCGTTTCTAAAATTTATTAAAACTCACATATCACTGAGTTTTTATACCCACCATAGAATAAGTTCTTAAAGAAAAAACTGGAAAATCAAAGCCATCTTTCAACAGTTCAACGATCTCTGTTAAACCAAAACAGAGTCTTGTCCACTCTCTAAGCATTCACTTTCATAACACATCTCAGACCCTCTCCTTCCATCATGTATTCAAATGCCTTGTTAATCTCAGCAAACTCTATTTCGTGGGTGATGAACTTTTCCAATTCAAACTCCTGCACCAGAAAAACAGGCGTTTAAGCTAATTTGGCACTAGTAACTTAACATGTATTGAAAGGTGTTTGTCTAACTATAGTCAAACAACAGCAGGGATAACAAAAACCTGAAATCTGTAATGCTTACTTACCTTGTTAACGTATTTTTCCACCAGACCTGGCAGATCCGACCTGGGCTTATAGTTGCCAAAAAAGGTTCCTTTCAGTGTTTTCTCATTCAGGAAATTCAGAGGACTGGTGGAGAACAGTGAATCGGAATGAGGCACTCCCACTAGAACCGTCACACCCCACCCCTTCAAATGCACACAAAGATTAACTCTAGTTAGTTTGTGCAACATATACATCTTCTTTTTCTGTAATGGAAACATCATTTACTTACTACAGAGGAAGAGGATATACATCGTGACAAGAATCGAATGCCTGCATCGTTGCATTAACATTCCCAGTGCACTCCAGACTATAGTCTACACCACCATCAGTTCTTTCAGCAATTACCTGTTGAAAGAAAAAAGATATTTATTGATATTTCAATATTAGGAAAGGGCGAAATCCATAGATTCCTGGAAAACTATAACTTTGTATTCCCTGAAAATTGACTGAGCATCTTAATATGTGATTAAAACTGAACCTGATTATGATGATCAAAATAAGAACATAAGTTTGGTTAGATCAATTTAGCACAAAGGAAGATTCAACTCTACATGCATCAAATAACTTACATATACCTATAAGCAAATAATTTACATAAACTACTATTCATTATCTTTCAGAAAGAACATAAATAATTGAGGTTAACAAACCTGGTGAACAGGTTTCTCGTGGTCTTTTGGGTTTATACATTCCGTTACTCCGAATTCCTTTGCTGAAAACGAAAGCAAGGCAAAGAATGAGGAAAAGACTTTGCTGAAAAGAGAAAATGCAACATACTGATATAAATATATATAACTCTTTTTCTACCCTTGCATGATACCTTTCTCAAATCTTTCAGGATTTGTATCAACCCCTATAATCCGAGAAGCTCCAGCAATTCTTGCTCCTTCGCAAGCCTGAAGTAAAAATTCAAAAAATAGCTCTAAAATAAGAGTTTTGAAGCTACCAAAGTTGACAATAATTGAAAATGGAAGTTTGAAAGGAACTGTTTTAAAATCTCCAGAATCTTGTTTTGAATCATTCAAATTGCAAGGATTAATTACAGTATACAAATACATATTATTCTTACCCCCAGCCCAACGCCTCCAAGACCGAATACTGCTACAGTGGAACCCTTCTTTGCTTTAGCAGCATTTAATGTAGCACCCATCCCTGATTTCAGACAATAACTGTAACTACATATATATAATAGACATTAAACAATATTTGTCCATATCAATTAGCTATTAATGGTGATGTACCTGTGGAGACACCGCAGCTTAGAATACAGGCTTTGTTGAGAGGAGCTGCAGGATTTATTTTGGCAACACACCCAACGTGTGCAACGGTGTATTCACTGAATGTGGATGTCCCCAGGAAGTGATAAATGGGCTGTCCTCTGATGGAGAATCTCGTTTTGCCATCATTAAGCATAACCCCTCTGTCCGTGTTAATCCTCAGCAAGTCGCACATATTGCTCTCTTCTGATTTGCAGTGCTTGCAATCTCCGCACTCCCCTGTAAAGACAGGCAGTACATGGTCGCCCTCCTTGAGATCTGTTACTCCTTCTCCTACACTTTCTACAACTCTGCCATTCACAATTGCCAATAGAGTAAGTAGTCCTTTCAACTGGGCCCAACTGACTCAAATTCATTCAACTAAATTTCTACTTAATGGGTGCTCAACTTTGGGTGAAATTGGGTTTTGGGTATTTGGGCTAGACAAGCCTCAGATGCACATCTGAACTAACCAGATTCCTCAATTCCTACTACTATTTGAAGTTGTTTGAGATATGTTATTTTAGCTATATGAGATACAAAGGCAAGAGAGCCTACCCAGCTGCTTCATGTCCAAAGATGCGAGGAAAAAGAGGAGTGTGGCCCTGCAAAAGAAGAAAAGCAGCACTGAGATACAGATTCAAGAAAATTTCGGCTTGTTGGTATTGATAGTACTAGTTATACCTTTGCTTGCCAGAAAACAAGGTCTGTGCGACATAATGAAGTGTAAGCGATTTTGATCCTAACTTCCATGGCCTGTGGAGGTGCCACTTCCACTTGCTCGATCTTCAAGGGCTCCCCTGCCGCCCATGCCACGGCAGCTGCTTACAAAACCAAATTGCAGAATTGCTTTGCATTAAAACGGATGAACACTAAAACTGAAATGCAAATAGAAATGATGGATTTCTCAGCTTTCCACTGACCTTTACATGTAATGACCTTTCCTTCTGTTGCAGTAGCCATTTTTCTTGATATTACTGTAAAGGGTAAGCTTAGATTTCTTTTGCACAATTTGAATGAATTCATTGAAATTTGGTAGAAGAGAGCCTTCCTTATATAGGCATTGGCTTGCAGGTCCATGTTAATCATATCTCCCCGCTGAGCTGTCACCAAAAACGCAACGTGATAGGATCGTTTTCCATTGAAACAGATGAAACGTCATCTCTGCTATTAATGGCCATATTAAGGCATGTTTATCCTCCCGCAGAATTGCGGCGAAAAGGATATCTTTGTTTTGAAAAGGAAAGTTTCGTCCTTTTTTCCGACTCCAGATCATCCTCCTTTAAAAACTTCCTTTTTTAACTGATTTTCATAAAAGCTTATTCGCGTGTGATACTATAATTTCATATTGTTTTAATTAAAATTCATATTTTTTATTATTTTTTCTAATTAGTATAGTAATATTAAAATTTTATTTTTATTATATTTATTATTTTCTAAAATTATTGAGAAGAAAAAGTTGGCTCATATTTTGGAACTCATTTGTGAATTTAGAAATCATTATCCAATTTATAAATATTTAAAATATTGATAATTTAAACTCACAAATAATAATAATTCTCTTTAAACTTTTTTTTTATATATCCATATTATATATGACTAATCCAAAAAAATCAAAAAATCATTTCAAATAAAATACAATTTACATTAAAATAAACTTCAATTAATAGCATCACTAACCAACGTACATTATATTTTTCCATTCTCTTTAATAAAATAAAATACCTAGCAATGTGAATTTTTATGGCTCGTTTCCGATTAAAACGGACGGAACGTCGTGCCTGTTATTAACGGCCATATTTACGCATGTTTATCCTCCAGCAGTGATACGGCGAAAGGATACGTTTCTTTTAAAAAGGGAAAGTTTTATCCTACTTATCAAAAGTTTTATCCGCTTTTCCGACTCCAAATACTCATCCATTTAAACACTTCCCTTCTTTAACTGAATTTCAGATTTTCATAAAAGCT
>VDFB02281492.1:525659148-525673551 GCA_007258455.2 Sequoia sempervirens
CAACACAAACTCACAGTATAATTTCCTAAGAAAATATTGGAGGACTTCATAGTTATTGCACGGTGGGTAATCAAAGACCATATACCAACTGTCATAAAAACGGTTCCTAATCTCTTGGTGGTGGCACCAATGAATAGGAAACCTCTTTGCATTGAGGGTGATATTTTGATTTGTTCTAGGGTCAGTGAATAGAGAGCACAAATTGCCTTTAGTAATCTTTAAATCTTTTACTTGTTTATATGATAATTTGTCTCCATAATATGCCCTCAATGTTTGCCTCCTATTTTTCCATCCAGATATTTGTTGAGTAATTGCATCTACATTTCTTAACAAATCCTTCAATGAATCTGCTAGATGTATTTTTTCTGTGGTTGAAGAATTTTGATCACTCAACCTACTAATAAGATCCTCAACTTCTTTTCTATTGTTTTCAATTCCACTCCTCAAATTTTCTTGAGTGCTAGGAGGGTATTGAGAGAATGGTGGGGGAGGTTGATTTTGTTATTGAGGCTGATTTTGTTGAGGATTTCCTGCAAATTAAAAAAACATTCATTTCCTAAGAAACTAAAACAAACAAAATCAAATTTTAAAACTAACAAATTCAAAACAAATGCAAACAATACTTACCTCTTGCATCTCTTAAGTCGTCATAGAAGCCATATTTGTGAAGATATCCAATTTATTTGTTGATGAATTTTGAAGAAATTACCTCTCAAAACCAGTAGCGTATAGCAGGGTTTTGGCGATGAAGTGAGTAAAACACAAAAAAAATGAAATGAGAAATGATATTTGGATTCACTTTTTTTTTTCTTTTAAAAGACACAAAAGCAGCCAGATGAATAATTTATAAGCGAGAGTAGCGTTATGGCTTGTTTTTTTCTTGTTTGGCCACAAAAGTGTGACCATCTTGGTGCACTTACCCCTCAGTATTACAATTCCATTCAAATTTCTATTTTTGTCCACATAACATTTAGACATGCACCTGATAGTACAAAGGAGGATCGAAAAATAATTAGAGAGTATCATTTTTATGAGTGATGATAGATCTCACTCGTCTGATTATGTCCAACATTGTTTCGAGATTTTTTTTGAGTTCTTGCAGGAGCATGATATAGCATTAGGCCGACATCTAATTTGGTAAGATAATTGCACAGGTCAATTCAAGAATGCCCGTATGTTTTATTGGTTAAGTAGAATGCATGTAGAGAGGGGTCTACGTCATATTTGGAATTTTTTTAAAGTTGGACATGGGAAAGGGGAGCATGATGGAGCAGGTGCATGCGTAAAGAGAGCTCTAGTTAAGGAGCAATTGAAGATTTTAGGAGAAAAATTCAATGATGCATGTTCTATAGTTGATTAGTGTAGTTCAACATTGTCACAGGGAGGGACACTTGATTCAACAGTGTGCAGATTCTTTTGGTTCATTGAGGAGGGTACACTAGGAGGTAGATTAGATTTCCATACAATCAAATATTCTTCAAAGATGCATTCATTTCGAAGCTCAGATGTAGGCACATGGACCATTTGGACATGAGAGTTGGCTTGTTTTTGTCAGAGTTGTATTCAATGTGAGTGGGATCAATGCGAGTCAAGTGAGTGGGTGGATACATGGGTACCACAGTATCTAACTCCTTTATCTCAAACAATATCCATGACAAATGACACAATGGAAAGTTCAGTTGATTACGACTTGCTTTCAGATCTACTACAGCTAGGACATATTTTTGCAGTTGTTGCACCATAGGGGAATGAAGAGAGATCAGACTATTGGTTGGATCGATGTGTGCGGGTAAAACATAAGCTAACACAATTGATGGAAGATGATGATGGTTTCATGTATCCTACAGGTTCAGTTGTGGTTGTAGGAACTTGGTTGCAAACATACAAGATTAGAAAGAATGGCATACCTGCATTTGAAGACTACGAGAAACACAAAACCATTCTCATGTATTCGCACCTTGTTATAGCAATAAATTTTGTTGAAGTATCATGCCAGACCAAAGACAAAACAACTATGGACACTTAGTAATGTTGATCATGAAGCAATATTGGATACTCTTAAGCAAAGAGATGACCCTTCAGGCACACTTGAATAGCATTTTCAAGAATGGAAATTAGAATGCTTATATTTCATTATGATTAAGTTCATTAGTGTTCTTTATTTAATATTGATATTTTATATACTATTGCAATCACGGTGTCTTTAATGAAGTGATATTTTGTATGCACTTTTTGCAATATTTTTGGCAAGATTGATCATGGACCTATTGCAACAATAGCTAGCTCTGATCCTTTTCGAAGAGGTATGCATCTTTTATAGTTTTCATCACTAGCTCATCATCATTCAAGTTGTTTATATTAATATAGATACGTTATTCTAAGCATATTTTCTATTGTGACAATATAGATTTCTCAACCTTTTGCAATATTCTGGCATGTTGATCATTGGACCTACTACAACAATAGCCAGCTCTGATCCGCTCAAAGAGGTATCGTCTTTTATAGTTTGCATCACCAACTCATCTGCCATTGATTTGTTTAGATTAATATAGATATGTTAGTCGCATCTTTTCTATTGTGACAATATAGATTTCTCATTTTTTCCCACTTTTAGATATTCTTGGCGCGATTGATCATGTGGACTTGCTTTTGCCAGCAATAGCCAGCTTTGATCCCTTTCGAGAGGTGACTAGATTACAACAATATAGATTGGATTTATTCTAAAAGCGTCTTTATAGTTTACATTACCATCTCATCATATTTGTATGCGTTTAGAATAGTATAAATTTAGTTTATTCTAAGCTACCTTGATCGTTTGTACAGGTGCTTGTCAGTGCAGAACATGAACATACTACTGTTGTTGAAGACTGTTCCCTAAATGCCTCTAATAGAAAATTTTTGTAAAATTTGAATTCTCAAATTGGAAACAATGTAAAATGGTCATAATTGTGTATGGGCATAATCTATACCCAGTGATGTTTTTTGAAATATGGGTCAAATGTCTGGCATTGTATAAAGGGGATGTTTAAAATGTAAAGGGGCCTGTATTTTGGAAACCCATACATTTTGTAAAGGGGTCTATTTTTGTACTTAATCGAGCTACAACCGAAGGTTTTCTTCTTGGTTCTTTCCTGTCGGTATGCTCGTTTGAACCAGGTTTTGTAATATTTCCCATTTATATATAATAAATTATAGTGGTTTGCAACTTTTTCTCTTCAAACCCAATTCTTTAATTCACAAGGGTGACCTCATAGTCACAAACCTATTCCCTTTCATTTTAAAATTCAAAATTCAAACTTTTCGCTAAGTGGTGTCATTCACCCACTTTGAGTTGACTAAACACATGTTTGGCATAATTTGATGATATCGCTAGCATTAATAACATATATAATATATTCATTATAATCATGAAACATTGTTTATCTTATAGCATTGGAGCGAATGTGGTGAGACATTTTGATTCAATGCAATAAAAATGAGTAACAAATTTCTAAATGCCACCAAGTCCCTAGATATTCAAGAGTATATGCAAAGATAAACATTCATACCCTTATCAACCCTTAATTATCCAATACCTCTATCAACCCTTAATTATGTTAGGTTGATTGTGTTTGATTGATTGGATTTTATACATCCTTGTACCTCATTGATACATTTTTCTATTAGGTTTTTCATTTTT
This sequence comes from Sequoia sempervirens, assembly GCA_007258455.2. Taxonomy (NCBI): domain Eukaryota; kingdom Viridiplantae; phylum Streptophyta; class Pinopsida; order Cupressales; family Cupressaceae; genus Sequoia; species Sequoia sempervirens. The sequence goes on from VDFB02281492.1 coordinate 525,662,828, forward strand.
TATGTTAAGATATAGTAAATTATATTCACTTGCAATTTGAAGTGTAAATCTCTTGTATTGTTAGAATGAGTACTTGAATGATCATGAGGTGTTGAGGGAAATATTTTTTTCATTAGTATTCTTTGGAATGCTTTGGATATTGTTGTAATGGCATTGAATAAAGGTGGTCATCAATGGGAGTCACACAATCGTTGCCATCAATGAAATTGACCATCTCTCACATGCAATGCTTGGGAGTTACATTGGGAGAAGTGGATCATCTTTCCATAATGTTATGGGTTCCTACTTAGTTGATATGTTCATGGTGGAGGGCTATCTTAAGTGCTATCATAATTACACGTTGGGGTGGTTCGTGGTTTTAAACTATCAAGAATGGTTTTGGTGGCAATTAGTTTGGGGAAACCACTTACATGGTTTTATCTTCCCATTGCTTTGTATAAAAACTTTATGTAGAAATGTTATTACATGTCTTGGCGTTATTTCAAGAGTGGAAGGCATGGAGAACTAGGTTTTGAAATAAAATGAAGAGTTAAAGGTCCAAAAATGGTGGTTTTTTTCACTTTAAAATAGATTTTTTACCCTAGGGTTTGCAAAAATATTTGAGATACCAGAAGTTTCTTTGTTTTCTAAGCATATTGGGGCCTAAATAAAGGTTTCTAAGGTGGTGGAAAAGTTTGAAAGGTTGTGGAAGTGCTACATCCAATAAACCCTCAAGAATTACATTAAAAACATGGGTTTTTTGATTTGACAGTTACAAGTCCATACAAATGGAATCCAATTGTAGAATCTTTGTTTACTTGGCAATATATTTTCTGCCCCAAGGTTTTAGGGGTCTGTGTCGTGTTTGAAGGTATGTTGCTTTGCATTTTTGGGCTAATTGAGTAGCCTGTTCAAGGGTGAATGTATAGGAAGTCAATGCTAGTCCAAAGGAGTCTATGTTGTTTCTCATTTATGTTGTGTAACTTGGATATGGGTGTTTGAATCAGTCATGTGTTCATCTGGTGTTTTGGAAAATTGTGGAGTAATTGGACAAAAACTAGTTTCTCACTATTACAAGGGTTTAAGGGGGTTAAAGAGGGAAATGTGTATTTAGTTGCTTATCAAGTTTTAAGGGAGTTTTGGACTGTCCAAAGAGGTCAGAATAATCTTGTTAGATGCCTCAAATAGGCAGGTTGCAAAGAGTTTGTGATTGTGCCCTTGTGTTTGCATCAATTTTTCACTTAATTTGACTCGGTCCAATGTAGCTCGGAGTGATTCGGCATATTTGGGTGCAAGAGAGAACCATCCCTAGTGTAAACGTACCCATCCAGACGTGTTGGAACAGTCTGTTTGGTCGTACGAGCTGCGGAATGAAAGCTGCACCACTTTGCAACTTTACACTGCTTGCATCTGGCAACTTTTCCCTCCACTGAAAAGTCATCACCACAGGAAAATGCTTCCGAGATAGAAAAAACTAAGAGAGGTTTTTGTAGATGGTCACAACATGATCCCATAGCCTTAGAAGAAGATTCTGTAAGCATCACGGTCTTTGAGAAATAGACCTTCAAAGATTGTTGCCTTTTACCACTTTGGACTCTTAAGGGAAATCGCCGGTCCTATGTAGCTCAAAGTGATTCAGTGTATTTGGGTGCAAGAGAGGACCATCCCTAGCGTAAACGTACCCATCCAGACGTGTTGGAACAGTCCATTTGGTCGTACGAGCTGCGGAATGAAAATTGTACCACTTTGCAACTTTACACTATTTGCATCTGGCAACTTTTCCCTCCACTGAAAAGTCATCACCACAGGAAAACGCCTCTGAGATAGCAAAAACCGAGAGAGGTTTTTGTAGATGGTCGCAATACAATCCCATAGCCTCAGACGAAGAGTATGTAAGTATCATGGTCTCCGAGAAATAGACCTTCAAAGATTGCTGCATTTTAGCACTTTGGACTCTTTAAGGGAAATCACCGGTCCAATGTAGCTCGGAGTGATTCGGTGTATTTGGGTGCAAGATAGAACCATCCCTAGCGTAAAAGTACCCATCTAGACGTGTTTGGAACAGTCTATTTGGTTGTACGAGCTGCGGAATGAAAGTTGCACCACTTTGCAACTTTACACTACTTGCATCTGGCAACTTTTCCCTCCACTGAAAAGTCATCACCACAGGTAAATGCCTCCGAGATAGAAAAAACCAAGAGAGGTTTTTGTAGATGGTCACAACACGATCCCATATCTCAAACGAAGATTTTGTAAGCATCACAGTCTCCGAGAAATAGACCTTCAAAGATTGCTGCATTTTAACACTTTGGACTCTTTAAGGGAAATCGCTAGTCCAATGTAGCTCGGAGTGATTCGGCATATTTGGGTGCAATATAAGACCATCCCTAGAGTAAACGTACCCATCCAGACATGTTAGAACAGTCCGTTTGGTCGTACAAGCTGCGGAGTGAAAGTTGCACCACTTTGCTACTTTACTTTAGCACATCAGCAACACCTCCGAAAGTCATGCCACGAGGCCTAGAGGATAGAAAAAATAGAGAGGTTTTGTAGATGGTCTAGCCACAATCCATAGCCTCGGACAAAGTCTACGTAAAGCATCCACCGATTAGAAATAGACCTTCAAAAGATTCTTTGCCGCTTTTGGCACTTTGGACTCTTTAAGGAAATTGTCGGTCCAATGTAGCTCGAGAGTGATTCGGCGTATTTAGATTGCAAGATGGGATACATCCCTAAGCGTAAAAGCGTACCCATCGGGCGTGTTGGAATGATCCGTTTAGTTGGCCTACAGAGTACATGGAATAGAAAGTTGCCTTTTAACTTTACTTGCTTGCATTTGTCAGCTTTTCCCTCCATTGAAAGAAGTCATCACCACGAGGAAAATGCCTCCAAGATAGCGAAATTGAGAGACATTTTTTGTAGATGAATCCCCAACACAATCCATAGCCTCGGTGTGAGAGAGTGCAGCAAGCATCCGCGGTCTTCAAAGAAATAGACCTTCAAAAGATTATTTGTCTTTTAGCACTTTGGACTCTTAAGGGAAATCACCGGTCCAATGTAGCTCAGAGTGATTCGGAATATTTGGGAGCAAGAGAGGACCATCCCTAGCATAAACGTACCTATCCAGATGTGTTGGAATAGTCCATTTGGTCGTACGAGCTGTGGAATGAAAGTTGCACCACTTTGCAACTTTACACTGCTTGCATCTGGCAACTTTTCCCTCCACTAAAAAGTCATCACCACAGGAAAATGCCTCTGAGATAGCAAAAAATGAGAGAGGTTTTTGTAGATGGTCACAATACAATCCCATAGCCTTGGACAAAGATTCTGTAAGCATCACGGTCCCCGAGAAATAGACCTTCAAAGATTGCTGCCTTTTACCACTTTGGACTCTTAAGGGAAATCGTAGGTCCAATGTAGCTCGGAGTGATTCAGCATATTTGGGTGCAAGAGAGGACCATCCCTAGCGTAAACGTACCCATTCAGATGTGTTGGAATAGTCTGTTTGGTCATACGAGCTGCGAAGTGAAAGTTGCACTACTTTGCAACTTTACACTGCTTGCATCTGGCAATTTTTCCCTCCACTGAAAATTCATCACCATAGGAAAACACCTCTGAGATAGCAAAAACCGAGAGAGGGTTTTGTAGATGGTCCCAACACGATCCCATAGCCTCGGACGGAGAGTCTATAAGCATCACAGTCTCCGAGAAATAGACCTTCAAAGATTGTTGTCTTTTAGCACTTTGGACTCTTAAGGGAAACTAATGGGCAACATAGTTTACTTCTTTACAAACTTGGTTTGAAGTAATTTCATTCTTTTTTGTGCATTTAAAATGGAGTTTTAAGCCTTCCACCCTAAAAGTGACCTCTAAATAACTTCAGACACCTTAACTACCTAATTCTTATTCATTTGTTTTGCAAACAAGCATTTTCATTCGAAGACGCTGAGCTTTGATTTTTGCTTGTTGGATTGAATGCGGACCGTGACACAACTTTCTTTTTTCTAAAATTGTTCAACATCATTGAACTAAGAATTTATCACACATCTGCAAAGAAACAAAGGAGTACCAAAAACTAAAACACATTACACTTTGGTTCTCACTGACTTGATGTACTCTTCAACATCTCTCTTCTCTAAAAGCAACCTCTAAATCACTTCAAACACCTTAACTACCCTAAAACCGACCCTAAAACTGACCTCTCAATCACTTCAAACACCTATATTGAGCTACCACTCTCAAGACCAATGTAACAATGATACAAAATAATGCTTTGAGTTTGAAAGATGGGTCACTTTCCTACTTTGGGTGGGATTTCAGACTCTCTAATACTATCATGCATTTCTTTCATTCCTTGCGCCTCCACCTCCCACTTCCTTCTCTTATGGGCCTTTGAAATTTTTCCTTTCCATTCACATAACACCCTAATACCTTGACCACCACTTCTTAAACCATACATTCCTATTTGGATCTTTGGGCCTTTTGATGATGTCTTACGTTTGTAAAAGAGCCAATGGGGTATCCTAATCCTCAAACCCCTAGATCCCCATTGTCTTGTGTCCTAACACCCAAGAATCCCATCGCCTGAACCCTTGATGTTGGACCTTGGGATAATTATTTGCTTGAACTTAAAGCAATCATTTCCCTAGATCTCCACACTCAAGCATGCACTTTCACAAAACCTCACCATTTGAATGGACTCCACCCATGACCACGACTAACCAAGAATGCAATTAATGAGCCCAAATTTGAATGTGAGAAAATGGCAAGAAACTTTGGACCCATGTTAGGCCTTCAACCTCTATATAAGGAATAAAACTTCATTAGTTTGGATAATCTTTGGACATCATCTCAACAAATCCAAAATTGCAAAGTCGGACACTTGTGTTCACTTGTTGAATCTAAGGACAAAAACCCTTAGGTTATGGAGATTTTTCGACGAAATCCCATTGGTTTCCTAGAGTTTGGAGGATGAAACTTGTTTGGATTTGTGAGGGAAATTTCACATAAAGGTTGCATCTGTACGCCAAGCATAGTGGATTTCAGCATCCTAATATTTTTCTAAATTTTTTTTTTATCATTGTAATCTTGGTTATGAGCAAACAATTGAAGCAAAAAAATTGTAATCATGAAGTGAGTTATTTGAATTAAATACTCTATTCCAACCAACTTATATGTGTAGATCTATTTATCATATGTGAATGTTTTAGATCTAAATATCTTGTTTAAATGTTTTGGCTGATTTTCATTGAGTTATTCCAAATCTAAGAAATTTGTATGAATAATTTAGTTAAGGATCATTGCATTTATCATTGAGCCTATGGTCAAATATTCTCATCCTATGACATAAGTCTTGAATTGCTTTAATCAGTTCTGACAAGTCATGACCTCTTGATTGGGAAGGCTGTAACTCCCCCATTCATTCAGACAACCAGATGTATGTTTGTTGACAATATCAAATAAAACCTCTAGCCAGGGTCTGCTAGTGTAGGGAGAAGCAATGCATGAAATTTTCTTTTTGATTTGGGCTAAATGTGATTAGGACAAGCCCTGACAGGGTTGTATCAAATCCCAAGAGAGAGATATGTTGAAGAAGAAAATAGAGAAATTATAGTGAAAATGTGCATTAGCATGTCTCATTTTATTTATAGAAGAAAGTACAGTGCACAACAATCAAGCAAAAGCTAAAATCCATCTATGAAATAAATTACTCACTATCAAAACTAACCTTCAAATTAAAGAAGAATTTAAGAAGCTATATTTTCATATAACTTCTTCAAATGTATTTAAATTATTGTACAAGGAACATAAAATATTAGAGATGCACTTTCCAAGCAATGTTGTTTTCCTATCGGTTTATGTAAAACATAATTATCGTGGGGATTCTACTTAAGATTCAATTAATCAGGGAAATCAAAAATGTTTTGGAGTTTTGTTCTACCAATGCAATTATTTTCTATACTAACCATTATGGAGAAGCGGTTTATACAAATTTTCTTTGTGAAAAATACATTGTGATTAATTTATTTGTTTAAAAGTTATGTCTTGCTTTTTATTTTCTAAAAGAATCCATATTTAGATGGTGTTGCAGTCAGATAAACATCTATTTTTCACAGAGCTCACAACTTTTAATAGTATTCTTTTCCTAAATTTCTAGGTCAAAGTGCATGATGATGTCATTTCATGCCTACAAATAATTGAATCTTCTAGTCAACAAATGGTCACAACATCTTGGGATGGAATGATTAAAATATGGAACATTGATGAAGGTAGAGGTAGTTGGGCAACAACTTTTGGCTCATCTAAGAAGACACAAAGTGCCAGCAAGTATATGAAGAATGGTCATATGATATATTATTAGTATTCATATGGGAGTCTAGCCATATTAATTTTTTGAAAAAGGTGAACTTATGTTATATAAAAAAATTGATGGTTACAAATGGACCACCAAATTTACTAAGGCATGGGAAAGTTGACAAAGAAGAAAATCAGATGGTGTAGGGTTAATCATATGAGTATCTAGTTGTTACTTATGCAATGTGAAATAATGCTTTGAGTTTGAAAGATGTGCAATGCAATGTAATCAGCAATATGAATATAAACTATATAATATTTAACCATTCTTTATGCTATTGACATTGATAGTCCACATTGCTTCAAAAGATTTTAATCATTAGAGAAAACGGCAATTTGATTGTCAACTTTATATGGATATCAAATTATCCACACAAAAGCAGCACCATATACAAAAAATGGAATCAACACTAACTCCAACAAAGTTTGCAATTATGTGGCATATGCCATATTGTATCTATTCAAAATTTGAAGCAAAATGCGTATCCTGCATCCCAGTATTGTATTGTCAAATGGAGCCTCTTTGAAGCACTCGTTGGCTATGAAGGTAGCTGCACAAGAAAAAGTCAAACCACAATTGAGATTAGCTATACTATATAATTTAAAATTGAATAATTAACATAAAAATCAATACACATTGAATTATAATTGAACTCTAAAATTGAAATCTTGATTACCTGAAATATACGTCTCTTTGAAGGGTCAAGAGTCCTAGAATATAGCCCTCTCAAAGAACTAACCAAACCAACTTTTGTAATGTCAATCTATATATGTGAACAAAAACATGAAATTGATCCAAGTTACCATAGAATTGTCAGTAATAAGAACATATTTACCAAGCACAAAATAAAATAAACACATACCTCTTTAGGTTAATCTTTTTCTGTATCTCCTTTAGGTGTCTCAACACCTCCTCCTTCAAGCGTTTGAATACCTACTCCTTCGGGTGTTGTGGCACTTATCAATAATGATGTATAGCTCACAACCGCCTACACATAAAAATGACAAGTACATATGAAACTATGAATCTATGTCAATGTATGCATAATCAATAAAAGATCTTATAAATTTTAGTAATTCAATCAAATTTGAGTTCAATTACCTTTCCCTTAACCAAAATTGTGCCTTCATAGTCTGGAGAGCATTGCACCTCACTTGCACTAGGTGTTTGCTACAAGCAAAGAGTAAGATAAACATATAAGTTAATATATAATTTCATTATTGACAATTCAAATGACAAGCAAATATATAGTAAAAAAATGTAAATGAGTGAGTGAGAAAATACATACTATGTGCATGTCGAGGCCAAATGAAATGGCCCTAAGGGTGCTATCAGTCACTTGTGTGAGCTCCTCCTCAGACATTAACTGTTAAATAGACCATGTAAATAAATATTGGTACTTGATACTATCTCTTATTAATATTCATTTTTAAAAAAATGCAAGTTATGAATTTACACCTTAAATGTTACTCGTATAACTATTCCAATGTCCACCTCTCTAGTAGGAGAGGACTTTGTAGGGTGTGCTCCACTCCCCTGCATGTGATTTGCTATAATCTCTACATCCTGGATGTCATAATCGTGGGCGCATTCCTAATGATGCTCGAGGGGTGACAATAGACCGTGAAACATATTTTGTTGCATGTAAGGTAAAATATGTGGCACACAAATATGTGGACTCAAGGGTGAGGAGTAGATCCAAGATCAGGACTGGTATGGCTATCAAGAGCAAGGAACCAAAAAAGACCACTCAAAGAGGAATGGCCCGATGGTTTGTGGTCGATCCTCCTGTGAAGACCGATGCTGTATTAGAGTGTGAGAGGAAGGAGGTTTAAGAATATGTGGGTGCCTATCTTACTCTAGCTTCCTCGCCTATCCTGAGGCATACCTCTACCAACGCCTTGGAAGGGTTTAATGTCAAAGTAATTGACATGATGCCCTAACAAAAACTCAGCATATAATTTTTTAATAAAGTAAAAAGGTACATCAAGATTATTGTTGGGTGGTTTATCAAAAACCATACACCAACGATCCTAAAAGTTATCTACTATGCCCCTATGTGTGCACCATTTTATAGAAAGTTTTGGCTTGTTAACATTAACTGGCAAACCATTGATGGGGTTAATAAATAAAGAGGCTATTTGGGCTTTTGTTATTTGGAGATCTTTCACATCATCATAAGACATTCCACATGCATAATATTGCCTCATGGTTTCTTGCCATGAATGAAATGCATTATGTTGGGTTGAGAGGGTTTCATGACAATTATTCTGTCACTGTGGTTGACATACAAGATAACTTGCTGGATTTTCCATAAACATCACAAATGCTCCCCTTAACCGCTCTTGCTACTCTTTTCATGAATTAATTTTTCAATTGATGGCTGCCTAGAGGTGTGGAGCATTTGATATCTCTCGTATTTTCATTCCCTAGCAGCCCATAATGCCTCCCATTAAAGTTAAAAAATAATTAATCTAAAATTACAAAATATAAATGAAACACTATTTTTAAATCAAAATCCATTAAAAACATTCATTTTTTTATCAAAATCTATTTTGAACTCAATTGTTTCATAAAAATTCAATCAAAAGCCATATTTTGAAAAAAAAATCCACAAAAAACATTCATTTTTTTTTATCAAAATCAATTCTCAATTCAATTTTTTCATAAAAATTCAATCAAAAAAATCCCTATTTTGAAAAAAAAAAAAATCCACCAAAAAAATCATTTTTATCAAAATATCTAAATCAATTCTTTCACAAAAACTCAATCAAAAACCCTATTTAAAAAAAAAATCAACGAAAAACCATATAAAATTATTCAAATCTAAATCAAAATTGAATCAAATCAAATGAAAATAAAAAAGCTTACCTTTCCAAATCGAATTTAGCCTATATGGGATATCTGTTACGTGAAGAATGGATGCACAGTGCGCCCGTGGGGTTCTTCTCAACCGAATGACTTCAAAAAAGCAACAAAAGTTTTTAATATATGCTTTTTACAAATCAGATATCCGGTTTGTAAAATAGGTTTGGTGTTAGGTATGGTGACACCCGAACCTAGAAAAATTCAACATGTTCTTTTCGCATTTTTTCGGTTGATGAAAGACGTGTTTTTTTCGTCATTGCCACTTTTTGGCCCACCAATTACCTGCACATACCCTAGTAGGGTGGATATCACTTTGATGATGCTCTCTCTGTCTCTCTCTCTCTCTCTCTCTCTCTCTTCCACTTCAAGTAATAGAAGTAGATGGTATATGCTCTCTACTACAAATGATGATATATTGTTTATTCTATATCTTATTTATTTAGATGAGTAATTGACTCTTACTTGAATAGTTTATTTTGTATCTTATTTATTTGGTTGTATCTTATTATGATTTAGGTTTTATACTTATGCCAAGGTATTGCAAATGGACTTATGATAATAGTAATCATTGTAGAATCATTCTATATGTTAGAAAATAAAAGGTCAATTGTTTGAATCCTTTGGATTGGATCTACATTAGTTTCATATATTTCATTGCTTTCCATACTTAAGGATTGATTAAATGAGTGATTATTCACTAATTTACATACTTTATTAGTGATTAATTGGGTGGTTTTTAGAACTAGCTTGGTTGGAAGGTCTTAAGGTGTCACATTCAGGAGTGGAAGACCCGCTCGCACTAGTACACTCACCAATTCCTAGTGGTTGTTTCCCAGGATTGGAGTAGACACAATTAGTTTCATTGTGGTGCTTTTTCTTCTATGGCAGCCACAAAGATCCTTTGTTATGGAGGCCACCTTGTCATCCCTGACCATGCTAGTAGTTCTGACATTGCTAGCACCCTAGCTATTTTTTAACAATTTGAATTGATGGTCATCCTTTTTTAACAAGTAGTTTTGAGTTTCAGGGGTGGGGGGTTATCTCGTCCTCCTCTTTAGGAATTCTTTCTCAATTCTTTTTTAAATATCCCACATAGCCAACTATTGTGTGTTTAATTTTTCCATTAGAACTTGGTTCCTAGTAATTTCCAAGGTGAGCAAGGAACTTACATGATTTACCAACCTCCTAAAGGAATTTGAGCTTAAGTCCTTCATAGAATCAAATTTCACCAACATGACCTCCTCTGAGAGTACCTCAAAGGATTTTTTGAGCGGGGGCTTCCCACAACTTGCTTCTAAGGAGCATAGGGGGCTAGATAAAGAGGTTGTGACCTCCATTCCTAGGTTTTCCTCCTGAGCCTTTGCTTGCTCAGACTCACTATTGGTGGGATGGCCATTATTAGCAAGACATGAGAAATTTTTTTAGTCATAGTTAGCTTCACCCAAGGATTGTAGGGGATCAAGCAAAGTGTCAAAGTTGGCCAAGGAGTTGGGATTAGCTTGCACTACCAACCTTGACCCTA
>VDFB02281492.1:525673651-525700593 GCA_007258455.2 Sequoia sempervirens
AAAAATAAGACTAAAAATATATAAAGAGAATGAAAAAAGAAAGTGTAGGTTTAAACTTAATTGAAAAAAAATTGTACAATACCCTTTATAATTCAATGATATATTTTAATTAAACTAAATATGTTTTCATTTATAACATGATATACTAATACATTATATTAATGTGATTAAAGCTTGATGTAAAAACACACATAGTTAAATTGAAAGCACTTTTACACTTGAGTTCAATGTTAAAAATAAAATATTATTAAAATTTATCACTTTGATTAATTAGATCAATTAAATAAAATTTATATATTTATTAAACATATTTTTGAATACATATGTTTTAGTATATTTAATGATTCATTTAAATACAAAATATATAATTAGGTCAAGATAGTTACCAACTTATTGTTCAAAAATAATTAATCTTATTTTTTTCTATTTTAAAACATGGTGATTACATATATTTTTGGTGGGTTAACAAGTATTCTCTTTAAAAATGTAAATAAAATTAGAAAAATGAAAATAGTTGTAAATAAAATTCAATTAATATAATAATTAGGTTATTTTATCACTCTTAGATTATCTTATTTACTTAAGAGTTATTTTACTTTTTACTATTTAAGGATTATTTTGTTTTATTTATATTATTATATATGTGGCTATCTCAGTGCTGTGGGGACCTGGGCACCACCAGAATTTAACTAGTTATTAATAACTCTCATTTTAACCAATGAGAACTTGAGTAATTTTTCTATTTGAATTTTTCAATCTATTATCAACGTATAGATGTGAATTATATAACAAAATATATTTCAAAAATCAATTTTCTTGAATCTAATTGGTACACAATTTTCACCCCATAGAAGCGATTTTGGCACTTCCATTACTTCCATTAACGATTATTATGGAATGGTGGGTAATAAAAAATATTCCAAACCTTTTGCATTTAATTTATATAGTCACCTCAACCATTGATTATAATAATCTTTTAAAGATTTTTGATTGCTTTACATTGAAATGAAATATTGATTTACTTTGTTGATGATTTTTTTAATTTGTTTTGCATCTATATTATAATTATAAAATTTAATATTTGAAAAATAAAAATAAAACAATTTTATGAGTAAAATATTAGTTCAAAGTATTTTATTCTAAAAAATGATTTTTTTTAATTTGTTTTGCATCTATATTATAATTATAAAATTTAATATTTGAAAAATAAAAATAAAACAATTTTATGAGTAAAATATTAGTTCAAAGTATTGTATTCTAAAATATAATTCAATTATAATTTATTAATGAGAGTTTATAATTTATTAATGAACATTATATATATTTTTTAAATATAGGTATGCTAGTTTAAATTTAGTCACATATTACATTCCTAACTAAATTATTTATATGCTTACTATAAAATGATTTTTCCTCTTAATAACTTTTAAAAGTGACATAAAATTGATTCTATAAACTATTTTAATTAACTTTTGAGTGCTTACACTACTCTTTACATTATTATTTTATTTTATTTGTTTTTTTAAGAGCTTGTATCTTTATTTAAATTATTTATATGTTTAATAAATTTGTAAAAATAATTTAAATTTAGTCTTTACTAAATTGTTTCCGTGAACCTTAAGGTTTTATGTCATTCAATGATTTACTCTTTATAAATTTTTCCAAAGAGGTTGTATACTTGATTCAAGAATAAGGTCAACAAAATTTTAAAAAATATAACACAACATTGGTACTTGTCATTAGTTTTTCTTATACTACAAATATTTTTAACAAAATTATAGAGGAATGGACATAGTTTCTTCTACCTTCCTTTATATTATGGATATTTCTTTGCCTTTGATTTTTTTCATATCACAAAATTTTCAACAAAAATCTACACAAATGGACATGATTTCCTCTAACTTTCTTTATATTGTGGGTATTTCTTTTCCTCTAATTTTTATTATATAGTTTATTTTACCTTTGTTTATATTGTGCATACTTCCAACAAAAAAAGAAACAATTTTTAAGTATCAAAACTCTAGACCCACATTTCTTCTTCAAAAAACTAAAGGAAATTGTTAAATAATCAAAAGATGAATTTTTATTTTTATTTGTATAAAATGTTCTATTGAAATAGTATGAGGTTAAGGTTATCACTCTCAAGGATTGCTACTTTAAGCTAGAGTAATAGAGATTGGAAAACATTTTCACAATTTAAACAAGGGTTGTAAAGACTAAGTTTACATCAATTAAAAAATTATTAAACATATAAATAATTTAAATAAAGAAACAAGCTCCTAAAAAAAAATAATAATAATAATTTAAAGAGTAATGTAAGAAGTCAAAAGTAAATTAAAATATTTTATAAAACCAATTTTATGTCACTTTTAAAAATTATTAAGAGGAGAAATCATTTTATAGTAAGCATATAAATAAATTATATTTAGTGTTTATCTTTTTATTTAAAGAAGAATATAAATTATATAAAAAGATAGACATTAAATATAAATTATATAATAATTTTTATATTCTTCTTTAAATAATTATATTTAATGTCTATCTTTTAATATAAAGAAGAATATAAAAATTATTATCTAATGTCAAACATAAAAAAATATTTAAAGAAGAATATAAATTTGTAGTAAACATACAAATACAAACAATTTAAAGACAATATTAATATTTTTAAAAATAATATTATTAACTATAAATACAAACATAATTTGAATCAAAATTATTAAAAAATATCTTAAATATAAAAAATAATTAAAAAATTAAATACAAACACAATTCAAATAATAAAACTCTTTTAAAATATTGTTAAATATAAAAAAATATTTAAAGAAAAATATAAATTTGTAATAAACATACAAATAATTTAAAGATAATATTAATATTTTTAAAATAATATTATTAATTGTAAAACATTCAAATCAAAATTATATAAATAATATTAAATATAAAAAAATAAAAATTAAATCTAAATACAATTCAAATAATTTAAACTATCAAATAATTTAAAACATTTTCAAAATTATTAAACATAAAAATATTCTTTTATTTTATATATAAATATTACAATGAAATTTATTTTTATTAAAAATCAAATTTAAATAACTTCTAAATAATATTGATTTTGGTCCAAAACCCTTACAAAATATTTGGACACACTAATACTAATATTTGCAAATAACTATTATAAATCCTGTACGAATCGCTCGAAAATAAAAAATACGGAGGCTTTACACGAGAGTTTGTTTTAATGAGAAAGTATGAGGCATCCATGCCATGCATCCATGCGGGGTGCATTTTTGGGGGCTGGATAGCCTATGTCCTGCCTGCACGGCATTGAATTGAGAGTATCAACAAAATTGATATTTTAAGGTGAAGGATCTTTTCCCATTATTCCAAATAGGCACCTTTCAACTTATTTCTAATATAAATACAGCCATTATTATTACTCATGCCACGCGTCACATAATGTCATTCATTTCGTATGGGAGGGGATAGAGAAGATAAAATATTATTATCATCAGTCACTTCTATTAGCAAACAAATAAATAATTAAGAAATAAAATACCAATAAAAAAGCAAAAATATTAAGAAAAACGACAGTATTTTCATGGATAGGATGATATAAGACCTCAACAAATACCAAGGGAGGGAAATGGGACAACCTAGAATAGCAAATGTATAGAATAAAAAACAAAACATCCCACACAATAATGTATTAGGGGAGAAGACCCACTAGCTACCAAGGCTAAGTTCGCACAATCGTAGAATTCAAACTGTATGTCGAATCGAAAAAAAATTTATGGGTTTTTTTCGCTCACGAGTTAAGTGCTTATAACTAAGGTTTTGGCTTGTGGGCAATTCAGTCGAATGCATGAGTCTTCGATATGCGCGTAGGGGTCAAAATGTCACCTTTTAGAGGTGTCGTTTGGTCATCGCCACCTAATGTCCCAGTATCCGCTCACTATAATTTCAATCAATTATAACTGTTTTATCATTCAAATCCACTCAAAAGTCAATGGGTCTCATTCACTTTAGCACTTAATGAGCAGCCATTGGTATTTTTGTAATTATTTATTCAATAAAATAAATTTTTTTAATGGATCAAAGTGAATTTTTTTTGGGGGGGTTAAGTGAGCATGGAGGTGGCAGTAATTCAATGGGTGGCGGTAACTAGGACTTCTCCCCTATAAAGAGAAGTCACAACAAAAGAATCATATAGTCATAGGCAATAAAATGATATAGGGGAGAGGGGCTCATAGTAGGGCGAAGACCAAAAGTAGGGATAGAACTAGTCCCTAGTGGGGCCCCACAATGGAGCACCTTTTATCCAATTGCAAAACACTTTTTTCCATAAAGTACATAATCTAACAAATCATGTGATGCCACATCAGCATAACATATTCACATGACTTAGTGCCCTACTATTGGATTGTATGTGGTTTAACAAAAAACATGTTGATGTGGCATCATATTTGATGATGTGAACCTAAATTTTTTATTTTTTTTTATGTTGATGAGTTGGCAAATAAACTGTTGTACAAAATTGGGACTTTTTTGAAATCATATGCTATGAATTTTCAAAAACCCAAAGGTAGGGTGCCCTACTATGGGCCCCTCTACCCTAATCTAATCGATCTCTTTAGAAAGATTTTAGCTAGCATGGCATTAGTTGTTTAATGTTATGTGGGTTTTTATTCTTTGTTTTTATTTGTTCTTATTTATGACATGAGATCATGTAATACTTTGTAGGTGTGTCTTTCTATCACTCTATTTTTTATGTGAATATTGTATTATTTTAATATTATCTGAAGTACATTGGTTAAAAAGAACTAAGAATTCTTGATCATTGATATTGGAAACATATATTGAAGATAGATCTCACCTTGTGTTAAGAGATTTCTCACCTGTCTGTTAAAAAAAGGGGACCAACCTTGGAGAGTGCATGAGCATCAATATTAAACTCCTTGAGAACACATGAAAATGAAATGTTGACAAAAAAATAGTCTTCACGACATTTCAATAAGATCTTTTATAAGAGATAAAAGCATATTGTCAACTCTATATATCTCATTTAAGTTCCATATGATAATAAGTTTAGAATCTAAAAAAATGAAAATTTTCCAATCTTCTATTTGCACTTTATGAAACATTTTCATATAATTTTACAATTAAACAAGACTTATTAACTCTAAATATGTAACATGCACATTGCTCTACATAGTAACTTTCGCAAGTTTTAACCTCAAGTAAATAGATTGTGCATCTTAAGCTAAATGAGCAATAAATTTTTTTTTCAAAACTATAAAGATAGCATGCACATTTGAAATAAATATCTTTCCAAACTTCCATTGCATTATAACAAAGTATTACAACTTTCCAAAGTAAAAGATTACATAGCATATGATGACATGATATCATTTCTCTTTTATACATATAAGTGTATATATATATATATATAAATATTCATAATTCATAGGTAAAAAAAATTGTATCACTCGATATATGGATACTCATATGTATCCTCATGGTTCACATATAATATTGTATATGTATATATTTACATATATACATATATATAATCGTATACTATATATCATACTTTTGATATAGAATTAAATATTAACACGTTTGTATCAATTGACATAAATATACACGGTATATATATATATATATACCCATTCGTGTAATTACTCATGTGTATGAGTTTATTGTTGGCACATACATGTATACATATATACACATTTTATGTATATATATCCTATTGATTCCAAAGTACACATAAGAAGAACTCACTCAACACAAAGAGAATCAACATCATAATAATTCTAAACACAAACATTCACAATTATACCACAAGTAGGACTAAAGATAACTTACTATTCCCCCACTAATATCCCGAATTGACCATACTAGAAGTGTGTGTGTGTGTGTGTGTAAGCTCAGTTTAGGTCTTTTATCAAAGGTTACCAAATCAAGTTCTTCTCCCTGAGTGATACTTCCCCTCTCTTCAAGAGGGTTGAATCAATTCTTGCATCCAACTTATTACATTGCAATAGTAGTTAGTTGAAAACAAAACATTCATTTGCATCTAATATTTCTTAATTAGAATCATTTCATAACATTAAATCGATACCACATTTATTCATCATTTTTCCAAAACACATAAATACAAATATTTCAAGCATTTTCACCCAACTAGGTAAAAGTAAATAAGTAGTAGCACAACAGGGTGTAACATATGCCCCCCTTGTGAATCATTGTCCCTAATGATTTTTAAGTAGTTGACATATAAGTTAACTATAAGTGTATTAATAATAGAGTTTTTTTTTCAAGAACTTTCAAAAGCATGCAAGACATGAGGAAATTTTTGCTTAATCTCAACATAGTCTTCCCAAGTGGCAGAATCTTTTGCATACTAGTCCCATTGGACTTTTCATTGCAGGACCTCCCTATTACGCAAGCGAAGGTTATGTGTTCTGAGCACCTTGAGAGGCTCAATAATTACCACTCCTAGGTCTTGTACTTGTGAAGCATTCCAATCAATAACATGATTATCCCTTGGTATATACTTTTCAAGGTATGAGACATGAAAGACATTGTGCATCTTGGAAAGAGTTGGTGGCAAGTCAATTTGGTAAGCAACTAAGTTTATTTCCTCAAGTATCTCGAAAGGATCTACGTAGCGTAGAGCTAGTTTGGAAAAATTTCCAAACTTGATGGAACTCTTATGAGGTTTCACTCCTAACAATACATTTTCCCCTACCACAAAATTTTTGGGTACCTGCTTAGAGTCTACATAGCTTTTCTACCTATCATTGGCTTCAGCTAGCCTTTGCTTAATAATCCTTACTTGCACCCCATGAGGTGAGTTTTGTTGCACCCCTGAGGTGAATTTTGTTGCACCCCTTGAGGTGAGTTTTATTGCACTCCCTAAGGTGAGCTTTATTGCACTCCCTGAGGTGAGTTTTGTTGCACCCCCTAAGGTGAGTTTTTGCGAGATAGTTCATGGATTCAACATAGTGGAGCTTGTTGGGTCATAAACTTGAGCACCCCTTTTTAACATGACCACCTAGCATAACACATCGTGCTTGTCAATGGAGCCATGTATTTCATGAGTGATGTGTATTACTTCAGTCCTCATGGGAGCTAACATTTATTCAATGGATGATGTTTGGTATTTAAGATAATTTAAGACTGAGGTCTCTTTGCCTTACCGACTCAAATCTTTTTTAGTACTAACCTTGTGTTTTGTTATGTGTTTATATTGTCCATGCTTTATATTTTCTAATATGTATGTTTGTGTATGTTGTCTTGATGCATATCATACATATGTGTGTGTTCCTTTGTGCCTATGTTGGTTTTCCATGGGATCTTGGATCATGGGCACTTGATCATCTCCCTTGATTCTTAGTCATCCCATCTCTTCAACATTTGAACATTCAAACCCCTCTTGACATATATTTCTCTACTTTAGTGTGAGTCTGAGAGTAAGTTCATACTCTCACTAAAGTGGGGGCTAAATGTAGTGTTAGAAATTTTCACCCTTAACAATTTCACACTATGTTTGCCCCCCCTTAATTATTGGTCCTAACTCCTAATTTCCTAAAATTATGCATTCCAAAGCCTATTTTTACAACATTTTTAAGGATTGCAAGCATTGAATAAATGAAAATAATTAATATTTTGATCCCAACACTAAATGTATTGGAAGGTAGGGCTAGAACCCATGGGTCCCCCTATCATTCCGGGGACCAATTTTTAATATGTTGTTGGCGGTATTTTAACATTCAAATTTCAAATTTCAAGTGTCAACTTTTAGAATCTAATTTTCAGGAAATTAGCATAATTGCATATAAATACCTAGTTATTTTATCATTTGAAATCTATCTAGCACTAAGTATATTCATGAGAAAATACTGTTGTCAAGAGCAATTCAAGAGAAACATTTCAAAGCATTATAGCAACAATTCAAGATCCAACATCATGTCAACATTTATGTGTGTGTTCATGTTCATGTTTTATGAAGGATAACCCTTGTTGTAGGTCTCCAAAGCATTCAAGCATTCAAAAAAAAAGATTCAAATCCTTGAGGTGATGTGCATGAATTCAGTCCTTCAAGGAAGCCATTGAAGGGTGGTGAGTTGTAACATTTTGTGGTTTCATCGTTCCTTCTTTTCAATTATCAATCCTATCATTGACATTGTCATTGTGGAAGTGGAAACACTTACACAGGGTATGAATGAGGCAAGCTTGAGCTAAATAGCCCAACATCTCTTCTCTTTTTGAATGTGCAAATCTTAGGTTTGAATAGGATTGAAGAAGGATTGAAGGAAAATTGTCAATTGTTGTATTCAAAGCCCTAAAAAATTTCAAGCCACAAATTTACTCAATTACAGAATTACTTGACAACATTTCGACAACTCTGCAATTGGGAATCAGAAGATTAGATCCAACATTAGAGGTAACCCCAAATCAGTTTGAGGACCCACTATCAGGGACCCATACGCCCCTAGGCATCTGTGTCCTCCTCTGCATGCCAGATCCAACTTTTTATGATGTGCATAATCTCCTATACTTCTCATATCTACTTACAATTTTTTTTTCGTCTATGTATTTCTAAAATATTGCATTTATCTTATTAGGTCATATATTTCAATTAGGTTAATAATTTCAAATCATTCCCAATCCATTTCCAAACCTCTAAGAAAGGGAGATCCAAGTCTGATTAGCTCACCTTTGTGGTTGACAGTCAATCTATTCATCTTGTTGATCTCCCCTTCTATTGTAATTTGGGAAAGGGAAGACATTAACCCTAGGTTTTCGTATTAAACTTTAGGAATCCCTTTCCCTACATTATAGTGCTTAATGAGGACTTGTAGAAAGTGTTTTACAAGTAACTATGATTTCCAATTAACAGTCAATACCTTTTATGACTTTGAAACCTTAGGACAATGGCATTGATGAGAGGGTAAAGGCATTGATACAAAGTCAAGGAAAGTGATAGTGGAGTGACAAATTCAAAGGCTTGATATGATGCATTATTTAAAAGGAAAACAACTTCTCCTACACCACCTTGAAGACCCAATTATTTGCAAGCAACTCACACACCTATGATCATGTGAAAGTTCACAAGATGATCACATGAATAAGTGGCCTAAACATTCAATTTAGTGGCACTTACAGGTTATTTAGGCCTTTTTGACAATTCTACATGGTTATGACTAAAGTTATGGGGAGTTTGAAGCTAAAATCATGCAATTTGAGGTAGTTTGGGGAGCTAAAATAAAGGCTTTTTTTACTTATACACCGAATAGATTGAAGACCTCATGTAGGTGTTTAAAATCAACTTTCCCATTGGCATCATGTAAATTTAGAGTGTAGTTCGAGTTCAGTTGGAGGTGGAGGTTCAATGATCATGCAAAATTCAAGAGGTCAACAGTTCAAGTCAACTCATCTACACCAAGAGTTTGCATGATTGGTTACCATTTCAGAGGTAGTTTCACATCCAGTTCCATATTCATGCAAACTCAAACATCTTCCATGAGGTTCAAAGTCCAGTTAGTTGAAGAGGTCTTCTATAAAGCAATTTTTCATCTCTTTTTAGGGTAGTTATTTCTATGATTTATTTTTTCCTTATGCAAAAGAAAGAGATTGTAACTCAATTTCAAGATAATTTCAATATAGAGCAACAACTTTTATGTAGCTTTTTTAGTATTTTCAAAGATTATACAAGAAAAACTCTTTTTGTATCAATAAAAAGCAACAAGTTTTCCTTCTCAAAATTCATGTATGAATTAATATCGTGAATGATTTGAGGTAATTTTTATGATTTCAATATTGAATCCTTGAGTTAGGTCTCATTTGCAATCATTTTTCATGCAAGAATATGAAAAACTTATGCAAGCCATAGGCCATGTTAGCTATTTTTAGAGTTTGTAGTTATGAAAAAAAAAAAAATCCTACAACAAAACTTGAAACATAACCTCCCCTTGAAACACTTTTGTATAAGTTGGTAAAAAATTGAGCTGTGCATAGGGTTACGGTGATTTTTTGAGAGGAAGTGTGAGTTAGAATAGCAAGTACAAAGTCTTTTAATCATTGGTGCATCACCTCCTAGGTCTAGTTTATCTAAATTTCAAAATTTTCTATCATTTTTCCTATCAAATCAACAAGCTTTTAGGAGGTCCATCAAGGGAACCAACCCGCTCTGAAGGTTCATCGTCACCAAGGCAACCCACAACTTGAAGATGATCTCATGTTTCATAGGATAGTTGAGATTCACACTTAGCTAAGGGTGTTATCCTCATGAAAAGAGTTACACAATCTCACCTTAATAGTTTCTCATATACTTCTTTTTATAGAAACAAGCTTGCACAAAACCACCAAATGGCATTACATAAACCATGAGATTACATAACCATCTCCCCTCATTTATTTTTTGGTGCTAAATTTTTGAAATATTAAACAATTTCCCAATTCACAACTTACATTAAATACTTATCACAATGTTACATACAACATGCAAAGTGTCTACAAGAATGTCTAACCCATGTGATGCATGCATCACTAGATTCCCTAGGTGTCACAAATAAGTATTAATTTTATATTACAAACATTATGTAATGTGTATAGAATACATTTCCCAAAACCTTTAACACCTTCTAGAATCACATTCAATTTCTAATTTAAATATTTTCCTTTAATCATTACATTAACAACTGCCTAGGGATCCCCTTCAACTTCCATTTCACAATATCTAACCTTAAAGGTAGCTTTGAGTCTAGAAAACAAAGCTACCCATTTCATATAATTATTTGTTCTCTCCCAAAATGATAGAACTGCCTAACATAAAGCCACCTTTATGATCAATGATATGTATCATATGCCAACCCTTCTAGGATATCCTTTAGGAACCCCATCAAAATTCAACTCACCTCCCCACTTGGACCCTTCCATCTCATTTCCTCCCTACACTTATTTTTTCTTACTCACCCTTGAATGGGATCAACGATCTTTAATTTAATTACTTTTACCAAAAAAAATTCTTGGAGATCTAAAATTATTAAGAATATTTAATGTTTTAAAAAATAAAGTAGATGTAAGGTCAAGCTTATAAATTTGATTATTTTAGAATATAATGTGAGATAATATCTTACTACTTAGATTTTATATTTGAACCATGAATTTTAAACATTTATTTTAGAAATATTAAACTAGATGATTGCATTGATAAAGTTTTATTAGTAAAATTTATATCATAGTGAATGTGGTGTAGTGATAAGTTACTATATTTTGGGTATATATGGTGTTGCGTTGAAATTTTTTGAGAGATAAGAATGAGATTTTATAAATGTAATTTTAAAAAAATGTATTTGTGTTTTTTTGATGTTTTTCTTTATAGGTTTTTGTATGATTGGAGATAGAGTTTGTGGTTTTTCATGAGTGCCATAGATGATTTTGAGATAGTTTTGCTGTTGTACAAAGGAGTTATGTTGTAGATTTATTGTTGAATTCTTGTATAGAAGGATTCTTTGGTATTTACTCCTTGTACCAATTGTCAAAGTTATGCTTTAATTGTTGATTCATAATCCTTCCTTGAAGGTAATCAAAAATTTATCCCATCCATCTTTCACTGATTTATCAATTTGAACACATGACATCAAACCCTCATGTGAAGGTTTAGTCTTGTGAATGCCATCATTATTTTGTAATTCAAACTTAATTGTTTACATATGAACTTGTGTTAATATTTGTAATAATTGACCAACTAGAACCATGGATCCTAATCGGTGACAACCATTTCCTAACATTCCTCAAAGAACTTGCACCTATATTGGTCTATCTTGAGTGAATAGATTGTAATACCAATGGCACACCTAATTCGGGAGTATCATCCTTATTTTATAATATAATACTAAGTTATTGCTAAGCCCTTGACGTGTAATAAAATGTACCCCATAATCATTATGATTATCTATCTTATTTTTGAAATTGTATATATTTTAAAAATTTATAAAATCATCACGATTCAAAATGATTTGATTTGTATAATAATATATATTATCAAAAATACAACTAAAAAATAAAATTATATATTTTTAATGATCAATTAAAAAATGTATATTACAAACAATTGTTTCATAACTTATGATATTGCTATCAAGATTCAATCGTGTGATTTTGAGTCAAACTGTTTCATGAGTAGTGTGGTTCACAAGAACCCATCTCTCATGATAATGAAGGTCCACTTAGCACTCATTGCATCTAGGTGATGTTCACAGAATTGAAGCATTGGGCCTTTCCAGGAGGTCACCCATCCTAATACTACTCTAACTCAAGCACGCTTAACCATGAAGTTTTCCCACCCCATTTACAAAACCTTCAGCAAATATTATACCTTATATTTCATAACTTTTTAAAATTTAATTTGATATTTTTTATATTTATTAAATTTAATATTATATCATTATTAATAAAAATCTATAAATTTCCATTCTATGTCAATACATATTTGAAAACCAAAGTTACCCACTTTGATAATCCTTAAATAACTGAACCCTGCATCAAAAAATACCATAAGAATTGTTTTTATGATAACAAGTTACCTACGAAATCATGCATTTAGAACTAAACTACTGTAATTTCTTCCTATTTACTTAAATGTCCCCTAAATCTTTAACCGAGTGAGGAATGCTACAGTCTTTATAAGTCTGAATGGACTTGATTAAGCTGAGCAGTACATTCAGGAGACACCATGTGCGTTTCCTGACATAGACCATATATATCACACTTCTGTTGCTAAAGTGATTAAGACAAATAAAGATGGCCATTGTTTTAGGCAAAGTGGTCCCTGACATGCAGGACACTTACAACAGTGAGAACTAAATTCTGCAAATGAATATGACAACTGCTCCTGCTTTCCAATTTATTTGGAATGAATTTGTATCTGTGTTTTGAGCCAGTTTACCAGCAGTAATCCATGGCTGCATTTCAATTATCAAGTGAACGTAGAATTTGATTGTATGGCTTGTATTTCATGTTTTAGGCCGTATGTAAGTAGAGCTTTAAGCAAAATGCAGTTGGAAGGTTATAAAATTAAGAATGGTTAACTTCAGTTTTCCACTAGTTCAATTTAAAATATGATATTTAGTTTTTATATGAATAATGTCTATATTATCATCTTAATCACACACATTTCAAATCTAGTGACATCAATATTAGTTTCATTTAACACATACATTAAGATATTAAAAGTTCTATGTTACTCTATTTTAATCTTGTAGAATCAATTCTAAGAGCCTAATATCATCAATATAGTTTCACACTCCTCTCTCAACATAACAAACTATGAATGGTGCTTCTTAGTGCCACCCTGTTTTCTAAATATAGATATACATTTAAACAAAAAGAAATTGTAAATACTAATGGAAAATTTTAGTATTAAGAAAAATCACATTACCTAGATCAAGTGGGGTTTTATTTAGGTCTTAGGATTCTCCAATTCGAACAATTTCAAGTCTTTGATTTTAGAACCAATTCTTTATTTCAATTTGTGTTTCTCTTAAATCATTACAATTGTATTAATTTTCAAGAAAGCTCTAACAACTCTTACTTTTATTTATCAATTCTATTTATCCATCAAAATATCTCATAGCACACCTCTTTAATATATTTAGAGTCTATTGATTGATTGATTTATCATCTCATTTAGATAGTTAAATTAATTGTAGAATGTGATTTATTTCCCCAAAATTTATAAGAGTTATTTTTCTTTTATTGAAGCTACAAGATTTATTTGCTTGACTAAGATAATTGCATTTGAATTTTTTTTTATTGAAAGAAACAAGGACTTCCTTGGGTCTATTTTTTGTTACATTTGTAAACACTTTATCTTTTATTCTTACTTTTGTAATGATAATAAGTGCACACCCATGCATGTTTTCCATATGTTTTGGGCCCACTTTGATTATAGTGACATTTATGCAATAGAAAATGACACTTATAGCATGTTTTTCAGTTGAGTGGACACACAACTCTTTTCTTATCCATTGTTATTTGTATTCTTTTATTGGGACTAGTCTTGATCTGCAATTTTCTTCTTATCTACCTCAAGTTAGATTTGTAATTACAAATGTGACCTTGATCACTTTAATGCCCCCAAATATCCCCCTTCTTTGAAATTCAAATTCTAGTTTGGGATCAATCTAAACTATTCATATGGTCATTGTGTGTCAACTCAAGGCAAGGAAGTGTTTTGTGACTTATTGTGTTTATATTTAATGGTGTGACCCGATCATTTAGATCATTTGATTATATCATGAAAAATTCAATCATTGTGCATTCTAGAGCTATCACAACTATTCACATGAATTATCCAAAGCATTTATATGAGCATTGCATTACATACATCTAGGCCATCTTCCATGTTTGGAATTTGTTCTTGATCATTTTTTAGCATTTAATTGAATATCTTTACATGATTTTGCACAATGAAAACAATTATCTATGTCCTTTACAAATCGAAAGGATAAGAACACATTTTATGCCAAAACATATTAAGAACATTAAGACAAATTAAAAAGCACTTGAGAAATCAACAAGGATCAAATCCATGCATCAAATCAAATCCACAATCAAGGAAGTGATTTAAAGCAACAAATAAATCATGCATTGTGTGGACAATAAAATGTAAAGGATAAGTAAGGATTCAAACAACAAACTCAAATCCTAATCTACACCATATGTACAGTCTCCAATTAACCTAAGAAGTTACAACAACTTGATGAAATAAAACAAGAGTTCTCACCCATGACCTCTTGTTGCACACACATAAAGTGTATATGTTAGTGCTCATATATATGCACGATGAAGGAATGTAGTTGATTTTAAACCAACAACATGACTTTGCATTGGAGACTTGATGCAAATGGCTTGGGAAGGGATTGATTTATAGGTTTTCAAGATGGAGGATCAAGGGTTGAGATTGGTTGAGAGGAATCAAGGAAGGAGAAGTCTTTGAGTGGTACCATGTGATTGGTGCACTTGAAAAGGGTAAAGATTGAGAGGATTTGGAGAGCTAATATTACCTTATTTTGATTGAACAATGTAGATTAAATTTTTTTACACGTGCAAAAGGACCATGAGGTAGAGTGATATGACAAGTGTCCTCTCACACACGTGAGCATCACATGTCTAAAATGAAAGTGAAATTTTTAGAATAAATAGATGGCTAGGATTTTGATCTAGGATTATAGAAATAAGTGATTAATTAGATTGATCATCTTTAGTAATGTGAAAGGATTAATTAGTTAATTAATTGATTTTAATCAACTAATTAGATTGAGGTGTAAAAGGATGAATTTGATGAATAGTTTGTATTTATTTAATTCTTCAATAATATGAATGTGAAAGTTGAATTAAATTAAATAAATATAAATTTATTTTTATGAATAAACTCTAAAGAAAATAGGTTGGAAAGGTTAATTAAATCATTTATGTATTTAATTAATATTAAGAAGGATAAGACACATTGTGGTTAAGTGTGGACAATTTTAGGTGTCTATACATTGATTCCAAAACATTCATTTAGAATCTATGATATTCTTATATTATTAACAAATCAAAACTTATCATTTGTCACAAGATTCTAACTAAATACAAATAATATTATACCCAACTTATTATTTTTTAAATTCTTAAATCTAAAATAATTTATGAATATTTATATTATTTAAATCTATATATAAAAGAATACCCACCTCTTTAAAATAAAAGATTGTTTACAATTTTTCTGGTTCCAAACTTTATATTTGTGATAACCTATTTTAATTGAAGTACTTAGAGTTCTTTGCCTCTTACTTTATTCAATTACATTTGTAAGCACATAAATTGTTAATTTTTTATTAAATTCATTGAACTTTAGCCTCTCCTATATTTGATTACATTTATAAACACACTAACTAAACCTAAAAAAGGCTATCCACTGCACATTCAGATAGATTCAATATCTGATCAGCTATCTGTGAAGCAAGCAAACTTCAATTATATGGGAAACATCTTACTGTATGTTAATGAATAAAATATTACAATATCTATCGCAGTATGATTATAAAATTCCAACTTGTCACACTATCAGACAAGCTCTGACAGTTTGTTCAAATTGGATGCTGCCCAATACCCTACCTGAGCCTGGGATAGGCGCCCAAGATGCTGCTCAAGAATTTACAGGCAGATTTTATAAGGACGAATATAGTACAATGTTGCCGTCCTTATTCAGATTCTATATTTGTTCTTTCTCATGTCATTGTTTCACAGGAGCTAGTAACCATTGTTAACCAGCTCATTCTACATAAAGAATTGCAACTTGAGTCCTTTTCCTGATTTTCTTTTCATACAGTCCAGTGGGGCCTGCAAATAATTTGCATTAAACCCTAGATGTCATCTTTTTCTGTGTCTCCAGTGGGCCAAGCCAAATGGTGCCAAAACTTGTGGGGCTGAAAGCCTTGAAAAATATGAACTCCTCCTCACCACACCGACACTCGTGACTTGCAATCACTGTCATTCCTTTCTATCATCTGTATTTCTGTGAGATATTGGAAGTTATCTTCCTATATATAAAACCATAATATCAATCCATTTTCACATAACTTTCTTTCAGATTTCTAGCTTTGTATATCATTTGGGTTGTTCTGTAGAGTAGAGTTCTGTAATCATGGGAAGGAAGGGAAGAAACCAGTCAGCAAAAACTGTTCTGTTGAAGAAAATCATGAGAAGCTGCCACAGACTGTCTTTCAATTTGGGTTGGGAGAAGTTAGAGAAGGCAATCCCGTCAGATGTTCCAAAGGGCCACATTCCTGTCTATGTTGGGAATGATCGCAGCAGATTCATTATACCTGCAACTCATTTGAACCATCCTCTGTTCCGTCAGTTGTTGGACATGATCGAGGAGGAGATGGGATTCTATCATGAGATGGGTCTCTTCATTCCCTGCGAAGAAGCTGCTTTTGAATACCTCGTTTCTCTTATCAGTGGACAGAAATCTCTGAAACTGTTAGAGCTGCGACCGGAGGCCAAATCCGTCAGCTTGTTCTGTTAATGGATTCTTTTGGGCTTATTCTTACTGAGAGATCTCATGGGTTTGATTTGGATAGCTGGCTTGTTTAGACCTGTTATTAACGGAATTGTGTGATTTTGCAATTGTAATTTTATAAAAATATACAATATACAAGTGAGATATTTTCATGAACAACAATGTCATCTAGTGGCAAGTATTGTCTATTTAGTATTGTAATAATTATATTTGTTGGGTAGTGGACAAATTATTCATGGAATATCAATTTAGAGTAAGTTAGATAATAGTTTGAAATAATAGATTATTCAATAGCAATTTGGCTTGGCTCACCGAGGAGTTTGCTATTTGATTGATTGAGTCATATATATTGTAGTATTGTAATACAAATATTTGTTGTGTAGTTGATGGATGAGTAAATACCAAAGGTAGGTTACATAAAGTTTGAGATCAACAAATTATTGCAAGTTGAATGTATCATGATTTTACTAGGTTTATGAATATTTGTTATAGTTAACCTTGACCCGAGTTTTATTCATATTAGATGCAACTATAAGTGACATGGTTGAAGTTGAGTTTGTTTATCAAAATAAATATTTGTTGAATATTTATAAATAATATTTTTTTTAAGAACCTTTTGTATTTTGATTGATTGATTTTGAGTTTGATAATAAATAAAATAAAATCATTCTTTTGTTAAATATTTATAAATAAATATTTTTTTTAAAACCTTTTGTATTTTATTGATTGATTTTGAGTTTGATAACAAATAAAATAAAATCATTCTTAACTAGTTCTAAATTAAAATAAAATATTTTTTAAACAAATAAAATTATTTTGAAGTAGATTATAAGAAGAAAACTCTTTAATAAATAAAATAACTTAAGATTGATATCTTATACATATATATTTAAAATATTTATATTAAAAATAAAAGGAAATAAAAATAAGTTTTCAAAATAAAATAATTATTAAATAATTTTAAAATAAAATATCTATTAATGTAGATATTTTAAATACATCTTAATTTTATATTTAAAATATATATATATATATATATAGATTCTACATTATATTTTTATAATATGATCATTATATGAATGATTCTTACTCCTCAATCTCTCAATCTAATTATTATATTAGAAAATTATAAATATGAAGTTATTAACATTATTAATAAATTATCATATAATAATAAGATATAATGACTTAATTTGTAATAAAATATTAATTCTCAGATATTTAAAAATGCTATTATCATGTGAAAATGATATTATGATAAATACTAGTAAAAAATAATTATTTACTAATAAATAACAAAAAATATTTTTTGTTAATAATTATTTAGATATAAGTATTATCATGTACTTACACTTACATCAAAAACGATGCAATGGTCACACTAATAGAAAAATATTTATAAGTTAATATGTGGAAGATTACAATTCAATTTATGCATAAAAGATATATTATTTTATTTTCTATTTTATGTATATAAACGGTATACGGTAAATTCCCACACGGATGGAAAATTCACTGCCAACAATTCACCGCGGGAAAATTCACCACCATGACAATTCACCATGAATTTTTAGCGTTAATTTTTCATGGTCGTGAATTTTCTCACGGTAAATTGTTGACAGTGAATTTTTTGTGGTGAATTGTTGGCGGTGAATTTTCCTAGAGCCATATAAAGATATTTAAAGAACGATGCATTTGATTATTATGTTTGTGTATAGAATATTATTTTTAGGAATTCGTAGAAATTGGACAAACAAATAGAATGGGATGAAAATGAGGTATCGACCGAATAAAAGACATAAGCCATGTAAAGTTGCCTATACTATTACAAGACGATTTGAGATCCAACTCTATTGTACACATCATGTTTGATGAAGGATGGTCAATAGATTTGAAGATGAGAAGTGTCCCAAAGATGGAAGTCCTACACCCAACTCGCAGGTGGATGCACTGAAGCACCAGTAATGTTAAAAACTCTTGTTTATTATTTTGGTAGAGTGCCCATTCTAACTCATGTCCACCACCTAGTCGGAAATGAAGACATGCTCAAAGTGATTAGTATGAGAGTCAAAATCCTGAAAGCTGAAGACGTCGCTCTTTTCATGGAGGTGGTCGTAGAGCATGTACTTGGGAGCCCATTATGCGCATGGTGTAGTGCATCTTGTCCTTCATCTTGAACTTGGTCACCTTCTCATCCCCATGAATGATGGTTGTGTTCATATCTTCGTCTAGGAAAACCAACCCCTTCGCTATTCCCAACATGATCTTGAAACATTGCGGTCATAGCAGGCACAAACGGGTGGAACTAATGAAATATTCTACCAGGCTTCCGTTCTCAACCAAGTCATACACTAGAACTAGGACACTTGGCTGATGACCCCCATGATGTAGTCTTTCAGAGGCGGAAAGTTCTGATGCTTGGTGCTACTGATCACCTACACCTCGTGGCTGAAACACTCTTCCACTCTCTGTTGGGAGTCCTTCAATCTCCTCACCACTATTCACCTTCCTTTTACTAGAGTGCCTCCATATACCACATCGAGGATCCCCTCCCCGATAAGGTTTGAATATGAGAAACCCTATGTTGATATTGAAGTATACTCTTCAAAAGAAAAAGTCGAAACAAATAATTTGAAATTTCTTATCATATTCAAATGGGTTCAAGATAATATGAGAGAATGGTGATGAGGAAGATGGCATCTTCAAGTTTACTTGGCTCTAAAATGGTTTGTGATAGACAGTTTGTTGTGTGTGGACACTAAGTCTATTGTTGTGTTAAAACATACTACTCCAAACTATAGATAACTAAATTGATAGTCAAAGAGCATGTTATTTGATACCAAAAATTTCCTTAGAATTGTGAGTTGTAGTTTCATCTCTAGTATAACATTTAAAAAAAAATTATATGTTCCTTGTACACATCAACAACATGGTTGAGCCCGCATCGAGGGTACCTCACGGTCCCCCTTGTCTCATTCTGACTAGATTCTCGCTACAGCACATGCGGTGTCGTCCTTGGAGGTTTCCAATGTGTTGTCCGCTGTTGGGGATTCTGTGATTCTTGGCAGGCATGTTATGAAGTGTCAAAGATTCCTTTATCCCTAGTGTCTAAAAGATGGAAAGACATGTTGACCAACATGAGCCCGACTTCAAAATGTTCCTTTCCCGGTCCTAAAGAGGTTATCTCGGTATCAGGCACCAATTTTTCTATCCCTGAAGCTATTAGTAACAGGATTGTTTCCTCCATGGAGCATGTTGTGGTTGGAAAGTTCTTGTCCTTTCAAACCTCAATTGATATGGTTCGAAGATGGGTTTCTGTGAAATGGCATTTGAAGGGCAGCATGAGTGTCTATGCCATGGTTGGTGGACTTTTCCTCTTTAAGTTCACAGCGGAGGAGGATGTGGTCTCGGTGCTTTCTTTGGGCCCCTGGGTCTATAGGAAGCATGGGTTGTTGTTGTGCCACTAGAAACTGGGATTTGACCCTGCTGTTGATCTCAACAGGTCGACTCCTGTCTAGGTGTGTCTCCCTAGTCTTCCCCTGGAATACTGGGACAAATTGGTTTTTAGGAGCATTGGTGATACTTTGGGCCAGTTCATCACCTCGGACTCTATTCACCAAATCCATGTCAAGGTTAGTTTTTGCTCGCTTATGTGTTTGCATTGCTATAAACAAGACTTTACCCAACTCTGTGAAGCTCTGTTCTGCCTTCAGATCTTGGAATCGACAAGTCTGCTATGAGAATGTTGTGATTTACTACCAGAAATGTGCTAAGTCAGGCCACCTTATTTCAGACTACAAGTCCACAATTAGACCTAACTCCAACCCCAGTGCTCCAAGTGAAGAGTTCCCTACTAATTACTTCCCTTTTGAAGCTGACATTCTGAAGATCATTGAGTTCCCAACCAAGACAGGGCGTGCTAACCTTGTGACTCCGACGGATCTGGTTGGCTTCTTGGATGACTATGTTGTTGTGCCTAATGGCCATTCCCCCACAAGTGTCCTAGCGTGTAAACCCCCAAGTCCTAACTCTAGTGTGACTTGGGATTCATAGGTATCTATGGAAAAGCCTCCCTCACCTAATATGGGTGTGGAGGAAGGTGAGTTCCAGGAGGATGGAGAATCGTTGGTTAAGCCTTGTCTTAGATTGACTGAGACTGTTGAGGTGACTCACTCTCAACCTATGGAAGAAGAGTTTTGGTCAACCCCTAAGAGGAAGGGTAAACAAAAGAAATCATATGTGGGTGGTGATTCTAAGCCTGGTCAACCCAACCAGTGGTTGACAAGGTACAAAGAAACAGCAAAGGAAATTGCAATAGGTAAGCAGAGGACATTGGAAGTGTCCTCAAAGAAAGCTTCAAAATGAAAGTCCTTTCATGGAATGTGAGAGGGCTAAATAGCCCCCACAAATAATTGGCCCTGAAGAACTATGTGTTGGAACACAAAATAGATGTTTTACTTCTATAGGAAAGCAAGATGAAGAAAACCATTTTTGAACCTATAGCAAATTATATTTGGCCAAATGCTCTCTTTGCTTATAGTGATGCGGATGGGGCTTTGGGTGGTCTTTCTATAATGTGGAATTCCATGAGGATATTTGGTTCCAAACTATTCTATTGTAAGAACAGTGTGAGGGTCAGGTTTTTCAATGTTGGGGGCTCTTGGTCTTTGATCAACATTTATGCTCCCAATGTTAGCAATGCGAGGAAAACCCTCTGGCAGAAAATATCTAATTGGATTTTGACAATAAGGGAGACCGATGGATGGTGGCTAGCGATTTCAACTCCCCCCTTTACCCCTCAAAGAAGAATAGTGGGTTAATGGATTACTTTGACAACATGTCTGACTTGGCTGACTTCCTGAACTATATTGGCCTGGTGGATGTTGATTTGCAAGGCCAGTCTTATACTTGGTCCAATAGATGCCTTGGGGCTGGTCTAATCCAAGTCCATCTGGATAGATTCCTTTTTTCTCCTAATTGGACTGCCTTGCTTCATGCTAATCTGTTGGCCCTACCTCGAACTATTTCTGACCACAACCCTCTACTATTGACCCTAAATGAACACTTTGTTGTTGGTCGTTCCCCCTTCTGGTTCAAGATCATGTGGAACTCCCATCTTGACTTCAGGAATAAGATTGCTACTTGGTGGAATATCTCGGTGCATGGTTCCCCTATGTTCTAGATCTTCCATAGGCTCAAACACATCAAAAATATGGTTAAAGGATGGAACAAGAGGGTTTTTGGGGATGTGTTCCATCAAAAAAATGTTGTGTCTAACAAGCTCGACAAGTTAAACAAGAGAATGGAGGAAGGTGATACATGTATTCTGACTTGTCAACAGGAGAGGGTTGAACGTTTGGAATGGGAAAAAATCTTGAAGAAAGAAGAAATATTTTGGAGTCAGAAATCCATAATACAATGGTTGATTGAGGGGGACCGGAATACTTCTTTCTTTCATGCTTCAACCCTCAAACATAGGAAAATAAATCAAATTTAAAAAAGTTGAAAAATGAGGCAAGGGATGAGGTGTCTCATCCCTTGCAGATTGGGCTATTGGTTGTTGGCCACTTCAATAGGACCTTCTCTACTCCTACTGAGGCTCCCACCCCAAAGTTGGATGCTCTGTTGTTGGAACCCCTCCCTAACTCCATATCCATTGAGGACAATGATTCTATTATGAGGGTTGTTACTTTGGAGGAGGTCAGGTCTGTTGTGTTTAGTATGGGAGATTTTAAATCCCTTGGGTCATCTAATGGTTACCCCTCGACCTTCTTTCAAATCTTTTGGGACATTGTGGGTGAGGACCTTACTCTAGCAACTCGGGATTTTTTCAACTTTGGAAAATTGTTTAAAAAGTTAAACCATACCTTCATTTCCCTTGTGCCTAAAATTGATGAACCTCAGACCATGATGGATTTCTAGCCCATTAGTCTTTGTAACACTGTTTATAAGGTTTTTTCCAAAATCTTGGTGAACCGCTTGAAACCCCTCTTGGATAAAATGATAAGCCCAAGTCAAAAAGGCTTCATCCTTGGTCACCATATCTTGGATGTGGCTATATCCACTCATGAAATCTTACATTCTATGGACAGGTGTAACAATGCTAGTATGGCTCTGAAGCTTGACATTTCTAAAGCTTGCGATAAAGTTTTGTGGGACTTTCTTCCCAAAGTCCTTGAGAGGTTTGGTTTTAATCAAAAAGTGATCAACATCATCTTGGAATGTGTTACCACAGTTCAGTACTTTGTTTGCCTCATGGGTTCTTTACGGCTAGAAGGGGTATTCATCAGGGGGATCCCCTCTCCCCGTATCTATTTATAATGGTGGTTGATGTCCTAAGTAGGAATGTTACTCGTATGTTGTTGGAGGGCTCCATCAAAGGTTTCAAACCAGCCTCCACCCTTGAACCTGCTTCTATCCAACAATTCATTGATAACACTATGTTATTTGGGAAGGCCTCGGTGGTGGAAGCTAAGAAATGGAAAAATTGCCTCAATATTTATGCGGCTTGTTCAAGTCAATGTATCAATTATAATAAAAGTACAGATCTATTTTTTTAACTGCACTCCCAGTCTACAAGACTGTGTGATTGTTGTTTTAGGCTGTGTGATTGTCTCACTTCCTTCGGTGTACCTGGGCCTCCCTCTCACTATCAAGGAAGCCACTCCTTTCTGGAATACTATTCTTGAAAAGATACAGAGGAAACTTGTTGGATGGAAAGGTTCCCTTTTGAGTCATGCTAGTAACCGCAACTCCTCACTGCTACCCTTCAGGGGATCCTAGTCTATTTTCTATGGTCCATGTTCAAAATTTCCAATTACATAGCTGAGAAGTTCAAAAAATTCAGAGATTTTTCCTTTGGTCTTGCATTGAGGATAAGAAGAAAATGTCTCTT
The DNA here is from genome assembly GCA_007258455.2 of Sequoia sempervirens. Taxonomy (NCBI): domain Eukaryota; kingdom Viridiplantae; phylum Streptophyta; class Pinopsida; order Cupressales; family Cupressaceae; genus Sequoia; species Sequoia sempervirens. The sequence goes on from VDFB02281492.1 coordinate 525,697,633, forward strand.
GTCAGTTAGGAAAAAGTGTGTCTCCCCAAATCTAGGGGAGGGTTGGGCATTAGAAGGGTCCAATCTACAAATAAAGCTTTGTTGTCCAAGGTTGGATGGGACCAGTTAAAAAACAAAAAGGACTGGTGTAGGATAATGAGTTCCATATATCTTGACAATAACCCCCTCATCAAGTGTATTGAGAATGATCACCCTCACGGGTCCCTAGCCTGGAATAATATCTGTAAAATAAGGAAGCTAATTCAAACTAGTCTTTGTTGGAAGCTTGGTAGAGGCAATTGTATTCGTTTATGAGAAGACCCTTGGCTACTTGAAACCCCCTTGGCCAATTCTGAGATTAGAAACCTCATGGAACCTGCAACTCATTTTTTTGGCTCGAGATTCTACGACTACCTTATTGATCCCCCTGGTGCCAAGAGTTGGAAAGACCTTGGCTTATGCTGTCCTCTCTCCCCTAACTTGAAAAGCCTAGCTAATTCCTTACAAGTTAATATCTCCTTTTTCAGAATCTCCTTATTTGATATTGAAGATAATTTCTTTTGGTCTTTGGAAAGCAAGGGCAACCTATCTGTTTGGACATCTTACGGTCTTCTGTCGAACAAGGGCACTCAAAGCAGGATTTGGAAATGGGTCTGGAACCAACAGTTAACTCCAAAAATATTTTTTTCTGGTGGACGGCTTGTCATATAACATGATTCTAACCCAATACAACCTAAAAAAAGGGGCGTTGTGATCACAAACAGATGCATATTATGCAAATGCAATGAAGAATCTGTTGATCACCTGTTGTTGCATTGTCTATTTGCTACTAAGGTTTGGGACCTGGATTTTCAAAGGTTGGCCACTCACTGGACCCTGAATAAGGATTTAAATTCCTTTATTGTTGGTTGGACTGGTCCCTTCCAACAACCCTTCCCATGGAAATCTGGAGACAAACTCCCCCTATCATTTGTTGGTCCCTCTGGAAGGTAAGGAACAATCAGCTCTTCAGAGACATTGAAAGGAGCCCCAAGGAAGCCTTTGGCACTAGGTCTAGACTTATCTCTGAAAGTATCTCCCTATACAAATGGAAACCTCCAGATAAAGCCCCAATAGAGTGGGAGATGAAAATGGAAAATTCCTAGAATTTCAATCTTGGGACCAACTCAATATTTGATGCTTCCAAGACCAGTGCTAGAGAAAACACTATTTGGAAAACCCCGAATGTGAATTGGTTTAATCTAAATTTTGATGACACGGCCAAGGGGAATCCAAGTTTGGCTAGCATTCGGGATATCATTAGGGATTGCAAGGGAAACTTGGTTGCTGGGTTTGTTGGAGGAATTGGTATTCACTCTTCTATGACGACTAAGTCACGAGCATTTCTCAAGGGCGTCGAGATTGTTGTCACTTTGGGTATAAAAAATATTCACATTGAAGAGGACTCTTTGTCTATGATTGACTCTCTTAATCATGGTCGGTTGCTTAGCTGGAATATCAGGGACATTCTACTTGATATAAACCTTTTGGTCTCTAAATTGGATAGAAAATATTTGACTCACATCTACAGGGAAGGTAATCAAGTTTTCAATAGCTTAGCTAACTTGGGGTCCAATTGGAATTTATGCAAGTGTTGGAAGAGGCTTAAAGTGTTACCTGTTACTATACAAGGATTAATCCTTATGGAATAAAGGAATATAATATTCAATGATGGTTAAAAATGTCTTTATTAATAGGTATAGGTGGTGTTGGCAACACAAGGGCGGACAACTGAGAGGGGGTGAATCAGTTGTCACAGAAATTCAAAACTTATTCAACTTATTAACCTTATTCTCAAATCTGATAATTAACCATGAAAGCATAAATCATCAATACATCAGAAACGCACATAACACCAAGATTTTTTACATGGAAACTCTATTAGTGGAAAAAACACGGTGAAGGTCAATCCATAAGATTATACCATGTTAAAAGTATAATGAAAATGAAATATGGGGAATGCACATGCATTCAGGAACACTGCCTAGAGCTCATTGCTCAATTACAACAAGGCTAACCACCCAAAGGAAGAAACAATCTCTTACAGAAATAATCGGATTACATCTACATGGATTTGAACTAATAAAGTAGCATTTGATAATGCCTTATCACAATTCTGATTAAGCACATGAACAATTCTTACTCTTCTACACACTTCTTCACACTCTACTCTGCCTTTGAATGATATTCGCACATACACACATAGAAGCACACTCTAGCATACACTCACACTATAAAATTTGAATAAACAATTGCTCTTATATATCCGCAACAAGAAATTTCATCCCTTCATGTCAACTTCAACAAAATAATAAAATGAATATAAATTGTTGGCCCAAAACATTTAAGATTATTAATGTGAATCAAGCAAGGCCGGCCACAGCATAGTGAGGACCCAAATCAACATCTCCAATAAGAAAACACTTTGATTAATTACTCCTCGAAGATCCACAACACGCTACAAATGCCATGTCAGCCAAGAACAAGAAAAACATGAACACACAAAAGAAAATCGCCAACCACAAGCACAACGATCAATGAAGATGTGCAACAAAGATAGAGCATGATCTAGAAACATCCACAAGCATCACGAATCACAAGAGAAGCATCTGCAACAACTGAACTAACTAAAATAGCATCATCTTCAATCAGGAACACCAACTGAAGCAACAAAAAAACTGTTAGAATGAGAATCTTCATAACTCGATCAAATCTTCACATGAATCTTTGAAACTCGACATGGATAAGCTAGATATACTCAGCAACAAGCCCTTTAGTCCACAACCTTTGATCATCAACGTACAGAACTTACCGACATACTAAACTTCACTTTACTACTGACAACCCGCAACTCATTTATTACAATTTTCTCAATATCCTCGACATATACAACTTCAAATGAATTAATGTTAATAATGTTGACATCAATGACAACCACATATC
>VDFB02281492.1:525700693-526013721 GCA_007258455.2 Sequoia sempervirens
TGTGAAAAGGTGCGACTTGTTCCCTATACCTGACCAAGTGAAAGACGACGGGGACTACATCCATCCTCAATTTGAACAAGAAAAAGATAAGCCCATTTTATTGCCTAACTGGACACAACCCGAGTTGACCGATGTGAACACATTGATGAAGGACATTTTTGCTTACTCAAGGGTATGGGTCGATGGTCAGATCAGCAAGTTGAGGAAGGAAGGAGTTTCTCTTACTTACGCCACATTGAACAATAAGGATGGCCAGGAGGAAGCAATTGGCGAAAATCCGGATGAATCTCCATATCCTAGCAAGAGGAAGGTAGTAAGTGGAAACCTTCAACTAGAGGAAAAGGAGTCAGCTAATGAGGAATTGGAAAGTAAGAAGCAGAAGGTGACTGAAAATCCCTCATCTTCGAGGACTTTGTCAATTGGAGTAATCGAAAATGTATCCATTGTTGATATCGAGCCAAGCTATGAGCAAGAATTTCAGTTTCAAGAGTTAGAACAGGTAGATTCTTTCCAAAATCAAGCCTCCACGGAGTGTTTGGAAGGAGATGATACTTTGATAATTGAAGGTGCAGGAGATACTGAGATCCTTGAGGACAGTGAAGAACTAGGAGATGAGGTAATTTCTGCTCTTAAAGGAATTAATGATGATGTTCAGTTAGAGGATGGAATGGAATTATCCACAATCCCGGATTGGCTAACTGAAAGTTTGAAGAAGAAGTCCAGACCACTGGATGAAGTTCAACCAGTTGAGAGCATACAGGACTTCCTAGAAAGAATTGGCAAGGCTAAACGCCTAAAAAGCCTAAGAAGTATTCTCAGATTACCAGGAATGATACAGGATCCAGGATCTTACAGGTGGCAGTCCCGAAGATTGATAAGCCAAGAGATCAGATTGCTCCTATGGATTATGAAGTTACAACGTTGGACATTGGACCAACGACAATAGATCAAGATTTCCATGAGTTGGCAGACACTTCCAAAGCCATCAGGGAGAAGTTTGATAAAACAGAAGAGAAGAAGGAAAGGTTGGAGTTAGAAAATCTAAGGCTGATAGAGTTCATTCAGCAGCTAACAGCCCCGTTGCGTCGGGAAAATGCAGCCTTTATTCCACCGTCATCTCTTACTCCGGAGTCCGTTGATGTCCTTGAGGCTATGAGGATTACGAGTCAAGCTACCAAGAGTTGGGTGACCAATATTTCAAAACAAATGGAGCAATTCTTGGAGAAGTGCGCCCAAACTTATGACAGATCTGCATTGCTGATAACTGAAGTTAGTCAAGTTGAGGACCATTGGGAAGATTTCCAGTATGTACAGGACAAAGTGATACCTCGTTTGAGGGTTCTAAAAGAAGTCTCCTTGCAAATTTTGATCCAGGAAGGTGTTGTCGAAGAAGGAGCCTCGTATGATTTCAGCAGGTGGTATTATTCCTTATTGGCCAAAAAGAAGACATATGATGGAATAAAGGAAGAATGTGCTGCTATACGGAGCACGATTGAGAAAATTCAGTTCAAAATCCTCACTTCTCTTGAAGGATTGACAGGACAAGAACATCATGATACGAATGGCTTAGATTTAGAAGGATTGAAGAAAAGTGTGATGAGCATTTACTTCAAGGAAGTGCAGATTATTACAGAGAATCAGCTTGATGATATGTCTTCCCTTTTGACCTTCATGGAGAACTTTCAGAAGCAGGAGGCTAGATGGGAAGGAACTTTTACTCAGTGCCTGGAGACCTTGGACGTGATTGGAGTGCAACTGGATTCTGTGCCGAATATCTCGATGGAGGAACTTGATTCTGTGTTAGCCAAATTTCTTGCATTTGCAGCTAAGGAGCGATCCAAAGGGAATTGCATTCTGGATTCCCACTTGCTCGAATGAAGTGCAAGGTGTCATCATTTGCCATGCTCCAAGTGGCGTGTTCTGCTTGTGCCACGTGTCTTTGAGTTTGTTATGCTTTTAGGGTTAGGGTTTGTCAAATTTGATCTTGGCCGTTGATTTCAAATTTAATCTTGGCCGTTGCTTTGTAATTGGGGTGCCTATATAAACCCCATTCATTTCATTTATTCAGGGAGAGACTGATGAGATTGTTGCAATATTGCTGTTTAAATAATAAGTGGATTCAGAGTTGAGCATTTATTATTTCTATGAGCCCGCATGGTTTCATTGATTTCTTCAAAATAGAGTAAATTTGTTTTCAAGTATTTTAGATGAATGAAAGATTGATAGTGTTGGAAAGTGGAATTAGTTCATACCCTTTTCAATTGGATGATTTTCAATTTGATGTGTAAGGTTAGTCTGAACATTAAAATTGCTTAATTTGAGTTCTATTATCTATATGCATTGGTCGAATTGATGGTGATATAGTGTAATAGGATATCTTTCATAAACCCTTGAAGATTGCACCGTCTTTGTCTAGTTGTAGTACCGTGCTTGGCGAAGCAAAGATTGGTTTAAATTCCATTATCCAGCATTTGTCTCCGAAGTTCATAGGTTTAGTTCTGCGTAAATCTAGTTCCTTTACCCCCATTCCCTTTTATTTATTTTTGTCCTAAACCGAAAATTCCAAAAAACATAAGAGCATTCAACGTTACATCGATCCAACTCCCTACTTTGAGTGAGTTCATCATTTTAAGGTCACTTTGTGAAACCAGCATATCACATCGTCCATTGAGCTTGTCCATCCCCCAAACCGGAACATTGGAATTACCGTATGACCTTTCTGGCAATCTTAGCATAAGAGGTAATTTTTCAAGAGAGGATAAAGCCGCCCTTGGGCATTCTTTTCTTTATTCTAAGGTGTTTGGTGTGTCACAAAACACTCATCAACAACAAGTTCTTCGTTTATTTGTTTCTCAGTCAGCCGCATCGAACATGTTCTTCAGATGTATACGTGATCTTCTATTTTCAGATTTACATGATCTTAATGTTATACGTGATCTTCTATTTTCAGATTTACGTGATCTATTATTTCAATGTATGTCTGAACATGATGCTACAACATGCCACTAGATAATTTTGACCTTCATCCTGATTCCTCCATGTTCTTCGTTTGACATATTATGTTCTTCAAATTGAATACTCCAATCTGAATGCTGGAGGTTTAATCATCTACATACCCTACCATGTTCTTTGTTTGACATCAACGACAATACTTCTAACAGGGAGCATCACGATGTACATTGTCATAATGTGAAGAGTCACACAAACATCTATTCATTGCTTGTTCAAACACATTAAAAATCTTGACCTATAAGATAGAGAAGTGGATTTCTTCTTGGATTCAACCTGCCAAAGCTCATCAAGAGGTGGAAGTTAAGTATCAAAAGCCCTAGGCTCAAATTGGTTTGGGAGCTTCGACATTCTTCAATTGTCTAGAACATATGGCTCATAAAAAGTAAGATCAAAGGAATGCACCTAGAACTATGTGGTTTCTCTAATGTTGGAGCTTGTTGAGGGTTGTGCTTCCCACTTAGGAAACATACACTTAAACGAGCTGGTTGGTCGAAGGCGTGGCCTAGGCTACATTGGTTACACATGGGTGTTATTGGGCATAAGCAACCAATTTTAAGGATTATCAAGTGGCACATTCTAGAGACTAGTTGGCTCAAGATGAATTTGGAATCATAACAACAATTGCAAGTTGCAAATCCACATGACATACAAGGGCAGAGGCATAACATGCATGCACAATTAAAAGAAACTCCGACAATTTAATGCTAAGAAGGGAGTTGCAAACCCTAAAGGCATTAAAATGGTGGAGAAGTCTTATGTGTGTGTAACTAAAATATCTGCCAAGTTATTTCAAAAAGTGGAGGGGTGGACTTGGGGTTCAGCTATGCAACAAATTGCAAAATGTTCGTGTCTAATACCTGAAATCCCAAAATCCAGCCACTTTATATAAAGCAAAGTAAAAAGTAAAAAGTTTTTTAAAACTGAACTTTGGGGTTCTGATGCAATCTTGCGTATATTGCAAATTGCAAGCAAATCTCTGCTTCCAGCATAATGTGAATGTAAAAGCTGTTTCTTTAAGTTTTGTGGTGGGGATGTGGACCTTTGCTGCAGCTACGTAATTCATGCGCATATCAAAGTTACATCTCCTTCTTGCATATCTATCAACCATTGAATGTTGGATGGGGTAAAGACATCTATTAAAACATAATGGTGAATGGATTTCACTTGGATCCTATTGCTACAAGCTGTCATGGTTGACATATATGCAGAACATGGAGGTATAGACAGTGAAAGTGAACTGTTAGACAGAGTGCCTCCAAGAAATGCAGTCACATTGCATACATTGCTCACAGAGATAAGCATAAAATAGATCTGTTAGACAGGCTATAGAAACTTTTAACAAATGCAATGAACAGCTGTGAGACCGAATTCCACATCCTTTGCATGCATTCTCCTTGCCTACACCAGAATGAGCACTTTGGAACAGCATGTGAATGCCGATCAAAGTTGAGAGCAGAATTTTGTCAAACGTTGTAGTTGCAAGTATGTTGGCAGACATGGAAGCATAACTTTGACGCATTGACAAAACATGTGCCTGAAAGAAATGTGGTATAATGAAATACGTGATTGCAAGACATACACACTCGAAATGAATCTACTGAAAAAGCTTTGGAAACGATCAGGTAAATACAATCAGCAACAGCAAAACAAAAGTTTTTAACATTCTCTCTGTTTGAATTATGGTTCTCAGAGGCCATCACATCTTTGAATTGATTCGAACTTCGCATGATTGAATTGGTTGGTAAATGGTTGAGACTCAGATTTATATGTACCTTTGTCCAACAGGATAGAGGATAGAGGCTATGAACATACTCAACAAATTTAAACCTGAAATAATAGTCCTTGTTATCACTCAAGACTTGAGTACATTTGATCGTGATGGAAGGCAATGCTTGATATTGAACGGTTATAGGAGAATCAGTCAAGCAGTACTTTAGCTAGTTAATTAGGAGGCATTTTGAAACAGCTTGCACATTCTGTTTATGATACATACAAATGCATCTATGGAGGACATTACAAAATGGTGCACTTGAAATGTTGCAAAAGGTAATTGAGTTTTTGATCAGTCAATTGCAAAGAATCAACTATTGAGAATGTTGTAAGGAATATCATCAGTGAAAGCCATTCTCGAAGAGGCAATTACAATGTTTGTTTGAACATCAAATTTTGGCAGAGATTTAATATCTTTTATAAATTCATTTTCTGATGTTTGTAATGAAATATTATTAATAAGCTAAAGTTTCACTAATTTATGGGAAATGATTGTACTTTATTTTAAAACGTTTTCAAAGCTCTGTTAGCGGGTTCACCAAGTTTGCTCCTAGTATCCGTGTGGGTCTGGTATGGGTATTGGTTCGTTGCTGGTCCACTCATGGGTATGGGTAGGGTTCTATGATTTTTTATTAGGTTGTTTTGTGGGCGGAACTTGGAGGATATATTCATTTGAGTTAGGTTATTCCTTGTTTGATCACTACTCTCAAAGGGAAACCCTTGTCTCAATGTTGAAGGTTTGAACATTAACGAGCGAGTGAACACAGGTGGAAGTGGAACCATGCTACTACGTATATAACAGATAGACTTCGTTCAATGGAAGTTATCTATTCATTGGTTCTGTAGGGTTTGGATTGTTCAAAGAATCAATGTTCATTATACAGAGGAGACGAATGCTCCTTAAATAGAATTACAAGGACGATGTTTCTAAAAGAAACAATCGTTAACAAGAGACGAAGTTAGAAACTACTAGATGACCATTAATAACATAAAAAGAAAGATTTATTCTAATACCCTCCCTTAATGGTCATCATTCTAACTACCCAGAGAGATAACAGAGAAGGCTACCCCCTTCTTCTCATAACGCTTCTGCAACAAAAGACAAGACCCTACCACTGACTTTGCCATTTGAGATGAGTTTGCCACCAACCCTCCTAGAAATTGCAGAACTTCTGGATAAACCCAAGAAACAACACCAACCGCCCAACTTGATGTTGAACTGCCCCTCCCTGTAACCAGAGACACATCGAGAACAACTGCCATGGTTTTGAGGAAAAATCGGCAAACTCTAAAACTGAAGTTTACAAAGCATCATCTTTTCGGAAAAAAAGGGTAAAAACCCACAAAGGAATCCCACGCAACTGTGCGAACTACAAAAGTTTAGAAATAGGTAGCTGGCACAAAATCCGAAACATGGATTAGCATACATAACATCATTTTTTTTTAGAAACCAGAGAGCCCTTATGAATTGTTGAACACCCAGACTAGGGCATACAGGAGTCCCTTAATTTTTGAGGAGAAAATTATAAACCCTATTAGAAAACGAAAAAAATCGCACAAAACCCACAATTTTTTTAGGACAAAAATTATAGAACCCAAAATAATTTTTTAAAGGGACAAAATTATAAACCCATGTACAATTTTTTTTATCTTTTTTACGGTACAAAAAAATATTAAAAAACCCCAAAACATCAATCAATAAACCCCACAGGCTGAGAATAACGACAAGAAGAAAGAATGGCCCACTCAACCCGAGCAACAACATGGTCGCACAAAACTGATGCCTTCACAAAGCCTTCACGTATGCACAGGAAGATGAGTCATTACGTGAGAAACCCGAGCGCAAAAAAGCGTCACAAAATTGCAGAATAAATGGAGGTCGCGCGGGTTGAAATCGTGCCCAGCAGAGAACGCCCAGATGAAATAAAACTGACACCAATGCCTTCAGAAATCGCGAACAGAAAGGAGGGAAAAAAAAAAAAGAACTTCGTCGTGCCCTGAAAATTGATAGATCGCTAAAAGAAAATCCTCGTGAATGCAAAAGAGATCGCGTGTCATCGAAAGCCACACAGGAAGATGTTGCGATTCTTTAAAACCTGAGAAAAAGGACGGATTTGAGGTCGCGAATTCACAAAAGAAACCCTACGCGATTTTTTGTAGCAAAAGAAGACATGAAATGCGTGAGCCCTCGAAAATGAGGAGGTTAAAACCCTTGGTGCAAAAGAGAAGAACTCAAATTACGCCAAAAGCCAAGCCCGATTTTTTCGAATTATAGCCTTTTAAAACCCAATTTTTTTTGTTTTTGATTTTTTCAAAAGAAAAGACGCTCGAAAATCTCCCAAGGAATTGTTTCAGAAAAAAACGTTACTAAAAAACTTTAAAAATTTCTTTCGAAACTTTAGAAAAACGTTTTTTTAATTTTCTGCTCTGATACCATGTTCAAAGAATCGATGTTGTTCATTATACAGAAGAGACGAAGGCTCTTTAAATAGAATTACAAGGACGATGTTTCTAAAAGAAACAATCGTTAACAAGAGACGAAGTTAGAAACTACTGGATGACCATTAATAACATAAAAAGAAAGATATTATAATATGGATCTCATGAAGAAGGGTTTGAAAATCTATTCATTATGGCCCTATCTTTCCTATCGATCGGGAGATATTTAAGACCACAATATTGTTTTATTTTTTATAAATTAAAAAAAATAAAATTTAATAAATCAAAATTTAATATTTTAAAATACATATTAAAATTAAAATTAAAATTAAAATTATTAATCATAGTTGGCAGGAGATTGGTACCGGTACCGGTACATCTATTTTTGAAAATAGGAGAAGGGGTACTTGGAGATGCCAATTTTTTGTAATATAATGTAATTTTATAATTTATAAATTTGCTACACTAAAACTGAAAATATCATGACATTGAACTTTCAAAACAAGAACATTGGTAAAGTTTAACATTTAATTTAAAGTTTAAACACACAAATGTCAAAGAGTCAAAGAGTTCATACTACATATTTGAAATTACACATTGAAATTTAGAAATGTCGATTCATTTTTTTCATTTCATATGGAAGCTTGCCGAAATGGAGGGTTTTTACGTTTTTTTAAATGAAAAATTGAGGAGACATCTTCGACGAGTTCCCGGTGCGGGGAATCGGGTACCTGAGGCGCGTCTCCATGCAACCGTGTTATTATTATTGTGAATGTTACCAAATCTAATCAGATTATCATTATATTCTATGTGGAGAATAAGCAAATCCTAAATCTAAAATTTCTGTGTATGTATTCTTAAGTCAAAATTCTAATGTTTTGTTTCTGATCTTCTTATTGCAGAATATTAATGTATTTCGATGTGCTACAATAGAAGATCAAATTATGTCTTTATATCTTGAAGGGGAGACACGCCTCAAGGAGAGACGCGTCTCATGAGAGGACGTGTCCTTTGAGTACGCGGACTCCTCTTAGCCAACCGATAATTATCGGTGGCTAATCTCCAAACACCTGCATGTATTTAGCAAACAGCGATTAGTGTATGTTAAGTTTGATTAGTATTTGATTTTGAATTTACTCATGATCAGAATTTCGAATTACTTATTTGCAAATATTATAGTAGATTTCGATTATATATAAATGATGATAATGCATAAATGCAATCATCATTTATATCTGACCGAAGCTACCTTAAATCAACACTCCCTCTTAGCTAGGGAAGATAACTCAAAACAAGTAAGTAGAGATATCACCTTACACGTGATATTGAAGATATGATATGTTTCCAAAAATTGTCAAGTCACATGACATTCTTCATAACACATCTTCATTATGGTATGTGCACTGACATCAAGTCTCATGATGTCTACCATAATAATTCATGGCATATCCATGGATATATATATTTATCCACCATGATTATCTCATAAGGATCATAATGATCTTCAATTGACATCAAGTCTCATGATATCTATCAAAATGTCCACGAGATATTATCATGACATGTCCACAGATATCAAGTCACATGATATCTATCATGATAGTTCAACTCATCATTGTAGAGTCGTCACTTTACAATGTCAAATACAAGTGTTCATTATCAGAAAGATCGTCACCTTTCAATAATGTACACAGGGGGAGAGAGGGCCCATAAAGTCATGGAGTCACACACATGACAAAAGAGTTTACACATTAAACATCTTTTAAATATATTAGTACAACTAAACAATTTGAATTTCAATCATAATATCAAATTACATTTCAACCATACCAAGTTTCTTCCTGAAGTGTTCAACTTTAATTCTGGAGAGAGGCTTGGTGAGAATGTCTGCTGTTTGATCATTTGTACTGATATACTCCAACTGAATCACATTCCTTTCTACCATGTCTCTTACATAATGGTAAGGGATCTCAATATGCTTAGATCTATCATGGAATACTGGATTTACTGAAAGTTTAATGCAACTCTGATTATCACAATGGATAAGAGTAGGATTCAAAGGCTCACCAAAGAGTCCCACAAGCAATTTCCGGAGCCATACTGCTTCTCTTGCCCCCATAGAGGCTGCAATATATTCAGCTTTTGTCGAGCTTTGTGCCACTGAAGATTGTTTTCTGCTGATCCAAGAGATCATAGCCGATCCTAAACTAAAGCAACATCTTGATGTGCTTTTCCGATTGGTTACACTTCCAGCCCAATTTGAATCAGAGTATCCATGTAAATCTAGTTGGTCATTTCTGTAATGAAGACCATATCCAATAGTGCCTTGAAGATATCTCAATATGTGCTTCACAACAACAAGGTGAATTTCCTTTGGCTCACACATGAACTGGCTTAGAGCATTCACTGCATAGCAAATATCAGGTCTGGTGTTAACCAGGTACATCAATGATCCAATTATCTGTCTATATAGAGTGGGATCTGCAAACTTGGATTCTGTTGCTGCTTCTTTTAATTTGTGTAAGTTGGTTTCCATAGGTGTAGACATGGGTCTACAATCCAACATCCCAAATCGCTTTAGAATATCAATAGTATACTTTCCTTGATTTAGTATGATGCCATCTGATTTCTGCCAAACTTCTAAACCCAGGAAGTAATGTAAAATGCCCAAGTCTTTCATGTCAAATTCTGAAATTAGATCCTTTTTACCTTGAGCAATGAGGTGATCTTCTCCTGTTATTAGCAGGTCATCAACATATAAAATAATTATTAGAATATCACCTTTAATTACCTTAAAATAAAGATTTGGATCTGCATCATTCTTGGAAAATCCTAGTCCCAAGAGATAGCTGTCAATTCTTTCATACCAGGCCCTGGGAGCCTGTTTAAGTCCATATAGAGCTTTCTTTAATTTGCATACATGTGAGTCAGGTTTATGTATCACAAAACCTTCAGGCTGCTCTAGATAGACTTCTTCAATGGTCCCATTCAAGAAGGTAGTTTTCACATCCATTTGATGGATTTCCACCCTTTGGCTGCTGCAATAGCTATCACTGCTCTCACAGATGTGTACCGGGCAATAGGTGCAAATGTCTCTTCATAATCAATACCTTCCTCTTGTGAGAAACCTCTGGCCACAAAACATGCCTTGTGTTTTTCTATACTGCCATTAGCAGCATGTTTGATTTTGAAGAGCCATTTGGAAGAGACAACAAATTTCTCTTTTGGTCTAGGCACTATATCCCACACATCATTTTTCAAAATGGACTGATACTCTTCCGTCATTGCATCCTTCCATACTTGATGTTTGAAAGCTTCTGTAACACTGGTGGGTTTTGAACTGATGATCTCATTCATTAAGGCAACATAGCTTGAGAATCTTTTCGGTTTCTTACTTTCCCTAAAGGTTCCCTTGGGTGCTGCAAGATTCTCAACTTCTTTAATCATCTTCCTAGCCCAAAGTGGTCTCTTCTTGCTGTTGTCATTTGGATTCTCTTATGAAGCAGATTGAAATTCACTTATGATTTCTTCAGGATACTCCCTCTGAATCTCAGGAGTAGGTTCCTCTTCTAAGACTCTAGGGGAATTTTGAATTTCTATCTCAATTGAACTCCTTGCCCTTTTGAATGCAATGTCTTCCTCAAATATGACATCTCTACTTAGTTCAATTTGTTTCTGCCCGGGTATGAATATTCTATATGCTTTAGAGGTTTCACTATATCCCACAAATACCCCTTTCTTTCCAGAAGGTTCTAGTTTGAATCTCTTTTCTTTAGGTACATGAATGTAGATAGGGCAACCAAAGATCCTTAAGTGACTAATGTCAAGTTTTATGCCAGTAAAAGCTTCTTTAGGAGTCTTGTTATCTACATGAGAATGTGGACATCTATTTTGGATGTATACAACAATTCTAGAGGCTTCTGCCCAGAATGAGGTTTCTATGTTCTGGTCAAACAACATTGCTTTAGCAGCTTCTACAATAGTTCTATTTTTCCTTTCAGCAACACCATTTTGTTGAGGGTTGTAGGCTACTGTAAACTCCCTCTTAATCCCAGCATTCATGCAAAATTCCTTAAAGATTTCAGAGGTGTATTCCTTCCCATTGTCTGTCCTTAAAATTTTGATTTTCTTCTCGGAGAAGTTTTCAGTAAGAGCTTTGAACTCCTTAAACCTTTTAAGGATTTCTATTGATTCTTTACACTTAAGAAAATAAATCCAGGTCTTCCTAGAGAAGTCATCTATAAATATTACATAATATAGGAAGCCTGCCATGGAGGGTACAGACATGGGTCCACATAAGTCAGAGTGGACCAGTTCTAACACATTTTTGGTTTTACTCAAACTATTTTGGAAGGATCCCTTTGTATTCTTTCCTAGGGCACACCCTTTACAAGCTCCTTCATGAATTTGTTTTAATTTAGGCAATCTAGTTACTAGTTTTTCCACAGAGGGTAGGGCACGAAAATGAATATGTCCTAATCTTCGATGCCAAATTTCATTTGAATCTAAAGTCTCAAGGGTAAGGGCTTGTTTAATGTCAGTGCACAGTCTGTAAAGATAACCTTGTCTTATACCTATAGTTTGTGCTTTCTTTATAGTGGAGTTCTTTGGCCATGCCAAAACTTTTCCATCCATAAAGGTAACCCTATCCATTGTCTTCAAGAGCATAGATGGATATTAGATTCCTCTTTATTCCTGGTACAAATAAGACTCCAGTGAGTTGTAGGGAGAGACCAAAATTCAATTTGATGGTGCAAGTTCCAATCCCTTTTACGAGATATGCAGAATCATCCCCAATAGTTACTTCTTCATCAGTTTCTTCAGTCATAGTATCTAGGTCTTCTCTGAACCCTGTGATATGCCTTGATGCACCACTATCAATTACCCAGTTGTTGATATTGTTAGATACTTGACTTGATAAGGCTGAATAGAAGACAAATTTCTCAGAGTCATAGTCTGTATTTGTTTTTTCCACTTTAGCAAAGGATGCTTGTTGTTTTGTTCTATCAGGGCACTTCATTGCATAGTGTCCATATTGATCACATCTGAAACATTGTATTTGGGAGATGTCTTTCCTTTTCTTGGATGATCCCTTCCCATAAGAATTCTTCTTTCTCTTGAAGTTTTTCTTCTTACCTTCTTATGAGAATTTGTGTTTAACACATGAATATCCTCATCTATGGGCTTCTGCTTGTTTTCTTTTGTCAAGAGTCTCGTTTCTTCTTGTAAGCAGTCTATTCTTAGCCTATCAAATTTAGGGAGTTTAGATCTCACACTTATTCCTTGAACAAATGACTCCCATGAGTTTGGTAGGCCTCCTAGAGCTATTAGTGTTAACTCCTTGCTATCAATTTGATATCCAATTGTTGATAGTTGATCTCTTAGTTCAGTGATTCTAATGAAGTATGCATTGATAGATTCTCCTTTGTTTATTTGAACATTGTTAAGTTGCCTTTTTAATGCAAGGGTCCTATTGGTGTTGTTTATTTCAAAGGTGCTCTCAAGGGATTTAAACATTAGATATGCAGACTCATGTTTTGACAAAATAGGTACTATATGGTCCCTAACTGCATCTACTAAAAATTTTCATGGTTTTCTCATTGTTCTCAATCCATTGAGTTTTCTCTTGATCATCCTTTGGTTCTCTCTTGTTTTCTTTCACAAATGAGTCTAACTTATTTTCTTTTAGAATCATCATGATTCTGAATTTCCATGATGTGAAGTTGTTTGCACCTTCAAGACGGTCTTCAAATCTGATCACACTTGACATTATGAAGAATGTGATGTGTATTTGATTTCTTAAAAATACAATTTTTCTAAATAATCTGATATCTAGATTTGATTCGGATTTTCTCAACTTGGCTCTAATACCATGTGAATGTAACCAAATCTAATCAGATTATGTTCTATGTGGAGAATAAGCAAATTCTAAATCTAAAAATTCTGTGTATGTATTCTAAGTCAGAATTCTAATGTTTTGTTTCTGATCTTCTTATTGCAGAATATTAATGTATTTCGATGTGCTACAATAGAAGATCGAATTATGTCTTTATATCTTGAAGGGGAGACATGCCTCAAGGAGAGACGCGTCTCATGAGAGGACGTGTCTCCACAAAGTGGAGACATGTCCGCTCATGGGATGTGTCCTTTGAATACGTGGACTCCTCTTAGCCAACTAATAATTATCGATGGCTAATCTCCAAACACCCGCATGTATTTAGCAAACAACGATTAGTGTATGTTAAGTTCAATCAGTATTTGATTTCGAATTTACTCATGATCAGAATTTCGAATAACTTACTTGCAGATATTATAGTAGATTTCGATTATATATAAATGATGATAATGCATAAATGCAATCATCATTTATATCTGACCGAAGCTACCTTAAATCAACAAATATATAAGATTTAAGAAATTCAGATATTTAAATTAAATTTAAAAAATATAGTATTATTTTATTTTAATCTTTAATATTAACAAATTTAAATATTTAAATAAAATTTAAACTTATTAATATTTTAATATTTAAATTTATTATAATATTGTTTTATTATTAATAATTTTAATTTATTATATATAAAAATTAACAAATTATGAGTATCACTGTTCTTATAATGTATAATTTTGAACACACAAATATATATATATATATATATATATATATATATACATGTACCCGTACCCGGTACCCATATGTGAACTTCTACCCGTATCGGCAACTTAATTTAAAAGGGTTCAAAAGGGGGAGATAGTTTTAAAATGTACAGGAAAATAAAGCCCAACTAACAAAACTCAGTTACTTGCCTATTTAAGAGGCTTCCATGTAATTTAGGAGGGATTTTTTGTCATTTTCACATAGCAATGTATGGGGAATTGCTGAAGGGATCTGTGGCCTCATTTTCAAAGATTAAGAAGAATAATTTCAGAACTTTGGATCTATTTGTTCTTCATGGATTGCATATCGTTCCTAAGTCTAATAGGTAATCCGTTCTTTGTGTACTCTTTGTATTTTGTGAATACAAACTGTCAAATATTCATTTATCAAAAATTGCTCTGTATATGGAATTGAACTCTGCTTTCTATTCAATGCTGTGTATGTTTGTTATTTTTTCCTATTTAGTGAGCAGTCCTAGATCGTCCCCTATGTTGAGCTTACCATGGATTTCTTTGTTTTTGCTTATTTTTGTCCAATTTCTATTTTTGTGCCCTTTTGTACTTTCAATTAAAAAGTTCACGAAAACCCTAGAAACCCCCAAATGTAAAGTTTCATAGTGTACAATCTAAGCATAGTTTTCAGTTTTGGTTTAAAATAAGGCAGCCTCATTGTCTTTCGAGGAGGGGTCTTTATCCCAACAATGGTTGATGAATCAACAAGTACTAATTCACTTACCAACATAGCCTCTCTTTCCAATGATGAAAGTTGGCATAAGGAAGAACTTTAGATATGAAAACACTCTGGACCAAAGCCCACTTTGAGTAAACCACAAACCTAACCAACCCTACTTGTATATTAGCCTCTTTAGTTTGATTACTATTCCAGGTAAACCACCCTTTGGACATGTTGTGACCTTTTTCACACATCGCCCCATTGCAAATGGGGACCCTCATTGGTTTGCTCTTAGGGTTTGGCGTTGAGTAGCAATCTCATAGTCTCTGATATCTGGGAATTTCATGTCAAGGTCTGGAGTCATCATCCGAGCCAAGTTGGGAGTTTGAGCCCAAAACTGAACGTAAACGTCATGGAAGTGCTTAGAAGGCCCTGCAGACGAGGATCGCCTGTGCTTTCGCTCAATTCTGACACTTCCTATTTTTTAGGGATTCTGCTTTTTTGCTTTTTTGCTTTTTTCGTTTTTGGCATTTCTGGCCCAATCTGGAATTTACTATTTTTAGAAAGTTGCTTTTTGCTTTTTTCTATTTTTAGTAAGTTTCTATTTTTAGAAAGTACAGGGTGTCATTAGCATTTGAGTCAAAAGTTTCCATTTTTGGAACTAAAAAGCGAGCAAAAATCAAGCAAAAATCGAAAAATCATGAGAAAAGCAAGAAAAGCGCATGCAAAGCAGAGAAAGGCGCATGCAAGATGAGAAAAGCGAGGAAAAAGCGCATGCAAAGTCAAAAAATCAACTGGATAAGATCACGCCTTTGAGGGAAAATCACTGAAAAATCAACTAAAAAGCAAGTAGATCATGGCAAAATTCGCCTAAGTCTGGAAGAGGTACGCCCTTGAGAAAATCCAGTTGAAACTTTAGAAAATCCAGTTCGAAAATCCATTGATCAAAGGGAAAATCCAAGTAAAATTCATCTATTTGAGGAAATTCGCATTCTTCAAGAAAATCCAGTTGGACAAAGTGAAAATTCCAGTTGGACAAAGTAAAAATCGACTAAGGCATAAAAAATTATTGAACTGGACTTTAGGAAATTGAGTGAAGTGAAAATTCCAGTTGGGAAGTGAAAAATCCAGTTGGAAGTCGAATTTTCTCAAGGTGGAATCGAATTTTTTCTAAGGCAAAGTCACTTTGAGAAGTCAAAATTCCAGTTGAAAAGTCAAGGAGTCCAGTTGAAGGTCGAATTTTGCTAAAGGCAAAAATAAAAGAAAAACTTAAGTTTTATTTTAAAAACTTAATCACCAAGCCAAAAGGGACGCCTTGTTTGAAAAGTCAAAGATCAGGATAAGATTGCTTTTTCGTTTTTAAAGCAAAATGCAACCAATGAGAGAAAGAAATCGACCTAAAACAATTTGGGAAGGTTTTTATTATAAAAGACAATCTAGTGAGCTCATTATTTTATTATTTACAAAGTCGAATTTCTTCACAGGCAGAGCTCTCCCAAGAAAAGACGTCTTTTTTCAACTGCAAGTGGATTTTCTTGAGTTCCAGAACATTGAATTGGATTTTTTCTCTTCATTTCCAGATTTTCTTCAAACAACTGCAGGTTATCTTTGGCGATTTTGAGAAGGGAATTGGATTTTTTCATTAAAGATTGGAGAAAACTTCAGTATAAACCTTTAAAAATCCAAAAGATTATTTAAAATTCCATGAATGCTCTTTGAAAATAATAAAGGCAAATCGATTTCATTTAAGAATTTATTCTTCATGCAGCCTTTAATCTAGTTCTGGATTTTTAATTAATTTTTTAAAATTTCTCCAGCCAAGAAATCGCCTTCTGCAAATTTATTTAAAAATTCTCTAACTTCGAGTTTCTTACAGGCGCAATGTCTTCTCCAAAGAACGTGGGAGGTGGAGTCAGAAAAGCTCAAGTCAAGGAAGTCCTGAAAGAATTCTATCCAGAATCCCAGTTATCCTCAAAGTGGAAGAAAGTGACAGATACAAACTTTGAACAATTTAATGCGATTCAGCACAAGAGAAGGATGTTTGGCACAGAAAACGAAATGCCTACACCTATCGCCTCAAATATTGTTAAGTCTGGACTCCATCAAGCAGCAGGATTTCCGCCTGCAGTTCAGTGCAATGAGTTAATAGTTGAATGCGCCAGAAGGTACAATCCTCAAACAAGATCAGTTAAAACTCCGAATGGAATCACCTTGGCCTATTTCACAGAGGATTCAATCAGGGAAGTATTTGGTATTCCCCATCGCCGGAAAATGTTGAACAGGACTCAGCAAGAATCACAGGCCATGTTCGATCAAGCCAAGGAATCCTGTTTGGACATCATCAATTCCAACTGGATTAAAGAACCCAAAAGGCATCGCTCCAAGTTGCCAAAGAGACTGATTTGCACAGATTTTAAGATAGAATACAGTGATATGATTCACATGCTGAACAGAGTTATGGGAACTTCTCAGGGAGCCTTCTTTGAGGTATGGATGTTTTCATACGTGGAGGAAATCGTATTGGGAATGGAGGCTGTAAATTGGGCCAAGTTAATAAGTGATAATATCGATTTCCAGTTGAGAAACCTTGAAAAAACTAAAACCTTTTACATGAGTTCTTATGTGGTTTATATTCTAGCAAGATTCACTAAGTACAGAGGACTGATTTGTAAAGGCGAAGTGGGACTTCGGAAAGATCAACTCAAATCATATGATTGTTACCCGCAGCTCCAACTACATTACAGGGACAACTTCAAAATAACAAATGACGCCTTCCTCATGTACATCACACGAGTTCTTCAAGGAACAGTGCAGAGAAGGCTATCTAAAGAAGCTATGGCAATGCTTGACAAGTTCGGGTCTTGGTTTATCCAGTTTCCGACATTTACTTATATAAGAATTCATGGATTCTCTGATGCTCCGTACAGACTTCCTCGATACCCAACAGACAAAATTGTTATGCTTGAGGTAGCAAGGCAACTAGCATGTGTAGACTCCATTCAGGCGAAGAAGAACAAACAAGGAGTGGATTTTCCGGTTGCAATTGGAAAAATGCTAGAAGTCTGTCCTTCGTTACAATCAGCCAAAACAGCAGGGGTAGAGTTGCAATTTTACAAATTCAGCACCTATAATCCAAGGTCCGATTATGACCCATACCTGAGAATGCGTGGGAAGAAGTCCCTTCATGTTATGCAGATCGAAGATTACTGGTCTAACCTGATGGACGAGTATGGAGTAAGGAAGAAGGCTTGGTCAAGAATTCCAGTTGAACTTGTGAAAAGGTGCGATTTGTTTCCTATACCTGACCAAGTGAAAGACAACGGGGACTACATTCACCCTCAGTTTGAACAAGAAAAAGATAAGCCTATTTTATTGCCTAACTGGACACAACCTGAGATGGCTAATTTGAACACATTGATGAAGGACATTTTTGCTTACTCAAGGGAATGGGTCGATGGTCAGATCAGCAAGTTGAGGAAGGAAGGAATTTCTCTTACTTACGCCACATTGAACAATAAGGATGGCCAGGAGGAAGCAATTGGCGAAAATCCTGATGAATCTGCATATCCCAGCAAGAGGAAGGTAGTAAGTGGAAACCTTCAACTAGAGGAAAAGGAGTCAGCTAATGAGGAATTGGAAAGTAAGAAGCAGAAGGTGACTGAAAATCCCTCATCTTCAAGGACTTTGTCAATTGGAGTAGTCGAAAATGTATCCATTGTTGATATCGAGCCAAGCTATGAGCAAGAAATTCAGTTTCAAGAGTTAGAACAGGTAGATTCTTTCCAAAATCAAGCCTCCACGGAGTGTTTGGAAGGAAATGATACTTTGATGATTGAAGGTGCAGGAGATACTGAGATTCTTGAGGACAATGAAGAACTAGGAGATGAGGTAATTTCTGCTCTTAAAGGAATTAATGATGATGTTCAGTTAGAAGATGGTATGGAATTATCCACAATCCCGGATTGGCTAACTGAAAGTTTGAAGAAGAAGTCCAGACCACTGGATGAAGTTCAACCAGTTGAGAGCATACAGGACTTCCTAGAAAGAATTGGCAAGGCTAAAACGCCTAAAAAGCCTAAAAAGTATTCTCAGATCACCAGGAACGATACAGGATCCAGGATCTTACAGGTGGCAGTCCCGAAGATTGATAAGCTAAGAGATCAGATTGCTCCTATGGATTATGAAGTTACAACATTGGACATTGGGCCAACGACAATAGATCAGGATTTCCATGAGTTGGCAGACACTTCCAAAGCCATCAGGGAGAAGTTTGATAAAACAGAAGAGAAGAAGGAAAGGTTGGAGTTAGAAAATCTAAGGCTGATAGAGTTCATTCAGCAGCTAACAGCCCCTTTGCGTCAGGAAAATGCAGCCTTTATTCCACCGTCATCTCTTACTCCGGAGTCCGTTGATGTCCTTGAGGCTATGAGGATTACGAGTCAAGCAACCAGGAGTTGGGTTACCAATATTTCAAAACAAATGGAGCAATTCTTGGAGAAGTGCGCCCAAACTTATGACAGATCTGCACTGCTGATAACTGAAGTGAGTCAAGTTGAGGACCATTGGGAAGATTTCCAGTATGTACAGGACAAAGTGATACCTCGTTTGAGAGTTCTAAAAGAAGTTTCCATGCATGTATTGATTCAGGAAGGTGTTGTCGAAGAAGGAGCCTCGTATGATTTCAGCAGGTGGTATTATTCCTTGTTGGCCAAAAAGAAGACATATGATGGAATAAAAGAAGAATGTGCTGCTATACGGAGCACGATTGAGAAAATTCAGTTCAAAATCCTCACTTCTCTTGAAGGATTAACAGGACAAGAACATCATGATACGAATGGCATAGACTTAGAAGGATTGAAGAAAAGTGTGATGAGCATTTACTTCAAAGAAGTGCAGATTATTACAGAGAATCAGCTTGATGATATGTCTTCCCTTTTGACCTTCATGGAGAACTTTCAGAAGCAGGAGGCTAGATGGGAAGGAACTTTTACTCAGTGCCTGGAGACCTTGGACGTGATTGGAATGCAACTGGATTCTGTGCCAAATATCTCAATGGAGGAACTTGATTCTGTGTTAGCCAAATTTCTTGCATTTGCAGCTAGGGAGCGATCCAAAGGGAATTGCATTCTGGATTCCTACTTGCTCGAATGAAGTGCAAGGTGTCATCATTTCCATGCTCCAAATGGCGTGTTCTGCTTGTGCCACGTGTCTTTGAGTTTGTTATGCTTTTAGGGTTAGGGTTTGTCAGGATTTGATCTTGGCCGTTGATTTCAAATTTAATCTTGGCCGTTGCTTTGTAATTGGGGTGCCTATATAAACCCCATTCATTTCATTTATTCAGGGAGAGACTGATGAGATTGTTGCAATATTGCTGTTTAAATAATAAGTGGATTCAGAGTTGAGCATTTATTATTTCTATGAGCCCGCATGGTTTCATTGATTTCTTCAAAATAGAGTAAATTTGTTTTCAAGTATTTTAGATGAATGAAAGATTGATAGTGTTGGAAAGTGGAATTAGTTCATACCTTTTTCAATTGGATGATTTTCAATTTGATGTGTAAGGTTAGTCTGAACATTAAAATTGCTTAATTTGAGTTCTATTATCTATATGCATTGGTCGAATTGATGGTGATATAGTGTAATAGGATATCTTTCGTAAACCCTTGAAGATTGCACCGTCTTTGTCTAGTTGTAGTGCCGTGCTTGGCGAAGCAAAGATTGGTTTAAATTCCATTATCCAGCATTTGTCTCCGAAGTTCATAGGATTAGTTCTGCATAAATCTAGTTCCTTACCCTCATCCTTTTTCTTATTTATTTTATCCTAAACTGAAAATTCCAAAAAACATAAGAGCGTTCAACGTTGCATCAATCCAACTCCCTACTTTGAGTAAGTTCCTCATTTCAAGGTCCCTTTGTGAAACCAGCATATCACATCATCCATTGAGCTTGTCCATCCCCCAACCGGAACATTGGAATTACCGTATGATCTTTCTGGCAATCTTAGCATAAGAGGTAATTTTTCAAGAGAGGATAGAGCTGCCTTTGGGCATTTTTTTTTATTCCTAAAGGTGTTGGGTGTGTCACAAAACACTCATCAACAGACAGCTTGATATTGATCGCCACTTCATTGGAGTAGAAAGAGGCTAAGGCCCACATGCTAGACCTTGAATGTGAACTTCCCTCTTTCTTTTCTTTAGGGAAAAATAAGGCATTAAAATCACCTGCAAGAATCCACTTCACTCCCTTGTGCAGATTGCATAAGTGGCTTATTTCTTCCCATATTTGTGCTCTTTTGGCTTTCATCATAGGCCCATAACTATTTGACATAAAAAATTTACAATATTCCTTCATGCTGGAGAACCTTAGATGAATGACATTCATTGTGGATAAAAGGACTTTGCCACTGAAACTCCTATCATCCCACAAAATAGCTAAATCTCCCAACATCACTGAAGCTGAGTTCACCACACCAAAGCACTTAGACCAAAGTTCTTTCATTCACGTTCTCCATTTCTCCTGGAACTGGCTTAGTTTCATACCATAACAATATATCTAGGACATACACCTCCACTAGCTGCTTGACCAAGTGACGCTTGTTAGAGGAATTCAATCCCTCAAAATTCCAACTTATGAACTTCATTGTCGCTTGATGGGAAAGACCTACCCCCCATTATTACTCCAGCATGTGTTGAGTGGTTTTTGATTGCCTTTGGCTGCTATATTAGACTTTACCTCAGCATGGGTCTTGCTGTGGTTTTTCCACCCTTGCTTTTATTGCCTTTGAGGTCAGCTTCTGGAATAGCCATGTTTTAAGATTGAGTGCTCTCCCTGGTACTTGTCCTGTAAATTAATCTATCTTCCAAGCCCACCATGACATTCATTTTGGCCACCTAGTCATCCTCTCTATCCTCTCCTAACTCCAACAAGCACATCTCTTGATTCTTATCTTCAAAATCCTTCAAATCCTCTATTCTAGGAATATCACTCGGATCTTCTTGAGATATTTGGATGACTAGGACCAAATACTTATGTTTCAACCATTTTCTGCCTTACATTTTCCTACCAAGGTGTAATTCTATTCCATTGCCTTTTCCTTAACCTTCAACACTAGCTGAAGGTTTTGCAAATGGGGTTGAAAGCTAAGTGGGCTTAATCTTGGGGAAAACTCCATGGTTAAGCACGCTTGAGTTGGAATAGTACTGGGATGGGTGACCTACCAGGAAGGCCGAATGCTTCACCTCTGTGAGCATCACCTAGATGCAATGAGTGCTAAGTGGACCATTCATTATCATGAGAGATGTGTTCTTGTGAACCACTACTCATGAAACATGGGTCAATGAGTTTGACTCGAAAAAAACTACACGGTTGAATCCTGATAATAATATCTTAACTTCAACACCATTTTAGTTTTAGTCACCAGCATAGGCTTCTCACACTTTCCAAAGTTGCAATTCTTGGCTTTATGCCCTACCCTTATGCAGACAAAACATCTAAATGGAAAATATTTGTGATCCAGCTCCCGAGTCTAGGAGCAAATTCTGACCATATGCCTTATCAGCTGTGAATGATTGCTTAGTATGCATATTCATGCGTATGCCCCTCTGTTGAGAATAAGCAATAAATATCTGTGCCCAGAGAAGTCCAAATTCTCTATAAAATATCCTCTGCCCACATCTTTGGTGGTAATTTAAACAACCTTATCCAAATAGGAACCTGCTTTAGGGCTTCTATATGAGGATCAAAGCCTGGTGACCATGCCCTCATGTACAAACCAACATTCTCCATGAACCAGGGAGCACCATGGAAGATCTGGTCCTGATCCTCCTTTATTTGAAAAGTGATCTGCAAAAAGCCCTTTGGCAAGAATCTTATATCTGGTCTTGGGCAGTCAAACTATTTCTGCCCCATCTATTGCTTGACCCATTCATTAGATGACCAAATGCCAATGAACTTTTCCAAGATCATCCTTCTCTCCAAATCTTCAATGACCTGACTGATTAGCTTATTAGGAATATTTCTGTCTGATACTTCATCCAAAACCCTAAATTCTACATTTAGGAATGAAGCTTTGTGAATGATAGTATCCTTTTTTGCAGATGCCTCTCTTTTGCTTCTTCATCTAGAAATCTTCCAAGGTTAACGGATGTGGAAAATTGCCCTGACTGCAGTATTTTGCCCTCTTCTAAAGGTCCATAGTCCTTGCCATAGTTTGCAAACTCAGACTTGCCGCGGACTCGGCAGCCCAAAAATATGACTCGGACTCAAGACTCGGGAAAAGACTCGGCTAGGACTCGGCAAAAAAAAAAAACCGTAGTTTTATAAAAAAACAAGAACAAAATTACTAATTAATGCATTTAGAGAACATAAGAGCCTAATTTGATTATCAAACACTCATAATTCATAGATTACACGTCATATGAATTATGATCATCAAACACTCAATAATTGAAATTTAATCATTCATAGTCATCAAATACTCATAGTTTCAATGTATAACAGCATCATAAGATTATAAATGTTTGCATATAATACTGGCTTCTTTCAACCCCAATTCAAATTGCAGACCTGTATTTCACAAACTTGAGTGTTAAAATGAAAGAAAAAGTTAAAAAAAACATGGGTTTTTAACCCTTTTTGACTCCCAGCCACGCAGGAGAGTCTTGGGTCGGGACTCCCGAGTCCGACCTCAGGACTCGGCCGAGTCTTGAGGTTGGACTCCCGAGTCCCGACCCAGGACTCTCCTGGACTCAACTCCCGAGTCCGTGGCGAGTCGACTCGGTTGGCCAACGGACTCCCTAGTCCGCCGAGTCCAGCCGAGTCTGCAAACTATGGTCCTTGCTTTTGCTATTTAGAATCTCTTTTTTTGGCTCCTTGTGCTTTATGAAAAGCAAATTCTTTTGTACTACTTTCTACCCTGCTCCAACACCTCGTGTCTGCTTATTATCGATAAGCAAACCCACTTTTTCTATGGTTAGAAGTAGAACCAATGTGGCATTAATTAACTTAACACATATGTCACTTAAATAATACCCCTGCCAATCATTTTTTTCCAACCTGAAATTTGTTTTTTAAGGGAACGAGTTTACTAGAACAATAAGCTGTTTCAAATATTTTGGTTTTCTACAAATCTTTTAAGATCTATCTAAACCCCAAGAAATCTCTAGGACAGGTCCATTCAGAAGCTTATTCCACAAGAAAATCATGTAGAACACTCAGTTTAGGTGACACAGTCAAGGTTAGGGAGCTAATTGAATTGGTGACTTCCCCCTTGCAGCAACACTTCACAGCACACTCCTAAAAGTTGCAAAGGTCTGATAATGCTGTACAAACTGAAATATGGGATTCTACACGAAGATTAAACTTAAGGAGAACAAAATTGCCAAAATTACTCTTCAAATTAGAGGATTTCTTAAATAAGATTGCAGAGTGTTCATTTAGGGTTTAACTCATCCACCTTATTGGTTTGGATATATTTGAAACACATCATATGACTAATTTTCAACAGCAAACTGACAAAGATCAATTATTCTAAAAAACTGAAGCAAGCAGAGACAATTTGAAGACACTGGAGTATAGGGAAATTGCTGATTTCATTTATAATATGATTGCAAGATTACATTTGAGCTTCTTGGAGAGATTTAGATGGCATCTCTGCATAGAAAACTGATATATGACAGATTCCTAACTGCCTATAAGAATCTTAAACTGAAAACATTAACGAGAGACTCCAGAACAAGTCAACAATTTACAAAGTATGTGCGAGAGATTGACACTGCCAGCAAATTCTTCTCCATAAGCTCTTAAATTTGCATATGGAACTTCAGTAGTCTTTCTCTGCCTTCAATCTGCTATAAGATGATCTAGAAGCCAACTATCATAAGCTTTCTGTCAGTCCTTTTTATCAATCTCTTCAATGTGGTGCCAAAATCAGAAGCTTTCTTGGAAGGATAAAGAGAGAGTAAAGGAGAGAGTAGGAGTGTAACTCCTCCATCAATGTGACTTTCAACTTTAATGTCGAGATAAATTAGGAGTTTTAACTCCACAATTAAGTCTTGACTGGCACCTTCCTACAAGAGGAGTCGGAGATAATTTGGGAGTGTAATTGCAACGATTATGTCTCAAGTGGTGCCATCCTACAAGAGGAGGCAAAGAGACAAACTGACAATTAATTGTGTACATGCTAGACTCAAATATGACATGCAAGATTCTCTCTTACTTGCAACTGTTCCTCCATGTGGGCGCATCAATGGGGAATCAAGGCATGTAAATAGGGGTGGCCCATGCAATTTATAACTCTCCTCCATGATTAAATCCAACTTCCCTCCAAGATTAACCCCATAAACTCCTCTTCCCAAGTGCTTGGAATGCTAGTCATCAACATATGTGGGAAGTGAAGTCCACATGTCTTGAGTACCATTTCGAGAGGGAAGCTGATTTAAATTTGAATTTCCAAATTAGTGAAGATCAAGGATCATAGATCATGTCTTCCTCCACACTAGGAAGTCAAGGTTAGAGCCAACAAACAAAATATTTTTGGTTAATAGTGATCGCTCAAATCCCCAAGATGCTTCTGCCTCATTGGGACAAGCAATTAGGATCCGGAGGAATCAGAATCATTTATATATGTAATATTATCAAGCTTGTCTTGAAAAAGAAACAATGGAGAGAAGAGATTTGTAAACTTAAATGAGACATTAGAAAGCTTTTTAGTCTTCCCAGAAAATCATGGCTACCTTGAATCTCCTGCCACGAAGCCTAAGATGTATGGCCAAAGGTGCCCAAAAGCTTTCAATATTGTTCCATTTCCATCCAATTAACAAAGCAATTTGGAGGGTAATAATCCCAACCAAAAGCGATCAATCTTTGCCAGCCAATTTTAGAGCTGAAAGTCAACCAATTACTCTCAAGCCTATCCATCAAATCTGCTATATCCTGAGGATGTGACTGAAAAAACAGAATAGAGAAATTATTTTAATGTCAATAAATAACCAAAATGGTCAAAGTAGACTATGATGTATAATTTGCTAGGATACTAGCAGAAGGTTGTGTTTTGATAAGGAAATCTCATCTATAGAAGAAAAACTGTTAACACAGTAAACAAGGAATTTACCCAAACAAATATAAGCTTAAGCCTCAAAACCTAAAATATGGTAATCTGGGAATTACATCAGGATACAATGTGAGATAGAGACCACCCACAAGGTATAAGAAATCCAACAGTGATAGGTGTCTGTAATTGCAAGATGGTCTGTATGATAAGCAGCAACTAGATGACTCCTGAGTCTTGACATAGTGTGTGATAATGCTATCCAAGGACTGATCTGTACTGGGAGGGGACAACGAAGTTATTCTCAAAGCTGCAGGTTACTTAATGTTCTCCTACAATCCAAGGTAACTTTGTATTATCATCCGCATATTATATATTTTTAACCCAGATTTATGACGAAATTGTAACCTTCCCACCTTTTGTTCATTAAAGGCACCTTCATTTCTCATGGTCATTTGTACTTGATATTGTTTAATATCTAATATCTTTTCCAGCTTGTCTAGGATTTACTCATTTTCGGTTCAGCCGCTCTATTGATGCTTTTTCATTTGTTTAGTGCTAGTTTCCTTTCAGCTCTCTGAGATCTTTTAATACTTGAATTTCATTTGCCTACTTTGGTCATTATTTGACATTAATATAAAATATTACTTTCTTAATAGGACCCCATTAGTAAAGTCATTTCCAGAACAAGAGCAAATAGAGGAGCCAAGTAGACAGTGATGACAAACGTATCTTTATGACTTCAAAACTTGTCAAAGAACTAGTTATTCTTGAGTGCAAAAATTTGATCTCCTATTTTATACAATAATTTTATATTTTTTTGAGATTTGGAATGGGTACCCTCAATATGCTCAATTTTTTTTTATATATATAAATATATCTGCCAAGCATATTAAATTAGTTAAAAATATAATTAATGATAAAGAAATATCTTTTTCTTAATCCAAAGAATGTACACATTCCTCTCCATTTATTTAGATACAGATTATAAGGTTTAATCCTTTTTAAGCATCTTGATAAGGCCCGTTTTCACCATAATTTTTTTTTTTTTTTTTTACTTAGATACATAGGGCAAATTTATGCCATAACATTCACAAGGTACACGCAAAAGCTGAACAGAGCTTATATCTTTTGTTTCAATTGAATGGCATAAAATGGAGAAAGAGAATCTTTATAATGTAAAGAATCTTTCTAATGTCGTGTTAATTCAATTTCAACATTATTCAGTCTTTACCTCAACACATGGCATTTGGATTCAAATCTTCACGCTCGAAGTTTCCTCTCCCCTCTTAAAGTTGTGGTTATTTGAATTGATATTTGGATTCATATCTGTGTACAATATCTCCTTGAGCTCTTGCATTGTTTTCATTAGAACACAGGGCATTCAGGTTCAAATGTTTATGCTTCCGCCAAAAGAGAAGTACACAATGAATAATCACTTTGATCCAATGAATTCTCACGACATTGGATTTTTATTATAATCAGATTTCAAGGCAACTTTAGCTATTGCTGCTATTGTATTTCTGAAGTGTTATGTAGAAGGTATTCATCTTTCTGCCTATGGTTGCACCATTGTTTTAATCTCCATTTCAGATTTTGCAAAGTTCACATTTTTATCATCGACAGAAGCCATCTGGTTCTTTACGTTCATTTATGTTTTAGCGTGCTTACTCGAGTCCTAGATTTTGATTGCTGACAACTCAAACTTGTCAAAAGCCTTCAAAAACTTAGTAGCACAATAAAAATACAAAGAAATACCCACAACTTATTTTTACCTTATGCCTTTAAGCCTTTTCCCATTGAAAACCGCTCACAGTGAAGTGCCTTAACATTTTAAGCAGAGCCAACTCTAAAACAGGCACAAATTCGAGATCTTTAAAATAAAATTCATATTCAGGAAAAAACACTTTTTCTTGTTATAGTGTCAACTCGGTACTTAGGTTTCCTCTCTCGAATACCATTATTCTACTAAGATCATTGGGCTTGAGTAAGCCCCTACTTTGTGCTAATCCATGGAAAACTCAAGGTGACAATAGTCAATTATATTAAAACAACACACTAAAGTTGTTTTTTGGAAAATCCATAATAATGTTAATAGATAGCAATAATATATTGAGTTGGAAGACATTAATTTAATCTACTTCGAAACCTATTTTCAATGGTTTTTCCATGTCTTTTGTTGTGCCTTGCATGTGTATCAAATGAGGTTTTCCCTTGTATTGATGTTAGGGGGCCAAGGGCCTTAAGACAACCCCATTATATAAGAGGGAGAGGGAGGGAGAGGGGGAGGATTGTATAGATCCAAGGCATTTATGCTCTTAAACAATGGTCTAGGGGAGTTACTTTAACAAACCACTTTACTAATAAGGAGATCATGGGCCCTTAGGGTATTGAGGGCCTTTAGGCACCCGATTAATAGAGAGGAACTCTCCCAATGGAGGAGATCATTTAGGTCACACAATAGGGGAGAGTGCTTGCTGCTTGTTAAGTTGACGACACACGATCATAAATTTTGAGATTCTTCAAGAGTTTCTCAACTCTTGAATCGATCAACTAGTTAAGCTTTTCATCAATTAAGTGTAAATGGAATTAATCCCTTCTTGATTGAGCATATCAATGGAATTTCATTGTTCAAACACCATATGATCTACCCAATTATGCACCATCTATCTAGTATATATATGATACAATATATGAAGAGTGAACAAAATTATAGATTGATTTTAGGCACCATCCTTTACAAATAGTCTATCTAGTGGTTTTCCTATCACCATCTAGCTAGCCATCCATGCACAACCATATACCACTAGGCCCTAATTATTTTCTATCCACCACTAAGCCTTCATGATCATCCACTTACAACTAACTATTTATCATCATCCATCACAAAGAGATAGTTCATTAATAGATGGGTAGTTGACAATTCAATAACTACGACCTAACATTAATTTGGATCCATCAATCATTGGTTATCGTAGATGATTTAACATTAATCTATAACAATCAAGGATGATAGATCCAAAACATTTAGAAAAAGTGATTTGTTGCACAAAATATAACAAGATTAATAAGGGGTTTATGGCTTGAACTCAAAGGAATTAATGAAACTTCCACATGTCATTAATGAATGAATTATAAGGCCAGTTTGTAATGATGACTAATTCAATACCTAATTTGTAAAATGAATTGAATGAATTTCCACTCCAAAATTTAGGAATTGTTTAATGATTGATAGTTTGTATCTCCATCTCCCTTGATATATCAATTAAAAGTCATTAATGAATGGATTATAAGGCAAGTTTGTAATGATGACTAATTTGATACCTAATTTGTAAAATGAATCGAATGAATTTCCACTCCAAAATTTAGGAACTGTTTAATGATTGATAGTTTGTATCTCCATCTCCCTTGATATATCAATTAAAGGTTATATTTGAGGTATTTGAAAGAAAAAAGTGACATTGTAGGAAAGAGCAACAAGGAAAGGTTATATTTGTTGGTGCCAATAGGGTTTAGCACATAATTGGTTCCTTAATAGGACCTATTCACACTTAGGCTTTTAAGTTTATTAAGGCACTTTTAGGGCACACTTAGGATATTTTTTTTTGTCATGTCATATAATTATGACACTTGTCATAATCTTATGTTGTCTTATCCCTCACCTTGCCTTTATAAGCAAGGCTTCATTTGTATATAACACATTTTGGATTTTGCATCCTTTAGTATGTATTATTTGGGAATATAACATTCTTTGTTGCTTTTATCTTATGCGTGGAAGGTTATTTCGTGTTGTAGAAACTTGTTGCTCTTGTGAGTCCTTGTGGTGATTAACATGGTCTTAAAGCTTTGATTTTGCAACCCCCTTCTCAAATTTGGAGAGATCCTACCAAGCCTTTTTTTTGGGTACATTCTAGTCCAAGTCTGACCCCATGGTTGAGTCTAGAAGGACCAAATATATTATGAATGATTATAAACATGACATAATTTGCTTATAGTCCCCTGTGGGGAGTTTTTTCCCACCTCCTATTTGAGCATACATTTATATTATTTGCACAAACATATCCACACTCTTCTATGAAATTCATTTCTATTGGTGTAATCTATAGTGCAATAATTCTATGGTAAAATCCTTTTGAGAATATTAAGGTTTTAAAATTATTACTTTTTTATTATTATGCACCCCTCCATATTAGAGATACTTTGTTAGCAATAGTAGAAATTTTTGTAGGTTGGCAAGGGTTATTGGTCCCCTTGCATGTACATGTGACAATTTTTTTGGGCTCTCAACATCGAGTGCTTAACACCTAAGTGTTGTACACAACACATTTTAGGTTGCTTTGCTTGATTGGGCCACTCTAGATGCAACACCATTTGAATTGAGCCATTTTAGTCTTCCACTTGTGGGTCACTTGTGCATCGTTCATCCTAGTGGTGCCACCCATTGGCCACCCTAAGAGTGGCTAGGTACTTTTTTTTTGATGTAGCATAGCTTTGGCCCATGAGGTATTTTTTCGTGTTCTTATGGGCATTCAAAAGCTAGCTCTAAACAATCTGTATGTAATATAAGTAACTTTTTCTAGATTTTTCTCTATATGCTTATTTTTAGCTTGAAGGAACATTTGCATTCTTTTTTTGCAATAGACATATTTTGCATACAAAGTTGAATTTTGATTTTTAAAATTTTGAAATTGCTTTAAAAATACAAGGAATCTCATTGTAGCCTCTATCTTCCTTTTTTCACAATCATTTTTTTGAAAATTATAAAAATTCCCTATGCTATAAACAATTGATTTCAACATGTCGATTGTATCAATTGCAAATAAGTGATCATTGTAATTTATTGGAGGGGGGGTTACATTTACATCTTTAATACATTTTGAAAGGGGGTGCAAGGCATGATTTACGTGCCCTTTTGTTTTTGCCCTCTTGATATATTTTTTCTAATCATGGCAAAAATTGAGACTATTGAGCTCTTCACTCCACAAAATGATCACACATGGAAATTAAAAACAAGACACCTATTGCACTCCAAGGGACTTTAGTAAATGCTAAATGACAAACCAATAGAATTCATTGAAGAGTTTGAAAATTTTGCTTATAAAAACAAATTAGATGAAGCCATGAGGCTCATAGGATTGCATGCATATGATAATTTGTTGTTTCATATTTTGGATTGCACAACACCTAAGCAAGTATGAGACAAACGTGATGGATTCAACTGTGTAGTTAATGAATTCAAGATCTTGCAACTAGAGGCATATTTGACATCACTCTCACTAGATGATTTTCTTTCAAAATTCAAATTGATTTTGTCACAATTGAAATAATGTAGACAATAAAATTGAAAGAATGTATCTTCTTCATTTTGTCAAAATTGAAGGGTTGACTTAAAGCGTTTTCACTCGCTTTCTCTTTTTACTATGGATGCCTTAGGGAAAGAATTTAATATAACTAGCTTTGAGATGTTTTGTGAGAGTCTTACTAGGGAGTATGCTAAGTTAATTTAGATGGATGCATTTCTCGGTTGTAAGAGCTAAGCTTTATTGGCTTAATTTTCTAAGGGTAAAGACAAGAATAAGAAGCCTAAGACATAATCTCCTTTAGGTAGTGAGCCTCCCTCCAAATCAAAGTAAAAGAACATTCATAAGTTCACTCCTTCCACTTCTTCCAAGGTTGGTGAATCTACCTTGAACACAATGAAGGAAAAATGTGACACTTGTACTTTTTATGGTATACCTAGTCAAAATGAGTCTTATTGCTTTAAAAGGTTGGAGGCATTGTAGGAGGCCATGTGGCAACACAAATTTCTATCTCCAAGTCCTCTTTTATAGGCAAAGGGAAAGTTATTTTTGCATGAGATTTGCATTTATCTATATATATCTAGATAATTGATTCTATGCTTCACATCACATGACCAATTCAAATGATCTACTTGAGTCTCTTTTTGATAGTGTCACTTCTTAGATGGTATTGGTTAGCCTTGTAGATTCTAGTTTGGGGATAAACATCATTTAGTTGCAAGATGGTTGCATTGAGGATGTTCTTGTTCCTAAGATTTTTGCTCACCTTCTCTCCATATACTAGATTTGTCATTCTGGGAATAGGAAGACAATTGATTTATTTCCCAGGATGCAATTATTCAACAACTACATGATCCTGAGAAAGTTGTTTTAGGGAGAGCTAATCACAGTTCATGTTTGATGGATTTAAAGTTTTCATCCCTTATATTATACATCAATTCATTAAGCAAGCTTTGGCATGAATGCTTGGTCCATTGAACTACAAGTATCTTCAACAATTGAGCACACAAGATCTGGTGGTTAGTCTTCCTAGGATTTCATTCACAAAGGGAGTTTGTTGAGGTTGTGTTGGAAAAAATTATCATGATCCCTTTCTTAAGGGTATTGCCACTTGTGTTAAGGCATTTTTGAAGTTGGTCCATAGTGATCTTATGCCATTTTTTACTCCATTTTTAGGGGCAAATATGTGCTCAATTTTATTGACGACTTGTCATGATACACATGGGTGTACTTTCTTAAGTAAAAGAGTGAGGTTTTCACCACTTTAAGGATTTTGAAAGCATTTGTGAAGCAGTCTAGTCTTTCTCTTTGATGGATACACAGATAATGGGGGAAGCATGTGATACAAACATTTAAGGATTTTTGTAGTAAGTATAGTATTCAACATCAACACACAATTCCTTACACTCCTTAGCATAATGGGGTAGCTGAGAGGAAGAATAGAACCTTGAGGGAGATGGCCAATTGTATGATTTAGTATATATCCATGGCTTCAACCTTTTGGGTTGAAACAATCAATTGTGTCAACTACATTCAAAATTGTATACCTCACAAGGTAATGCAAAGTATGATGCTTGAGGAGGCTTGGTCCTACATCAAGCTTGATGTTTCCTTCTTCAAACAATTTAGTAGTGAGGCTTGGGAATTCTTTTTGGATGACCAACATAAGGTAAAGGAAAAGAAGTCAATATTTTTTTGTTGGCTAGTATGTGGATGTTATGGCTTACATGATGTCTGATCCTATTACTTAAGATGTCTACTTTTGGGAGATGTACAGTTTGATGAGTCCTTCACAAAGATGGATACTCCAACCCTTTATTCTTCATCATTACCTACTCCACCTTCATCAATTGAGAATGCTTTGCTTTGTTGAGGATGATTCAAATGATGTTTTTCATCCATCTCCACTTGGTGCACACTCTTTGCCTCATTGGGCCTACGCTACACTTGAGGAGGTTGGACCTCTTTTTGGTGATCCCACAAATCTTTGTTGTACTTGTTCACAAAACTTTAGGCATCAATATTTTAGGTCATGCACATTTTGTTGATCCTTAGAAGTTTTCAAATGTTGCAGGCATTTCAAAGTGAGACAATATTATGGCTAAGTATTCTTCCTTGAAGAATCATACATGGGATCATGTACCTCTTCCTAAGGGGAGAAAGTGTTGGAAATGTTGTCATTGATGTAAAGGGTGTATAGACAATTTGATAATGTCATTAATGTCAAAGGTACGAAGACAAAGTTGTCATTAATTTCAAAGTCATGTCAATAAGGGTTTTGTTGTCTAAGCATATTATCATTGATGCCAAGGAAATTAGACTAAGAATAAGAGTGAAGATGATATAAGAAGGAAGATATCAAGTAATCATGATAGAGGTATTTACAAGGAATGGTTGAGGGAAATATAACTCTAGAATGAAGCAAGACATGAGCTGATTGCTTATCGCTAAAATTAAGATAAGATAATAGTTGAATAAGTAGCGATTACATGTCAATAATGCAATAATTATAAAAAGAATACCCAAGTTTTTTATTGTGCACTTATCAATCATTAACAACATGACACAAGAAAGCATATTTCCTTTTCTAGCTTCTTATCAATCAATAAGAATTACAAGCCAGTTGAGGTTATAATGTAACACAAAGATTACACTAAAGTAATTAATAATTAAGGAGCAGAAACAATGGATTTACAAAGGAAATGATTACCTTTGTTAAAATGCAGTTATCACCATTCACAAAGAAGTGATTCTTTATAAGGCAACACTTACATTAATATAAAAAAGGCGCATATAGGACAAAAATGAATAAAGACAAAAAATGGGTAGCGATTACTATAAATGAAAAGGCAACATAAATTCAAGTCAACAATAAATATGCAATGATTGATATTAAGAAATATTAATAGTCAACAAGACGATTAAATAAAAGGTTTGAATCGAGTTTAAAAAGGGGCAATGATTGGAATAAGTGTTAAGGATTACTTTGTTAACAAAGGACATACCCATTCAAAGGGTTGTCTATTTACTAAGAGATGCCTCCCTTCACATAA
The DNA here is from genome assembly GCA_007258455.2 of Sequoia sempervirens. Lineage (NCBI taxonomy): Eukaryota > Viridiplantae > Streptophyta > Pinopsida > Cupressales > Cupressaceae > Sequoia > Sequoia sempervirens. Next base: position 525,734,645 of record VDFB02281492.1, read on the forward strand.
ATGCATATGCATATAAAAAGACATAAGTTTTTGTGGAGTTTGAGGTGTGGGTAAGGGTGTGTTATATTGCAAAGATAATCAAGCATATACAAGGGCCATTAATGAAATGATAAATCATAGATTTGATAAGAAGAGAACAAGAAGATAAGATTGCAGATTTGATGAGAAGGATATAAGGAGTTTTATAGAAGATTTATATGATGAGTTTGTGATCATGTTCTTGGCAGATATATGATCAATCTATAGCAGATTTAAGGAGGAGATTATAACAGTTTGAAGAAGAGAGCTGTAGTGTAGAAAAATGTACACTTTTACATTTTCACTCTACGTTTGGGTCCCTTAATTAATTGGACTTAATTAAGCCTCTAATTGGCCCAATTATGTATTTAAAAGCTTAATTAATCTCATTTTCCGAAAGGGGAACTTGTATTAAACAATTGCAAACATCAAATTAAACATCTTGAAAATTGTGTGTCCTGAATTTAAGTCCTAGGACCCATTCACCCAAGGGTGAATGGGTCCCCTTTAGATTCCATAATCCAATTTAAAATAGGTTTTTGGCAGTATTTTAATGATCCCAATTCAAGTTGCAATTGTCAGCTTTTGAATTTTAATTGTCGGGAAATTAGAAAATCACCTATAAATATATAGTCTTTTTATCAATTCAAAAAATCTAGCATTAAGACAACTTTCACAAGAGCAAAGATTATTGTCAAGAGCATTCAAGAGCATATTTATTAGTCTTCTACATCAACATTCAAGATCTCAAGCATCATGTCAAAGTTATTCACATTCAATCATGTTTTTGGAGCTAACATTGTGATGTAGGTTTCAAACATTCAAGTCAAAATTCAAGCATCAAGATCAACATCCAATCAAGACCTTGGAGAGATGTGTTAGATTTTAGTCCTCTAAGAATTGCCATTCAAGGGTTTGGTGAGTTGCAACATAACATTGTTTATTCATCATTCCTTCCATCCATGTCTCAATTTATTTCAAGGTTTAATCACCAAAATAGGATTTGACCAAGGAAAACCCCCATTCACCAAAAAGAAACAAATTTTCTCCCCTCTTTGTATGTACAGATTTGCAGGTGAAGAAGGATTGAAGATTGATCAAAAGTGCAATTTTGCAAAGTTGTCAAAGTTCTCATCAAAGTTATCTATACATAAAATCTTACTTGCAGAATTTAATTCTGATTTTTTGATAGTGAGATCTGGAGGAATCAGGAGCGTAGATCCAGAAGCAAAGGATTGTCAAATCATATTTTTGATCCCTGTAGCAGGATCCATTTTCCCTAGGACGAATTTGTCCCAAAAGGACACTTAGCAACAACTTTTGGTGACTAGTACACATTAATTTACCCTTCTCAGATCTACCAGAAGTTTGTTGTTTCTGTTAGGCTTTAAATTGATGATCCAAGTTTCACATTGCATAATTGAGTTCATTTACTATTTTTAGTTTTTCTCCCCAAAGTGCATTTCAGACATATTTTACTCCATCCTCAATCATAAGGAAATTTGCAAGATCTCCAATAGGGTTGACTCACCTAGGGTTGAAAGTCAATCCTACCTTTGGGGATCTCATTTCCTAATGAAATTAATAGAAAGATAGGCCCACACACACCATTTCCCATCCATTTTAGGGTCACCTATTTTTCTTTATCTCATTTTGGTGAACTTATTTTTCTATGTTTCATTTTGGTGAACCTATTTTTCTATGTTTCATTTTAGTGAACCAGACATTCTTGCACTATAAAGTTCATTCAAACCCTAGATCTAGGGTTTGCATTAGTTTGCATTTCATCTAGGGTTGCCAAGATTGCATTAGTTTGCATTTCATCTAGGATTTTAAATTTGCATTTTGCATTGTTTAAAATCTGAAAATTCAAAAAGATTGCATACAAATCACAATGATTTTGCATAGTACTTGCATATTAATGTAATTTCAGTCATTTACATTAGAAAATTTAGCCAAAATTGCATTCAAAAAGTGTAATTTTTGTTCACTTGTCCTTAATTGCATTTGCATTTATACACCAAAATTTGGAAAAATCTGCTACAGAAACCACAGTTTGCAACCTGGAATAGAGAACACAAATAACAACTTAGAATTTGCATTTTTCATTTTTAAAAACCCTGTACAAGGACCCATTCACCTTTGGGCAAATGAGTCCTTGAGGGTACATTAGAACCAACTATTTTGGGAATTTTTGTAGTCCTATGCACTTCCTAGATCCGCAGGTAAACCACTGTTTCAATATGTCAATTTTCAGGAATTTTTGTTTTATGCATTAGGTCTAATAATCCATTTAGTTTAGCCATTTTAAATAGTTACAAATTATTTTATTATTGAAAATCATCAGATTTGTAGGACAATTGGTTACATTTCCTAAATCATTACATAAGTTGGATATATTACTTTTTCATGTTAGCATGTTTCCTTTTCAAAGATGTGGTTTTTACATGGTTAAGAATGGATTGCATAATTACATCACTTCTTATGAATACAATTCAGGGCAAAGAAATGAGGTCATTAAGAAACATGTTAGCCATCCTCCCACTATCCTTCCTAGTTATGAGAATATCTTATTGCAAGATAACCAAACCATTGCCACATTTCTTAATATCACCTTACCTATCCTTCACTCAACCCCTAATATCTCTCCCATTTGTGAGGATGTTTTTGATACAAGAGAATACAAGCATGGATAATCATAAAAACCATAATTTTTCTTCTCCTAATACCTTCCTACTGGTGACAAAGGTATCTTGGTGAAAGAAGATACAGTCAATGAGAATCATGAAAATCTTGTTTGTCCCTCTCCATCTACTTCTCCCACTTGGGTAGATATTATGACACAAGAAGATGAGATCATTGACACATTTCTTAACATCACTTTACCTAGTCTCCATTCATCTCCCACTTGATATTTTAGTGAAAGAGGATGCATTTGTGGACAAACATGACAATCACATTTGATCTTCTCCCAATATCTCTCCTATTTGTGAAGAGGATATTTTGGTGTTAGAAGATCCAATCATTGAGAGCCATGACAATCCTATTTGTTTCTCTTCCCCTACCTCTCCTACTTGGGAAGATATAGTTGAACAAACGGATGCAATCATTGGTAAGCAATAAAATCACAGTTGTTCTTCTCTACATTCCTCCCCTACTTGTGATGAAGTTATCTTAAAAGATCTAACCATTGAATGTCATGAAGATCTTGTTTGCTCCTCTCCTAAAATCTCTCCTAATAGGGAAAATATCATGGTGCAAGCGGATGACAACATTGATACATGTATTTCAAACAATAGTAATGTGGCTTCCTTAGATGATGGTGATAAGGTGACATTAGACTTCCCCTCACTAGAACATCAAAATGAGGATAATTCTGTTGAGGTTCTGAACATTAGATCTACTTTTCCTAAGATTGAATTTTGTGTTAAATATGGTATAAGAAGCTAACTATGGAGAAGTAATTTCCCTCTTAGTGTATGTTAAACCCTAACCCTCATGCAACTTCCTAGGAACTAGCATAACATAGAGGTGTGAATTTATCTGGTGGTTTATTGATACTCCATGCAATAATATGTAGGAAGAAACATATTTAACCTTGTTGCATCACCATATTTTCAACTTTCAACATCCTCTTCTCCCTTTTCCTTCTACGGCTTGATAAGCTAGGTTAGTTTAGAAAAGGAAGCCAACCTTCTTTAGAGATTTGGCCTCATTTGTAAGGTCCCACACCTTGAGGTCAGTTTCATTATGTCATTGGAATGCTGAACAACACTTTCAACTAGGTGCAATTTCATGTGACAATATCTCCCTCACACCACTCCTTGGATTTCCACTCACACACTTCCTCCACCAATAGATTTTGTTGCATCTTGAAAACCCTAGAAGGTTGCAAGGTCAATCCCTAGGGGAAGCCCAATGCCAAAGGGTGGAATGTTGCAATCAAGAGAAACAAGGTGTTTTTCTTAGAGTTTTAGTTCATGCCTGCCTATAATGTCAAGATCATCAACCATTTGTGGAGGAAGCACAACAATAATTTCTTTGGGTTCAATGCGCATTGAAGGATATGGAGCACAGTCAATTGATGGTTCACATAATTCTTCAAATAAGTGGGTTGGATGAAGCACTTGGAATAAGGTGAGGGTGACTGGGAGTATTATAGTTACAGGTCATTTCCAGCTAAGTTTGTTTGGGATTCAAAAAAATTTATACCTAAGGGTCATTTGTCTTTGATGAATACTCTTAGAGGCACCCAACTCCTTGCCACCATTCTCCAACTCTTTCAAGTTCTTCATGGCCCATTTGATGGTCACCAATCTGAAAAAAATGATGTTAACATTTCTTGGAAGCTTTCTTCTAGTATTTTCTTACATCACTTTTCCTAATTATTTCAAAACGTAGAATACAAACTTTTTACTTAGTTTATCAAGAAAATATTTAAAGATTGTCTTCCTACAAAAATATTTGTTCAACAACATTATTTGTAACACCACAAAGTCACATCATTTGCACACAACTAAAACACAAGACCAAAGTCATGTGCATGAGTCCTCACTGACAGCTAAAGCTTGTTTGTTTCTATTGAAAAGATGTTGAAATTGCAGTTTAATAAGAAGCATACCTACAAAACTAAGCCATTGTATCTTTGAAATAAAACTCAAGCAAAGCTTCAATTGGTGGTAGCTTTAAGCTGAGCTTCAACCCATACTCAAAGTTAAAGTGTGAGTAATTTCATTGCAAAATTTGATTCTAATCTTGGATAGTTTCTTTTATCTACCCTTTTAATAGGTTGGAATTCACACCAATGAAATGAGAGAGAAAGTTGGAACATTTTCCCTTGCATACACTACACACAAAGCAACTTCTCCAATTAGGTTTTCTCCAACTATTGCCCTTACACCCATAGTTGCTAGTTTGTTTGGAAAAAAGAGCAAGGACAAGGAAGAAAAAAAATTTACTTAGGAAACATTTTGAAATCCCCTACATATTTTTTGAGGCAAAAATATATAATTCTATATATGTATTGATTTTTTTGTTGTAGTTTCATAGTTAATAGAGAAGTTCAATCCAATATTCACAACGATCAAACCCTTAAATTAGCTTCTAGGGCTATGCATTTGAATATGCTTCTTCTCTTGTTGTTAGGTGCATTCACTATCGGTTAAGAAGATGACATAACATGCATTGTAAACTTGATAATATGGTAAAATCTATTTAGTGTTTGTGGTGGTTTATGAAAAAAATGCAATACTAAACACTCTAACTAAATATGAATCATCTTTATTTCTATAAATATACATGTCATTTATAAATGGTTGGTTAATAAAGTTTTTTTCCCTCTCATTTGTCAATTCACAGAGGGATATGGTGTGTAGAAGAAGGCCACCAGTAATTTGTAGGAAGATATTGATAAATAAAAGGGAGCCAATAGTTGGTTAGCAACCAAAGGAAAATGAACTAATTCTGGAATACTAAATGGAAGTTAAGGCAAATGTTGGAATAGTTTTCATTTGTTATTTTAGATCAAGAGTTGTTTATTTGGTTGTTGTCCACCTATTGGCACATGTCCAACTCTTAATGGGTCTCGTCTGTGCCCCTTCCATACCAATTACAAAAGAAAGTAATGACAAGTGAAAGCTCTCAATTTTTTCCTTCATTGACATTTTTTTTGCTATTTTAGATTAGAGGTTATTGGTTTGGTCACTGAACACCTACTGGGCACAAACCAACTGTCAGTAGTCCTATTCTATGCACACTCATACCAATCGTCTATGCAATGCCATCATTTTTTATGTTGACTACAATATCTATTTTTAGCGTTGGACATTTTAATTATCACTAATTTCATATTTGGAACTTAAAATAGATTTTGCATCAAGAATTTTGGTTTGAACTAAGTGTTATTTAATTTTGACCCTAGGAATTGGATGAAAGTCTATGCAATCTAGGTGAAATAGAAGCACATGTTATGTTACCTTCCTAATTGAAGCGACATATTGAATTAAGGAATATGGGAAGAAACATGAGGGATTTTTTTAAATTTTGATTGAAACATCTAATGCACAAGTTTAATTTTTGGTTAGTATATCCATTTATATATCGCCGATAATTTCCAATCTATACTTCCAATCTATATTTCCATTCTATATTTTCAATCTATAAGAGATGTTGTAATGCTTAAGAAATAAAATCATAAGGCCCATCCTTCCCATTAGGGTTATATGTTAAATCTTGTGTCTTTGCATTATATTGAAGATAACATTGTTATAATGCAACATGTATAATGAACAAGTGAATGGATTGACTAGACTTTGTATATTTTTTGAATTTATGTAGTCCAAATCTTTAGTTCTCCTATTTCCTAGAATAAGTCCTATACAGTTCAACCCATCATATAATAGCATATGAAGAGATAAACTTTACAATATCATGTATGTTAGGAATTGTGAGCAAGAAATAGAGGGATGGATTATCAATTATTTGTAGATTTAATTAAACATGGAACAAAGATATGAACAAAGGAACAATAAACAATTCATAGAATAATAGAGGCAAGACAACAAGATTTTTTAACGTGGTTCACCTTATGCTTGGGTTACGTCCACACACAATAGTCCATTTATTAATCAAATTCTAGTGAATGCATATTACAAATAACTTGTAGCAATAGCCACAACATGCAACAATTGATTCAAATGATTTCCATTGCTTTGTATTTCTGTGCATAGTGCTACGTGCACCCAATGCTTAACTTGCATAATCTCTGTCACAAAACGACTTTCTGCTGATTATTACTCACACACCCTGCAACAACAAAACTAAACACCACATGACTGTTTGAATTCTCACGTGTGCCATGGTGTAGACTATTCAACTCATAAATGTTGGTTTCCAACATGCAACTAAAACTGTTCATAATCTTGGGCGGTTTCATAACTATTTTTAACAAAATTTCAGCAGACAACTATTAATAATGCCTCTCTTGCATTCCCCTATTGATTGATTTGGGGGGAAAACACGTCAGATAAAGAGGAAAAAATATAAACATTAAGTTTGATTAGGACCCACATATCAACAATATAGTGGGGTATTTGACTCATCTGGAGTTTCAAAGCTAAGCGTGCAAGTTGAGAATTTCAAGGATACCATTATATCTCAATAATATGATTCTCATAATCTAAAGCACTCAATGGTACTTCTCACTCTAAATAGAAATGATTATGCTGCTACAAATGTTACCATAGTGGTAAGAATAAACATCACCAAACTTCTCGTGTTACAAGTATGATCCAAATGTAATTTTGTAAAATATGTAACTGAGCATTGTGTTGTTTTTGATTATATAAGCAACATTTACAGGGTGCTATACCCTTTACACAAAGAGCCCAAAGGGCCAAAAAGGAGCTAGTTCAAAACATTATCAAAAAGTCTATAACCAAAAACAATGGAAATAGGACACAAACACAACACATTAACAACAAAACACCAACACCACCCAAACCATAACACTAACTGTCTAGACATTTTCCCATTTTTGGACCAGGAGATTCAGAACATCGTCCCCAATCCAATTGGTTCCTTCTCCCTCAAAATTCTTATCTGCTTCCTCCTTGATGACATTAGGCAGAGTGACAACAAATATGTGAATCATTTTAACAGTGAACTGGGCCAAACAAAAGAATTTTTGCTCCAGTTTAGCAACTCGTTCCTACAACACACCAGGGTCCTCATTCTTGCCCTTCCTATTTGGATCTCCTCTTCCTTGCCAGCTCTCGAATCAAAGGGGTGAGTGGAGTCCTCCTTAAGTCTTCAGTTCATGTCAAAAAATTTGGTAGGGCCTTCCACAAACCCTTTGTTCATCTCTTTTTTGGCCTTCAGTCTTGCAGCCAGTCTTGTCCAAATCACTGGAAATCTCATCAACTAGGGGACCTTTTTTGTTCTTTGCCAATTTGTGGGACCTCCTCACACTAGTTTGTTCCATCCCCACTTCAAAGATCACAACCACCATGGTGTCTCCCTTGGATTCTTTTTCCTCAGCGCTCCTTCCTTCGTTGTTAGAGGCCGAAAAGTCCACCTGGCCCCGAGAAACTTTTTCCCCTTCTTCTTAGTAGTGGGTCTGTTGTCCTTCTTGATTGGTTTATTTTTTAGCTTGCATAACCCAGCCACTGCATTAGATTGGGCCAAAATGGCCATGCTTTTCTTTGTTTTAGAAGGGGGTTTGGGCTTATATTCATAAATGGGTTCAATTTCAGGTATGGGGGTTTTCCTCTTAGAACCCTTAGAGACAGCAGGGGAAGGATTAACAGGGGCCACATTAGGGGGTTCTAGTTCCTCAACACACACAACAAAGATAGGTTTGGGAAAGAATAGGGAAAAATGAAATTGGTAGAGCCTAATGATTAGGCCTTGATGTAGCGATAAGGGGGAAAATCATTCAGGTTGAGAGCGGTAGCCTCGAAGGTTTCTTTAATCAAAAATTCACGAGAAGTGAGCAGAAAAAATAGAAAGCTAAGAGTCATCTTGTGCCTAAAGTGGTTTAACAATGACAAATGGTAAAAATAAAACACCTTGAACCAACCTTCTAAAGTAACATATTTCATTATTGCAAGACACACCTTGTCCTAGGGTTTTGGAAGCGCCTCACAATTGAAACCAGGCTGCTTCCAAATTGGCTTCTCGTCACCTTTGAAGAAGGCATTGAGACTCTCCAAGTCTTGTGTTTTGGTGTGTTTTTTTTATTTCTTTCCATCACAGGAAAGGACCGTCGCCTTTCCAATAACCTCTTCATTCACCTCAAACAAGATGCCACCCATGTGACCCTCCTATCCTTCCATGAACCAACAAACTAGGCCGACAAACACTCATTGTGGCCCACAAGATTCTCTAAAAGCGGTGCCATACCACCCTCATTACAAATGTGCCAAGTAATGGGGTCCCTACGAAACTCCTCACAATTGTAATGCTCGGTTCTCACTCTATCTCCACCCATCACGACCCACAACACACAATAGCAAACCCAGATAAACAAAGTTAGCTATAAAAGTGACTGATTGCCAGTGAATTTATCCTTTTTAAAACTATCATTTCTCTGCCATCCGGGATAGCAAGGAGTAATGAAAGCAACCCAAATTTTACACGCTTTAGTGATCATTTCCAATAATTCCAACTCCGTGGGGCTGTGATTATCATGAAAGAGCCATAAGATAAGCTATTTGTTTATTACATCTAGATAATTAATATTTGTTATGTCAAAGGTCATTTTAAAGTTACACATTTCCCCATCCTAGCTAGCCACGGGGGGAGATTTGAAAATTTTAAGTACAACTCAAAGGATCTTATGCAAATCATAAGAGCCTAAATTGGAATTATTAAAAAGATTGGCGATAATATCTCATTACATGCATCCCATGAGATTTGATAGGATGTGTAGGACAATTGAGAAGACAGCCCGTAAAAGTTGAAGGCCCCACCATGAGTAGTAATGAAGTAAAAAAGTCACGTGGCACCCATCTTTAACCTCGCCACCTCATGCAACCAGATCCACATCACCAAAGGGCCCATCAAGTGGAGCCACCTGTTGGATGTTTTGGTTGTGTTGCTGATATGTGGTTGTCATTGATGTAAACACTATTAGCATTAATTCATTTGAAGCTGTATATGTCGAGGATATTGAGAAAATTGTAATAAATGAGTTGTAGGTTGTCAGTAGTGAAGTGAAATTCAGTATGTCAATAAGTTTTGTACATTGATGATCAGAGGTTGTGGACTAAAGGGTTTTTTTTAGTATATCTAGCTTATCCACATCGAGTTTCAGAGATCCACGCGAAGATTTGATCGAGTTATGAAGATTCTCATTCTAACAGTTTTTTGGTTGCTTCAGTTGGTGTTCCTAATTGAAGATGATGCTATTTCAGTTAGTTCAGTTGTTGTAGATGCTTCTCTTGTGATTCATGATGCTTGTGGATGTTTCTAGATTGTGCTCTATCTTTGTTGCACGTCCACATTGATCGTTGTGCTCGTGGTTGGTGATTTTCTTTTGCGTGTTCATGTTTTTATTGTTCTTGACAGACATGGTGTTTATAACGTGTTGTGGATCTTCAAGGAGTAATTAATTGAAGTGTTTTCTTGTTGGAGATGTTGATTTGGGTCCTCACTATGCTGTGGCGGACCTTGGTTGATTCAAATTAATAATTTTAAATGTTTTGGGCCAATAGTTTATATTCATTTTATTATTTTGTTGAAGCCGACATGAAGGGATGAAATTTCTTGTTGCGGATATATAAGAGTGATTTTTTATTCGAATTGTATAGTGTGAGTGTATGCTAGAGTGTGCTTCTGTGTGTGTATGTACAAATATCATTCGAAGGCAGAGCAAAGTGTGAAGAAGTGTGTAGAAGAGTGAAGAATTGTTCATGTGCTTAACCGAAACTGTGATAAGGCATTAGCAGATGCTACTTTATCAATTCAAATCCCTACGGGTGTAATCTGATTCTTTTTGTAAGACAATGTGTCTTCCTTTGGGTGGTTAGCCCTGTTGTAATTGAGCAGTGAGCTCTAGGCAGTGTGTTGAATGCATGTGCATTGCCCATATTTCATTTTCATTATACTTTTAATAGAGTATAATCTTGTGGACTGACCTCCACCGTGGTTTTTCCCCTAACAGGGTTTCCACGTAAAAAATCTTGGTGTTATGTGTGTTTCTAATGTATTGATGATTTATGATTTCATGGTTAATTATTAGATTTGAGAATAAGGTTAATAAGTTGAATAATTTTTTAGTGACAACTGATTCACCCCCCTCTCAGTTGTTTGCCCTTGTGTTGCCAACAATTGGTATCAGAGCAGGTTCCTTGGAAGAAGTTTAACAGCTTAAGGTGATTCGGGATGGCAAGTTACAAGAAGGATAGTCTGAGATTTGATGGAACAAATTATTCTCTGTGGAAGACTTGAATGGAGTGTCATTTGAGATGCATTAGTGAACCCTACTGGAACATTACATGTACTAGGTATGTTATTCCTCAGAATGGTCCTACTACTACTGTTGAGATTAGAAATGTTGAGTATAATATTTGGGCTAAGGAAGCATTGTTGAGTGCTTTGACTAATTCTGAGATGACAAATGTTATGGATCTGAAGACTGCTCATGAGATTTGGAAAAAGTTGGAAACTTTGTATGAAGGTGATACTAATGTGAAGATTGCTAAGTTGCAGAGTCTGAAAGGGAAATATGAAAGGTTGAGAATGAGTGATGATGAGAACATTAATACTTTCATGCAAAGAGTGAATGAACTTGTGTGTGGTATTAGATGTGCTAGCAGACAAATAGATGAATTTGAGATTGTTGCTAAAGTGCTTAGATCCAGGCTGCATGATTCCTACAAAGTCAAAGCTAGTGCTATTGAAGAGCTCCAGACTGTAACAAACATAACCAGAGATACACTGGTTGGTAAGCTGACTGCTTTTGAGTTGAGTGAATTTGGTGATGCCCTTCCTAAGGTTGAATCTGAATTTAAGGCTACTACTTCCAGAACAGATAGACAGAGATATGATCCGGGTGAGAGTTCATCTAGAAAGACATTCAAGTATGAGGACGAAATCAGACAGATTGAAGAAGAAGAAAGAGATATGGAAGAGTTGAAAGCACTTATTGTCAAAAGATTAGCGAGAGGAAAAGGTAAGTATGAAGGAAAATTGCCTCTTAAATGTTTTTCTTGCAATAAGATAGGTCATTTTGCATCAAGGTGTCCGGAAAAGAGCTCTTAAACCAAGACATAACAAGCCTATATTTCAGAAGAAGTGTTACTATGTTGCTGATGAGGGTGTGACAGATGATGAATCTGATAAAGGAAATAGAAGTGGTGATGAATGGGTATTTATTGCTATCAAGGATAATAATCTTGTATCTACTAAATCTGCTAGTTGTACAAATGTGGAGAAAGCCCTAGTTGCTCGAGTTAAAGAGAAAGATGAATGGGTGATTGACAGTGGATGTTCACATTATATGACAAGAGATAAAAGTAAGTTTGTAAGCTTGGAAAAGTATGATGGTGGTGTTGTGAGATTTGGTGATAATACAGCTGGTGTGATTCATGGAAGAGGATGCATTTCTCTCGATAGTAAGAATAATACTGATGATGTTCTATATGTGGAAGGCTTGAAGCATAATATTTTGAGTGTTGGTCAGATTGTTGATAAGGGTTACAATCTTCAGTTCAAGGATGGAAAGTGTAGAATATTGAGTTCTGAAAATGAAATTGCATCAGGTACAAAAACAAAAGGTAATATCTTTCACTTGTGTGCTGCTAGTAAAAGTTGCTTGATTGCTCAAGTTGATGAAAGTTGGTTATGGCATAGGAGAATCTGTCATGTTAACTTTGATAATATTGTCAAGATAAGTTCCACTAAGGCTGTGAGAGATCTACCTAAGTTGGTGAAACCTACTAATGCCATATGCAAGGAATGTGAGTTAGGAAAACAAACTAGAATTTCATTTCGGAGTAAAAAGCATTGTTCAAATGAATTGTTAGAGCTTGTGCGTACTGATATGTGTGGTCCCTCTAAGGTCAGAAGTCTACAAGGTTACAAGTATTTCATGTTACTCATTGATGATTATTCTAGAATGGTATGGGTTACTTTCTTAAGGGAGAAATATAAAGCACTGGAAAAGTTCAAGATATTTAAAGCTATGATTGAGACAGAGACAAGTTTGAAGATTAAATGTCTAAGATCAGATAGAGGTGGTGAATTCACTTCCGGTGAATTTAATTTTTTTTGTGAAGAACATGGAATAAAGAGACAATTATTTGCACCATGGACCCCTTAGCAAAATGGAGTTGTGGAAAGGAAGAACATAACAATTGAAGATGCTACTAGAACAATGATGCTGGAAGGAAATGTCCCTCATATCTACTGGAGAGAAGCTATGAGTACTGCTATGTACACACTCAACTGGGTACAAATCAAAGGTGATACTGGTAAGACCCCTTTTGAGCTATGGACTGGTCAAAAGCCTACTGTTAAATACTTCAAGATATTTGGAAGCAAATGTTATATTAAGAGAGATGAAGACATAGGAAAGTTTGATGCTAGGAGTGAAGAAGGTATCTTTCTAGGTTATTCTACTAAGAGCAAGGCCTACCGGTGTTATAATAAAATATTGGGGAAAATGGTTGAAAGTGAAAATGTTAAGGTTGATGAAGACTTAGGTACACTATCCAGAACTTGTGGATATGACTCTGATGATCAGGATGATAGTACAAACCAAGGAAAGCAAGTTCAGACTACAAATCAAGTGCAAATCAATCCGGTAAATCAAGAAAATGAGGAAGAAGGAGAAACTAGTGGAAGCACAGAAGAGAGAACACAAGAGCCTGAAGTTGAAGAACATCCTAAGAAGACTCCAAGGTATGTAAGATTGAATCATTCAGAAGATCAGATTATAGGTGATAAGAACAAAGGTGTCCAGACTAGGAGAAAAATTGTAGAAGAGTATTGCTTGATTTCAAAAACTGAGCCTACTAGTGTGAATGAAGCATGTAAGGATGAACATTAGGTTGAAGTAATGAAAGAAGAGTTAAAACAAATTGAAAAGAATGATACACAGATTCTTGTTCCTAGACTTAAGGATAAAAATGTCTTTGGAACCAAATGGGTCTTTAGAAATAAACTGAATGAGCAAGGTGAAGTGGTTAGAAACAAAGCAAGATTGGTATGTAAAGGATATTCTCAGATGGAAGGAATTGATTTTGAAGACACTTTTTCCCTTGTTGCAGAATTGAAGCTGTAAGATTATTTCTTGCCTATGCTGCTCACAAGAACTACAAAGTTTATCAGATGGATGTCAAATCAACTTTTCTAAATGGCGAATTGGAAGAAGAAGTGTATGTTGAGCAACCTGATGGATTCCAGTTGACTGATGAGGAAGATATGGTGTGTTGGTTGAAGAAAGCATTGTATGGACTCAAGCAAGCCCCTAGAGCATGATATGCCAGATTGGACAAGTATTTGCTGAAGCTTGGATTTAACAAAGGTACTACTGATAGTAATTTGTATTTCAAGATTGATCATAATAAAGATTTGATTGTTGAAGTCTTTGTTGATGATATCATTTTGGAGGAGATGATGGTTTGTGCATGAAGTTTTCTAATGAGATGCATAATGAATTTGAAATGTCTATAATTGGTGAGATGGAATTCTTTTTGGGATTGCAAACTACTCAGTTAGATAAAGGGATTTTTTATATCTCAGTCCAAGTATGTGAAGGAATTATTGAAGAAGTTTGGTATGGAAGATTCAAAGCTAGTTGGTACACCCATGGTGACCGGACACAAGTTGACAGAAAAAGATGATTCTCCGAAAGAAAATCAGACAAGATACAGATCAATGATTGGTGAATTGTTGTATTTAACCCAAACTAGACCTGATATCATGAATGTTGTATGTATTGTTGCAAGATTTCAAGCTAATATGAAGGAATCTCATGTGACTACTGTGAAGAGAATTTTTAGATACCTGAAGGGAATAGTTGACTTTGACCTATGGTATCCTAAAGATGTTGATCTTACTTTAAGTGCCTTTATTGATGCTGCTTGTGCAGGAGATGTAAATGATAGGAAAGTACTAGTGGTGGAGCATTTTTCTTGGGTAAGAAGCTGATTTCATGGTTAAGCAAGAAGCAAAATGTCATTTCCTTGTCTATTGCAGAGGCTGAATACATTGTTGCTGCTAAAAATTGTACTCAAGTTCTGTGGATGAAACATATGTTGAAGGATATCGGATTTGTGTATAATGAGCCTATTGCCATATTCTATGATAATTCAAGTGCTATTAACATTTCCATGAATCCGGTGCTGCATTAAAAAATAAAGCATATATCTATCAAGTTTCACTTTTTGAGGGAGAAGGTAAGTGAAAAAGAAGTCAGACTGGAGTATGTGCCTACTATGGAGCAGATTGCAGACATTTTTACCAAGCCGTTGCCTAAGGACACTTTTGAGTATCTCAGAGGGAAGTTAGGGGTGATTACCCCTCTTAATCAGAACTAAGGATGCACTACATTGCATCAGTCTGTGCATTTCATAGTCATATCTTATTCTGGATTGATGTTGTGGTGGTTGCTACTCAGGCGGAGTAGTTAGATGTTCAAATGTCCAGATATGTGGTTTAGAGTTTGTGTGGAGTCTAGAGATCTTTGTCATTGATGTCAAAGGGGGAGAAGAGTCATGTGAAAAAATAGTGATTATCTAGGGAGAAGAGCCTTGTGGGAAAAGATTATGTGAAGGTATTGAGGAGAAAATGAGTCAGATCCAAAGGGGGAGTAAGTGTCAAGAGTTAGTTGCATTGATGGTGTTTTTCACATCATGTGTTGCCATCAATGCCAAAGGGGGAGATTGTTGGATGTTGTAGTTGTGTTGCTGATATGTGGTTGTCATTGATGTCAACATTATTAACATTAATTCATTTGAAGTTGTATATGTCGAGGATATTGAGAAAATTGTAATAAATGAGTTGCGGGTTGTCAGTAGTAAAGTGAAGTTTAGTATGTCGGTAAGTTCTGTACGTTGATGATCAAAGGTTGTGGACTAAAGGGCTTGTTGCTGAGTATATCTAGCTTATCCATGTCGAGTTTCAAAGATTCATGTGAAGATTTGATCGAGTTATGAAGATTCTCATTCTAACAGTTTTTTTGTTGCTTCAGTTGGTGTTCCTGATTGAAGATGATGCTATTTTAGTTAGTTCAGTTGTTGCAGATGCTTCTCTTGTGATTCGTGATGCTTGTGGATGTTTCTAGATCATGCTCTATCTTTGTTGCACATCTTCATTGATCGTTGTGCTTGTGGTTGGCGATTTTCTTTTGTGTGTTCATGTTTTTCTTGTTCTTGGCTGACATGGCATTTGTAGCGTGTTGTGGATCTTCGAGGAGTAATTAATCAAAGTGTTTTCTTATTGGAGATGTTGATTTGGGTCCTCACTATGCTGTGGCCGGCCTTGCTTGATTCACATTAATAATCTTAAATGTTTTGGGCCAACAATTTATATTCATTTTATTATTTTGTTGAAGTTGACATGAAGGGATGAAATTTCTTGTTGCGGATATATAAGAGCAATTGTTTATTCAAATTTTATAGTGTGAGTGTATGCTAGAGTGTGCTTCTATGTGTGTATGTGCGAATATCATTCAAAGGCAGAGTAGAGTGTGAAGAAGTGTGTAGAAGAGTAAGAATTGTTCATGTGCTTAATCAGAATTGTGATAAGGCATTATCAAATGCTACTTTATTAGTTCAAATCCATGTAGATGTAATCCGATTATTTCTGTAAGAGATTGTTTCTTCCTTTGGGTGGTTAGCCTTGTTGTAATTGAGCAATGAGCTCTAGGCAGTGTTCCTGAATGCATGTGCATTCCCCATATTTCATTTTCATTATACTTTTAACATGGTATAATCTTATGGATTGACCTTCACCGTGTTTTTTCCACTAATAGAGTTTCCATGTAAAAAATCTTGGTGTTATGTGCGTTTCTGATGTATTGATGATTTATGCTTTCATGGTTAATTATCAGATTTGAGAATAAGGTTAATAAGTTGAATAAGTTTTGAATTTCTGTGACAACTGATTCACCCCCTCTCAGTTGTCCGCCCTTGTGTTGCCAACACCACCTATACCTATTAATAAAGACATTTTTAACCATCATTGAATATTATATTCCTTTATTCCATAAGGATTAATCCTTGTATAGTAACAGGTAACACTTTAAGCCTCTTCCAACACTTGCATAAATTCCAATTGGACCCCAAGTTAGCTAAGCTATTGAAAACTTGATTACCTTCCCTGTAGATGTGAGTCAAATATTTTCTATCCAATTTAGAGACCAAAAGGTTTATATCAAGTAGAATGTCCCTGATATTCCAGCTAAGCAACCGACCATGATTAAGAGAGTCAATCATAGACAAAGAGTCCTCTTCAATGTGAATATTTTTTATACCCAAAGTGACAACAATCTCGACGCCCTTGAGAAATGCTCGTGACTTAGTCGTCATAGAAGAGTGAATACCAATTCCTCCAACAAACCCAGCAACCAAGTTTCCCTTGCAATCCCTAATGATATCCCGAATGCTAGCCAAACTTGGATTCCCCTTGGCCGTGTCATCAAAATTTAGATTAAACCAATTCACATTCGGGGTTTTCCAAATAGTGTTTTCTCTAGCACTGGTCTTGGAAGCATCAAATATTGAGTTGGTCCCAAGATTGAAATTCTAGGAATTTTCCATTTTCATCTCCCACTCTATTGGGGCTTTATCTGGAGGTTTCCATTTGTATAGGGAGATACTTTCAGAGATAAGTCTAGACCTAGTGCCAAAGGCTTCCTTGGGGCTCCTTTCAATGTCTCTGAAGAGCTGATTGTTCCTTACCTTCCAGAGGGACCAACAAATGATAGGGGGAGTTTGTCTCCAGATTTCCATGGGAAGGGTTGTTGGAAGGGACCAGTCCAACCAACAATAAAGGAATTTAAATCCTTATTCAGGGTCCAGTGAGTGGCCAACCTTTGAAAATCCAGGTCCCAAACCTTAGTAGCAAATAGACAATGCAACAACAGGTGATCAACAGATTCTTCATTGCATTTGCATAATATGCATCTGTTTGTGATCACAACGCCCCTTTTTTTAGGTTGTATTGGGTTAGAATCATGTTATATGACAAGCCGTCCACCAGAAAAAAATATTTTTGGAGTTAACTGTTGGTTCCAGACCCATTTCCAAATCCTGCTTTGAGTGCCCTTGTTCGACAGAAGACCGTAAGATGTCCAAACAGATAGGTTGCCCTTGCTTTCCAAAGACCAAAAGAAATTATCTTCAATATCAAATAAGGAGATTCTGAAAAAGGAGATATTAACTTGTAAGGAATTAGCTAGGCTTTTCAAGTTAGGGGAGAGAGGACAGCATAAGCCAAGGTCTTTCCAACTCTTGGCACCAGGGGGATCAATAAGGTAGTCGTAGAATCTCGAGCCAAAAAAATGAGTTGCAGGTTCCATGAGGTTTCTAATCTCAGAATTGGCCAAGGGGGTTTCAAGTAGCCAAGGGTCTTCTCATAAACGAATACAATTGCCTCTACCAAGCTTCCAACAAAGACTAGTTTGAATTAGCTTCCTTATTTTACAGATATTATTCCAGGCTAGGGACCCGTGAGGGTGATCATTCTCAATACACTTGATGAGGGGGTTATTGTCAAGATATATGGAACTCATTATCCTACACCAGTCCTTTTTGTTTTTTAACTGGTCCCATCCAACCTTGGACAACAAAGCTTTATTTGTAGATTGGACCCTTCTAATGCCCAACCCTCCCCTAGATTTGGGGAGACACACTTTTTCCTAACTGACAAGAGACATTTTCTTCTTATCCTCAATGCAAGACCAAAGGAAAAATCTCTGAATTTTTTGAACTTCTCAGCTATGTAATTGGAAATTTTGAACATGGACCATAGAAAATAGACTAGGATCCCCTGAAGGGTAGCAGTGAGGAGTTGCGGTTACTAGCATGACTCAAAAGGGAACCTTTCCATCCAACAAGTTTCCTCTGTATCTTTTCAAGAATAGTATTCCAGAAAGGAGTGGCTTCCTTGATAGTGAGAGGGAGGCCCAGGTACACCGAAGGAAGTGAGACAATCACACAGCCTAAAACAACAATCACACAGTCTTGTAGACTGGGAGTGCAGTTAAAAAAATAGATCTGTACTTTTATTATAATTGATACATTGACTTGAACAAGCCGCATAAATATTGAGGCAATTTTTCCATTTCTTAGCTTCCACCACCGAGGCCTTCCCAAATAACATAGTGTTATCAATGAATTGTTGGATAGAAGCAGGTTCAAGGGTGGAGGCTGGTTTGAAACCTTTGATGGAGCCCTCCAACAACATACGAGTAACATTCCTACTTAGGACATCAACCACCATTATAAATAGATACGGGGAGAGGGGATCCCCCTGATGAATACCCCTTCTAGCCGTAAAGAACCCATGAGGCAAACAAAGTACTGAACTGTGGTAACACATTCCAAGATGATGTTGATCACTTTTTGATTAAAACCAAACCTCTCAAGGACTTTGGGAAGAAAGTCCCACAAAACTTTATCGCAAGCTTTAGAAATGTCAAGCTTCAGAGCCATACTAGCATTGTTACACCTGTCCATAGAATGTAAGATTTCATGAGTGGATATAGCCACATCCAAGATATGGTGACCAAGGATGAAGCCTTTTTGACTTGGGCTTATCATTTTATCCAAGAGGGGTTTCAAGCGGTTCACCAAGATTTTGGAAAAAACCTTATAAACAGTGTTACAAAGACTAATGGGCTAGAAATCCATCATGGTCTGAGGTTCATCAATTTTAGGCACAAGGGAAATGAAGGTATGGTTTAACTTTTTAAACAATTTTCCAAAGTTGAAAAAATCCCGAGTTGCTAGAGTAAGGTCCTCACCCACAATGTCCCAAAAGATTTGAAAGAAGGTCGAGGGGTAACCATTAGATGACCCAAGGGATTTAAAATCTCCCATACTAAACACAACAGACCTGACCTCCTCCAAAGTAACAACCCTCATAATAGAATCATTGTCCTCAATGGATATGGAGTTAGGGAGGGGTTCCAACAACAGAGCATCCAACTTTGGGGTGGGAGCCTCAGTAGGAGTAGAGAAGGTCCTATTGAAGTGGCCAACAACCAATAGCCCAATCTGCAAGGGATGAGACACCTCATCCCTTGCCTCATTTTTCAACTTTTTTAAATTTGATTTATTTTCCTATGTTTGAGGGTTGAAGCATGAAAGAAAGAAGTATTCCGGTCCCCCTCAATCAACCATTGTATTATGGATTTCTGACTCCAAAATATTTCTTCTTTCTTCAAGATTTTTTCCCATTCCAAACGTTCAACCCTCTCCTGTTGACAAGTCAGAATACATGTATCACCTTCCTCCATTCTCTTGTTTAACTTGTCGAGCTTGTTAGACACAACATTTTTTTGATGGAACACATCCCCAAAAACCCTCTTGTTCCATCCTTTAACCATATTTTTGATGTGTTTGAGCCTATGGAAGATCTAGAACATAGGGGAACCATGCACCGAGATATTCCACCAAGTAGCAATCTTATTCCTGAAGTCAAGATGGGAGTTCCACATGATCTTGAACCAGAAGGGGGAACGACCAACAACAAAGTGTTCATTTAGGGTCAATAGTAGAGGGTTGTGGTCAGAAATAGTTCGAGGTAGGGCCAACAGATTAGCATGAAGCAAGGCAGTCCAATTAGGAGAAAAAAGGAATCTATCCAGATGGACTTGGATTAGACCAGCCCCAAGGCATCTATTGGACCAAGTATAAGACTGGCCTTGCAAATCAACATCCACCAGGCCAATATAGTTCAGGAAGTCAGCCAAGTCAGACATGTTGTCAAAGTAATCCATTAACCCACTATTCTTCTTTGAGGGGTAAAGGGGGGAGTTGAAATCGCTAGCCACCATCCATCGGTCTCCCTTATTGTCAAAATCCAATTAGATATTTTCTGCCAGAGGGTTTTCCTCGCATTGCTAACATTGGGAGCATAAATGTTGATCAAAGACCAAGAGCCCCCAACATTGAAAAACCTGACCCTCACACTGTTCTTACAATAGAATAGTTTGGAACCAAATATCCTCATGGAATTCCACATTATAGAAAGACCACCCAAAGCCCCATCCGCATCACTATAAGCAAAGAGAGCATTTGGCCAAATATAATTTGCTATAGGTTCAAAAATGGTTTTCTTCATCTTGCTTTCCTATAGAAGTAAAACATCTATTTTGTGTTCCAACACATAGTTCTTCAGGGCCAATTATTTGTGGGGGCTATTTAGCCCTCTCACATTCCATGAAAGGACTTTCATTTTGAAGCTTTCTTTGAGGACACTTCCAATGTCCTCTGCTTACCTATTGCAATTTCCTTTGCTGTTTCTTTGTACCTTGTCAACCACTGGTTGGGTTGACCAGGCTTAGAATCACCACCCACATATGATTTCTTTTGTTTACCCTTCCTCTTAGGGGTTGACCAAAACTCTTCTTCCATAGGTTGAGAGTGAGTCACCTCAACAGTCTCAGTCAATCTAAGACAAGGCTTAACCAACGATTCTCCATCCTCCTGGAACTCACCTTCCTCCACACCCATATTAGGTGAGGGAGGCTTTTCCATAGATACCTATGAATCCCAAGTCACACTAGAGTTAGGACTTGGGGGTTTACACGCTAGGACACTTGTGGGGGAATGGCCATTAGGCACAACAACATAGTCATCCAAGAAGCCAACCAGATCCGTCGGAGTCACAAGGTTAGCACGCCCTGTCTTGGTTGGGAACTCAATGATCTTCAGAATGTCAGCTTCAAAAGGGAAGTAATTAGTAGGGAACTCTTCACTTGGAGCACTGGGGTTGGAGTTAGGTCTAATTGTGGACTTGTAGTCTGAAATAAGGTGGCCTGACTTAGCACATTTCTGGTAGTAAATCACAACATTCTCATAGCAGACTTGTCGATTCCAAGATCTGAAGGCAGAACAGAGCTTCACAGAGTTGGGTAAAGTCTTGTTTATAGCAATGCAAACACATAAGCGAGCAAAAACTAACCTTGACATGGATTTGGTGAATAGAGTCCGAGGTGATGAACTGGCCCAAAGTATCACCAATGCTCCTAAAAACCAATTTGTCCCAGTATTCCAGGGGAAGACTAGGGAGACACACCTAGACAGGAGTCGACCTGTTGAGATCAACAGCAGGGTCAAATCCCAGTTTCTAGTGGCACAACAACAACCCATGCTTCCTATAGACCCAGGGGCCCAAAGAAAGCACCGAGACCACATCCTCCTCCGCTGTGAACTTAAAGAGGAAAAGTCCACCAACCATGGCATAGACACTCATGCTGCCCTTCAAATGCCATTTCACAGAAACCCATCTTCGAACCATATCAATTGAGGTTTGAAAGGACAAGAACTTTCCAACCACAACATGCTCCATGGAGGAAACAATCCTGTTACTAATAGCTTCAGGGATAGAAAAATTGGTGCCTGATACCGAGATAACCTCTTTAGGACCGGGAAAGGAACATTTTGAAGTCGGGCTCATGTTGGTCAACATGTCTTTCCATCTTTTAGACACTAGGGATAAAGGAATCTTTGACACTTCATAACATGCCTGCCAAGAATCACAGAATCCCCAACAGCGGACAACACATTGGAAACCTCCAAGGACGACACCGCATGTGCTGTAGCGAGAATCTAGTCAGAATGAGACAAGGGGGACCGTGAGGTACCCTCGATGCGGGCTCAACCATGTTGTTGATGTGTACAAGGAACATATAATTTTTTTTTAAATGTTATACTAGAGATGAAACTACAACTCACAATTCTAAGGAAATTTTTGGTATCAAATAACATGCTCTTTGACTATCAATTTAGTTATCTATAGTTTGGAGTAGTATGTTTTAACACAACAATAGACTTAGTGTCCACACACAACAAACTGTCTATCACAAACCATTTTAGAGCCAAGTAAACTTGAAGATGCCATCTTCCTCATCACCATTCTCTCATATTATCTTGAACCCATTTGAATATGATAAGAAATTTCAAATTATTTGTTTCGACTTTTTCTTTTGAAGAGTATACTTCAATATCAACATAGGGTTTCTCATATTCAAACCTTATCGGGGAGGGGATCCTCGATGTGGTATATGGAGGCACTCTAGTAAAAGGAAGGTGAATAGTGGTGAGGAGATTGAAGGACTCCCAACAGAGAGTGGAAGAGTGTTTCAGCCACGAGGTGTAGGTGATCAGTAGCACCAAGCATCAGAACTTTCCGCCTCTGAAAGACTACATCATGGGGGTCATCAGCCAAGTGTCCTAGTTCTAGTGTATGACTTGGTTGAGAACGGAAGCCTGGTAGAATATTTCATTAGTTCCACCCGTTTGTGCCTGCTATGACCGCAATGTTTCAAGATCATGTTGGGAATAGCGAAGGGGTTGGTTTTCCTAGACGAAGATATGAACACAACCATCATTCATGGGGATGAGAAGGTGACCAAGTTCAAGATGAAGGACAAGATGCACTACACCATGCGCATAATGGGCTCCCAAGTACATGCTCTACGACCACCTCCATGAAAAGAGCGACGTCTTCAGCTTTCAGGATTTTGACTCTCATACTAATCACTTTGAGCATGTCTTCATTTCCGACTAGGTGGTGGACATGAGTTAGAATGGGCACTCTACCAAAATAATAAACAAGAGTTTTTAACATTACTGGTGCTTCAGTGCATCCACCTGCGAGTTGGGTGTAGGACTTCCATCTTTGGGACACTTCTCATCTTCAAATCTATTGACCATCCTTCATCAAACATGATGTGTACAATAGAGTTGGATCTCAAATCGTCTTGTAATAGTATAGGCAACTTTACATGGCTTATGTCTTTTATTCGGTCGATACCTCATTTTCATCCCATTCTATTTGTTTGTCCAATTTCTACGAATTCCTAAAAATAATATTCTATACACAAACATAATAATCAAATGCATCGTTCTTTAAATATCTTTATATGGCTCTAGGAAAATTCACCGCCAACAATTCACCACAAAAAATTCACTGTCAACAATTTACCGTGAGAAAATTCACGACCATGAAAAATTAACGCTAAAAATTCATGGTGAATTGTCATGGTGGTGAATTTTCCCGCGGTGAATTGTTGGCAGTGAATTTTCCATCCGTGTGGGAATTTACCGTATACCGTTTATATACATAAAATAGAAAATAAAATAATATATCTTTTATGCATAAATTGAATTGTAATCTTCCACATATTAACTTATAAATATTTTTCTATTAGTGTGACCATTGCATCGTTTTTGATGTAAGTGTAAGTACATGATAATACTTATATCTAAATAATTATTAACAAAAAATATTTTTTGTTATTTATTAGTAAATAATTATTTTTTACTAGTATTTATCATAATATCATTTTCACATGATAATAGCATTTTTAAATATCTGAGAATTAATATTTTATTACAAATTAAGTCATTATATCTTATTATTATATGATAATTTATTAATAATGTTAATAACTTCATATTTATAATTTTCTAATATAATAATTAGATTGAGAGATTGAGGAGTAAGAATCATTCATATAATGATCATATTATAAAAATATAATGTAGAATCTATATATATATATATATATATTTTAAATATAAAATTAAGATGTATTTAAAATATCTACATTAATAGATATTTTATTTTAAAATTATTTAATAATTATTTTATTTTGAAAACTTATTTTTATTTCCTTTTATTTTTAATATAAATATTTTAAATATATATGTATAAGATATCAATCTTAAGTTATTTTATTTATTAAAGAGTTTTCTTCTTATAATCTACTTCAAAATAATTTTATTTGTTTAAAAAATATTTTATTTTAATTTAGAACTAGTTAAGAATGATTTTATTTTATTTGTTATCAAACTCAAAATCAATCAATCAAAATACAAAAGGTTCTTAAAAAAAAAATTATTTATAAATATTTAACAAAAGAATGATTTTATTTTATTTATTATCAAACTCAAAATCAATCAATCAAAATACAAAAGGTTCTTAAAAAAAAAATTATTTATAAATATTTAACAAATATTTATTTTGATAAACAAACTCAACTTCAACCATGTCACTTATAGTTGCATCTAATATGAATAAAACTCGGGTCAAGGTTAACTATAACAAATATTCATAAACCTAGTAAAATCATGATACATTCAACTTGCAATAATTTGTTGATCTCAAACTTTATGTAACCTACCTTTGGTATTTACTCATCCATCAACTACACAACAAATATTTGTATTACAATACTACAATATATATGACTCAATCAATCAAATAGCAAACTCCTCGGTGAGCCAAGCCAAATTGCTATTGAATAATATATTATTTCAAACTATTATCTAACTTACTCTAAATTGATATTCCATGAATAATTTGTCACTTCCAAACAAATATAATTATTACAATACTAAATAGACAATTTTGCCATTACGTGACATTGTTGTTCGTGAAAATATCTCGCTTGTATATTGTATATTTTTATAAAATTACAATTGCAAAATCACACAATTCCGTTAATAACAGGTCTAAACAAGCCAGCTATCCAAATCAAACCCATGAGATCTCTCAGTAAGAATAAGCCCAAAAGAATCCATTAACAGAACAAGCTGACGGATTTGGCCTCCGGTCGCAGTTCTAACAGTTTCAGAGATTTCTGTCCACTGATAAGAGAAACGAGGTATTCAAAAGCAGCTTCTTCGCAGGGAATGAAGAGACCCATCTCATGATAGAATCCCATCTCCTCCTCGATCATGTCCAACAACTGACGGAACAGAGGATGGTTCAAATGAGTTGCAGGTATAATGAATCTGCTGCGATCATTCCCAACATAGACAGGAATGTGGCCCTTTGGAACATCTGACGGGATTGCCTTCTCTAACTTCTCCCAACCCAAATTGAAAGACAGTCTGTGGCAGCTTCTCATGATTTTCTTCAACAGAACAGTTTTTGCTGACTGGTTTCTTCCCTTCCTTCCCATGATTACAGAACTCTACTCTACAGAACAACCCAAATGATATACAAAGCTAGAAATCTGAAAGAAAGTTATGTGAAAATGGATTGATATTATGGTTTTATATATAGGAAGATAACTTCCAATATCTCACAGAAATACAGATGATAGAAAGGAATGACAGTGATTGCAAGTCACGAGTGTCGGTGTGGTGAGGAGGAGTTCATATTTTTCAAGGCTTTCAGCCCCACAAGTTTTGGCACCATTTGGCTTGGCCCACTGGAGACACAGAAAAAGATGACATCTAGGGTTTAATGCAAATTATTTGCAGGCCCCACTGGACTGTATGAAAAGAAAATCAGGAAAAGGACTCAAGTTGCAATTCTTTATGTAGAATGAGCTGGTTAACAATGGTTACTAGCTCCTGTGAAACAATGACATGAGAAAGAACAAATATAGAATCTGAATAAGGACGGCAACATTGTACTATATTCGTCCTTATAAAATCTGCCTGTAAATTCTTGAGCAGCATCTTGGGCGCCTATCCCAGGCTCAGGTAGGGTATTGGGCAGCATCCAATTTGAACAAACTGTCAGAGCTTGTCTGATAGTGTGACAAGTTGGAATTTTATAATCATACTGCGATAGATATTGTAATATTTTATTCATTAACATACAGTAAGATGTTTCCCATATAATTGAAGTTTGCTTGCTTCACAGATAGCTGATCAGATATTGAATCTATCTGAATGTGCAGTGGATAGCCTTTTTTAGGTTTAGTTAGTGTGTTTATAAATGTAATCAAATAAAAGTGAGAGCTAAAGTTCAATGAATTTAATAACTAAAAATTAACAATTTATGTGCTTACAAATGTAATTGAATAAAGTAAGAGGCAAAGAACTCTAAGAACTTCAATTAAAACAGGTTATCACAAATATAAAGTTTGGAACTAGAAAAATTGTAAACAATCTTTTTATTTTGAAAAAGAGGTGGGTATTCTTTTTTATATAGATTTAGGATAATTAAATAATATAAATATTCACAAATTATTTTAGATTTAAGAATTAAAAAAATAATAAGTTCAGCATGATATTATTTGTATTTAGTTAGAATCTTGTGACACATGATAAGTTTTGATTTGTTAATAATATAAGAATATCATAGATTCTAAATGAATGTTTTGGAATCAATGTATAGACACCTAAAATTGTTCACACTTAACCACATTGTGTCTTATCCTTCTTAATATTAATTAATTAAATAAATTATTTAATTAACCTTTCCAACCTATTTTCTCTAGAGTTTATTCATAATTAAATATATTTATATTTATTTATTTTAATCCAACTTTCACATTCCTATTATTGAAGAATTAAATAAATACAAACTAGTCATGTCTATTTCGTCCTTTTACACCTCAATCTAATTAGTTGATTAAAATCAATTAATTAACTAATTAATCCTTGCACATTGCTAAAGATGATCAATCTAATTAATCACTTATTCATATAATCCTAGATCAAAATCCTACCCATCTATTTATTCTAAAAATTTCACTTCCATTTTAGACATGTGATGCTCACACATGTGTGAGAGGACACTTGTCATATCCCTCTTCCTCATGATCCTTTTTGCACATGTAAAAATTTTTAATCTACATTTGTTCAATCAAAATAAGGTAATATTAGCTCTCCAAATCCTCTCAATCTTTATCCTTTCCAAGTGCACCAATCACATGGTATCACTCAAAGACTTCTTCTTCTTTGATTCCTCTCAACCAATCTCAACCCTTGATCCTCCATCTTGAAAACCTATAAATCAACCCCCTCCCAAGCCATTTGCATCAAGTCTCTCCAATGCAAAGTCATGTTGTTGGTTTAAAAATCAACTACATTCCTTCA
The DNA here is from genome assembly GCA_007258455.2 of Sequoia sempervirens. Lineage (NCBI taxonomy): Eukaryota > Viridiplantae > Streptophyta > Pinopsida > Cupressales > Cupressaceae > Sequoia > Sequoia sempervirens. Next base: position 525,762,184 of record VDFB02281492.1, read on the forward strand.
TCGTGCATATATATGAGCACTACCATGTACACTTTATGTGTTTGCAACAAGAGGTCATGGGTGTAGAACTCTTGTGTTTATTTCATCTTTGTTGCAACTTCTTAGGTTAATTGGAGGTGTACATATGGTGTAGATTAGGATTTGAGTTTGTTGTTTGAATCCTTACTTATCCTTTACATTTTATTGTCCACACAATACATGATTTATTTGTTGCTTTAAATCACTTCCTTGATTGTGGATTTGATTTGATACGTGGATTTGATCCTCATTGATTTCTCAAGTATGTTTTAATTTGTCTTAATGTTCTTAATATGTTTTGGCATAAAAATGTGTTCTTATACCTTTTGATTTGTAAAGGACATAGATAATTTTTTTCATTGTGCAAAATCATGTAAATACATTCAATTAAATGTTAAAAAAATGATCAAGAACAACACTCCCAAACATGGAAGATGGCCTAGATGCATATGTAATGCAATGCTCATATAACTGCTTTGGATAATTCATGTGAATAGTTATGATAACTCTAGAATGCATAATGAATGAATTTTTCATGATATAATCAAATGATCTAAATGATCGTGGGTCACACCATTAAATATAACACAATAACTCACAAACAAAACACTTCCTTGCCTTTAGTGGACACACAATGACCATATGAATAGTTCAGATTGTTCCCAAACTAGAATTTGAATTTCAAAGTGAAGGAGGAATTTTTGGGAGCATTAAAGTGATCAAGGTCACATTTGTAATTACAAATCTAACTTGAGGTAGATAAGAAGAAAATTGAGGATCAAGACTAGTCCCAATAAAAGAGTGCAAATAAGAATGGATAAGAAAAAAATTGTGTGTCCACTCTCAACTAAAAAACATGCCATAAATGTCATTTTCTATTGCATAAATGTCACTATAATTAAAGTGGGCCCAAAACATAATGAAAACATGCATGGGTGTGCACTTTTTACCATTACAAAAGTAAGAATAAAAGATAAAGTGTTTACAAATGTAATAAAAATTAAACCTAAGTCCGTCCTTGTTTCTTTCAATAAAAAAATATTTTCAAATGCAATTATCTTAGTCAAGCAAATAAATCTCGTAGCTTAAATAAAAGAAAAATAGCTCTTGTAAATTTTGGGGAAATAAATCACATTCTACAATTAATTTAATTGTTTAAATGAGATGATAAATCAAGCAATCAATAAACTCTAAATAAATTAAAGAGATGTACTATGAGATTTTTTGATAGATAAATAGAATTGATAAATAAAAGTGAGAGTTGTTAGAGCTTTCTTGAAAATTAATACAATTGTGATGATTTAAGAGAAACACAAATTGAAATAAGGAATTGGTTCTAGAATCAAAGACTTGAAATTGTTAGAATTGAAGAATCCTAGGATCTAAATAGAACCACACTTGCATATGGTTTAGGTAGTATGGTTTAGTCCATGTAACATGATTTTTCTTAATGGGTATGTGTAGGATCATCATGGAAAAAATAGGCCCTTAAGTGGCGAAAAATTCAGAAAAAACAGAGTAAGGCAACTTGAAGTAAAAATTTGAATAAGTTATCTATATTATTTCAAAAATATGTAAGAATAGAATCTGTAGAGAATTGAATGTAGTTTCTAAACTACTAGATTGATTTAAAAAAAATTAAAAATCTATTTGGTGAAAATTTAAAATTTTAATGTAGTAGTACTTAAATTTCAGGGAAAAAATAAGAAGTAGATGTCTGTCTGACCACCCTAACCACAATAAAATGATAATATATTTTTATAATAATTTATATATAAGTAGAGGACTCATGTCCCAATGTGATGATTTTTTTTGTAATTTTTCAAGTAAATAATTAATTATGAATTTTTATTTACAAATTGCAAGAAATATAAAAACTAGTATCTAACCACCTTAACTTGGTCAAAAGGCTTCATATGAGGGTCCAATTTTGTTTTCTAATCCTATGGTATGTGAAGAATAGAATATGTATGTTTTTATTCAAAATGTCTTGATCTCTTGATTAAAAAGCTATAGAGCGTTTTTGCCAATCATCCAAATCAATTAGGACTTTAGTCATATTTCAAATGAAAATAAATAATATAAATTCAAGTAAGCATAATTTATATTGGTGAAGAGGATTGAGAATCTTGCTAAAAACCCTTTTCATTTCAACAATTTTGGGTTAAAAAAAAGTCGTCAGCCACATACCCTACACATACACATCATATCGCCACTTTTTGGCCCATCATGATCTTGCACATACCCTAATACTAAATTTTTTCGTTAGTATTTACAAAATAATATTTATTTAAATGTATATCTATATTTAGAAAAAAGGGTGATGCTAAGAAGCACGATTCATAGCTTGTTATGTTGAGAGAGGAGTGTGAAACTATATTGATAACACTAGGCTCTTAGGATTGATTCTACAAGATTGAAATAGAGTAACATAAAGCTTTTAGATGTTAATATCTTAATGTATGTGCCAAATGAAACTAATATTGATGTCACTAGATTTGAAATGTGTGTGATCAAATATTTAGTGATTGTGAATGTAAGATGATAATATAGACATTATTCATATAAAAAAACTAAATATCAAATTTTAAATTGAACTAGTGTAAAACTGAAGTTCAATTACCCTCGGATTTGTCACAAAAGTTGGACCAACTAGTAGAGATAGACAGGGATGTGTAATGCCCTCGCTTTGTACTACTCTTTTTTGAATTGATTAAATTTTTACCCCTCTTTTAATTAAAGTTAACCATGTCATATATTCAGTTTCTTAATTTTATAACCTTCCAACTGCGTTTTGCTTAAAGCTTTACTTACATATAGGAGAGGATCCAATAGTTGAGCATGTTTCAATAGTTATGATAGTAGTTGTTAATATAATGCCCAATAGTTGTGATAGTAGTTGTTTATATAATGCCAATAGTTGTGACTTGACTACCCATAATTAAACAAAATATATTCTTTTGATCTAAAAAGTAACCAATCATGTGATGCCACATCAGCGTTCAACTATCCATGTTGTGAATGCACAAGTATTGGTAGCACTTTTTTTTTTGGGCCTTTTTAGACACCTTGACAAAAAGCATGCTGATGTGGCATCATATTTGATGATGTGGCCCTAAAACGAAAGTTATAAGCAGGGGACTTGCCAAGTAAGCTGCTGTTAAAAATTGGGAGTGATTTGAAATTTCCATGTAGGATAATTAGAAGTGCTAAGTTAGGGTGCACAACTACTAGGTCCTCTCCCCTACTACTCAACTTAATCAAGTCCATTTAGACTTATAAAGACTGTAGCATTCCTCACTCGGTTGAAAATTTATGGGACATTTTAGTAAATAGGAAGAAATTACGGTGGGTCAGTTCTAAATGCATGATTCCGTAGGTAACTTGTAATCATAATAATAATTATTATGGTTTTTTTTTTTTATGCAGGGTTCAATTATTTAAGGATTATCAAAGTGGGTAACACTTGGTTTTCAAATATGTATTGACATAGAATGGAAATTTCTAGATTTTTATTAGTAATTATATAATATTAAATTTAATAAATATAAAAAATATTCAATTAAATTTTAAAAAGTTATGAAATATAGGGTACAATATTTATTGAAGGTTTTGTAAATGGGGTTGCAAGTTAAGTGGGCTTAATTTTGGGGAAAACTCCATAGTTAAGGGCGCTTGAGTTGGAGTAGTACTAAGATGGGTGATCACCTAGATGCAATGAGTGCTAAGTGGACTATTCATTATCATGAGAGATGGGTTCTAATGAACCACTACTCATGAAACATGAGTCAATGAGTTTGACTCAAAAAACTACACGGTTGAATCCTGGTAGCAATATCGTAAATTATGAAATAGTTGTTTGCAATATAAATTTTTTTATTTGCTGAAAAATGTATAATTTTAATTTTTGATTGTATTTTTGATAATATATATTATTATACAAATCAAATCATTTTTAATCCTGATGATTTTATAAAATTTTAAAATATATACAATTTCAAAAATAAGATAGATAATCATAATGATTATGGGGTACATTTTATTACACATCAAATGCTTAACAATAACTTAGTATTATATTAAAAATTAAGGATGATACTCCCAAATTGGGTGTCATTGGTATTACAATCCATTCACTCAAGATAGACCAATATAGGTGTAAGTTCTTTGAGACATATTAGGAAATGGTTGTCACCTATTAGGATCCATGGTTCTAGTCGGTAAATTGTCACAAATATTAACACAAGTTCATATGTAAATAATTAAGTTTGAATTACAAAATAAGGATGTCATTCACAAGACTAAACCTTCACACGAGAGCTTTATGTTATGTGTTCAAATTGATAAATCAATGAAAGATGGATGTGGTAAATCTTTGTTTACCTTCAAGGAAGGATTATGAATCTATAGTTAAAGCATAAATTTGACAATTGATACAAGAAGTAAACATCAAAGAATCCATCTATATAAGAATTGAACAATAAATCTACAATATAACTCCTTTGTACTACTACAAAACCATCTCAAAACCATCTATATCACTCATGAGAAACCACAAACTCTATCTCCAATCATACCAAAAAAAACCTATAAAACAAAACATAAAAAACCATACATTTTTTAAAAGTTGCATCTACAAAATCTCATTTTTATCTGTCAAAATTTCAACGCAACACCATATATACCCAAAATATAGTAACTTATCACTACACCACATTCACTATGATATAAATTTTACTAATAAAACTTTATCAATGCAATCATCTAGTTTTACTATTTCTAAAATAAATGTTTAAAATTCATGGTTCAAATATAAAAATCTAAGTAGCAAGATATTATCTCACATTATATTCTAAAATAATCAAATTTATAAGCTTGACCTTACATCTACTTTATTTTTTTAAACATTAAATATTCTTAATAATTTTAGATCTCCAAGATTTTTTTTTGGTAAAAGTAATTAAATTAAAAATCGTTGATCCCATTCAAGCGTGAGTAAGAAAAAAATAGTGTAGGGAGGAAATGAGATGGAAGGGTCCAAGTGGGGAGGTGAAGTTGAATTTTGATGGGGTTCCTAAAGGATATCCTCGAAGGGTTGCAATTTGATATATGTCATTGATCATAAAGGTGGCTTTATGTTAGGCAGTTCTATCATTTTGAGAGAGAAAAAAAATAACTATATGAAAAGGGTAGCTTTGTTTTCTCTAGACTCTAAACTACTTATAAGGTTAGATATTGTGAAATGGAAGTTGAAGGGGATCCCTAGGTAGTTGTTAATGTAGTGATTAAAGGAAAATATTCAAATTGGAAATTGAATGTGACTCTATAAGACGTTAAAGGTGTTGGGAAATGTATTTTGTACACATTACATAATGCTTATAATAGAAAATTAATACTTATTTGTGACACCTAGGGAATCTAGCAATGCATGCATCACATGGGTTAGACATTCTTGCAGACACTTTTCATGTTGTGCGTAACATTGTGATAAGCATTTATTGTGAGTTGTACATTGGGAAACTATTTGATATTTCAAAAATTTAGTAACACCAAAAAAAAAATGAGGGGAGATGGTTACATAAGCTCATGGTTTATGTAATGCCACTTGGTGGTTTTGTGCAAGCTTGTCTCTATAAAAAAAATATACGAGAAACTATTAAGGTGGGCTTGTGTAAACTTTAGCTTATTGGCTAAGGTTGGATTAATAATTTCTATTAGGTTGCATATGTGAGGAGAGGAAACATGGATTGGTATGTGTGGTTACATAATTCTCATTTGCAATTGGGGAGTTTGATGTTTCATAAGCCTTGGAGACTTTGAAAGTCTATTGTAATCTTTATTTTTGAGATAATACATAAAGTGTGTGAGTGCTTTTGGAGGCTGATTTTTCCCATTAAGGGTACATCTTGTGTTATGTTACTGTTAAGTTTGGGCCTATTATTTCACATTGTGCATTATTAATACTTCTTTGCATATTTTATCTCTTGTAGTTTGTGGAAATGGTATATTGTTGTTGTAAATTTATTTTCGTTTGGTATCAAAGCTTGATTTTCAAGATGTGGGAGGATATATCCCAAGTATTGTTTCCCTTGGTAAGAGTAGATTATTGTGCATAGTTGAAACCATAGCCATGCATAAAAATAATGAAGGTATTTCCAAGGTTACAAGTGTGGTTGCATACTTTAGTTATTGTAAGTATGAGGTATGATCAATATTTGGCAAATAAGTTTTATGGTTGGGATATTTCTATGAGGGTTTGAGGGTTACATCTTGTTGGAAATATTCTAAAAGAGATATTTTCCATTGAGCCCAAAAGGTCTAAATCCACACTAAACTTAACTATGTTGGGGTTAGAATTTATTTTTCCATTATCATGCCCTTGGAGAAATTTTTGACTACAAAACTCTTGTACAAGTTGTATGGAATATATATATTCATATGACCATTTATGCATTTGTAGTACATAGTATTTGTCATATGAATAGAAAAATGAAAAATATTAGAAAATTTTTATTGGATGGTATGGTATGCTTGATGATATCATCATATGGTTTAGTACATTGAGTATTGAGTGTACTAAAATTTCTAGTTGTAGGGGCCAACCCTTGGTCATAACTAGTTAGTAAAGATTGGATGCCCATTGAATGATGCAATTGAGGTTCACCACTATTGAAAAATGAGGTGTTTTCTTAGCTTAATACTCTGTAAAACTTTAATATTGCTGATCTAAGTAAGTCTTTTCTTTGCTACATATATGCTTTGTGGGTGATTATCTTGATTAATCCATTTTATTGTTGTAGAATATAGAGAGAAGTTGATAGAAGAACTAGATAGGATATTAGAAAGATTACACAAGATATAACATGGAGAAACCCTTTCGGGAAAAAAATCCACCAAGAATTATTCTATTATTCAATCTTTGAAATACAATAGCTCTAATTCTTGCTTGAGAATGCTTCTTCTATCTTTACCAACCTTCTTCACACCTGCAAAATAAAAATTATAAAAACTCTCTTCAACTTGAATGAGATATAGAGACAATATGTGACCTTGTAATCTCCAAATGGTGATAATTAAAATGCACAAGCTCAAGCCCTTGAAAAGGTATGCCATATTGCTTCAAGTTGAGTTCTACCATGAAGACCAAAGCTTAGAACATGTGCTTTACCTATTTGGGCATCCCAAACTAAAGCTACAACTCATCCTTCACTTCAGTGATAATTACGAAGCTCTTCCTCAAAGATGGCGCCCAAAAGAGGGTCCCCAGTTAATAGAGCCTTCAGAAATATCTTATCATGCATTGGAGTTAATTCCAAGAAAGCATCTTGGGTGCCCAAGTTGGCTCCAAGTGATTTCCTTTTAATTGAAACATTTACTCAACACCATTCATGCAAGAATGGTCATCCCCTGTTAACTAGAGGTAGTCCCTGTTACCTGTCATACAACTCAATGTTATTAGCCATGCATTCCAAGTTAACTGAAGTTAGCTAACATACAACTGAAACTAACTGAAGACAATTGAACCATAACTGAACTGAACTAAACTCTAAACTGATTCTGAACTGAACTAAACTAAACTAAATTGAACTTCAAGCATGCAAACATCAAATCCTATCTCCTAGGATCTTTACATGCATTCAAAAGTGTTATCTCTTACTCTGAATAGTTAACTGAACTCAAGGTGAGTGTCACCTTACCATGTGTGCACTCACATGTTTCTATTATTTAGGAATAACTACAAATGTCAATTTCATGATTTATTTCATCAAATATTAATCTCATCCTAATCTTAGTGTTGTTGAACACATTCCACGAACTTAGGAGATACATGAAATAATTAATGTTTAGGATTTGTAATTAAATGGCATCCTATTTCCAACATTCTCCCACTTGACATTATACATTGTAATTATTCTAAACAAGGAATAATAAAACAAGTACAAGACTCAAAGCCAATGGCCTTGCACCAACTAATCAAAACATGCTAACTTCAAATGCAACCTGCATAATCATGAAGCTTCCAAGCAAATGATTAAAACCAAGAGAACTTATCTGTATGGTTTCATAAGATAATCTGTAACATTAATTAAAGTGTTAACTTTCTCAATTAATACCTTCCCATTATCAACCAAACCAATACCTTTCCCAAGTCTCTGTATCCAAACCGCCTCTTTGGAGGCATGCTAAATCACCGAGTGTGTTGAATTCACATTCAACCAAGGTGTAGGCTCCTCGATCTTTTCTTGTTGAATTTCTTTTCTTACAAGTAACCATTCCAACAAAAGTCTCTTACCATAAGAAAATTCCAGCCTCACCTATTTCTCCAAGTATCCATGAGGACCTGTAACCAACCAATCCATGCCAAACTCCAAATGAAACACAACAATTTCATGAAGTAATCAAACAAATGATTAATGTACCCAATACTTAAGAGAAACACACAAGATCAATGTCAAAGCTCCAACCTTGAACATAAACATGACATCCATGATCTAACCATCTCCTCTTAGGAGATCACATGCATCATAACATACTTATACATCCTAGTCTCAAGAGAACCATGTAATATGCCAAAAATCTAATCTAGAATCAGGAGTTAAACCATGACATAATAGCAACCACTCTAAACCAAGAACAAACTATATCCCCAATCACATGAAGATAACCTTACCAATGATGCATCCAAGTCATTGCCAACAACTCCCACTGAACCGTGGTACCGAGTTACACATGGCATCGTGACTATCATCCTCTCCATGAAGATTACTCTGAAACATGAAGCAAAGCGTTATCCCAAACAACATTAGCTAAAATAACCAATGCATCATTACTATTATCTGAGGACTCCTCTGTAGAAGAATCAAAACTCTCTTTCTTGTTCATACAATTCTTCTTCACATGTCGTGGTTTCCCACAGTTCCAACACTTTACCCTACTTCATCCTTTTGACTTACCCTTCCCTTCCTTGTTTCCCTTAGGCTCCTTTTTCTTAGGCCTACCTTTTACAAACAAGGCATCTTGGACTTACTCCTTAGACTTCCTCCTCATCTCCTCTAATAGGAGAGTAGGAATAATGTTGTCCATCTTTGGATCTGCACCATTACCACTAATTGCAACAATTAGATTTTCCCAAGAATCTGGTAAAGAACAAAGTAATAAAATGCACTTGTCCTCATCCTCTAGCTTTACATCTTTAGATGCTAACTTACTGAGAATTAAATTGAAAGCATTTAAATGTTGTGCAACAGATTCACCATCTTTCATTTTCAATGAATACAACTTCCTTTTCAGATACAACTTATTGGTGAGACTCTTAGTTTGATAAATATCCCCTATTCTTTTCCATAATTTATATGCACTAGTTTCCACTGAAACATTCAAAAGAACAACATCAACAAGACATAACCTTATTGTTCCTCTTGCCTTCTTATCTAACTTAGCCCAATCTTCATCTGAAATATTGTAGGTGTCTTTGTCTCATTATTAACCACTAACCACTGATCTCTTTCTTCAAGAAGATCTTCCATTTTTAATTTCCACATTTCATAGTTAGAACCATTGAACCTTTCAATCTCTAACCTTGAATTCATTGTAACAAAACTTAATTCCAAAATCAGCAAATAACAAAAATAATAAAATATCCCACTAAGCCAATAAATCCTTCAAAATTTAAGAGAATGGTGTTCTGATACTCTACCCAACCTCAACTTTGATACCAAATGTTGAAAAATGAGGTGTTTTCTTAGCTTAATACTCTATAAAACTTTAATATTGCTGATCTAAGTAAGTATTTTCTTTGTTACATATATTCTTTGTGGGTGACTATCTTGATTAATCCATTTTACTGTTGTAGAATGTAGAGAGAATTTGATAGAAGAACTAGATAGGATATTAGAAAGATTACACAAGATATAACGTGGAGAGACCCTTTTGAGAAAAAACTACACCAAGAATTATTCTATTATTCAATCTCTAAAATACAATAGCTCCAATTCTTGCTTGAGAATGCTTCTTCTGTCTTTACCAATCTTCTTCACACCTGCAAAATAACAATTATAAAAACTCTCTTCAACTTGAATGAGATATAGAGACAATATGCAACATTGTAATCTCCAAATAGTGATAATTACAATGCACAAGCTCAAGCTCTTGAAAAGGTATGCCATATTGCTTCAAGTTGAGTTCTATTGTGAAGACCAAAGCTTAGAACATGTGCTTTACCCATTTGGGCGTCCCAAACTAAAGCTACAACTCATCCTTCACTTCAGTGATAATTAAAAAGTTCTTCCTCAAAGATGGCACCCAAAAGAGGGTCCCACTTAAAAAAGCCTTCATAAATATCTTATCATGCATTGGAGTTAATTCCAAGAAAGCATCTTGGGCACCCAAGTTGGCTCCAAGTGATTTCTTGTTAACTGAAACATTTACTCAACAACATTCATGCAAGAATGGTCATCCCTTGTTAACTAGAGGTAGTCCCTGTTATCTATCATAAAACTCAATGTTATTAGCCATTCATTCCAAGTTAACTAAAGTTAACTAACATACAATTGAAACTAACTGAAGACAACTAAACCATAACTGAACTGAACTGAACTTCAAGCATGCAAACATCAAATCCTAACTCCTAGGATCTTTACATGCATTCAAAAGTGTTATCTCTTACTCCGAATAGTTAACTGCACTCAAGGTGAGTGTCACCTTACCATGTGTGCACCCACATGTTCCTATTATTTAGGAATAACTACAAATGTCAATTTCATGATTTATTTCATCAAATATTAATCTCATCCTAATCTTAGTGTTATTGAACACATTCCACGAACTTAGGAGATACATGAAATAATTAATGTTTAGGATTTGCAATTAAATGGCATCCTATTTCCAACAACCACTAGTTTCTTGCACCTAACCAACATTCCATCCAATTATTTTGTAGGTAGCATAACCTCCATCATAGTTCAATTGCAACCATAGAGCCACTTGACCACTAGCACCCATGGTGGCATCACTAGTTGGTTGCTAATTGACTACTGAAATACTGGAAACAATTGTTTTCTAAGGCCTAAGGGGGCATAGATTTTTAGGAGGCATACATTTCACCCAAAGAGTAAAAAATTCATTTTCTCATAGTTAATTTTTTTGGTACTTACATAATGGTTTTATTGGGCTTTCTAAATTTTATATTTTTGAAGAGAAAATACCAATTGTAATCTATTTTATTTTATTTTGACAAGTTATAACTGATGTCTATGGCATCAAATTTTGGGCCTCTTATAAGTGGCAATGTAATTTTTTTGAGCAATTTGCAATAGATGAATTTTTGAAGTGTTAATATGTGATTTATTCACTTACATTTTTATTTAAGTTATTTGTTAGTTCCTTTGACTATGGTAATTTATGGGTTTGCAAAAAATCAATTGTAGAAGTCATTTAGTGTTTGAGTGATGGAAAATTTACATGTTTATATCTATTTGTCTATGTTTGAAATGGTTACCAATGTGATAATGAAGTTAAAGTGGAATTGGGTTGACAAAACAAATAATTCTTAATCAAGGTTAGAAATCTCAAAGAACCAAATCAAAAGAATGCTCAAAACCCACTTTCCAATGAGATTTGATTGTGCTATTACTATGAAATCAACACAAGATGTTAGAAAACCAAATCAAACATATGAAATTACAAACAATAAACAATCTTACCATCCCATTGTTGGAGAAGCTTGGTGTTATGTGATGTTGGATTGCTCAACACTTAGCTTCCATTATAGTTGCAAAAGCTCAATTAATGAATGACCTAGATGACACAATGATATGATGAATTCTCTCAAAATGATTTCTCAAAACTCAAATGGACATGGCTTGGCTACTCAAATTCTAGGTGATAAAAATGAAGAATGAGGGTGATTTTATAGATTTCATGATTTGAACCAAGGGTTTGGATTGAATCTCAATGTCCACAAATAAGGGTCAAGATTGCATCTTAACACCCCCAAAGGAGAGAAAACCAAGGAAGATGGAGGGGTGAGATTCGTTAGAACTCAAAATATCCCCACATTTGTAGTAAAATGGTTAGGATAATTCATGATCAAGGGTGAAAATTAGATCTCAAAATGAAGGGCTAGAAATGCTTAAGACAAGAAAAAGTCAAAGATATTTTTGAAAAGGAAATTCCATAGGAATGTGCTTTGTGGAGGGAAAATTGTTGGAAATATGTGCCTTAAACATTACAGGCTGAAACCTCCATTATAGCCAAGTCGGTATGACATCCTCATTGTCTAGTCGATTAGCAGTTTGATTTATTCTGGTTTAAATAGGTCACTGTGACCTTGCAGAAGTCTTGCCGAAAGGTTACACTGTGGAGCTATCGCTGTGACAAGGAGTGTTCGGTATGACCTCTTAGTGCTTGGGAGATCTCTAGCCGACAGGCCATTCAATCGTAAATCGGGGAGACTCATGGTGACTACAGGCTTTGGGATAACTGAGGGTTCTCGCTAAGAAGTCTTAGTGAAGTGTTAATCTCTCACTGACAGCGTATGTATTGAAGTCTTCAGGTTAACTCTAATGATTCAGGAAGACGTCTCAGTGAACAGTGAAAGTCTTTCCGATAGGAACACACTTTGAATCATCGAGATAGCACTAAGGGTTTGCTAAGAACTCTTAGCGATTGATAAGTGTCTTGCCGACAATATGTTACATGTTATTCTCTTCGACGTATCTTGTGGTCTATCGGTAAGAAATCTTACCCATGAACAAATGTCTCACCAATGAAGATTCAAAGGTTGATCATCGGAGTAACTCGGCGGCTCGGTGAGAATTCTTAGCAAGAGTTACATGTCTTTCCAACAATGCTTTGTGTTGGAGTCTTCGGGGTAACATATGGAGTTCAAAATGATCTCTTGGCGAAGGGCGTATGTCCTGGCAACTGTTGATAGCTTTGGGGTGACAATAGAGATCTCAGAGAAACCTCTTGGCGATATCGGTATGTCTTGCCGACTAGTATCCTTTGGAGTTCGATATGACTTGTGTCTTCGGTATAACCTTTGGTGACTCGGTGCGAGGTCTTGGCGATAGTGATAGGTCTCACCGACTGCTTGATGGTTCGGTGTAACACAAGAAGGCTCGTTGAGATGTCTTGGCGAGAGCGATACTCTTGCCGAAAGGAAATCTAAAGCTGATACATGTTGTAAGCTCGGTGAAACATCTTGGTGACTATAGTAACTCTTAGCGATGACGATATGAAGTCTATGTGGCATCGGTGAGACACTGTTAGTGTCTCACTGAGATGCCAACACAGTGCGAATTCTATTGACCAAGTAAGACTTTCCGATGTGGCATCTCATGGAAGAATAGGAGGAGCCGAATGTGAACCGTTAGTAGTTGGTTTATTTTTGACAGTTCTGTGAGGAAGTTCTACAGATAGAGTTTGACATGGATATACTCTATGATTGCAGTTTGTAATTGGTTGGTTGAATCGACAGATTGTTGAGTGATTGTATCAGTGGATGAATTCTATTCTGTGGACTGTAACTCAAAGGTTCCTGTACCAAAATGTTCATGGTGAATGTTGCTATACAATGACACTAGAAAGATAAGTCTGACATTTGTATGTAATCTCTGTTACTGTAATACAAAGTGATTTCTCTTGGTGTGGTGGGTTTTTCTCCCGTAAGGGTTTTCCCACGTATATTTGGTGTTCATGTGTGATTGTCAAATACTCTATTTCTGTTATTTACTTCATAGTGAATCTTAGTTGAACTGTAATTGGAAAAATTAAAAATATATTTACATTTTTTCCTGAGGTATTGATGTTAGGAGAATTGTTTCCGCATCTGATTTTCCTTACAAGTAGTATCAAAGCCTGGCCAGTTGTGTTATCCTTATGGGTACGTTGGGTTTTTTTTGAGTCAATTCTGTTCAGTGGGAGTCTTGTAGTGTTTGTTATTTCGTTTATAGGCTGAGATGGCTAGCACATCTGGAAAGTTTGAAATAGAGAAGTTCAATGGCAGTAACTTTGAGTTATGGAAATGGAGGATCTTCTAGTTGATCGTGATCTGTGGCTTGCAGTGTCTAGAACTAAAGCTACAGGCATGAAGCAAGAAGATTGGGACCTTGCAGATAGGAAGTCTAAGGGTATGATAAGGCTCTGTTTGGCAGACTCAGTGCTTTTGAATGTGCATGAGGAGAAGACTGCCTCTTCGATGTGGAAGAGACTGGCATCTATTTATCAGGGGAAGTCCTTAGTGAATAAGCTGTTCCTAAGGAAGAAGCTGTATTTTTTGAGAATGCAAGAAGGAGGGTCTATGACTAATCTTTTGAATGCATTTAATATGCTAATTGCTCAATTGACATTTGTTGGTGTGAAGACTAAAGAAGAGGATCACTATATGCTTCTATTATGTTTTTTTCCAGACTCATGGTATCATCTAGTGATGGCAATTGGAAGTACAACATCCAGTTTCAAGATGGAAGATGTTGTTGCATCTTTGTTGTCAGAAGAGATGAGAAGGAAATCTTCTAAGATGGCGAAGGAAGCTCTTGCTGTCAGAGGAAGACCGAAAGAGAAAGGCAAGAAGAAGGACAAGAAGTCCAAATCAAAATCAAAGGGGAGATCAAAGTCTCTTGGCAATAAGTCCAAGGTGAAATGTTGGAACTGTGGGCAACCTAGTCATGTCTAAAAGGATTGTAAAGAGGATAAAAAGAAGAAGGGCTCTTCTGATAATGGTTCTTCTCATAGTGATGGTGACGCCTTCATTGTAGCCTTGGCTACTCATGCATCAGATGATGTCTGGCCGATTGATTCTGGAGCATCTTTCCACATGAAATCTCACAGAGAATGGTTCAAAAAGTATGAAGAATACAATGGTGGAAAGGTGTACTTAGCAAGTGATTCAACTTTAGAGATTGTTGGTCGTGGAAGAGTCAGAATACAATTTCCTGATGGCAGAGTAAAGGGAATTAATGATGTTATGCACATACCAGATTTGGCTCAAAATCTATTGTCTGTAAGTATGCTGAATGATACTGGAGTACAAGTTACGTTCTTTGGAAATGGCTGCAAGATGACTAGAGGTTCAATGGTGTTGGCTAGAAGTGCTCGAATTGGTACCCTGTACAAGCTAGATGCACAGGCTGTTCAATGTAACGGTGTCTCTGGAAAGTCGCTGAAAGCTGCTCATGGAGGTAAAGAGGGAAATATCCTTAATTATGTAAACTCCATGGAAGTAAAACTTCCTGTAGAGAAAACTATGCTCTGAAATCATAGGTTAGGCCACATAGGAGAAAAAGGTTTAAAAACCTTAAAGAATAAAAACCTGGTTGAGGGGCTTGAAGATTGTAATATTGAATTTGAATTATGTGAACATTGCATATATGGAAAGCAACACTGTGTTTTATTTTATTCCAGTCCTCATAAATCTTTTGGTTTGTTTGACTATATTCATTCAGATGTGTTTGGTCTAGTAGATGTTCCTTCTTTGTCTAAATCAAGATACTATGTGTCGTTCATTGATGATTATTCAAGAAGAGCATTTGTTTATTTTTTGAAAAGTAAATCAGAAGTGTTCAGTCAATTTAAGGAATTTAAGAACCTCGTTGAAAATTAGACTAGTAGAAAAATAAAATGCTTAAGGACTGATAATGGTGGTGAATTCTATTCTGATGAATTTGAAAGATACTGTAAAGACCATGGAATTAAAAGACACAAGACTACACCTTATACTCCACAATAGAATGGAGTTGCAAAAAGGTTCAATAGGACAGTGATGGAGAGAGCATGAAATATGCTCAATAGTGCTAGCTTGGAGGAGAAGTTATGGGCTGATGCTGTATCTACTGCATGTTATCTAATTAATCGTTCTCCAAATTCTGCTCTTGTTGAGAAAAAACCTTTGGAGGCATGGTCTGGTAAGAAGCCCTCACTTAGACATGTTCGTGTTTTTGGCTGTGAGGCATATGTTCATGTGCCTAATGTGAAAAGATCTAAATCAGAGAACAAGGCTTTCAAATGTATTTTTATTGGCTATAGCGCTGTCATAAAAGGGTACACGCTTTGCAATCCTGATACAGAGAAGGTTGTATACAATAGAATTGTAATCTTTCATGAGTTGAAACCTTCCACTTTGGATCTGCAGTTAGAGACAAAGTCAGATAACAATAAGGATGTAGCATTAATTCCTCCTACACCAGAGAAAGAGGAATTGAAAATTCAAAATGTACCTAAAACTGAGGAGAGCTCAAGCAGTTTTGAAATTTTTGAAGAAGAAGAACCTCAGCCTTAGCCATTGAGGAGGTCAACCCGTGAAGGAAAACAACCAGGTAGGTATGGGTTCTCTTTGATTGATTCTACTTGTGCCTATTCTTTAATTTATAGCACTAATGAGCCTAGGACTATAAAAGAGGCATTTAGAATGTCTGATTTAGACTCTTGGTTAGAAGCCATGGAAGAAGAGATGGCGTCATTGGATAAAAATGAAACTTGGA
Organism: Sequoia sempervirens; assembly: GCA_007258455.2. NCBI lineage: Eukaryota > Viridiplantae > Streptophyta > Pinopsida > Cupressales > Cupressaceae > Sequoia > Sequoia sempervirens. The sequence continues at coordinate 525,778,683 of VDFB02281492.1, forward strand.
GTTTGGTGCCCTTGCCTGAAGGTAGAAAACCTGTGGGCTGCAAATGGGTATTTAAGAAAAAGATTGGTCGATGGCAGTGTAGAAAAGTATAAGGCAAGACTGGTTGCAAAGGGTTATTCCTAGGTGGAGGGAATTGATTATGGGGAAATATTTTCTCCTGTAGCAAAGCTGACATCTATCAGATTTCTTTTGTCACTTAAAGCAGCATATGACTTAGAGGTAGAACAAATGGATGTGAAGACAACATTTCTTTATGGTGATCTTGAAGATGAAATCTGTATGTCCCAGCCTGAGCACTTTGTTGAGAAAGGTAAAAAAAAAATGGTATGCAAATTAAAGAAGTCTCAGTATGGGTTAAAGCAGTCACCTAGAATGTGGTACCAAAAATTTGATACTTTTTATTGTCTTTGGGATTTGTGAGATCAAAATTTGATCACTGTGTATATTATAAAGCTGAAGGTGATCAAGTTCTTGTTATTGCTCTTTATGTTGATAATATGTTGTTCATAGGAAATAGCAAGCTAATGATTTCTGATCTTAAGTCTTAGTTGTCTGTTGAGTTCGAAATGAAGGATCTTGGTGCAGCAAGGTATATTCTAGGGATGGAGATAACCAGGGACAGGAAAAATAGAAAACTATGGCTTTGTTAGAGTAAGTACATCAAGACTGTTCTTGAGAGATTTTGTATGAATGATTGCAAACAACTAGTGGTTCTAGTCATGCAGGGAACAAAGCTATCTGTTGAGGACTGTCCAAAATCTCCTATTGAGATGGAAGACATGACCAGTGTACCCTATCCTAGTGCGGTTGGCAGTCTCATGTATGCAATGGTCTGTACAAGGCCAGACATTGCCCAAGCAGTGGGAGTTCTTAGTCAATTTATGGCTAATCCAGGAAGAACGCATTGGGATGCTATGAAGAGAGTGTTTAGATATTTGAAGGGGACTTCAGATTTTGCTTTGTGTTATTATGGGAACTTGGTTGAATCACAGAGGACTCTCAGCATTCGTGGTTATGTAGATTTTGATTGGGCAGGGGACATTGACAGCAGAAGGTCCACCAGTGGATACATATTCATGATGAATGGTGGTGTAGTGAGTTGGATGAGCAAGTGGTAGGCTATAGTTGCTTTGTCCACTACAAAGGCTGAATACATGGCATCTACTCATGCTTGTAAAAAAGTTGTATGGTTGAAACATTTGTGTTCTAACATTGGTTTTGATAAGGGGAAATAACTATTTTTTGTGACAGTCAGAGTGCAATTTGTCTAGCAAAGAACCCTACTTTCCATGCCAGGACGAAACATATAGACATACAATACCACTTTGTACAAGATATGGTGGAGGATGGAAAGGTCAGTTTGGAAAAGGTTGATACTTTGGAGAATGTTTCAGATTCATTGACGAAACCAGTGAGCACAAACAAGTTCAGGTGGTGTTCCAATTCAATGGGCCTTAGTGCCCATGATTTTTAGTAAGTTATGTTGTGCTCTGGAGGTTCCTGTATGATCTTCGTCAAGTGGGAGATTGTTGGAAATATGTGCCTCAAACATTACAGGTTGAAACCTCCATTAGAGCCAAGTCGGTGTGACATCCCATTGTCTGGCTGACTAGCAGTTTGATTCATTCTGGTTTGAACAGGTTGATGTGACCTTGCAGAAGTCTTGCCGAAAGGTTACACTATGGAGCTATCACTGTGACAAGGAGTGTTCAGTATGACCTCTTAGCACTCGGGAGATCTCTGGCTGACAGGCCATTCAATCATAAATCGGGGAGACTCATGGTGACTATGGGCTTTGGGATAACTGAGGGTTCTCACTAAGAAGTCTCAGTGAAGTGTTAATCTCTCACCGACAACGTATGTATTGAAGTCTTCAGGGTAACTCTAATGATTCGGGAAGACGTCTCAGTGAACAGTGAAAGTCTTACCAATGGGAACACACTTGGAATCATTGGGATAGCACTAAGGGTTTGCTAAGAACTCTTAGCAATTGATAAGTGTCTTGCTGATAGTATGTTACATGTTATTCTCTTTGGCGTATCTTGTGGTCTATCAGTAAGAAGTCTTACCGATGAACAAATGTCTTGCCGACGAAGATTCAAAGGTTGATCATCGGAGTAACTCGGCAGCTTGGTGAGAAGTCTTAGTGAGAGTTACATGTCTCACCGACAACGCTTTGTGTTGGAGTCTTCGAGGTAACATATGGAGTTCGAAATGAGCTCTCGGCGAAGGGCATATGTCTTGGCAACTGTTGATAGCTTCGGGGTGACAATAGAGATCTCAGAGAAACCTCTTGGCAATATCAGTATGTCTTGCTGACTATCCTTTGGAGCTCGATATGACTTGTGTCTTTGGTATAACCTTTGGTGACTTGGTGTGAGGTCCTAGCAATAGCGATAGGTCTCGCCGACTACTTGATGGTTCGGTGTAACACAAGAAGGCTCATTGAGATGTCTTGGCGAGAGTGATACTCTTTCCAAAGGAAATTTGAAGCCGATACATGTTGTAAGCTCGGTGAAACATCTTGGTGACTACGGTAACTCTTAGCAATGATGATATGAATTCTATGTGGCATCGGCGAGACACTGTTAGTGTCTCACCAAGATGCCAACATAGTGCGAATTTATTTGATCGAGTAAGACTTTTCGATGTGGCATCTTGTGGACGAATAGGAGGAGCCAAATATGAATTGTTAGCAGTTGGTTCATTTTTGACAGTTCTGTGAGGAAGTTCTACAGACAGAGTTCGACATGGATATACTCTATGATTGCAGTTTGTAATCGGTTGGTTGAATCGACAGATTGTTGAGTGATTGTATTAGTGGATGAATTCTATTCTATGGACTGTAACTCGAAGGTTCCTATACCAGAATGTTCATGGTGAATGTTGCTGTATAATGACACCAGAAAGATAAGTCTAGCATTTGTATGTAATCTCTATTACTATAATACAAAGTAATTTCTCTTGGTGTGGTGGGTTTTTCTCCCGTAAGGGTTTTCCCACGTATATCTGGTGTTCATGTGTGATTTTCAAATACTCTGTTTCTGTTATTTACTTCACAGTGAATCTTAGTTGAGCTGTAATTGGAAAAATTTAAAGTATATCTACATTCTTTCCTGAGGTATTGACATTAGGAGAATTGTTTCCACATCTGATTTTCCTTACAAAAATGAGGTAATTAAATAATTAAAAAATATTTAATTATAGAGGAAGAGAATATGCTCTTTTGAAAAAAAGAATATTCCATTCAAAAAAAAGTGGGGAGGTGAAGTTGAGTTTTGATGGGGTGACTGAAGGAAATCCTAGAAGGGTTGGCATTTGATATATGTCATTGATCATAAAGATGGCTTTATGTTAGGCAGGTCTATCATTTTGGAAGAGAACAAATAATTATATGAAATGCATAGCTTTGTTTTCTAGACTCAAAGCTACCTTTAAGGTTAGATATTGCGAAATGGAAGTTGAAGGGGATCCTTAGGCAATTGTTAATGTAGTGATTAAAGGAAAATATTTAAATTATAAATTGAATATGTGACTTTATAAGGCGTTAAAGGTTTTGGGAAACGTATTCTATACACATTACATAATGCTTGTAATAAAAAAATTAATACTTATTTGTGACACCTAGGGAATCTAGTGATGCATGCATCACATGGGTTAGACATTCTTGTAGACACTTTGCATGTTGTATGTAACATTGTGATAAGTATTTAATGTGAGTTGTGAATTGGGAAACTATTTAATATTTCAAAAATTTAGCACCAAAAAATAAATGAGGGGAGATGGTTACATAAGCTCATGGTTTATGTAATGACATTTGGTGGTTTTGTGCAAGCTTGTTTCTATAAAAAGAAGGGTATGAGAAACCATTAAGGTGAGATTGTGTAACTATTGTCATGAGGATAGAACCCTTAGCTAAGTGTGAATCTCAACTATCCTATGAAACATGAGATCATCTTATAGCTATGGGTTGCCTATGGTGAAGATGAACCTTCAGAGCGGGTTCGTTCCCTTGATGGTGTTGTGTGGACTCACAACACTCCCCATTTCTTTCTTGATCTTTTTGTTTTCACTCGCTTCAGCGTTGTTTTGATGCTCGACCAGTTGTTGATTTCCTCCCTCATTTTCACTTGGTCTTTTTGTTGTCATATCCTTTTGTTTCCCGATTTTGGTGTTTTAGTATGCTCTTAATGTTTAATCTGTTACCAAAAATTGGAATCTCGGAGTCCTATGTTTGAGCCAAAAGAATTCATATCTTCATAAGATTCTTGCTCCGCCTGGTATTTCATTGATCAAAGTTTTAATCTCGGTAATTTCCTTTTTTACAAGAGTCCAGTATTTTATTGTTTCTTTTTCCTGAAAGTCGAGAACTGGGGAATCTGTTTTGAAATTGTGTCAAATTTATCTTTTAGACTCAGTTTCCAGTCTTTCCTTTCGTTCTAGTTTTCTCTTTCCTTAGAAGGTATCTCCCAGATCCCGGTGTTGTTTGCTTCCTTCAAAAGCAATATCAGAAAGCTTTAATCCCAGTGATCACATATCTTTAATGACATATACCTGGCAAAGAATCAGTGTGACATCTGATTTCCACGTACAATCATTGCGTCGTCTTTCTTCTCAAATAGCGAGCCAACATAGAAATCTAGGTGCTTGTGATTTGGACACTAATCCATAATGATTGCACCTTTATTATAGGAATTAATGCAAAATAATAGGAAATTAATGAAGGTGGTGAACTACCTATGTACTTGGCACCACCTCAAGCATGCAACTGCTTTTACAACACTCCACTTTGCGTCATATTGCAAATTCGCTAAGGACATTGAATTAACGAAATGACATTGGTGCACAAAGAGGTAAATTTCGAGAAACTAAGACGTAGCTACCAAGGGTTTTGAAGTTGCATTATGAAGAATCACCATTATTAACCAGAACTAGGTATGTTCCAAATAATTGATACTTCGTTAAGAGTTTCTCAAGCTAAAAAATATTGATAATGGTAATTCCCATTCTGAAATTGAAATTTAAATTCCAGAAGAAGAAGCTAAACAGTTTGTAGAAGATGGAATTGAAAATAGAGAGAATCTTGGTGTAGCAGTGAATGAAGAAGATAATGTTCAGAGAGGTGAAATAGAAAATTTGGATAAACAAGAAAATATAAGTCTCCAAACAGAGGAGGCAGTGTCAAATCCTACCAATCTAGAATCTATGCCAGATATAACTAAGGAAATCCCTATTTTAGAAAATGTGGCAAGTCAAAGAGAAGAAGTTCCTGAAACATGTGGTAAAAAGGGACAAAGAAATGTTACAGAGGTACAAAAAGATGATGATACACCTGATTGGTTAATCAGGGAATTAGCTTCTCCAATGCAAGTGGAAGTATTACCTCTTAATCTTAATAATTTTATACAAGAAGTAGCTACTCCTAAACCTAGGCGCAGAGCAAAGATAAAGCATGTCATACAAAGGAATTTAGATGGAAACAAAACTATTCAAATAGCCACTCCAACAGCTGATAAGGTAGACATGAGATAACGCCTAAGGAGTATAAGATCATAAGTATTAATCTTGGACACTCATCTTGGAAGCAAGAATTAGAGGAAATAAAAGTAAATTTAAATGCTATTGTTGTCAGAGTACATAAATATAAGCAGAAAAAAAGAGAATTGAAAGAACGGGTTGCTACCTTGGAACATTTCATTAAGTCATTAACTTTATCTGGTCGAGAACAAGCTAAACTTCCCCAACATCCGATGTAGATGCCACAAGAGCAAGTAGATGCAATTGCTATAGTTCGTTATAAAATGAACATGTTTGAAGAATGGATTGAATACTGGGTAAAGCAGGGAGAAGAATTTATTACAGATGCAATAAGAAAGTACAAGGAAGCATGCCATTGTTCAGAGAAATTGAAAATATTTGAAGATGAATGTAGATTTCGCTAGGAGTAGGTCATCGATGAAAGGTGAAACATTGAAATTCTCATGCAATCAGACATCCAAGAGTTAATACAAAGTAATGTAATATCAGGACATGAAATTTCATTGTTAGGAAAGTGGAAGAATCAACTGAAATGGGAAAGTGATATGTTAATACAATGTATTGAAGGATTTGAAAGAGTCTCCGTCGAGTGCAGAAGATTGATTAGTGAAAATCAAGAATTTATTAAAATATTGGCACGTCAAGGTTTTGATCCCCAAACATTAAGACAGGAGGGAAAATAAGCTAAAGCTTTCAAGGAATGGATAGAAAGAATAAATAGGGATCCTGTTCAATTGCTGACGTGGGAGGTTATTGACAAGATAATACAATGCATAAATGTTATAGCCAAGTATGAAGCAGACAAAGCACAAAAAAATGATAACATACTTCGAGTAACTGAAGAATATATTAGGCTCAAGCTCTCTTGGACAACAATACAAAGAATTTCAAAAGAGCACATACATCAAGTATTAAGGACTTTCCAAGAATATCAGTCGAAGAAAGAAGGAAGAATCCCGGAGCCCAAGTCATAAGCGAAAAGAGAAAGAACCGGATACTGGATACTGGAAATATGATGAAGTTTTTTTTTGGTTTCAATTTTAAATTTGCAGGTTGATCCCGGTCCCAGTAGGTGTTCCTCATTCCGGTGATTTGGAAGGAAGCTAGTATCTCTAGTTAATGCAAAGTATTTGTGTTGAAGTATGAAGAAAAGTATTTTTGCAGATGAAGTCAAAGCCTTGAATTATTCTAGAATGTTCTTGATAATAGTTGGCAGATGCCATATGCCACATTTTAATTTGTTGTTTCTGATTCTTTGGATTGAATTTTAAGTTGGAGTTTTGGGGCCTTGTTTCTATAAAAGGCCATGTCCTCCATTTTTATTTTAAGTTCAAAATTTGTGGATGTCAAAGGAGCATAAAATTTTTAAAGTTTTGTTCTTTTTTCCTATTTTATGAACCATTCTGGTGTAAAAATTTGTATGCACGTAGACATTAATTGATATAATAGCTTAATAGATAGCTACCTATCTCAGTATCTTTTGTAGCTAGTTTTGTAAGTTCAGCTGAACAAGACTGTATGCTATGTCGTTTAAGGGTGCATACAAAACCTATTCGGTGTCTATAAACAAAACCCTCTCTTTAAAAGCTTGCACCATTTTATACGTAGTTGTGAAGCAATCTGGTGAAATATAGAGTGGTTTTCTCTATTTTAATTAATTCTTTGGGGCATCCATGGAGAATAACTAGGAGAAACTTTTATTTTTCAGTATTTTTTTATATATTTTTTTAGAATAGATGTTTCATATTTGAAATTTTCCAAAAAATTAAATGAATGGAAGGAATTTTATTGACAATATTTTATTTTCTATGAAGATTTTGAATGCTTAATGCTAAATCTACTTAAGTGATAGCAAGGAATTTGTGATATTTCATGAAATATTATGTGGAATCTTTTGATTTCATAATGTTATTCAATGAATGAAGTGAAATTTGATGTGGAGTGTTTATAATTCTTATCAAAGCTAGAAATAATCATAGTCCCTTTGAGATTAGCAACAATATCACATCATTACCCGAGAGCGACCCTAGTGCAACCATGACCTGGTTATCGGAGACTTGGGATTGAATGAAAGCCAATCTATGTCCTGTGAATGCAAAATTTCCCTTTAGGTTGTATTTGTTCCATATCTTTCAAGAAGGATAGGCTCTTCGCGGTCTTGTCTGTGGAGATTTTATTCGACATGTTTTCTACAAGTGAAATCATCGTCAACATGAACTGGCACTAGAAGGAGGGCCTATTGTTGTTATTTTTTGTTTTGTTAGGGTTTAAACTAGATTTCCGTAGAACCACTAGATCTCAGTCTAGTGATCCTCGGGTGACCTTAGTCGAGCTTAGTGTTCGAGCATCGTCTAGACCTCAAAAGTCTAGAAGTTTAAGTGCAAGTCCAAAGATTCTAACTGTTGTTGTACCATCACCTCCTATAGTGATGTCATTCTTTAATGTGGAGTCATTGATTCAATTTTCCATATACAATGTTTTATCAAAAAATCCTGGCAAGTTGTGTCCTAAGTATTATTTTCACAAAGATGCTAAAGAACATATCATTATATTCAAGGATACATGCTTTTGAGAAAGAATCCAATATGAACATCTCATGTGTTGGTTGTTCCCATATAATTTGAGTGATGAAGTTTAGCAGTGGTATATCAACTTGCCTCATAATTGTATCAGATCATGGCAAGACATGGAAACTCAATTTTTAGCCAAGTTTAGAACACCAACTGATCCTGCTTTGTTATATCATCAATTCGCTCAAATCAAGAGGTTCGAAGGTTAACCTAGAACCACTTTTAATGATAGATTTCAAAAGGCTTATTCTAGGTTACAAGCACCTTATGTAGTGGATAATTTGTTTGCTATCACATTTTCTTATACAACAATAGATCCTTTGGTTGCTATGTTTGTGAAGCGAAGAGCAAATCCTCCCACTCATTTACCAGAAGCCTATGTTGAAGCCATAAGTGTAAATTTAGAAATGAAACATCTTGGAAATGGATCGTCTATGAATTACAGAAATAGATTGAATATTTACCCTATCCTGAATGTAAATGGAGTCCCTGTAGGCCATCGTATGGATCCTAATGTTTATCCTATAGTGGTCCATAATGGGACATTTCCTCAAAATACTTTCTTTCAACTAGGAAATAGTTAAGCTTTAGTACCTCACCCTGGTCCAGCTATTACAAAGCTGTGTCCTTATAATGGCAATTCTTTTTCTAACAAACTCAAGAAAATCAAAATGTCAAAATTTTTGAGGAAAAGGAAGACATGAAAGAAGTTACAACTCAACTCAAAAGATTAACCATAGATGTTACACAATTAAGGAATCAAAATTTCTATTCTTAGAATAATAATCATAATTCACAAAATTGGATGTATAATGCTCCTAGGCCATCTAGACCTTGGAATACACACCCTAATAATGGGGGAGTATCAACACCTTTAGATAATCCTGATTCAATTGATGAAAAGTACACATCAAAAGTGAACTTAGCTGACCTTGCAATGAACAATTGGTGTAGAATTCATAATACAAATGCTCATGCTGAAGTAGATTGTTCACAATTCAAAATGGCTTCAGACATTTTCCTTGCTACTACTCATTACAATGAGCATTGCGATTCTCATCCTCCTAAAGGAAATGAATTAGTTATGATAGGATATGACTCTGCTCTAGTCTTGGAAAGTTATGAACGTTTCAAATTACCTCCCGCTATCACAAGTCATGCTCATGAATATGAAGGTGATAATTCGACCATGACTTTGGAAACATATACTTTTCCTTATCAGGACGAAAATGAACCTCAAGAAGAAATGGATGAAATACATGCCTTCCAACAATATCAAAAAGGACATAATTACAACACGAGGAATAACGTTAATAGTGGAGGTAGATTCAATGGGCCTTTAACAACATCCATCCTGCCTAATAACTTCAACAATCCACTTGATGACAAATCAAGTAATAATTATGGGTTACCCAAAGTGACCTCTCATTACAATTCATCAAATGTTTCAAAAGTTGAAAAGATAGAATCCTTTGATCAAAAAAATTTGACTAATTATTTAGTGGAAGAAATTAAGAAGGTAAAGATTAGCCTTTCTCTATTAGAATTTCTTAAGACACCTATGATCAAGAAAGCTTTCTTAAACACTTTAGAAGATTTTCCTAAAGAAAGCAAATTCTATTCTTTCTCTATTAGAATTGCTTAAGACACCTATGATCAATAAAGCTTTCTTAAACACTTTAGAAGATTTTCGTAAAGAAAGAAAATTCAAGGACATTCAAGTGAAAGATATTTAGGCTAAAGAAAAAGATAAGAACATTGTTCCCATAAAGGAAAATTAGAGTCCCCGCCATTTTTGCTCACTTTGAGAATATTCGGTAAGAATCTTCATAACTACTTAGTAGACTCTGGAGCGTCTAATAACATGATGCCATTATCCATATGTCAGACATTAGGGTTAACCCCTACAAACTCTTTAAAGAAAGTCACTCAACTTGATAAGACAAAAGTAAACGTAGTAGGAGAGCTGACTAATATTCACATGCAATTGGCTTCTGATCCCAGAATCTAATATTATATTGACATTCAAGTTGTGGAGATACCTGATACTTATGGTATGCTTCTAAGTAGAGATTGGTCTAAAACATTAAATGGATACATGGCTACTGATTTCTCACACATGTGTTACCATGGAAAGGAGCTCCTATGCAAATTCATATTGAAAGAGAATCACACATGAAATAAATGATCACAGATTATAATAAAAAAAATGAAGTTCTATATATCGATGTAGAACTAGGAGTTTACAAAATACAAAGTTCAAGAGTTAAAATTGAGGAATTTTTCACTTGTGATGTTAAGAAATCTAATGAACTGAATCCTGGAACAGATGTTTAATTGAATTAGATTGTGATTATTCTGAAGAAGAAAATAGTCCTTATGATAAATTTCAGAAGAATATTATTGCAAAAGCTCAGGAAAGTAGTAAAAGTAAAGTTTCACTAAAAAGTTTGTTGTTGCAGGATTGGTACAGGTTGCATAATGTTGCACATTCAGAAAACAACTATATGATGTTCAGGCAGGGCAAGCTAACATTAACGATCATTGGATTTCACAGTGCATGCACAAGTAAACAGGCGATTGTTGTCGGTCTTAACCATGCAAACTTGTCTTTATATTCTGAAAAAAGAAATTCAATGTTGCAACACTCAATTTCAATCACGTCATCATGAAAAATCAGCAATTGAGGAGGTTCGTTGAACCCATGGTTAATCCATAAACATGTTCGTTATCCCTCATTCCCATAATAAGAATAATAAGTGAAATTATGAGAAATAATAGGGGCAAGGAAGGATAGAACCTGGATGTCATCACATGGAGGTGGCAGCGTTGGACAGTCGAGAGCAAGCACAACATCGTTGATCATTGCATCGGTAGCCTCGAGCGGGCGCGGTGGAGGATGCGACACTTCAGACATTAAGCTTGCATAAGGTTGGGAGGACGGGGCAGCAAACAACTCTTCCAATCTACCAATGGGACCTACAACCTTGGTTGGAAGTTCTTCAAAAAGAAATACTTCTCCACATTGATCATCTGCAAACTTGGGATCCACTTGGTTGCTGTCCTCAAATGGTAGTATGTTGTCTTGTCTCCTTCCCCAAGTGTCAACCTCCTTTTTATGATGCTCAATGTCATGGGATAATGACATGGAAAAATTTGTCCTATTGCAGCTCTCTGAATGTGAAGGAGGATCAACAACAACCATGGTGGAAGGGCTCCAAGTTGCATCTTGTAGTCGGTCAATTCTGTCATACTTGTTGGAAGCCATCAAAACACCCCCAAATTTGTCTTCTTCCCTTTGTTGTTCATGCATCTCATTATGTCATTCACTTTTTTCCTCTTGTTCACTATCACTATAAATGGAGAAGGAGCTCCTCTCCCAATCTGGAAACTCTAGTGCATCACTATTTGGGGGCTCAAGGAGTATGTATTCATCGCTACCATCTTCTCAGATGTGCTCTTCCTCGGCATGAGCATACCTCCATAGTGTTGCTCCCAATGGAAAGAAGTCATCAATTGATGGCACCTCATCAAGGGGACCAAATTCTACTGCACAATTTCCCTCCAAGGGCTCACCAAAAAGCCCATTGTGCATGGCACACAACTGCTCTTCAAGAGGAAGAACTTCTTGATGACTTGTGGATAACATTCTCGCTTGATCTACTTCATCGCTCAAAAGTCTGAAACTGTATTGTTGTCCTTCTTCTATTGCTGCCTCAACATCCTTTTGAGGTCCACCTTTAGTTGAGTCATCACTCAGTTCAAGCTCTTGGTCTTCATGTTCCATCCTTGAAGCAACTGCAGGAAGTGGTATGCTTGGCTGCCTCACTTGTCCTTTGACTTGCTTAATGGCTTCTTTGCATAGCTTGCATGCAAACTCAGAGTGTGATGAATCATGAAGTCTACACCAATTTGGTAATAGTAGCATCTCCAGATCCACTTCATATTTAAGCTCCGACCAATCCTTTTCCAACTTGGAGATAAGTTGGTCATATCTCTCCGTGATCGGGTCCTCATCATCACTTGAACAAGAAGCTTGATGGTAGACAACCATGGTGAGTGTTTGCTCCCACTCCTCCAAATCTTCATTTTTAGATCCTCGATCACTGTCATTGGTGAAGGGGAGACTTTCTAATCTAATTTCACTTATACCTTCGTCATGATTTTCTGTTGCTCCAATGTTGTCAACCTTTTCTTCATGTTCTTCAACATCTTCGTTGGCTATCCCAGCATGCATAGCTATAGACATCATTGGTTCATCGTCACCTACCAATTGCTCTTCTTCTAGAGTGGAGGAATGCCTTTGATTGGTGGAGGGAAGACCTTCTAAATTAGTTTCAATCATATTTTCACCAAGGCACCTTGCTATCCTAGTGAAATATGCCTCTTCCTCCTGGTTTTCAACTTCGATGTCTGTTGCTCCAACATCAACTTGTATCAAATTTCTTGGTTCATCCTTACTTTGCTGTACTCTGGATGTTGACAACTATTTTGCTTCATGGGATAACTTCTCTTCATTGGGAGTTGGCTACTCCAACTTGTTCGAACAACCCTTGGCTTGAGCAATGATATTGTCACATGATGGACACATAAATTCTGAATGTGGTGAATTGTGAAATCTACACCAACTTGCCATTAGTACTTCCTCCAATCTTGGTCCATCCTTGCTGCTAAAATGTTCTTGGATCAGCTCCTTAAATACCTTGGCTGCCATGGTTTGCAATTCTTCCTATGAGTCTTTGGGGGCCAAGGGCTGGTATATTTTCCAAAAGGGAATTTCTCCCTACAATACCCTTTCCATTCTACTCAAGAATGTGAGACATCCCAACTCATTGTGCCTGTGAGTGCAATGGATCCAACATCTATCTTCCAATGCAAATTGCTGCAATGGCTTCTTCAATCTCCTATTCAAATCTGCATGAAGCTGAGTGATGTCAATTTGTGCATGCTGCTCCATTTTGACTCACCTTCTACTTACCTTCAATTTTTTTTGATTTTTAGCATTAAAAGAGATCTCCCTATCTCAGATTTCTTCTTTGAAAGTGCTCTTTTTGAAGTTCCAACTTTCAACTTTGTAGCCTCAACATGTCATGCCCTCCTTCTAGCGCCAGTTTTGTTGATGTATTTTTTATGCACTTCTCAACACAGGTAGTGCGTAGGTGCACTACCTCTCTTGAAAGACAATCTTCCACAATCAAATTGCAGAACACTATCCCAAGGTCTCTAATGTCAGGTCTTGACAGTGCTTGGAATATCTCAGTTGTTTGATGTGATTTTCTAGAATCACAAGGTGGACTTACATATGAGTTACAAAGCATGGGAAGTTGGGTTTGCAAATGCAGTTTTAAAGTGCTGGAAGTGAATGAAGAATGGCTGTCCACTCAAAACAACAAGCTGGAACTCATCAAGTTCATCTGATTTAGCTTCATGTCGATGCTTTGGATCCTACTCTAACAAGGGATTAAAAGAAATAGCAAAAGGAGAAGGGTTAAGAAAGCTATTCTAATCCTAAGCTATGAATGAGTAGTAAAAATGGTGGCTGCTACAGTAGACAAACTCCCTAAACTGGGTTTTGCTTGGCCAAGAGAAACCTACAGTTGCACAAAACCAGTGCAATCCTCTAAGGACTGCAGATTTTCAAATTGCATATGCACATCATGCACATGCAATTGAACTAAGTTGCAACATTGAAATCAAGAAGCCCAGGCTAACTTTACACAACAGTTTGTCATCAACAAGTGCTAAAAGTATGGGCTGAAAGTTCATCAAATACCATAACAACAATTTCCATTATCACTTCCATTCAAAAATCTACAACTAAAACTACTATGGAAGTTGAACCATGGATACATAAAGAGCAAACTCAAAAGGAACATCCATAAATCATGCAATGCTACTTTCTTTTGCTGTAAAATGTTTTTACATCAGTTCTCCAACCCTTATAAATGAGGGGCAAGCCCCTATTTATAGTTTTCCAAAGCTCGAATGAATGGCTAGGATCAATTTGCAATGAATGGCCCAGATTTGATTACATTAGGGTTTTACCTACCCCACAATATCCAACAATTTTAAAATAGATCTTTATCTTTTCTCTGTTTTGTCATCTAGTGCCCAAGTGCTGTAGCAATTTTGTCATTTAGCTGATTGCCCTTTTATTGTAGCTAAAACTTCTTTAAAGCTACCTTCTTACTTGATGTGTTTGCAGTGCTCTTCCTTGGATCAAACAAGTCTGTCGATGATTGGCATCGATAGATTGGTTGCCCCTGAATCAGGCAGACAACTCCCTTATGCTTTTTTCAAGGCCACCCCCTTGCATTTTTGTCCTTGACCTCCTTGGCATAGGCTTTCTTCTAACGCCGACCCTATTGGTGGGTGCTAGCAGGAGAGGAAATCATGAAATGAATGGTGATAGGAGCTATGCGCATTCCTTATTCAGCTTTCTCAATAGGTCTCTCGACGGACCTGTAGTAGGCTTCTTGAATCCTACATACATGAAATATCATAAGTGCTTTTATACACAAATCAAGGAAAATGTTAGTCAAATCTTGCAAAATCCTTGTTAGATCCATCCATGCATCATCAAAAGATCATAATATTCATATTTGGAGCTCATTTGGACCATAAACATTAATCTGGGCTGCTAGGGCTCCACAGATGTTCCAAAACAGCCAAAGGGGGACAAAGCTCCGAAACCACCAAAACTTAACGAAACGTTGACGAAACTTTGGCAGTTCACTTAAGCACTACAAACACATCCCAGATCCACCAAAAATTTGGCCCCAAAGTCAAAAATGTGGAAACCGAACTGGCAGGGGTCCACAGATGTTTCCAAAACAGCCAAAGAGGGACGAAGTTCCGAAACCACTGAAACTTAACAGAACATTGACGAAACCTTGGCAGTTCACTTAAGCACCACAAACACGTCCCAGATCCACCAAAAAGTTGGCCACAAAGTAAAAAATGTGGAAACCGGACCAGCAGGGGTCCACAGATGTTTCCAAAATAGCTAAAGAGGGACGAAGCTCCAGAAACGGCCACAGAGGGGCCGGGCTTCGGAGGCCGGGCCACCGGGGCTCCACAGATGTTCCAAAATGGCCAAAGAGGGATGGAGTCCCAGAAACAGCCACAAAGGGGTTGGGCTGCCGAGGCTCCATGGATGTTTGAAAATGGCCAAAGAGGGATGGAGTCCCGGAAATGGCCACGGAGGGGCCGGGCTGTCGGGGCTCCACGGATTTTCCAAAACAGCCAAAGGGAGACGAAGCTCCGAAACCATCAAAACTTAACCAAACATTGATGAAACTTTGGTAGTTCATTTAAGCACCTCAAACACATCCTAGATCCACCAAAAAGTTTCCCCCAAAGTCGAAGATGTGGAAACCGGACTGGCAGGGGTCCACGGATGTTTCCAAACAACCAAAGAGGAAGGGAATTCCAGAGGGAAAGCTTCGAAACCACCGAGACTTTATGGAATGTTAACAAAATTTTGGCAGTTCACTTAGGGACCCCAAACACATCCCAAATCCACCAAAAAGTTAGCCCCAAAGTCAAAGATGTGGAAACCGGACCAACAGGGGTCCACAAATGTTTCCAAACAACCAAAGAGGAAGGGAATTCCGTAGGGAAAGCTCTGAAACCACTAAGACTTTACAGAATGTTAGCGAAACTTTGGCAGTTCACTTAGGGACCCCAAACACATCCCAAATCCACCAAAAAGTTATCCCCAAAGTCAAAGATGTGGGAACCAGACCGACATGGGTCCACAGATGTTTCCAAACAACCAAAGAGGAAGGGAATTTCAGAGAAAAAGTTCTGAAACCACTGAGACTTTACGGAATGTTAACGAAACTTTGGCAGTTCACTTAGGAACCCCAAACACATCCCAAATCCACCAAAAAGTTAGCCCCAAAGTCAAAGATGTGGAAATTGAACCGACAGGGGTCCATGGATGTTTCTAAACAGTAAGGACAAGACAAAAGGCAGAAAGGGGATGGGCGACTTTATTTTTCCGCAGATTTGAATACCATAAGTAGGTGAATTTGGTAAGGGGAATTTGATCATTTGATGGTACATGACCAATTTGGGCTTGGAAAATGGGGCATGCAAAAGAAGACAGGAGCAAAGCATCCTGCTGGGAGCAAAAAAAAGGGGGTCTTTGCCTATGGCGGGGCATGTGTGCAAAACATGCACAATAGAGATAATAACATTCTGAAAGGAATAATTGAGTTAGAATGATTGTTCCATATTGACCAGATAGTCAAACAAAAATATTTACCTCAAAGTGATGAAGGACTAAGTTATACAATTTGCATACTAAAGAAGATCCTAAGAACGTATTCATAGGGAAGGTTTATACTGAATAAGAAAAGAGAAATATTGTTCAGACACTTAAAGATTACTAGAAAGTCATAGCATGTACATATGAAGACTTGAAGACTTATGACACTTCCATCATTACACATAATATACCATTGAAGCCTGATGCAAAACCTTTCTGATAGAAACAACGTCCAGTAAATGCACTCTTAGAGCCTTTAATTCAAAAGGAAGTTAAAAAAATGTTATTAGCCAACATAATTTTTCCTATCAGACATTCTACTTGGGTGGAAAATTTATTCCCTGTAAGGAAAAATAATGGAGATATACAACTATGCATAGATTTCCAGAATCTCAACAAGGCGTCTGAAAAAGACAATTATCCACTACCCTCAGTTGAAGAAGTGTTACAGATAGTTAACGGCTCACAAATGATGTCCTTTTTGAACAGATTTTCTGGACATAACCAAGTAATGGTAGTGAGGGAAGATCGGATGAAAATAGCTTTCGCCACGAAGTGGGGAACTTTCGCTTACAGAAGGATGTCGTTTGGATTGATAAATGCTAGAGCTACATTCCAGAGAGCCATGGACTATGCTTTTCAAGAATTGATAGGAAAATGTATCATTATTTACATGGATGACCTTACAGTATTTTCTAAAGACAAAAGAGATCATGTTCGAGATCTCAGAGCAATACTACAGAAGTGTGAAACTTATGGAGTTTCATTAAATCCCAAAAAGTGTATTTTCAGGGTGATTGAAGGAAAGTTAATGGGACATATCATTCCTAAACACTGTATTTCAATCGACCCAGATAGAGTGAATGTGTTACTCAAGTTATAGCCCCCAGGAAGTAGAAAATAATTTAAGTCATATTTTGGTAAGATTAATTTTGTTTGAAAATTTATTACAGGATTCGTCGAAGTAGTGAAGCCACTCAATGATATGATAAAGAAAGATGCCAAAATAGAGTGGACAAATGAAGCTAAAATTTCCTTCGAGACTATAAAGACTGCAATCATAGAAGCACCGGTATTGGTAAGCCCACACTATGTTAAACCTTTTTATATTTACTCATTTGCTTATGGTCACACTTGTGCAACAATATTAACACAAAAAGGTGAAAACAAAGAAGAAAAACCAATTGCTTTTATGAGCACTCTGTTCAAGGAAGTAGAGTTAAGATACATAGATATTGAGAAACAAGCCTTTGCTTTGGTCAAAGTTGTACGCAAGTTTAGACATTGCATTCTCAGAAGTATAGTCAAAGCCATTGTCCCAAATTTGTTTGTCAAAATATTGCTAACACAAAGTGAGATTGGAGAAAAGAGAGCTAAATGGGTCACCATTTTACAAGAATATGATTTAGACATCATACCCATTAGGTTGGTCCATGGACAAGCTTTGGTTAAATCTATTGCAGAAATAGATCCACAAATATCAAGCCAACAATACACATTACATGAAAAGGATCAAGAAGATTGGTATTCAAACATTTGGCATTATTTGGTCAGTCATACTTTCCCCGATCATATGCAAAGGAATCAAAGAAGAGCCCTCAAGATAAAATCATAGAGTTACATGATTAAGGGAGGAGCTCTATTCAAAAGAAATCATGAAGGAATCTATTTAAGATGTTTAAATAGAACAAAAGCTGATAAAGTGTTGCAAGAAATACATGATAAATTTGGAGCACCTCTAGCTACTGCACACCTCATTTTGAGAGCGGGCTACTACTAGCCCACGATTTTTAAAGATACTTATGAACATATCAAACATTGTTATACATGTCAAACAACATCAAATAAAGTAAGATTCAATGCTCAATCGTTACAACCAGTGATGGAGATGCATCCCTTTTCACCATGGGGATTAGACTTTATTGGAACCATCAATCCTCCATTTTCTACTGGTCATAGATTTATATTGAATGCTATAGACTATTGTACCAGATGGATAGAGGCATGCCCTAACAAGCAATGCACTACAGACGTGGTTATCAAATTATTGGAAGAAAACATTATCACCAGGTTTGGAACGCCATATGCATTGGTATGTGATAATGGCCCTGCTTTTGCTTCATTGAAAATTTTCAATTGGGCATTTGAATATGGCATAACATTATAATTCTCATCTAATTATTATCCACAGGGAAACGAATTAGTTGAATCATCAAATAAAAATTTGTTGGATATAATTAGAAAATTAATTGAAAAGAACCCTAGGGAATGGCATTCTTTGTTAAATTTTTCCCTTTGGGTAGATCGTACTAGGATGAAAGCTGCATTAGGGAATTCTCCTTATTATTTAGTCTATGGGGTAGATCCTATACTACCAATAAACTTAAAAATCCCTACCTGGCAGTTTGCACAAGAAAATATTGGATTAGATGATCAAACAAAATCCAAATTGTTGCAATTGATGCACTTAGATGAGAAACGTACTCGAGCTATAGATCATTTTGCTAAACATCAATCTATAGTAAAAACATGGTTTGATAAGTGAGATAGGTTAAAGAATTTTAGAATATCCGATTTGGTCCTGCATTGGAACAAAGCTCATTAACGTAAAGGTGAACATGGTAAATTTGAAAAACTATGGACAAGCCCATACCAAATTGAAGTTTTTGACTGGTGAAGATATCCCATTACCTGTGAATGGGAAGTTCCTAAAGCATTATTTCTAGTCATAAGTAAATAGTTTTCGTAAATAGTTTTTTGTAAATAATTTTTGTACATAGTTTCTTTTTTGTAGATGGTTTTTCTTGTGTATGTTTTTTTTGTTTTTTTGGGGTGTTGTGTTGTTTGAATTTACATTAATTGGCAACCTTTGAAGGTCTACAAGTCAATAGAACTTCAACTCCAGAACTTTAATCTATATTATGACTAGAAATAGTTTTCCATTTATAAATTGTTCGAGAATTATTCAATTTTATATACTTTGACTAGCATGAATCATTCAATTGATGTTGAGCTACAAACGAATACATTTAAATCATTATACTGAAATTTGGGATAGCAATTGTTTGCATTAATTGAAAAATCAAAAGACTACCTTTTCTACCACTATAATTCCCAGCCTAATAGTAGGCTTCATTGCTTGCAAGTTGATAAAAGAGCTATCATTGCAATATCAAAAGTGAAAAATGAGTTACCATTGCCATATCTAAAAAAAAAAAAGTCAATCAACTCTTTAGGCCATCCAAATAACTCTACCGAGGCTATGGACGCCTGACCGACAGTAGAGCTATATTTGGGGGAATTACAGAGATAACCTTGTTGGGGCTATGGACGCTTGACTGGCAACAAGGCTCTATCCCTGGTTGGCTTAAAAGGAATTGTCATATTATGTAGATTAATGCAAACAATTGCTATTTCTAAGTTTACTGTAGTAGAAATAATCAATTGCACACATGTGAGCTTAGTAATACTTAATCTTGCATGCAAACCGAGGTAAAATTTGAATGTGGAATAAGGATCCCATGATTTATAATTAGAATACTAAAGAAAGTTGGAACATGGATGTTAGATCTAGAATTGATTCTCTATTGTTTTGTTTAGTTTTGTTGATTGCTAGTTGTTGTGTGGTCTCACAATACACCCCATTTTTCCCCTTGGCAAAATGTGGACCCCCTTTGTTTCCTTGCTCTTTTTGTTTTCACTTGCTTTGGTGTTGTTTTGATGCTTGACTGGTTGCTGATTTCCTCTCATTTTCACTTGGTATTTTTGTTGTCATATCCTTTTGTTTCCCAGTTTTGGTGTTTTGGTATGCTCTGAATGTTTATTTTGTTACCGAAAACTAGAATCCCAGAATCCTGTGTTTGAGCCAAAAGAATTAGTATCTTCATAAGATTCTAGTTCTACATGGTATTTCATTGATAAAAATTTTAATCTTGGTAATTTCCTTTTTTACCGGAGTTTGGTATTTTATTGTTTCTTTTTCCTAAAAGTCGGGAACTAGGGAGTCTATTTTGAAATTGTGTCAAATTTATCTTTTAGACTCGGTTTCCGTTCTTTTCTTTCGTTCTGGTTTTCTCTTTCCCTAGAAGGTATTTCCTGAATCTCAGTGTTGTTTGCTTCTTTCAAAAGCAATATCAAAAAGCTTTAATCCTAGTGATAACAAATTGATCATATATCTTCAATGACATATACCTTGCAAAGAATCAATGTGACATCTGATTGCCACATATAATCACCTCGTTGTCTTTCTTCTCAAATAGCGAGCCAACACAAAAATCTAGGTGTTCGTGATTTTCACCCTAATCCATAATGATTGTACCTTTATTCTAGGAATTAATGCAAAATAACAGGAAATTAATGAAGGTGGTGAACTACCTATGTACTTGGCACCACCTCAAGCATGCAATTGCATTTACAACACTCCACTTCACATCATATTGCAAATTTTCTAAGGACATTGAATTAACGAAATGACATTGGCGTGCAAAGAGAGGTAAATTTTGAGAAACTAAGACACAACTACTAAAGGTTTTGAAGTTGCATTATGAAGAATCACCATTATTAACTAGAATCAGGCATGTTTCAAATAACTGATACTTCGTTAAGAGTTTCTCAAGCTAAAAAAACTTGATAATGGTATTTCCCATTCTAAAATTGAAACTAAAATTCCAAAAGAAGAAGCTAGATAGTTTGCAGAAGATGGAATTGAAAATAGAGAGAATCTTGGTGTAGCAATGAATGAAGAAGATAATTTCCAGAGAGATGAAATAGAAAATGTGGATAGACAAGAAAATATAAGTCTCCAAATAGAGGAGGCAGTGTCAAATCCTACCAATCTCGAATCTATGTCAGATATCACTAAAGAAATCCCTATTTCATAAAATATGGAAAATCAAAGAGAAGAAGTTCCTGAATCAAGTGGTAAAAAGGGACAAAGAAATTTTATAGAGGTACAACATGATGATACACCTGATTGGTTAATCAGGGAATTAGCTTCTCCAATGGAAGTGGAAGTATTACCTCTTAATCTTAATAATTTTATACAATAAGTAGCTACTCCTAAACCTAGGCACAAAGCAAAGACAAAGCATGTCATACAGAGGAATGCAGATGGAAACAAAACTATTCAAATAGCCACTCCAACAACTGATAAGGATAGACATGAGATAACGCCTAAGGAGTATAAGACCATAAGTATTAATCTTGGAAGCAAGAATTAGAGGAAATAAAAGTAAATTTAAATGCTAGTGTTGTCAGAGTACATAAATATAAGCAGAAAAAAAAAGAGAATTGAAAGAACGGGTTGCTACCTTGGAACATTTCATTAATTCATTAACTTTATTTGGTTGAGAACAAGCCGAACTTCCCCAACATCCAATGCTGATGTCACAAGAGCAAGTAGATGCAATTGCTCCAGTTCGTCATAAAATGAAAATGTTTGAAGAATGGATTGAATACTGGGTAAAGAAGAGAGAATAATTTATTACAAATGCAATAAGAAAGTACAAGGAAGCATGGCACCGTTCAGAGAAACTGAAAATATTTGAAGATGAATGCAGATTTCGCCAGAAGCAGGTCATCGATGAAAGGCGAAACATTGAAATTCTCATGCAGTCAAACATCCAAGAGTTAATACAGAGTAATGTAATATCAAGACATGAAATTTCATTGCCAAGAAAGTGGAAAACAACTGAAATGGGAAAGTGACATGTTAATACAATGTATTGAAGGATTTGAAAGAGTCATCGTCGAGTGCAGAAGATTGATTAGTGAAAATCAAGAATTTATTGAAATATTGGCATGTCAAGGTTTTGATCCCCAAACATTAAGACATGAGGGAAAAGAAGCTAAAAATTTCAAGGAATGGATAGAAAGAATAAATACGCATCCTGTTCAATTGCTGATGCGTTAGGTTATTGACGAGATAATACAGTGCATAAATGTTATAGCCAAGTATGAAGCAGACAAAACACAAAAAAATGATATCATAGTTCGAGTAACTAAAGAATATATTAGGCTCAAGCTCACTTGGAGAGTAATACGAAGAATTTCAAAAGAGCACATACATCAAGTATTAAGGACTTTCCAAGAATATTAGTTGAAGAAAGAAGGAAGAATCTCAGAGCTCGAGTCACAAACGAAAAGAGAAAAAACTGGATACTAGAAATATGATGAAGTTTATTTTGGTTTCAATTTTAAATTTGCAGGTTGATCCCGGTCTTGGTAGGTGATCCTCATTCCGGTGCTTTGGAAGGAAGTTGGTATCTCTAGTTAATGCAAAGTATTTGTGTTGAAGTATGAAGAAAAATGTTGCTGCAAACGAATTCAAAGCCTTGACTTATTCTAGAATGTTCTTGATGACAGTTGGCAGATGCCACATGCCACATTTTAATTTGTTGTTTTGGATTCTATGGATTGAATTTTAAGTTGAACTTCTAGGGCCTTGCTTCTATAAAAGGCCATGTCCTCCATTTTTATTTTAAGTTCATAATTTGTGGATGTCGAAGGAGCATAATTTTTTTAAAAGTTTTGTTCTTTTTTCCTATTTTATGAACCATTCTAGTGTAAAAATTTGTATGCACATAGAAATCAATTGATATCATAGTTTAATAAATAGCTACCTATCTCGGTATATTTTTAAGCTATTTTTGTAAGTTCGACCGAGCAAGACTTTATGTTGCGTTGTTTAAGGGTGCATATAAAACCTACTCAGTGTCCATAAACAAAACCCTCTGTTTAAAAGCTTGCACCATTTTATACATAGATTTGAAGCAATCTGGTGAAATATAAAGCGGTTTGCTTTGTTTTAATTAATTCTTTGGGGCATCCATGGAGAATAACCGAGAGAAACTTTTATTTTTCATTATTTTTAATGTTTTGTTTTAGAATAGATGTTTAATATTTGAAAATGTTCCAAAAAATTAAATGAATGGAAGGAATTTTGTTGAAAATATTTTATTTTCCATGAAGTTGTTGAATGCTTAATGCTAAATCTACTTAAGTGATAGCAAGGAATTTGTGATATTTTATGACATATTATGTGGAATCTTTTGATTTCATGATGTTGTTCGATGAATGAAGTGAAATTTGATGTGAAATTTTTATAATTCTTAGCAAAGCTTGAAATAACCGTAGTCCCTTTGAGATTAACAACAATATCACATCATTACTCAAGATTGACCCTAGTGCAACCATGACCTAGTTATCAGGGACTTGGGATTGAACAAAAGTCAATCTTTGTCTTGTGAATGTAGAATTTCCCTTTAGGTTGTATTTTTTCCATATCTTTCAAGAAGGATAGGCTGTTCACGATCTTGTCTATGGAGATTTTATTCAACCTGTTTTCTACGAGTGAAATCGTCGTCAACAGATGGACCTCCTAAAAGTTGGCTAGTTTGATAGGAAAAAAGATAGAAAATTTTGAAATTTAGATAAACTAGACCTAGGAGGTGATGCACCAATGATGAAAAGACTTTGTACTTGCTATTCTAACTCATAATTCCTCTAAAAAAATCAGCGTAACCCTATGCACAACTCAATGTTTGACCAACTTATACAAAAGTGTTTCAAGGGGAGGTTATGTTTTAGGTTTTGTTGTAGGAAAATAATGTGTTTTCACAACTACAATCTCTAAAAATAACTAACATAGCCTATGGCCTACATAAGTTTTTTATATTCTTGCATGAAAAATTATTGTAAATGAGACCTAACTCAAGGATTCAATATTGAAATGATAAAAATTACCCCAAATCATTCACGATATTAATCCATACATGAATTTTGAGAAGGAAAACTTGTTGCTTTTTATTGATACAAAAAGAGTTTTTTTTGGGAAATCTTTGAAAATAATAAAAAAACTACATAAAATTTGTTGCTCTATATTGAAATTATCTTGAAATTGATTTACAATCTCATTATTTTGCATAAGGAAAAAATAAATCATAGAAAGAACTGCCCTAAAAAGAGTTGAAAACTTGCTTTATAGAAGACCTCTTCAACTAATTGGACTTTGAACCTCATTGAAGATGTTTGAGTTTGCATGAATGTGGAACTGGATGTGAAATTTCCTCTGAAATGGTAGCCAATCATGCAAAATCTTGGTGTAGATAAGTTGACTTGAACTGTTGACCTCTTGACTTTTGCATGATCATTGGACCTCCACCTCCAACTAAAATTGAACTCCACTCTAAATTTACATGATGCCTATGGGAAAGTTGAGTTTAAACACTTGCATGAGGTATTCAATTTGTTGGGCGTATAAGTAAAAAAAATCCTTTATTTTAGCACCCCAAACTACCTCAAATTACATGATTTTAGCTTCAAACTCCCCATAACTTTAGTCATAACCATGTAGAATTGTCAAAAAGGCCTAAATTACTTGTAAGTGCCACTAAAATGAATGTTTAGGCCACTTATTGATGTGATCATCTTGTGAACTTTTACATGATCATTGGTGTGTGAGGTGCTTGCAAATAATTGGGTCTTCAAGGTGGTGTAGGAGAAGTTGTTTTCCTTTTAAATAATGCATCATATCAAGCCTTTGAATTTGTCACTCCACTATCATTTTCCTTGACTTTGTATCGATGCCTTTACCCTCTCATCAATGCCATTGTCCTAAGGTTTCAAAGTCATAAAAGGTATTGATTGCTAATTGACAATCATAGTTACTTGTAAAACAGTGTCTAGAAGTCCTCATTAAGCACTATAATGTAGGGAAAGGGATTCCTAAAGTTTAATATGAAAACCTAGGGTTAATGTCTTTCCTTTCCCAAATTACAATAGAAGGGGAGATCAACAAGATGAATAGATTGACTATCAACCACAAAGGTGAGCCAATCAGACTTGGATCTCCCTTAGAGGTTTGGAAATGGATTGGGAATGTTTTGAAATGATTAACCCAATTGAAATATATGACCTAATAAGATAAATGCAATATTTTAGAAATACATAGACGAAAACAATAAATTATAAGTAGATATGAGAAGTATAGGAGATTATGCACATCATAAAAAGTTGGATTTGGCATCTAGAGGAGGACATAGATGCCTAGGGGCATATGGGTCCCTGCTAGTGGGTCCTCAAACTGATTTGGGGGTCCTCTGATGTTGGATCTAATTTTCTGATTCCTGATCACAGAGTTGTCAAAATTTTTTTAGGTAATTCTATAATTGAGTTTTTGTGGATTGAAAACTTTTAGGGCTTTGAATGCAACAATTGACAATTTTCCTTCAATCCTTCTTCAATCCTATTCAAACCTAATATTTTCACATTCACAAAGAGAAAATATGTTGGGATATTTAGGGGCTTGCTTCATTCAAACCTTGTGTAAGTGTTTCCACTTCCACAATGGTAGTTAATGATAAGAATGATAATTGAAAAGAAGGAATGATGAAACCACAAAATGTTACAACTCACCACCCTAAAATGTCTTCCTTGAAGGATTGAATTCATGCACATCACCTCAATGATTTGGATCTTTATTTTTTAAATGCTTGAATGCTTTGGAGACCTACAACAAGGGTTAGCCTTCACAAAACATGAACATGAAAACACACATAAACTTTGACATGATGTTGGATCTTGAATTGTTGCTATAATGCTTTGAAATGTTGCTCTTGAATTGCTCTTGACAATAGTATTTTCTCATGGATATACTTAGTGCTAGACATGATTCAAATGATAAACTAACTAGGTATTTATATGCAATTACGCTAATTTATTGAAAAATTAGATTCTAAAAATTGACACTTGAAATCTGAAATTTGAATGTTATAATGCTGCCAACAACATATTAAAAATTGGTCCCCGAAATGATAGGGGGACCCATGGGTTCCAGCCCTACCTTCCAAGAAATTTAGTGTTAGGATCAAAATATTAATTATTTCCATTTATTCTATGCTTGCAATCCTTTAGAAAGTGGTAAAAATAGGCTTTGGAATGCATAATTTTAGGAAATTAGGAACTAGGTCCAATAATTTAGGGGGAGCAAACATAGTGTGAAATTGTTAAGGGTGATAATTTCTAACACTACATTTAGCCCCCACTTTAGTGAGACTATGAACTTACTCTTAGAATCACACTACAGTAGAGAAATATATGTCAAGAGGGGTTCAAATGTTCAAATGTTGAAGAGATGGGATGACTACGAATCAAGGGAGATGATCAAGTCCCCAGAATCCAAGATCCCATGGAAAACCAACATAGGCACAAAGGAACACACACACATGTATGATATGCAGCAAGACAACATACACAAACATACATATTAGTAAACATAAAGCATGCATGATGTAAGCACATAACAAAACACAAGGTTAGTACTAAAAGATTCAATTTAGTAAGGAAAGAAGACCTTAGTCTTAAATTGTCTTAAATACTATGGATATAAAATTCCTCAAGCTCCCTTCAGGTTTTTTGTATTTTTCTAATTCCCGTTCATGCCCCATACATTTGAATATCTTCAGGCCCCTTTTTGAAGAGCTTCACCTGCTATCATCATGTGTCCGCCAAGTGCTCTTCGCAAGGATTTTCTTCTTTGTTTATTTGGCGTACCTTGCCATGCTTCCACATGTCAGCAACACGGGCATTTGATGCCTACTTCCCTTCGCTTCTCAACCGAGCTCTGCCTGCTTGCCACAGTGCATCATTCCACGTACACTTTTGGCGGACCCCATGGTTAGCACTAGCAATGAAAAATCCTCCATGTGTCTTCTTCACGGGGATTTCATTGAAGGGAAGAAAAGAGTGACCAACGAGCCCCACCATATTTCCATGTATTCTAAATGACTCCGTGGATAAGTGACACATGTCTACATGAGGTTTTGCTAGGACCACCACCATCATTTGCAGGGGATGCATAAGGCTCAAAGGTGACTGTGTTCTATGGCTTGAATCTTTTTCTATTGCAACAGCCTTAGGAAATCATTGCTCTAGGCATCATTGCTCATGATGAAATAATCTTTTCTATTATTGGCTTTCAGGTGATGGAATTGTTTTCTTATTTATAGTGCTTATTCCTTCCAAAAATGAGTTCGAAACATATAGGAAAAATTGTGAAAGACACCAGGCCTTTTGTATTGTTTTTAAATTATTGTATAAGACTCACAGACTGTGCCATTGTTTGGCCTTTCTATTTCCTTAGCTATTTGACAAAACATTATACTGTGCCATTATTGTACTGAGTAGTTTATTTGCAAAACTTCTACGATTTCAATATAAGTTTTCTGATTTAGATCATGTCTTTGACTCTTCTTTTCAGTAAATGTGTATGGGACTTATTTTATGTTATTGGTTAAATTTTTCAAGTTTTCATCTTTCATTTTTGTTATTTTGGGACTTAGCAGATTGTTGAATGGGCCCTTAAATCTCATACAAAAGATAGATTTACCATGCCTACATCTACATCTTGGTGCATCACTTTAGTTAGATCTTTCTTTTTTTTTTTATTTGCTTCATTTTCCCACTCCAAAACTCCAAATACAAAAGAAGTTGACATATTTAAAAACCCAGAGGTCACTCAATTTAGCGCAATTGGTCCCCCCATTAACTGAGTTTCCCATAAGGTTGTTACCTTGTCAATTTTTGGCATCAACAGTTGCTTTTTTTGGCACACCGATGGTACTACTTAAATGTACCTAAAGCTAAAGTGGGTGTATGAGCCATTGACCTATTACTAGATCCCAAACAATGAATAATCCTGGTTTGTTAGTGTCGCCACTAGGAACAATACAAACGAGAACCCATATATTGAACATTATGATGCCTCCACTAGGAATGTTACCAATCGCTAACAAAAATTATGTGGCATGGGATGCCGAAAGTCCCCTAGTAGCACTAGTAGCACTCGCCGTTTGGGCCCCTATCTTGACCTATGCTTTAAAAGCTATACCAAAATTCAATTGGAATGGCTCAAAAACACCATTTGAACACCTACAAGATGTGGTGGATGTGTGTTTGGTGCACGAAGTCACTGACCAAAATATAGCGCTAAGATTGCTCGAAGCCTCTTTTAGGGGTAAGATGTTGGATTGGTATGACACTCTGCAAGCTAACACTATCGATACCTAGGATCCACTCGAAGATCCTTTCTACAATTTTTTTTGAATGATGGAGATCGGTCTTTGCTATATCATCAACTGGAGATCATAAAGTGGGCCCCATATGAAGCCATGAATGATTTCAATGCCCGATTCCATCAATGCTGATATCTCGATGATGATCCAATCTCTTGGTGGGACCACTCTATTGGATGCATATAGTGTCGCTTTCAAGGCGAAGAACAATTTGATAGACGCTAGGAAGTTGCCACCTCAGCCCATTATGCCTATATTTCTTGAAATATTAGTTCCCCGCCCAAGAAATAGCATCTACCAGTGCGCTCGCTCATCCTCAATCCATGTACAAATATCTGGGTGCACCATAGAATATAGCTGCCACATCTGGCTCTTCAAAGGATGAGATGAGTGATGTCAAGGAGATGTTGCAAACCATCACCAATGAAATAACTACCATCAAGTGGAACCCGTCTGCGCCTCTAAAGCCAACCTACCAAAATTATCAAGGCAAAAGATCTTCCTACTAGCAAAACCAGTTCCAAGGAGGCTCGCACACAAATTTGTAGGCACAAACTATTAGAGTAATAAATTCATCACCTAATTAATTAATTAATCATTAATTAATTAGGTCACTTTATGCTTTATTACATTTAAGCTAAACTTAGGAGTGCTTTTATTTCATTATTTTCTTTAATTAATTAGTTACTTTTTGCATAATTAGAGCCTCTAATATTAGAACATGTCTCATTCATTCCTATGAGGACACTTGTCATGTTCTAATATAACCGTAATCTAGGGTTAGCTTTCATCCTTTTCATAAGGATTGATTCATTGTAATTATTTTTAATTCTCTACGGAAGCATATTCACGACAGTTGTTCACATAATGCAAAATTGGTGTTTTCATTAGATTTGAGTTGTAGGGCAATCATATCTTGCTTATTTCTTCATAGTGTGATAGGTTTATCATTGCAGGTGATTCATGGAGTTGAGGGATTAGATACATCAACTCTAACATGGTATCAGAGTACCAGATCTGCAGCGGAATTGTTCACTTTTTTTGAAGAAATCACCTCATGCATTAATATTTGTGATCCGTGGTCAAATTTTGAACATTCCATTGAATCCAGAGCTACCAGAACAGTCAGGTTTTCCTTTCGTTTCATTGAAAAAGGCCTTTATTTGTTAGATTTGCGAGGATTTGAAGTTTATGAGGGTTTCCAAATCTAGAGCGTACCTGCAATTTTGGAGCGTTTTGAGCCCAAATGGACCTCACCATCGCGTTTAGAGAACCCAAAAACCCCAAAATTGATTGTCAAATTGTCGAAATTGGACACAGTGGCTCCAAGAGGTTTTTTTTTTTCATTTCTAGGTCGTATGGCCTGGTATGACACACAATTGAAGAAATTTTTTAAAAAAATAGAGTTAATGGGTGTCACTGTCAGTAAACTACTAGCGGTTAACTGCTAGTGGTTAATGCTAGCAGCTGGTCTAACTACTTGGTTTTCCCCCAAACCCTTTTAGAGCAATTTTGGTATTTTGGCCATAACTTTTGCATCCGAGATGCACTTGGCATGAGATTTTCCATTCCTTCACTTGATGATTTTTCTTCTTCTCTCACTTGAGAGCAAGAAAAATTGGTTCAGATGGGTACTCTGAAGTCTTCTAGTTCACAGGCTCTAGTTGCCATTCAGATTCCTAAGGAGAAGGCTTCACCTAGCAAAGAAAAGAAACAGAAAAAAAACATGGGCAAGCAAAAGAATCATCTTCACATGCATCTTCTAAGTACTCACCCTCTTCCAAAGGGGGATCATCTAGGAAGGAGAGACCAACTTGTGCTTATTGTTAGAAGCAGGGACATGATGAGCATCATTGTTATGCTAAGCAGATTGATCATTTGACACATCTTCTACAACATAACCATATACAATTGCCATCATCTATGTCTCATGGTCTATCACCTTCTTCTGCATCACCATCACATCACCATCACCATCTACAAAAATAGGTACAACAAGTATTGCTAATGGATCTGATAAGATTTAATGCATCTGAAGGTATTTAGTCAGACAAATGGTTGCTTGATTCAGGAGCTTCCCATCATATGGCATCTTCACAGGATATGTTTTCTACATTTGGTGCAAGCACCATACCACATATTCTACTGGGTAACAACACATGTCAGTGTTAGTGGGAAGGGTACAATTGCCATTGATGATGGTATCTTTTAGGAGGTACTATCTGTTACATCTTTGTCGAGGTACTATCTGTTACATCTTTGTCAACCAACCTCCTCTCCATCTATCAGATTACTCATAGTGGATTAGGGAAGATAGTGGAGTTTTCTCCTGACTCGGTTCTCATCATGGATTTGTACACTAGGTAGATTGTTGTAGTTGGCACTGGTGATCATGCTTCTAGGCTGTATGATTTTTCTCATTTTGCATCGAAGGATCCACCATTACCTATACTTGATATTCACTCTCCACCATCGAGAATACATATGGAGAAGAATTCTGGTCACTTGAACTTTTCTGTGCATTCATCCACCATAGTTCCTGAGACTCCTTCAGAGCTTCTTTCTCCTCCTCCAGCTTATTTAGAGATCATACCTATTGAGTAGGAAACTGGTCATTCATTCTCTGTATTGTCTGATGACTACTTGCTAGATATTGCAAAACTATTTGTTGAGTCACACATTGCGGTTATACATACCAGTCATTTCCCACCATTATCCACGTCTTCAAAGGTTTCATATCAGGATTCTTTAGATTTGTTTGGTCTTGGAATCATTTTTCTTGGTTTAGATACATAGATTCAACAACATCCTTTCAGAACATCCATCTTCAGGCTTCTTGGTCCTTCACTCTACATCGAGGTTCTTCAACATTGTCCTTTGGATTTGTTTCTTCCCAAGGGGAGGAATAATGTTTGCCATTATTGGATCATTTTCTATATCCTACATATAGCTTACACCATTACAACATGAGTTTCTTCATTGTGGTGGGGGCCTTCTAGTCTCATATTCTTTCTCCTATGGAGATTCTTGTATATGTATTGATGAGATAGAAGTTATCTTTGGGGGTTATCATGTAGCCAACCTTCTATTCTTCTCTCATTCTCATTAGTGCATTATATACTGTTCTTTTATCTCTTTTTGGAGGGGAGTTTTATTCCCATGAGGTTTTCTCCCTTTCTCCTCTTTTACGGGAGATTAGCTTGTTGTACATGGGTACCTCATTTTCCATTAGGGCGAGACCCATTCATGCATCCATTCATGTATTTCTTTATCATAGTTTAGTTTCTCCCTAGTTCATCTTAAGGGGGGGTGTTAGAGTAATAAAGTCATCACCTAATTAATTAATTAATCATTAATTAATTGGGTCACTTTATGCTTTATTACACTTAAGCTAAACTTAGGAGTGCTTTTATTTCATTATTTGCTTTAATTAATTAGTTGCTTTTTGCATAATTAGAGCCTCTAATATTAGAACAAGTTGTCTCATACATTCCTATGAGGAAACTTGTCATGTTCTAATCTAACCCTAATCTAGGGTTAACTTTCATCCTTTTCATAAGGATTGATTCATTGTAATTATTTTTAATTCTCTATGGCAACATATTCACAACAATTGTTCACATAATGCAAAATTGGAATTTTCATCAAATTTGAGTTGTAGGGCAATCATATCTTGCTTATTTCTTCATAATGTGATAGGTTTATCGTTGCAGGTGATTCATGGAGTTGTGGGAGTAGATACATCAACTTTAACACAAACAACTAATCAAATAGTGCCAGTGCCTACTCCATTGCAAAGTGCTCACCCAAGCTCGAGTAGAGAGCTAATGGCGGGGAAAAACAATGTCGCCAATGACATCAATCCCTGGTGCTTCCCCTGTAGTGATGCACATATGCTCTGAAACTACCCATGTAGGAACCTACAACAAAAGGTGGTAGAACTACGTAGCCAAGGCACAACGTCAGATCTTGGAGGTTATGTATATGCCCCTCCATAGATGGAAAATGTGGTACTCACCACACAAATGCAAGGGATGTCCCTAGAGCAAGAGACATATAACTCTTGACCACTCACTCTTCTCATGGATGGAAGAAGAAGAGGCAATATTTGAAAATGATGCATCCACATCAAAAGCCTTGCAAGTGCAGTCTGATTATAACGCTTGCTCAAAGAGGAGATTCACGGGCGAACCAGTCATCCCACAGCCTAAAAGTGCTTCTGACCAGACTCCTAGTACCTCCACGGTTGCACAACAATTTCAGCCGCAAAGGGAAATTGTTATAACCAGGGCTAAGGAATAGAAGCCTTCAAATCCACCACGATTTAATGTGGTGGAAAATTTGAAAAAATCCTCCGCTAATGTGTCCCTTTGGGATATCTTGGCTATTCCAGAGCAAAAATCATTGCTGCAGAAGGACCTACTTGAAGATGCAATCATTGAATCAACATAACAATAACTCAAGGGAATGGTCATTGATCCATTGCCTCCTACCAAAATTCTCACAAATAGTATGGAGGAAGCCTCTACCGAAGTTCAAGATAAGCTGAAACCAAAGCCATTTTTTCTAACTCTTATTGTGGGTAAAATATTATTGCATAATTCCATGATTGACTCTGGTGCTAGCACCACAGTCATTCCCAAGCAGATAGATGGAGCCTTAGGACTTAGCTATGAACCTTTAAAAAGGGGGGTTATGCAACTTGATGGGAACAAGGTCAAAACCGTAGGTGTCATTAAGGACCTCCCCTTGACTCTAGTCTCCTACCCTAGTATCGTAGTTCCACAAGCTATTGTGATCATTGACGTTCCCCCCATGTTCAGTCTCTGCTATCCCAGGAATTCACTTCAAAGATACATTTGGAACATGTGGTCAATGAAGTCATGGTCAATTTTGAGGCTGCTCATATCTCCTTCACCAAAGAGCAAATATATTGTACTGAGCTACTAGAGGATGAAAAAGTAATCAGAGATCAGATCGATCAAGAAGAGGTCCTCTTGAATGAATTTATAGAAACTAATCCTTTTGGAAATTATCATGCTACTAGGTTAGGCACCTATGTCATCTATGATGAAGATCAAATTCTTTTGAAGGTAACAAAGGAACCTGAGAGTGGTCAAGCCTCAGAGCTATGGACGTTGCACTTTGATGGAGCAAGATGCAAAGTTGATGCAGGAGCCGAGATATGTTTGACATCCCCATTCAATGAAAAGACACTTCGGTCCTTTCGATTCTAGTTTCCTTGTTCAAACAATGAAGTTGACTATGAAGGCCTAGTGCAAGGTCTAAGCCTTGCGTAGTAGATGGGCATCAAGCAAATAATGGTGTTCAAAGACTCCAAACTAGTGGTCAATCAAGTCTGATGGATTTCCACAACCAAGAATGTCCACATGAGATCCTATAGACATAGATTATGGGACTTGATCGAGGGATTTGAAGCCTTCAATATCCAGACAGTGCCCAGAGAGAAAAATATGGATGCAGACTGCATGTCGGCCATCAGATCTCAATTTGATCCTACTTTCAACCTAATTCATAACATACACTCTGTACAAATGATTGCCCGACTGGAAATCCTAGATAATGATTAGAGTTGGTAAGTGTTCAAAAATGATGAACACATCGCCTCATTCATCCAATAGTCGGGAGAGTTTGCTAAGCAACTCCAACTGAAGATCATTGAGGCCTATGTAAGAAAAATCATTCAACTAAATTCCAACAAGCTTCCAAAGGGATTGGTCATTCTTGAAAACCTGTTCAATTGTGATGATGTGAGGAATGATAAGAGGAAGTTTGTATCAGAAAAAAGTGACTATGCAGACCTTCAGGTAAGAGACAGAAGGAAATTCAAGGTCAAAAAAGATGTTCCACATCATGATAAAGAGAGAATCATCCATTTCTATGAGAAATATGGAGTAGTGGCCTAGTCATATGATGACCTCAAAGGATATTATCCTGAAATCATCCAACATACTATAGAGCTGATGGAAGGGGAAAAACCTATCCACCAAAAGCAGAGGCTAGTGAATCCTAAGATTAAGGCACTAATTTTGCAAGAGCTGACAAAACTAATTTAGTCTTAGATAATATTCTCGATCAAGCACAACACATGGGTATCCAAATTGGTTCCATTCTAAAAGAAGAACAAGGAAATCTGACTATGTGTTGAATTCTAGGACTTGAACAGAGCATCCCTAAAGGACCATTATCCCTTGCCTTCCATGGAGTCCATCTTGCAAATAGTGGTAGGATTAGAAATGTTTTCTCTACTAGAGGGTTTCTCTGGTTATAACTAGATCCAGGTCAAAGAAGAGGACTGACACAAAACAACGTTCACTACCAAGTGGGGAATGTTTGCATATGCAAAAATTCCTTTTGGCCTCTCAAATGTGGGAGCCACCTTCCAGCAGGCAATGGATATTGCTTTCAAGAAATTTATCAATAAAATCATCTTGAACTACCTGGACGATCTTACAGTATTCTCCAAGCATAAGGATGATCATTTTGATCACCTTGAAATGGTTTTTAGAAAATTCCAAAAAAATGTATTTTCGGAGTGTCGCAAGGAAAACTATTGGGGCATGTAGTATCCAAAGATGGAATTGCAATTGATCCAGAGTGGGTGAAGGCAATCAGAGAGCTTCCCCTTCTAGTTAATAAGAAGGGAGTTTAGTCATTTCTAAGAAAGGTAAATTTTGTAAGAAAATTTATTTCTAATTTTGCAGGAATAATTAGACCTATCACCTTGATGCTAAGAAATGATTAGTTGTTCAAATGGACAAAGGAAGCTAGAGAAACCTTTGAGAAGGTTAAGGATGCTATTTATTCAACTCCTGTGTTGGTCAATCTAGACCTATTAAAGGACTTTATAATGTATGTATTCAGTAGAAAATCCAACATCGCTACTGTTCTAACTCAAAAAGATGATGAAGGAAAGGGAGAACATCCAATAGCATTTCACTCCTGGACCTTAAAATATTATGAGACGAACTACAACTTCTTCAAAAGAAAATAATTTTCCATTGTTAAGGGACTCAAGAAGTTATGACACCTCATATCTTGAAACAAGGTGATTGTATATGTTGCACATTCCAATGTGTGTGAGTACATCATGGAAGGAAAAATCATCGAAAAGAGGGCCAATTGGATCACTAAGATCCTTGAATATGATATTGAGGTCAAGCCCACAAAGACCATCTAAGGAAGAGGAATTTGCGAGTATTTGGCACATGATGAAGAGATGGTAGGTGAAGAAGAGCAACCTGAACTTTTTCTAATGAATGAACCCGAGTTTGAAGGCTACTGGCTAGTAGACAAGGTAAGATTCATGCATACCAAGAAATATCTATTGGGCCTTCCTTCTCAGAAGAGAAAATTCTTTAGATTGTAGAATAGTGGATATGCTCTTATTGAAGGGGTCCTCTTTAAAAGGAACTTCAATGGCATTCTATTGTAGTGCGTCACCACATAACAGGCGAGGAAAGTTATTGACACTTTCCATAGTTGTCCCATGGGTGGACATTTCTCTGCAAAAACCACCGCTATCAAAATTATGCGCACCAAATATTTATGGCCTACGCTATTCAATGACTCACACTCCTTGGTTAATAAATGCAAGGAATGACAATGCTTCACACCAACAAGGAAAAAATCTGCAATGCCTCTCAAACCGATAGTGACCGAGGAACCTTTTGCTCAATGGGGCCTTGATTTTGTCAGGATGATTAATCCCACCTCTAGTGTCAGACACAAATGGATTCTTATGGCTACAGATTATTTTACCAGATGGACCGAGGTCATGCCCTTGAAGAATACAACAGAGGCATAGATTGTGAACTTTCTCAAGGAATTGGTACCAAGATTCAGCCTGTTGAAGACCATCATCTCCAACAATGCTAAGTATTTCCTAGGTTCTAATGTATGTCAATTCGTACTTGTGCATGGCATATTCTAAAAAACGTCATCAAATTACTACCCATAGGGGAATGAACTATTAGAGTCGACTAATAAATTTTTTTTCCAACTCATTAAAAGAATCGAGTCGGAACATTAGGAGGAGTGGCACAAGAACCTCTAGTCAGTGCTCTAGGTAGACCACATAACCCCTTAACAAGTTATCAATACTTCATCGTATGAATTGGTGTACAGGAAAGAAGCGCTACTACCCATCTCCATGGAGATTCCTGCACTATAGTTGCTTAATCTCCACTACAGTTGCTTAAATCTCTAGAGGTTGAAGAAAATGGTGCCATGGAGATCCAATTGGCTGAGTTGTTGGAAGTACAGGAAAAAAGAGAAAAGGCCCTAACAACCATGTCTTACCACCAACAGGTGGTTAAAAGATGGTTCGGCAAGAAAACCTTGGACTAAGGCCTTAAATGCAGGGATTTAGTACTAAAGTTCAATGAGAGGGCTACGAAGCTTGGCCAACATGGAAAATTCAAGTCTGTGGGAGGGCCCTTTTAGAAAGAGGTATTGGGGATTCCTGTTGACAGAATCCACCTTAAATTTTTCAATTAAGCTTTATTAATTATTCTTCCTATGTAAATATGTAATTATTGTATATTTTATTTTATGTTCTTTTTGTTCAGTCGGTCTTTCCAAGCAACCCATGAAATAGAAAATGAAGTCATATGTGGAAAATTGAAATGAACCCATGTGCGAAATTGAAAAGGTACTCAAAGAAATGGAGAAAAGGGAACCCATATTGCAGAATTGCAAGAAGCAAAAGAGACAAACAATTTGATAAAAGCTGTATATTCATTATATACGAAATTATATACTTCAGTTTTACACTTCCAAAATGGCTTTGAGGCCATACTTTTAAAGTATATCTATATAGTATGCATTTTTTTTCATATATATATGGTAAATTCCATTTAAGGCGTATATACAAAAAACATATTGATTCTTAAAACATATGAAAAGTGCTAGGTCTTAAGCAGCAACAATGGGAGTATCATCAACAACATCTGGAACATCGTCATCAGCAAGAGTGTTAGGAATGATAGCAGGAGCATTAGGAGCAACATGAGCATCAAAAATAGCAATGGCGAGTGGTGGGGAATATACCAAGTCCCTAAAGTTAGTATACCACTCTACGCTATAAAACAACACTACATTGTAGCAGCGCAACAAGAAGTGATAGGCACGAGTGACCCTCTAGCAGTGCTCTTCATGTGTTTGAATGCAGAACCCGCTAAGAAATGGTACGCATGACACCACTACATCTTCTTTGATATGTTGGCGGAGGTCACTCGTCGTGGGGAGTCTGAGGCCATACACTGCATTCATCACCACTTCACCAAGGCCACCAAGGTAATGCTTAGGAAAGATCTCCATTCTCAGGTGCAAAACCATCAGCTTAGGGACCTGAATATCAAGCAAAGAGGCAAAAAAATGACAAAAAATGTCAATATTGACCCTATATTTATCCTCATACTCGATATAGTCTTGAACTAACACCCACTTCATTGCTATTATAGCCAACAAATGTTTGTTCTTTTTCATTCGCTTCAAGCTCCTATTAGAGATTTCACGTTAGAAAGTTGTCTGGGACTTGTTGCTAACCAACCTGATTGGAGTATTCATGATGTTGGTTCTACCAAACTGCCTAATGCTAATTCTACCTGTTGATGGTCAGTTGAACACAACAACGTTAAACAAAATATTTCTACCCTATTTCTCTTGAAAAAGATAGACAACCTAAAGTAATCTATCTTCCAAGGTCTTTGTAGTTGGTTCTCAATTGTGCTGATGTTGTTCAATGGCCTATGTAACTGTAATGTTCAAGGATCCTGATAGTAAAAGGGATACAAACTGCATCATGCCAATTAATCTACATTTGGGGGGGTATAAATAAATGTCAAAAGATAGGACATAGCTCAGGACAACAAAACATGAATGTAAATTTCCTTCAATTCAAACATATGAACTTCATAATGAGCATTATTTCTAAACAACTAAACCATAAAATGATACAATCTATAGCATAATCTATACCATTGTATTCATTCATAGTGAAAATTCAAGACATACAAATCATTCATCATTCATAAACTTCAAAATTAATAAGAACATATCATTAGCTCATCATTAACATTCATAGATCAATGAACACAAAAAACCTCATTCACAGATAACTCAATGAAAATAGCCTCAGATTCATAATTTTCTATTTATTTTCACCAAATAAGAGACATTTATGCACATCATTCACTAGCATACGAATGACTATTGTTCATTGACATCACCATTAAGACTAAAACTTGAAAATAGCATAAAATTGTTAAAATATCTAAGTGTCTTTGCATAAAAGCTGTAAAAAGTTTCTAAAATTGTAAAAAATATCCAACTTTCTACTTAGGTTGCTAATCCTTCTTCAATTAGCCAACCTTTACAAAATGGAGAGAAAAAATACATATAGACCAACCCTAACACTAATTCCTCCAGTCAATAAATTGAGATCCACAAATTTGGGGAATCACTAGAGCCGCATGAGATGATTACCCTACTGATCTTTAGTTCACTTGTTGATGACTTTGTTACCAAAATCTGACACACCAAGAGGGAAGGTATATTTTCTAGGGATCTCCAGTTGATGTGAGGTCATGATCCTGCAAAATAGGAGGGAAAGAGAGAGAGTTGTCTAGCAGACCATGTCACTAGGTGTCCATTAGTAACAAAATGTTCATTGCCACTTTATTCCTGTGTTTTCTGCTCAAGAAGGTACTCATCATAGCTGGTGAACACTTGTTGGAGTATTTCTGCATTAGGACCATCTACCCACTCATCTTCAAATTTGATTTTTTTCAATTCTGTGGAGGTAAACTCTTGCATATCTTTCAATTTAATTAACTCCCTCCTAGCAGCCTTCACTTCATCCTTGATATCCATGAGTCTATCAAGAAACATGTCATCACCATCCTCCTCTTTCTATATCACCTCCTGAAACCTATTATTCCATTTTTCCTTTAATTTTTCAAGAGGAAGACCTTCCTTCATAGGGATATGTAGATTAACCAAAATGGAAATCATTGCTTCCAATTCATCAATTTGCTCATTTAGATCTTTACTAGCTTGTTGAACTTCATTTATATGTTCATAAATGAATGTGGATTTGAACCTGATAATGTTGATTGTGTTTTCAATGAAGTCCACATTATCCTCATCGAGGGTAGATTGTTCCAAGAGAGTTCACTTTGGCAATTTGTTGATGTCTTTCAACTTCTTTGTATGCTCTTTATACTCATCCTCTTGTTTCCCCAAGACTTGAACATGTGAATTCATGTCCTCAACTAACTCCAGTGCACCCTCATGTGCCCTATAAATTTTAACAAGCAACTCATCCACCTCTTGGTTCAACCAATCTATCCATCTATCAAGCATTCCAACCTTACTCCTCATTTGTATAAGATCATCAACATCCTTCTTACTCAAAAAAACTGATGTTTCCAGAGAAATAGATTGAGAGGAAACATGGGTAGATACATCCTTCAGGAACCTAGACAATTGGTCTAATTGATCCTTAATCTTATCTTTTCTTTGTTTGTCTGTTATCATCCTGGATTTGATGGAGGATGCCACTATGTCAATAAGGTTCATCTACTGATTTCTTGTTGGTTTCCCCAAATTAACCATACCCAACTAATAATCAGTAAATTGTATATCTTTCTTATCCTTTTCCACCATTGGAATGGAACATTCAACTATGATTTCACTTGTATCTGTTAGCTTTGTGGAATGAAGGACCCTAGCCTTTTTCTTGGGCCCCTCTTTCTCTATTTCTTTCATCATGTCTTCCCAATTCAAGGGCTGAGGTTGGACTATTTTTTTCCTTTCTATGTTGAGTTTCAACCATGTTGGAGTAGCAGGAGAAATAGGTTTCCAAACTGCTACCCTAGGCTGAGAGTCAACCTATTGTTGTTTCTCCTTCTTTGCTCTTTCCTTAGCCAATCTTTCAACCTTAGCTTTGTCTTTTTGCTCTTGCACCCTTTTAGCTTCTAGCTCATTTTGCAAAAGTTCTTCTTCTAACCTCTTCTTCTCTAACATTTGATCCCTTTGTCTTTCAAGATCTCTAACTCTATCACATACTTTCTTAGACTCTTGCTCATGTTTAGCAAGTGCTTCTGCCTCCTTTTCTCTCAACAGGTGTTCTTCCTCTTCCCTCGTCTTATGACCTTCCTCAACTTCTCTAAATTTGGCCTCAAGGGCCTCTCTATCTCTCCTTTGTTAATATTTCTCTTCCTCAAGCTCATGAATCTTTTGTAACATAGCTAAATTATCCCTTTCTTCTTTAGTCTTCAATTCTTGTTCTTTTTGTTGTTGCAACAAATCTTTCTTTTCCTTTTGTTTCCTTTCTATCTCTTCTTCTTTAGCTTTAGCTTCAGATTCTTGTTGCCTAGCAAGTGCCTCAGCTTGTGCTTTGGCATCTGCTTCCTTCTTAGCATCCTCAAAGAGTTTCCATTGATCCTCTGGGGGGAGGACATGTTCAATCCCTACATCTTCAGTCTCTTCATTGGGTGCAGTCATAAGAGTTTCCTTGTCTAATTGGGTAGCCTCTAAATCAGTATCAATATCATGGATCTCAACCTCATGCTCTTTCCCTTTTAAAGATTCAGCCTCCTTATGAAGGCTTCTAGTGGGCATCTCCTCAATAGGTTTCTCTATAAGGGGAGGTTGAGTTGAGGTTTTACCTCTAGCATTTGTTGAAGCTCCAGGTTGAGATGAAGTCTCTTCTCCAACTATTGAGGTCTCGAGGTGAGATGAGGTTTCTTTTGCAATAGTTGTAGTTCCTTCATCTTGTGATTCAGGGATATCCTGAGCTGGTACTGCTAGATGAGGCTCCTCCCTAGAGTTAGGAGGGAGAAACTCCAATGGCTCCTTAGGAGCTATCCTCCTCTTCATTCTTTTGTACCCTCGGGTACCTATAGCTTTCCTCTTCTTAGAAGTTTGAGCCTCTGGCTCCTTGATCCTCATCACCACCCATTGGATACTTCGATCCATCACTATCCTTGCAATTTTCCTAATATCAATGGACTCTTCCTCATCCTAGTTTATTGGATCCAAGTCCTTGGTACCTATGTTTTCAGTCT
This sequence comes from Sequoia sempervirens, assembly GCA_007258455.2. Taxonomy (NCBI): domain Eukaryota; kingdom Viridiplantae; phylum Streptophyta; class Pinopsida; order Cupressales; family Cupressaceae; genus Sequoia; species Sequoia sempervirens. Next base: position 525,820,231 of record VDFB02281492.1, read on the forward strand.
CATACTAGGGATCCAAGGTTACACCATCATCTGATAATGTATCAAGAATATCTTCCCTCACCCCATACTCAATCATTAATGGGATGGGAAACCTTTCATAGTTCCTCCTTCTTACATCATATTCATCTTGTAGATCAATCCAAAAATCTTCTAACAAATTAAAATGCTTCTCAAAGAGAGTAGGGAGCAAACCATTCATCTTATGCTTTGGATCAAAATGCTTCCAAGATATATATAAACCCAATTTCAATTAAATTAATTCATCACAAATTGCCTTAGTAGCCACATTATGTGCACAACTATACTCTCCTAACTTCATGGAAAATTTATGGCAACTAGTCTTATGCTTGCTAGAAAATTTAAGATTGACTCCTATGGCCTAATAGATGAATTCCATAAGGACAATTTTGTTATTGCAACATCTTGGAAGAAGATGAGGATGGCCATCAAAACCTGACAACCTAAAGTAAGTAATCTTGGGGTATTGAATGTACCAATGTACCCATTCTCCAATGAATGCCATGGCTTCCTTGCTTAATCTATACCATGCATCGCCTGTCAACCGGTTAATGATAACATACAAGAATGCATCATTAGCCCTTCTATAGTGCAACTCTGATGTTTGCAAAGTTAGTTGATCATAATTATCCCACACTTTCTTCTGTCCATGAGCTTCTCCCAATATTCCAACTACATTCAAACCAAGGAAAATGCCCCTCCTTGCAGCTGCATACACTACATAAGAAGTCATGAAGAAACTCTTTTTTTTCCCCACTCTAAGCATTTGATTATGTAGGCTCTCTGATAAAATCATTGGCCAATCAAATTGTTGCTTGCCTTCCAAAATGGTTTGAATGAATGGAAACATGCATTCCTTAACGTGTGAAGAATCTCTCTTTTTGAACACTCTAGAAAGCATCATGATTATGTCACCAATATCCTTATTGAAATTTTCTCTCTTTGGCTTATAAGGAAGCTTATTCAAGGATTTCTTTTCCATTCTCATCCATTTCTTGTTCATGTGGGTCATGTTAGCTTCCTTGTGGTTGCTATACAATTGTAATGCCTTTGCTTCATTGAGTTGTTTGGGGTTCTGTGATGTAGGTGCATCAAACATGAGCCTTATCATTTGTGGAGTCAGATCAATGATGATATTCCCTTGCAGGTCCACACATTACCTTGTTGTTGGGTTGTAAGCTCCTGTTGCAGTAAGTATGAGCTCTAGACATTGAACTGATAGAGGAAAGAGGGCAACATGTGCCAATCCGGATTGAACAATTATTTCTGTTCTCCTTGACGCATCCTTTGTGAAAGCTTCTTTGACCAACTCCTCATAGTTGAATGGCCCTAATTTTGTATCAGTGATATCAACCCAATTTGAATCCACATTGTTGGTTGTAAGAGTGGGACTCTTGTGCTTGTATCTCAAGGTGTAAGGGAGCTGCTCCACCTTTATCTTCATAGGCTTTGTTGGCCTTGAAATTTTTGAAACCTGGTTCCCTCTTTGAGAAGCTTCTTTAGATGCTCTTGGAATTTTTCACTCCTACAAAATAGTCCTATATTAGATCAACAAAGACTTGGAAACCATTACATTGATATTTCCTTTCATATCATCTTCTATTCATCCAAGGAAACTCTACATACTTAGTCAAATTTTGCACTTACTGGAAGCAGAGCCAAGAGAGAATCAAGAACATAAAACCTTTTAACATAGGTAGGATCAGGATTGGACTGGCACAAGACCAGAACTAGGATCGAAATGGAAACCGAACCCAAAACCAGTTGATGGTTCCAAGTTCGTTTCCCACTCTAGTTCCGCTTCCACCAAAAGAATAAGGGTGTAGACCAGAATCAACATTCATCAGAAGCAAGATCATTTTGGGAATTGATTCTTATGCAAACACTTATGGGATAAGTTCATTCTCGGATCCGCTTATGCCAGTTTATTATTCAAACGAAGCACATTTAAATACACGGTCACACCAACATCAGACTTAGGTCACATGAAACCATAAGGAAACTTTAAATAAGGGATTTAACCTCACCCTTAATAGGACAAAACCAAATTTGAACTTTTTAGGGCACGATATTGTAAAGGTCAAGGTAAACCCACAAACCCTAGTTTGTGCAACTCGTCGACTTATAGAAATTAGGGCATCAAAACCCTAACGTCAAAACCATTAACTCAACACAATAATAGGATCAAAGGTGTCGTCAAATAGATTCAAACACTTTTAAAGCACAAAAGATCCCTCAAAATGAAACTCTAGTTAAAACTAGGGCACGACAATATAGACACGCCACTAAAACGAAGAAAAAAATAGAATGAAAAAATGAATGGGAAAATCCGAAAAAGAAAACCAAAAAATGGGAGGAAAACAAAACCAAACCAAAAACAACAACTAGCAAAACAAACAAGGAAACAAGTGAAGATCTACGAAAGAAAGTCTTGCGAACGCACGAAAAACACAACAAATGATAGAAAAGGAAAACACAAACGACACGCGAAAACAACCTACCTCAAAACACCACCAAGAAAGGTTGAAACTTTGACAAGAATCCGCTCACCAACGCGTGCCTACAACCAAATCATGCTCCTCTCAAAGTTACTCAGGCTATGACTCGTAAAAAAAGTTTTAGATGATGATTATGAGCTAAAATAACCTTGATTAAAGTTTAAAATCCATTTCACACATGTGAGGAAGCTGTAATTAATGCATTTAATGTGGTTGTTCAAGCATGGACCCAAAAACATAAATGAGTATACAACCAATGTGCAAATCAAAGGCAGGGAAAACACGTAAGCAGAGTCAGAATAGAACAAGAAAATTCACCCAAGTCTCTTATCTAATTTTGAATCTGGTTCCATTCCCATGGCAGGGAAAAGACAACAAAGGGAACAGGGGCGGAATCAGAACCAAAACCGAACTTGGAACCTTTACAAAGTTCCAAGTTCAGTTCCGCTCCCAACAAAGGAACAAATATCGACACAAGGAAAACGAAAAAATAAATGAAAGGAAGCGAGACTAGAACAAAAACCGGACCCGGACAAGACACCAAATGATGACAAAACACAAAGGAGAAAAGCGGGAGCAGGGTTGGAACCAAAACTAGACTCGAAACTTTTACAAAGTTCCCAGTTTGGTTTTCATTCTGAATCCGCTTCCGTTAGAAGGAAAGAAAATGAAAAGAAAAAGAAACAAATGAAAACCCAAAGGAGGAAACCATCCCAAAGGCCCAACATGAGAAAAGGAACAAAGAAATAGACAAGACAAGGAGCGGAGCCAGAACTGGAATGAAAACCAAACTAGGAACTTTGGAAAAATTTCTAAGTCTAGTTTCAGCCCACGTTCCAAACCCACGAAAACAAAAGAAACAAGGTCTTAGGAGGAAAAAGAACAACTCCTAAGACCCAAAAAAAAACCAAGGAAAAACAAGAACAAAGGGGGACCCATTTTGATCCAAAACAAGATGGGGTGGTTATGCAAGGCATAACACTACCTAACTGCCAAATACTAATTCTTCCCAATTGCTAAGTGTGATTTTGATGTTGTCTAAGGGCCTATTTATAGAAATAACTAGGATATCCGAGGTACCTGTGTGCCATAAGCATGATTCTAATCGAGTGATTAACTCAAAAATCCCACCAAGAGCCTGCTTGAGTTTCCCACCCAGTTGTGTTTGCCATGTACGACTTGCTGCGTGCAAAGTGAAGTAGAGGTAATTAATTAGCATAAGTTGGTGGCCATCTTCAGTGGTAGTCTGCATGGCCAGGTGTTCAGGTGTCATGTTGCAAGCATGTTTTAGTCTCCAAGGAATAATGCAAATCTTTTCAAGTACTCATTGCATATTTGGCTTAATCATTCTTTTTAGGATATTAATTGCCAATCATGTGAAAGGTTTATACGCCTTCAATTGCTGACTCAATTACCCAAGAAAATTATGTCGTAGGACATGATTACTAAACGTTATTATGAATTCTTGTCTTTTCAAAATGGAAAGGAATTCATTGCACATGAGCAAAGGAGTTGGCGGTACATGTCAAATTTAATGCAGAAAGGCAACCGCCATCTACCACTCCAAGAAAGAAATAGCTAAGTATTGCATACAAAAGGCTAACATTGTAAAATCTTCCTGAGTATGCTATCAGTGTAAAGAGTTTTGAGTGCAAAAGTGTTGAAGAGCCGAAGTAAATTGCAACAAGTTTGAGTGTCTTAGAAATCCACAATAGAAGGAAAATGGCCCAAAATCCTTAGGTTGAAACACAAGGAGAGACAACACAAAGCTTGTTTGACGTCATGAGAGTGGCACCCATGGCCAATATTTTTCAATGATACCTCTTACGCTTTTCTTGGGATACCAAAGAAGCCAAAATGGATTCACGTGCAGGCCGCTAAAAAGAAAAAAACTCATAGGGACCAAAGCCGAATAAAGGAAGAATAGGATAACATTCATGATCCCATCCTCAGAAAAAAACCCTAAGACTCTTAGGGAGGCAGCCTATGAGAGAATGAAGAAGAATAGTAACTAGGATAATTTGGCGTACAAGCAATGGTTCAATGGGCTTCCATAGTATATGGTACCTTTTGTGCATTACTTCCCGGAACTAGTTGACGAGGGCATTAAGCATTTTAACCCAAGTACTGGTGCCATTGAAGGCTGAGAGCTGAGAGTTAATATGAACATGGAAGCTATCTGGGATATTCTATGCATCCCTATCAAAAATGGCTCTAGACTAGAGACAATGGAGTCATTCACTCTAAGAAAAGGAGACAAATATTGGAGAGGCAGAGATCTTGCTTTTGATTTTTATAATAAAGAAACCAAAAGGTCCAGGGAAGATATGAAAAAGCCACCATATATTTCGGCAATGCACAATGCTTTCCCCGTGGACATGCATGATGGCTTCTCAATGATGGACTTTGTTTGTGTCCTAGACAACAATAGGTGTGTTTAGGAATTTCAACTGGGTCTAGGGTTTTAGTTGCATAGGAAACATTCCTTATTCTGGTATGACTTTGTAGAAGTCATCATCGTGGAGATGCTGAGACAAATAAAGGAATACAGAACACAATAGAGGTTTATATTTCCTTCTCTCCTTGCCCATATGTTTTTACATCAGAACCTTGACTTCTTCAAAAACATGTGAGGTTGGCTATTTTTGATGAAAAGGGAATAAGAAGGTCAGTTTTTGTATGGAATCCTCTCCTCTCCTCAACATATGACAATTATGTATTCTCAAATTATTTCTTGACTCTGATTCTACAAGACTTGAGTGAGGATGGTGGTCTTTATCAGCTTTCTATCAACCAAACTGGGTGGATGCAGAGTTTCACTCTGAAATGCGACTAGTTTCTAGGGGAGGATTTCACATTCATTCAAATGCATGGCTTTATCAAGGAGTCATTCCAGCTTTCGGTATGTGTCACAAATCAGGTGTTGGCCCTTGAGATGTTCCAACAAGTTTCAATTATTAACTATACCTTTTGCGGAGGGAAGCCCAAGAAGAAAGGATTTTTCCTCCGCCCATTGAACTTCAAAACGGTGGTTATGGAAAAGAAGCAGACGCATAAGCTGCTAGAGGTGAAGCTGGCTCATCTGGGGCTAGTATGGATTTGCAACAAATGGTAGTATAACCTTGATAATGAATTGGGAGACACAAACATTCGGGTGAATCACAACCCCCAGCCTTACTAGGAAAAGCGACATAATCCACTAGAAGATCAGGATGATCTATTGGTTGACCTAGCTCACATTCCTATAGAGGATAGGAGGCCGCCATGACTCAAATTCTATTTTACTTTGGCGAAGTTTAATGAGAAGTACAAAATGGGGGCCACCCTGTGCAATGATTTGGTCAAGAATTTCAACTGGAGTGAGTAAAAGATTAGGGATTTATGGATTTACCAACAAGAGATCCAATGCCTTGATACCCCTTACCAAGACGTAGACAAGGATGACAGGTTTGATACTCTATGGAACCAAGCGCATAGCGCTACCGATGCAAGTGATGATGAGGATGTAGACCTAGAGGAAGCTAAAAAGTATATAGGGAAGCAGAAGGAGAAGGAAAGGGAAGTGACGATGGCCCCAACGCAAAAAACTAAACAAGCAGTGGTGTAGCATAACATAATTACTCTGAAGCTATAGGTGAATATATCACGTTTGGGATCCTCACGGACATGCACATGGGCCATGAAAAAACCCATGGTTTCCCAACAATGACCGTCGGAGGTCATAGGGGTGGAAAATTACCCACAAACCAAAAGGCAGTGCACAGATGCAACTTCTAGAGAGGGTCCACGAGAGCTTGCAATGAGGCAAGGATCAGAGGCCTTAGCAACCCAGGTATCTTTCTCTTTCCCTCTTCTTGATTCGTAATCTCTAGTTTTGTCTGTTGTTTCTATGTCACCCATCACTTCAAGTGTTGGCCTTTCCTTCTCTACTATTGCTACAATGGTTGTGGGAGGTTTCTCCCAGTCCTCCCAAGCAGGACCATTCACTTTTACTCCCCTGCAGGTTATCCCACCTTTCACCGGAGCCCAGTTCGCATCCACTCTTGCTTCACGTTTTACATCTGCTACGTCAGCTCTAACCTAGCTTGCTCAACAAATGGAGTCTACTACACCTCCACTACCTCCATTGCATCCCATGATTCCTCCCACCACCTCACAGGTTGGGCCTTTGTATATTCTTCCATTCTCCCCGCAAACAGTCTCTCTTCTAAGGAAGAAATTGGCCAGAATGACTACCCTCTCGTTCCCTTTTGTTGTTCCTCCTAGTGCACCCTTTGCAGGTGAGATAATTAGATCACCAACAAAATTCTTGTTGGAGGATGATAAAACAAAACAAGCACGGGCTCTCAGGCTCCAGAAACAAAGGGACAAGGATGCTAAAAGGCCGACAGAGCCAAAGGCACAAACACTTTTCAACGAGGCTCAACAATCACTGCATTTTGCACCCATACATCTAACCACCATCAAGTCTTAGGGAGAGATGTAGCTCGATGATTACACCATCCATGCTATGGGACTCAATCTGAACATAGCCTGACTGCAGGATAAAGTTGAGCTCATGGAGGAGACATAGTGAGTGGTGACCACCGACTTCCTTAAGTTCGATTGCCAGCTTAAGAAGGAAGAAGAGCTGAAAACTGTTAAGGAGATAATTGAAGTCCTACTAGCCAAGGACAAGGCAAGGGATGTCAAATTTACACGCTTGTCACAACAAGCACAGATAGAGAAAGCCAAACTCCAAGAGGAACTTGCAAAGTTCCAAGCCCAAGATTCCAACCTAGTCACTGAGTTGTAGGAGAAAAATCAAGAATTACAGGACCAATTTGATCAGGCGGAGCAGGAGATGCAACGAAAGAATGAGGAATTTCAGCATCAACACACTCAATTAGAGCGAAGAATATAACAAAATGACACAGAATTTGAGATCCAATAGGCTCATTTTGAGAGGGAAATCTAGGAGCTGAAGCTTTTCCTTGAAATGGAATCAACAAATAGAAGCCAGGCCAAAGAAAAATGGCTTTCCACTTTGAGAACCTTGCAGGAACAACTCTTCGTTGCAGACAAGAGGATTGCAGAACTGACACATAATGTTGGTTCAAAGGATGCGAAGATTGGTATTTTGAAGAATTTTCCCCAATCCCCTGCTACCTAGACAGACCTTCTTCAAGCAGCCCAACGACTATATTTTTCAAACTGGGAAAAGGTCAAGGCCTTTTGCTTGACTCTTCAACCGACGCTTCAATTCATGGTGGAGGCAATAAGCTTGAGTAGGGAGGTTCATGAAACAATTGAGAATTTCCCACAATTCATTGCAAAAAAGGTTCTTGAGGTAGAAAAGTTGTTAGATAAGATATACATGGTGTCAAATGAGGGCTTAGCAAGCGCAGGGATCAAGGACCGCAAGTTAGTTGCCAAAACATCAAAATAGTTCATTTGTTTCCATGTAGCCATCCTCCATGCTAGTGAGTGCGCTACCACATTGGGCTGAACTATGAACAACATGCGGGTGAAATTCTCCCAGCTAACTTAGATGGGCCTACCCTCTCTATTTCTTTCCAATGATTCGGTGGCCATAGCAAAGCAGATTGTAACGAAGATTGAAGAGAAGCAACGAGACATATCCACTTTTTAGAGCTTCAGTCAACGCCCTACTACAGAGGATATTAAGGGTGTCACTCATTAGATAGCGCAGCTGCTTTTTCAACTCAAGTTTGGGGACGACATATCCATGATGTTTCCATTCAAAGAAGTGATTGATTTGCACAAAGCACAAGAGAATATATGTGACATATTGATGCCATCTGAGGCTGACTAGCTGCCTTTGTAGACCGCTCTCTCAAAGCTCTGATTACATCACCCAATGGATAAGGCTTTGGTATTTGAACCTAAAATTTTTGGATTCCTCAATTCATAGGAAAAATGCCCCTAGTAGTCACCAAAAGTTGTGGATATAAAATTCCTCAAGCTCTCTTTAGATTGTTTGTATTTTACTAAGTCTGGCTCGCACCCCATACATTTGAATATCTTCGGTCTCCTTTTTGAAGAGCTTTTCCCGCTATCACCACATGTTCGACAAGTGCTCTTCGCAAGGATTCTCTTCTTTGTTTCTTTGGCGTGCCTTGCCATGCTTCCACGTGTAAGCAATGTGGGCATTTGAAGTCTGCTTCCCTTCACTTCTCAACTGAGCTCCGTCTGCGTGCCATATTGTATCGTTCCACATACACTTTTGGTAGACCCCATGGTCAACACTAGTAACAAAAACTACTCCACGTGTCTTCTCCATGGGGATTTCATCGAAGGGAAGAAAAGAGCGAGCAATGAGCCCCACTATATTGCCAAATGTCATAATTGACTTTGTGGGCAAGTGACACATGTCTACACAACGTTCTGTTGGGACCACCACCATCATTTGTAGGGGATGCATCTAGCTCGAAGGTGACTGCGTACTATGGATCAAATTTTTTCTGTTGCAATGGCCTTAAGAAATCATTGCTATGGGCATCATTGCTCATGATGAAATAATCTTTTCTGTTACTGGCTTTCAGGCGGTGGAATTGTTTTTTTATATGTACTACTTCTTCCTTCTGAAAATGAGTTTGGAACATATAGGAAAATTTGAGAAAGACACCAGGCCTTTTGTATTGTTTTTATATTATTGTATAAGACTCATAGATTGTGCCATTATTCAGCCTTTATGTTTTCTTAGCTATTTGGAAAAACATTATACTGTGCCATTGTTGTATTGAGTAATTTATTTGTAGAACTTCTATTATTTCAATATAAGTTTGCTACTTTAGATCATGTCTTTGAATCTTTTTTTTAGTAAATGTGTATGAGAGTTATTTTATGTTATTGGATAAATTATTTAGGTTTTCATCTTTGATTTTTGTTATTTTGGGACTTAGCAGATTGTTGAACGATCCCTTAAATCTCATCCAAAATGTAGGTTTACCATGCCTACATCTACATCTTGGTTCATCGCCTTAGTTAGATCTTTATTTTTTATATTTGCTTCCTTTTCCCATTCCAAAACTCCAAATATAGAAGAAGCCAACTTCTTAAAAAACCTGAAGGTCACTTAGTTTAGTGCAATTGGTCCCCCCATTAACTGAGTTTCCCATAAGGATGTTACCTTGTCAATTTTTGGCATCAACAAATACCAAACATCATCCATTAAATAAATGTTAGCTCCCATGAGGACTGTGTTAGCTCTCAAAAATGCAGGCGGGATGCCTCAAGAGGCTACCAGTCTCTTGATACGTTTTAGGGTAATAGACAAGGTCAAATGAATTTAACCTTCTACTCTTCAGGTGTTGCTAAACCTAGGCGGGTTTTCCTATCTAAATGAAGTAGACTTGACTTATGATTGTCTTTCATGCAATGATTTGTCCATAATGGTAGATGGAAGTGAACAAATGAAACCAAACTTGATAGCAATAGCAATCTTCTAATCTAAATCCTAAAATGCTCAATTAATAGATATAAAGAAACTGAATGAATTCAAAATGATGAAGCTACAGAGACCAGTGCCTTATTGGGTATGTGGAGTTGAATGAAACAAAAGTGGGCAACTTATTCTGGCAGAAGCTCAAATTGCTGGCATATATTTCTTTTTGTAACTTGTACAAACATGCAAGATTATGACTACTAAACTCTACTTTAATAATCCAGATGAATCTCCCTGATTACTATGATCAACTAAAAGGATTTGATCTCTTCTTGAGAGAACCAATCAATTAACCACACAGATACATCAAATGTGCACTGATGAACTAAAAATAAGCTTGTTATATCAATCTAAACAACCAAAAAGAATCAACATGGAGACAGTTTAGCAATACTTTTCAATAAATTAAATAAACAATTGACACCAAAAATAAACTACCACACCAACTGAGTTTCATTGAAATTGCCATTTGAAAACATACACCATAGTCTCTATTCTGAGAAATTTATTCTACTATATCCATTCCTCATCTCACTCCTATAATCTGATTCTCCTTCGTTCTCCTTTTTTTTACCATTTTGAATGAATAAATTATATCCAGGTAACTGATGAGACATAACGCTCCATCCTCACATGTCGATGACCAACTGTATTCGGGCTTTGCAAAACGTCCACTGAAATGCTCTGTAAGAAATGCATTTCCAAAAGAATTCATGCACCCATGCGTTACACTATGACAAAAGGAATCAAAGAGACATTTTTAGAAATCACCCTGCGTCTCATTAATGTGCGTTCCTTTCTCCTCATGTGTCGCTCTGACCCCTTAGATCGAGGAAATGTCTCATAGACCATCCTGCCTCACCAAGATGCTCTCTTGTTATATCTGTTCCAATTTTTGTGACATGAGAAAGACTCTCACCGAGACGTGCCCCTTATCTTACTAGCTTTCGCCATAGCTTAATGATCTCGGGGAAATCTCTCGTAGACATATTATGTTTTTCCGAAAGTCTTCACCCATCCTATGTCATTGTGACCAAACAATTCTCATACTGATAAGTCTTTTTGTGTTTCATTGGCAAGACTAGAGGTCACTCGCCGAGTCCTCATATTGATATCGCTTAGTCTAGCCAAAACAACATTTGTACGCATAGTCGGGAAGACAATTCACAATTGCCAAGACCATATGCCGCAAACTTCAACTCTTACCGATGTAACCTTTTCATCTTGTGTATCGGCGAAACACATCAGTGTCAGGAAGACCTTTTAGAGATTATGTTATGTCATACAGAAGCATCCCAAACACACCTGAGATCGCCAAGAGAATTCAAAACACACACCGATAGAGAACCCTTTGTTTTCCATCGGTGAGACCGAAGGTCACTCACCGAGACCTCTTATCGAGAACCTTATCTCTTATCGAGCTATTCATTTAGTTCCCGGTCGGTGTAACAAAATGAAATCGCTATGACTTTGCACCAAAAGCAACACATCTGGCCGAAGTGAATCCATATTGTGCCTGTCAATGAGACCACAAGAGTTCGCTGTGACCACTCACCGAAGATCAAACATTTGCCAAAATGTTCATCCATCCTGAGTCGTTGAGACAAGAGAAAACTCTCACCGAGAAGCAACTCCCACTTGCTTTCACCAAGACATTTCAAAATCGGGGAGAGGTTCCGTAGAGTTCACTTAGTCATACCGAAAGCCCCTTTTTCACTTTGTGTGTCATCGAGAGAATGCCAACCTTTCATCAAAAACCATACTAAAGAAACTCTTATGCTCTGTCGATGAGACATGTGCACATCGCTATGACCCTTCACCAAAGACCTTATGCTTGGCCGAAGCAAAAACTCATACGAAGTGTCAGCGAGACCGAAGGTCACTCACCAAGACCTCACGTCGATAGCTCCAACTTATACCGATATGAATCCTCCCACCACCAGTTGTAAGAAAAAAGATATTCACCAAGAGACGATGCTAATACCACCTAGCTCTCACCGATAGACCTCCATATGCACAAGTCGAGAAGACAATTCACATTCGATGAGACAATACCTCGATGACAAAACTCCTGCCAATAAGTGCATCCCTAGTCGCTGAAACAACATGAATGTTATGTCGATAGCTACCCATAGGTGAATGTCGGTTGTTGTAACAATGGAAAAGTCTTGCCGAAATACCTGCAACAAATGTATGTTAATGCACAAGCAACATGGGTCGGGGAGACAGTCATAGACCTATGCCAACATGAACTGCAATATGGAAAATGCATGACCTGATGGATTCAATGGGGCAATATGGAAAAAAATGGGTGAAATATGCACATGGTAGGACCAATTTGGAAATTTATGAGTGAAAACAATATGTAAAATCATTAGATTTTTACAGTTCCAACAGTGGCTCTGTTTGGGGATGAATGATAGTAAGATCATTGCAAGGATCCACATCTTTGGGTGAGCAGACCAGACACAAAATGATGAACCAGTGAGCATAATGGAAATAGATACGAAGGAAAAAAGGAAATGAAGAAAACGCTAAACTACTGTCATGGAAAAGAAAATTAAAGATGATGAGCAAGAGTTGTCCATGCACTGGCAACCCTCAATCCTCTATGTTGCTTCAAGAGAAAAATCGCTTCAGGAATTGCCCATGAATAGGCAATTCTTGATCTTCACCAGCCATATTCTATAGATAATACGAATCTTCACCTCTCTTCCCAACAACAACAAAAGGTCCTAGCCACAGAGCTTCAAACTTACCATGCTTGCCCTTCTCCTGACACCTTGCATTCCACATCAACACCAAGTCATTTTCTTCAATTTTTTTATCCTTTGCCTTCTTATCAAATAGATACTTCATATGTGTCTATAACTTCATGTTTTGACTTTGAGCAACCCTCCTTATTTCATCAAGTTCAGCTAGTTGCTCAATTTTTTCTTCCATAGGTTCAGGAACATCCAAATCTTCCTGAAGGACAAACTTGTAGACTGGTAACAAATTTTTCAAAGGCATCCTAGCCTGTGTTCCATACACCAACTCAAATGGGGACTTTCTAATTTCCTTTTTCACAATAATCCTATCAGCCCACATAGCCAGTTTCAATTTTGAATCCCAAGCTTTCTTGTTTTGACTCAACATCCTTCTTATAATCTTCAAGAGACTCTTATTACTAGATTTAGCTTGACCATTGGCTTGTTGATGGTAAGGAGCTGCATAAGAAATAGTAATGCCATATGTGTCATAGAAACTTTTGAACTCATCTAACCTGAAACACATTCCATAGTCTATGATTAACTTTAGTGGTGAACCAAATCTGGTGATAATGTTGTCCATCAAGAAATTTGTCACCACTTTGCTTGTAGCCTATTTAGTTTGGATTGCCTCTACCCACTTGGTAAAATAATCAGTAGCAACCAGTATCCACTTGAATCCTCCACTTGATTTTTCCTGCATCTCTCCAATGAAATCAATCCCCCATTGATGAAAAGGGGCATCGGCCTGCAAAGGTCGAAGTGGCAAAGCCCCTTGATACTTCAGTTTTCCAGAAAACTTCTGGCAGGCTTCACACTTTCTTACGTGTGTAAAAGAATCATTAAAAACCTTAGGCCAGTAGTAACCTGCCCTAAGAATTTTGTGTGTAGTTGTTTTTGCTGAGTAGTTTCCTCCACAAACTCCTTCATGCATTTCAGTTAGAACATGCTTGGCCTGAAACTCATCAAGACATAACAACAGTATACCATACCTATTTTTCCAAAATAGATCTCCATCCATAACAACATATTTAGATGCCTGCAACTTTAGAGTTCTTTTCTGGCTGTCATTCAATCCCTCTGGACATTTCATGTACTTAAGGTAGTGCATAATATCAGTATACCAAGGAGTGTGCTCAATGCTTGCAATTACAGTCTCTTCCTCTATATTACAAACCTGATTTGCCTCAATATTTGATTTTTCCATCAGTCTATCCAAGCCTTGACCTCTTACTAATTTGGTAATTTGTATCTCCATGTCAAATTCTTGGATCTTATTAATCCATTTACACCTTTTTCCTGTAACTTCATATTGTGTCAGAATATCCTTGACAACTACATAAGGAACATAAGCAATCACCTTTGCTCCAACAAGATATGGTATGAATGCTTTTGTAGCCTTTACCAATGCAAACGCCTATTTTTCCATTATATCATACTTCAATTCAGACCCTTGTAATGACTTACTGAAGAAAGACACAGGTTGTTCATAACCATCCTCATTCTTCTGTAACATAACAGCAGTAATAGTGTGCATTGAAGCAAAAGAGAATATCTGAAAAGGCTTTGCAAAGTTTGGAGATTTAAGGACAGGAGCTTCCTTGATGGCCCTTTTGATAGATATAAAAGCTTCCAATGCTTCTACAATCCATTCCATTTTATGTCCTTTCTTCAACATTTTTGATATGGGCTTGATGATCTTAGCAAAGTTAGAAACAAACCTCCTAACGAAATTAATCTATCCAAAGAATGACTATATAGCCTTAACAGTTTTGGGAACAAGAATTTTATCAATGGCCTCAACCCTCTCAGGATCTATTCTAACTCCCTCTTTTGAAACAATATGTCCTAAGAGCTTACCTTCTATGACTGCAAAATGACACTTCTTAGGATTTAAACTGATACCATATTCTAGGGCTTTAATAAATACCTTTTCCAAATGTTGTACATGATCATCAACCTTCTTCGAATAAGCAGTCAGGTCATCCTGGTATACCACCATGATAACATTAATTAGATCTACAAATGCCACGTCCATAGCTCTTTGGAAAGTTGCTCCTGCATTAGTGAGACCAAATGGCATTCTTATGTATACATAGGTTCCCCAAGGAGTTGTAAATGTTGTTTTATATTGCTTAGATTCTTTGACCTTAACCTAGTTATACCCTGAAAACCCATCCATCATAGACAATAGCTCACACCCTGTCACCTTATGCAATATAGCCTCCATATTGGGTAGAGGGTAATTTTCCTTGAGAGATGCCATATTCAGATTTTTGAAGTCCACACACATCTGATATCTCCATTTTTCTTCCTCACAGGGACCAAGTTTGAGACCCACGTTGAGTGCTTGATTGGTTTGATAATTCCCCCATCTCTGAGTTTTGTCAATTCCTCTTGCATCTTAGGCTCCAGTGTTGGATTTATAGGTCTTTGATTTTGTCTGAATAGCTTAGCATATGGCTTCAATGGTATTTCATGCTAAAACAAATCTTCCCTGTATGCTTTTAGATCTTCATAAGACCAAGCAAACACATGCTTATACTTTCTCAGCAACTCTATCAGCATTCTTCTAATTGTAGGGCTTATCTTCTTTCCTATGTACACCTTTCTTGGTGCTATCTCAGTCCCCAAGTTAATTTATTCAATATCTTCCCTTCTGATTGGTTCTTGCTTCATGAGGGACTGATCATTTCCATCATACAGCCTCTCCAATGTCACCAAGCCCTTAGGAAGCTTATTTATTTTGATTTGTAAGATCTCTTTTCCAAACACTGTTTGCTTCCCATCAACTTCTTCAACAAAAGCATTGAAATCAATTTCTTGAGCTTCATATTGATCTATACAATTGAGGAATTTCAAAAGGTCAGTATCATCATTGAAGACCTGCCAACTGTAAATGTTGTCAGGAACAGCAGGCCTTGTTTTAAATTCAATCTGTGAAACCCCAGCCAATGTGATATCATCTCTTTTGAGCGCCACATTTGCTAAAAAATCAGCCATTATATTCTTTGACTTGTCAATCCACTCAATTGAGAAGGCATCAAACAATTCAATTGTGTCCCATACAACATTCTTGTATTGTTTCAATCTTTTGTGCTTTGCTGCATACTTTGATTTAATTTGTGAAACAACGAACTCAGAATCGCCCAAAACAGCCAACAACTTTATCTTGTGTTTCACAGCTATGTTTAAACCTGTCAATAAAGCTTCATATTCCGCCACATTGTTTGTGCATTCAAACGTCAATAGGAATGAATATTTAAATGTAACAGCTTTAGGGGAGACAAAAACAATCCCAGCTCCATTTCCTTCCTGGCTACAAGCTCCATAAAAAAACATCTTCCATACGCCATTGTAATTTTGCGCATCGTGTTTTTCAATTGGATCACTATTGATTAATTCTGGCTGGGCAGATTCAATCTTAAAACTTCCAAAATCAACATCACAAAAATAATTGATTTGATCTTGTAGTACATAGTCAACAAGCTGGTTCATTCTTGGTTCTCTATACAACTTGACTTCTTGACCATTCATTGGAATAGTAGCATAAGATAAATCAAACTGGACATTTCCTCCAATTGTTGTTGTCCATTGTCTTGAAAGAAGCATACCAAACTGTGGAGGATTATCAATCACTTGATATCTATATTATAAGCCACCTGTGGATAAGTAGCCAATTTCACTTCAACACCTCTCATAATGCCTACCACAGGTACAAGTCTGTTATCCATTGCATAGCATTTCCCTTCACATGTCTCAACCCACATGCCAAGTTGCTTCATAACTCCTACTAGCATGATATTGATATTAGCACTAGAGTCTATCATGCAATTCCTAAAAAAATATTTATTTATGAGTAATGTAGTGAAAAAAGGATCAACTTGTGGGGGAGTTGTTAATAAATCACCCAAGTAGACTTCTAGGATATTTACTTTCTCCTTCATATTGACTGCTTTAATAGCTACACTATTCTCAGAATTCACATGTTTTTCATTTCCACTTGTTATCAGTTGAATAGCAGTGTCTCTATATTCTTTAATTTTCATCATCTCAAGTAGTGGGACATACATTTTTACCTGGGATAACACCTGAGTGAAGTCAAAAGAAGATCCCTCCACCTTAAAAATCTTCTTCTACTGCAATGTTTCTCCTTTGTTTTCTTCTTTTTCTTTTTTACTAGGTTGGTCAGGCGTTTGAATCTTTTTATGTAATTCCTTCACTTCCTTCTTAACTTCCTATCTTTGGACAGGCTTCTATTCATCTTTATCAAGCAGTCTCTTTTCTGACTTCTTGATAGTTCCTTGTGTTGCCCTCTGATCCTTCATAAAAAATTCCCCTAGGGACGCCTTCCATCTCATTCACTTTTTTGTTTCTCAACCAATATTTACTCCTTGCTTCCTCAACTACAGGAACAGTCAGTCTCTGTATTTCTTCTTTGGTGAGTCTCCTCATACTGCATGGAGCAGGCGCCTCAATAGAATGTGGCTCTGTGTAATCTTCCTCAGAATCATAAAAGACCTGTTGTTTAGCCATATGGACATGATACTTCTGATTTGAAACATCATACTCATATCCTTCATCCTCTGAAGATGAGTATCTCTCCTAAACATGATGAAATGTATTTGAAGTTAAATACACTGTGTGATCTTCTTCATTGTTTTCCATCAGTATTCCCTCTTCTTGCATCCTTTGGGATACAACACAATAATCTGGAGAATGTGGCTTATTACAAGCCTCACAGAAGTAATTGTTACTCACCATATAAGTTCCCTTCTTACTCAATGGATCAGGAGTCTCTTTGTTTCTAGGCCTAGCTGTTATAGGTTTTCCATCCTTTTAGTCTATATTATAAGGCATATCATGCAACCTCGGCCTTTCATTTCTGTATGTATTCTCCTGTCTGTATTGATGATTGTTGCTTTGCTGAGGAGGCCTCGGGTTATCTCTTTTATTGATTATACCAGCAGCCTTCTTGTTGTTTTCAATTGTTAATGCTATCTTTTGAGCTTTAGCCAGATCTCTTGGGAATCAATTTCTCAATTCATACCCTATTTTAGGATCAAACACATTTAAATAAACACTCAATGCTACAAAATTTGGCAACCTTGATCCAGGAGGTACTTTAGTCTACAACTTGTTGAATCTTCAGTTGAAATCATAAATTGAATCATTCTGATTCTTCTGAATTCGCATCAATTCGTGAAGAGCTGCATCTTGTGCATTTACATTCCCATATTGCTCTAGGAATCTATATTGGAATATTTGGAGAGAATTAATTGAGAGTGTTGGAAAGCTGTTGAACCAATCCCTAGCATCCTCAAGAAGTGGCATCATAAATAACCTCATATGTAAATCTTTATATGGCACACCTATGTCTTGGATGAACACATTAAAATTCTTTAAATGTTCTTCAGTAGTAATTGCATTACTCTCTGTAAACTTAGGTACCAGACCTCTCCAACTGCCATCCATAGGTTAAGGGTAGAGATGAAACCCTGTCAAATCAAATTGTCTGATCATTGTTGTATACTGATGAGGGGGAGGGTTAGGTGGGTACTAATATTGGTACACCGGGTTATTGTATTGTGTGTTTTGATGTGGGATGTAATGCTGACCAGGAGGTGGATGCGTATTTGCACACTATGTGGGAATATGAGGTGGATGATTTGGCTGATTATAGTGATTTCCTATCTGATGGTGAGGAAACACAGGTGGATTTGAAGGCCTTGCACCATGATTACCCTACTTATGAGGTGGTACATACTTTGGGGGGGACTTAACTGTCTGAGAATTAATTTGGAATTTTTGTAGTGCAGCCTTCAATTCCTCTATCTCCTTCCTCTGTGATTCAAACTATGCTTTTACTTCCTCAGGAAGCTCATGATCAGTAAACACATTTTGGTTACTCTCCATTTTCTAATCATACTAATGCCGAATTCTAATTCGTTCAGCCTCAAGTGTAGCTTCAACTTAGCCTGTTTCTAAGGATCAATAGAAGGAAAGGGATTTCTTTGATCTTCAGGGGTACAAAGTTCTGCACTTGAATCATCTCTCCATGTATCAAAGCAATTATATGTTTCACCCTGTGCTCTTGACACTTTTCCTTTTTCAATTATGTGCATGTCCTCATTGATCCTCTTTCCCTTATCAGCTCTATCATCTTTGTGTGTCCATTTACTACTAGCAGCAGGAGCGCCAGTATGACCTCCCTTGTATTGAGATCTTCTTCCATTCATGTTTGAATAGCTGCAAAATTTATGTCAGAGTCGCCACTCAATTTTTGTCAAAATGAGAAAATACTTGATGTCTCTTATCCCTAGCAGAGTCTATAAAAAGTTCCTAAGTCTATGATTAAGGCCTTGATTCTGAATGTATCCCCAGTAGAGTCGCCAATTTGTTAGCTCTCAAAAATGCAGGGGGGATGCCTCAAGAGGCTTCCAATCTTTTGATACATTTTTAGGATAATAGACAAGGTCAAATGAATTTAACCTTCTACTCTTCAAGTGTTGCTAAACCTAGGCGGGTGTTCCTATCTGAATGAAGCAGACTTGACTTATGATTATCCTTCATGCAATGATTTGTCCACAATGGCAGATGGAAGTGAACAAATGAAACCAAACGTGATAGCAATAGCAATCTTCTGATCTAAATCCTAAAATGCTTAATTAATAGATATAAAGAAACTGAATGAATTCAAAATGATGAAGTTGTAGAGACCAGTGCCTTATTGGGTATGTGGAGTTGAATGAAACAAAATTGGGCAACTTATTCTGGCAGAAGCTCAAATTGCTGGCATATATTTCTTTTTGTAACTTGTACAAACATGCAAGATTATGACTACTAAACTCTACTTTAATAATCCATATGAATCTCCCCTGATTACTGTGATCAACTAAAAGGATTTATTCTCTTCTTGAGAGAACCAGTCAATTAACCACATAGATACAATAAATGTGCACTGATGAACTAAAAATAAGCTTGTTATATCAATCTAAACAACTAGAAAGAATCAACATGGAGACAGTTTAGCAATACTTTTCAATAAATTCAACAGATAATTGACACCAAAAATAAAGTACCACACCAGTTGAGTTTCATTGAAATCGCCATTTGAAAGCACACACCATAGTCTCTATTCTGAGAAATTTATTCTACTGTATCCATTCCTCAT
The DNA here is from genome assembly GCA_007258455.2 of Sequoia sempervirens. Taxonomy (NCBI): domain Eukaryota; kingdom Viridiplantae; phylum Streptophyta; class Pinopsida; order Cupressales; family Cupressaceae; genus Sequoia; species Sequoia sempervirens. Next base: position 525,840,118 of record VDFB02281492.1, read on the forward strand.
CTCCCTCCTGTAATCTGATTGTCCTCCGTTCTCTTTTTTTTTACCATTTTGAATGAATAAATTATATCTAGGTAACGGATGAGACATAACGCTCCATCCTCACATGTCAGTGACCAACTATATTTAGGCTTTGCAAAACCTCCACTGAAACGCTCTACAAGAAATGCATTGCCAAAAGAATTCATGCACCCATGCGTTACACTGTGACATAAGGAATCAAAGAGACATTTTTAGAAATCACCCTGCATCTCATTAATGTGTGTTCCTTTCTCCTCATGTGTCACGGTGACCCCTCAGAGTCGAGGAGATGTCCCGTAGACTGTCCTGCCTCACCGAGATACTCTCTTGTTATATCTATTCCAATCACTATGACACGAGAAAGAATCTCACTGAGACATGCCCCTTATCTTACTAGCTTTTGCCATAGCTCAATGATGTCGAGGAAATCTCTCGTAGACATATTATGTTTTTCTGAAAGTCTTCACCCATCCTGTGTCGCTGTGACCAAATAATTCTCATACTGACAAGTCTTTTTGTGTTTCATCGGGGAGACCGGAGGTCACTCGCCGAGACCTCATACCGATATTGCTTAGTCTAGCCGAAACAACATTTGTACACATAGTCAAGAAGACAATTCACACTCGCCAAGACCATATGCCGTAAACTTCAACTCTTACTGATGTAACCTTTTCATCCTGTGTATCGGTGAGACACATCAATGCTCAGGAAGACCTCTTGGAGATTACATTATGTCATACCGAAGCATCCCAAACACACCTGAGATTGCCAAGAGAATTCAAAACACACACCGACAGAGACCCCTTTATTTTCCATTAGCGAGACCGAAGGTCACTCACCGAGACCTCTTATCGAGAACCTTATCTCTTATCGAGCTGTTCATTTAGTTTTCAGTCAATGTAACAAAATGAAATCGCTATGACTTTGCACCGAAAGAAACATGTCTGGCTAAAGTGAATCCATACTATGCCTGTTAGTGAGACCACAAGAGTTCACTGTGACCAATCATCGAAGATCAAACCTTTGCCCAAATGTTCATCCATCCTGAGTCACTAAGACAAGAGCAAACTCTCATCGAGAAGCAACTCCCACTCGCTTTCGCCAAGACATTTCAAAATCGGGGAGAGGTCCCGTAGAGTTCACTTAGTCATACCAAAAGCCCCTTTTTCACTTTGTGTGTTGTCGAGAGAATGCCAACCTTTCGCCGAAAGCCATACTAAAGAAACCCTTATGCTCCGTCGGTGAGACATGTGCACATCGCTATGACCCTTCATTGAAGACCTTATGCTTGGCTGAAGCAAAAAATCATATGAAGTGTCGGCAAGACTGAAGGTCACTCGCCAAGACCTCACGTCGAAAGCTCCAACTTATATTGATATGAATCCTCCCGCCACCGGTCATTAAGACAAAATATATTCACCAAGACATAATGTCGATATCGCCTAGCTCTCGCTGATAGACCTCCATATGCACAAGTTGGGAAGACAATTCATATTCGTTGAGACAATACCTCGATGACAACACTCCTGCTGATAAGTGCATCCCTACTCGCCGAAACAACATGAATGTTATGCCGATAGCCACCGACAGGTGAATATCGGTTGCTGTAACAATAAACAAGTCTTGCCAAAATACCTGCAAAAAATGTATGTTAACGCTCAAGAAACATGGGTCGGGGAGACAGTCATAGACCTATGCCGACAGGAACTGCAATATGGAAAATGCATGACCTGATGGATTCAATGGGGCAATATGGCAAAAAAAGGGTGAAATATTCACATGGTAGGACCAATTTGGAAAATTATGAGTGAAAACAATATGTAAAATCATCATATTTTTATAGTTCCAACAGACTGAATTCATACACATCACTCATGAAATACATGGATCCATTGACAAGCAAGATGTGTTATGTTAGGTGATCATGTCAAAAGGGGGTGCTCAAGTTCATGACCCAACAAGCTCCACTATGTTGAATCCATGAACTATCTCGCAAAAACTCACCTTAGGGGGGGGCAAAAAAACTCACCTCAAGGGGTGCAATAAATCTCACCTCACAGGGTGCAATAAAACTCACCTTATGGGGTGCAATAAAACTCACATCAGGGGGTGCAACAAAACTCACCTCATGGAGTGCAATAAATGATAATAGGATAAGATTAAAACTCAAGGGGTGTTGTACCAATACTACCACAAGAGATGAATAAAAAAGGGGCTTTTCTCAATATACGAAAGGTCATACCTTAGGGGATATCACTCATGATATCACCACCAAGAAAGGACAAATCATGGAAAAATAAATTCACGCCTTAGGGAATATTAGCCATAGCACTACCACCAAGGGGAACGTCATATTCCAAGAAAGAGTATACTCTTGAGAGATATCAAGTCCACTATCACCACAAAGGAGCCTAGGGATAACTTTAGGAAACCCACCCCCCCCCCACGGCCCTCAGCGAAGGTGTAAAATCTTGGAAAATCTTGTATACTTCCCAATTAAAATATTAAGTTTATTGGTATTTTTTTCATTTTTTTGGAAAAAAATATCTCAATTGGTAAATATTTTGTAATCACTAGAAGTCTATAGAAAATACCAGCGAATTATAATTTTTTTAAAACCAATAAAATATTTTCATTGGCGATTAAACCTATTTTCAAACCAAAAAAAATTCCATTGGCGAATTAAACATGTTTTCAAATCAACAAGATATTACTATTGGAGAATTTGGAGAATTAAAGTTGTCCTCAAACAAATAAAATCTTTTTGTTGGCAATTCAAAAATGTTTTTAAACCAAAAAAATATATTTTCATTGGCTAACTAAACCTATTTTCAAATGAATTAAAAAAAACCATTGGTGAATTAAACATAATCTCAAACCAATAAAAAAAATTCATTGGAAAAATAAATTGGTATGCCAATAATAAATCATAGCGTGGGTGTTGAAAATATCAAATGCTACATATTGTTCTATTTCTGGAAAATTTTCCACACATCCAAATTCCTTCATAAAGTGTCCAAAATATGGACAAGTGTCAACATATTCATTATGTCTAAAGCCAAATGTCAGTGCAAATCAATATAATCCACTACCATTCAATGAATTTTTGATGGACGAATGTAGTTGCATTTTGGAAGCAAATGTATGAAGCACTAGACTTGGGAATTCAAACCTCCAAAATAACACTAGAACAGTTAGATTTCCAAAAATCAATGGTTGAGGTTTAATTACTTATTAAATCACTTAAAGTCATGACACCCAAAATAATATTTTATTGTTGATTAGCTACCGACAGTTGAAGGTTGCTTAAGTTATGACTTAATCCTTTGGAGTCATCATGGCGACCGACCCCTTGACCTAAGTGATTACTTTGGAGTATCAAATTCAGGTGACAAATATTTGCTCACAAAAATCAACGGTTGAGATCAGTGATTAACGATCGGGTGGCTCTTGCACGCCCACATTACTGAGAAGGTGATGTCATCATTTTTCCACAGTAATGCGGGATTGTGACATCTGTCCTCAATGGGACCAAGCTTCAGCTCATGGTTAATGGTCTAAAAGGAATCAACAATCAACGCTAAGTTCATCAAAGATCAACAATTATTGCAAAATGGACGACTGTAGTTTCATTCCAAAAGAAAATGTCTGAAGCACTAGACTTGTGAATTCAAACCTTTGAAATAATGCAAGAACTTTTAGATTTTAAAATATCAATGGTTGATGTTTTATTATTTTTTAAATGACTTAAATTCATGACTCAATTTTTTTGAAATAATATTGTCACATCAAGTGGTGAATTAAATGTTAAGTGTTGAGTATTTGATGTCATTGTCTTCGTTCTAACTTCTATATATACTTCACCAACTTGATGTTCTTCATATCATTTATAATATATTTGGCTTTGCTTTCTTTCTTCTCTATTCTCAATTTAACTGTGATATGGAGTCTTCATGGCATGTCATGCTACCCAAATGTTTTTGGGAAAAAAGAAGCGACGATGCATACAATAGACGAAAGTTGGGTATGGTTTTTACAATTCGTTGTGTGTAAATTGAGGATGTTATAAGAATAATTATGGGTAGGGAATGGATTCAGAACAATCCAGTGCTCTATATTTTGAGGTAGCTTTGGCTTTCTTGACCAATTGCATGGATATTTTGCTCAATAAATATTTGGTGAAGATGTTGGCAATACGTTATTTGTAGCCTTTCATTTACTCTATTTCTTCATTGGAGTTGGAATTGAAGCATTACAATTTTGAAAGTGGGTTAGTGCCTATTGGTGGAATCTTCCGCAAAGTGGAATTGCATGATTTTACAACACAGGATCTTGCATTGGTTAATATGAGATGTGGTATGTTGTGTGATACAAAAAATGAATCATTAAAGAAACTAGAGATTTGGAGGAAGGTTTTGGGTGGTTCCCTTTTCTTCTTTGTTGTTAATTTTTTAAATTTGATTCATCTTCTACTCAAACGCCCAGTTGAGTGCCTTTGCTATTGTTACAAAAAAAATAGCAATGAATTGTGTCTATATTTCATTATACAGTGTAACAGTTCTTGTATTATGTATTTTGTGATTGGTTTTTTGTCACAGTTAGTAGCTTTTTGGCCAGGTTGGCTATGTAGTATGTACTTTAGTCTTCAACTACTTAAATTAAAATACTTTTCGTGGCTCCATTCTTGTAAATCCTTTTTGCTTTGTTCAATATAAAAATATGGTTTTTAAAATCAATAGTAATTATCAACATATAGTTTTGATCATAAGTGAGCGAAATTTATTGTGACTTATTAGTGGACATTGCTAATGATTAAGCTACAACAAGCCATTTAATTCTCTTTTTAATGCTTCGAAGTACTCTACCTGCCATTTAATTCTCAATATTTTTATTGATTTTCACATATCCACTATATTGTCTTTCATTAAAGAAAATGTGGTTGTGATATCGCAGATTAATGCCATATGTACATCCGAAGTGAGTGAAATGTTTGATTTGATCATATACTTTTGATCATAAGTGAGAAAAAATTATTGTGACTTATTAGTGGACATTGATAATGATTAAGGTACAACAAGCTATTTAATTCTCTTTTCAATGCTTCGAAGTACTCTACCTTTCATCTAATTCTCAATCGTTTTATCATTTTCTGCATATCCACCAGATAGTCTTTCATTGAAGAAAATGTGTATGTGGAACTGTGGATTAATGTCATATGTACCTGGGAAATCTTTAAAAGATTTAAAATTAGGTTGCTCTTCTAATTTGAAGTGAGTGAAATGTTTGATTTGATAACTTGATACTGAAAATGGAAGATAGTATGGCACATGGCACGTGCTTTATTTTCATTGATTTCTACCTTTTTTATCGATTTCCATATATCCACCAGCTTGTCTTTCTTTGAAGAAAGTGTGGTTGTGCTACCATGGATTAATTCCATATGTACATCTGAAGTGATTGATTAGATAGATTGATATTGAAAATTACATGACGTACTATAGATGATGATGTCATTAATCCAGTGATCAATTGAAACAAGATTTGTAATGATTTTATATCGTTTGAGTGGTGATTTTGACAAATTTTCAGCTTGAGGTATAGTTTGCATGTAGCCAGATGTCAATTAAAATGAACATTGTAATTGCAAATGTAAGACTTAAGTTACACAGTTACGTTAGTTTTTTGCTTTGCATGATTATCATTATACCCAACCTCACATGACTCACAAGTAAACATGGATTAGGTTGGTAGTGGTATTGGTGGCCCATAAATAGGGATAGTGAGCACAACTAAAATCATTCGTAGAAGGCTAAAGGGTTTACTATTGAGTGCAATGTTCTGAATTGTCATAAGGGTTTTCATTTTGTAAGGTTAATAAGGAAGAAGATGATGTGGTATTATTGGGGATACTCTTAATTCTCCTGCTTCCATTTATGTAGTTACAAAGTAAAAGACCAATTTCCTTCAAGTTCAAAATGTGTGGAATTGGAAAGAAGTTGATCTAGTTGACCTGAATTCTGAGATAGGTTTTGAACTAGGATGAGGAGCTCTGATGGAGATAAGTGTTTTCATAAAGAGTATGCCCACATAATTATTTTATTCTTGTTTTCTTTCAAAGATGATGAATTCTCATACTCTATTTTGATAGAGGCCCTCGAAGAGGAACTATGGACTTTCAAACTCATTGTGTGTTATCCCAATGCATGGAAGTTGCATGTAGAAGGTGGGAGAAGATTTACTACCCCTCATCTTTTGCATGACTCTGGTTCTCAAACATGATAGACACATTTTGTATCTTCATAGCTCCCATTTTCCTAGCATTGTAGGCAAGCCAGATGGATTCTCAAAGTCACCTATTTTATAATATGGTATGGATCCCATAGCCACCACTACCAACTTGGAATTAATTGTTTTAGTTTGGGGTATTTTGGTCCATTAGATTGAGCATATTATAAACATTTAGAAACATATTCAAGATCCCAAGATCCAAATCATGGTTGACAAGCCCTGTGGTTTGAGAATATGGTTTATATTGTCACTAGTAGCAGAAGTAGGCAGCGACCCAGCAACTTGGAATCAATTGTGTCTAATGTAAAGTGACATGTGTCATTTATACAAAACAAGAGCTTGCATGCTCTACTCATCTTTAAAAAGCTAGGTAATAATGTAACATTGTAATACAGTGGTAATAAAATAAATGGTTGTGTTATTCTTCGGTATTCATTTACAATAAAGATTTTGTTTTTGTGTATAGTGTCTATTAAAATTATACAAGTAATATAAATGGAATAAAATAATGGAATGAAATATTTAATAAACTTAGAAAAAATAGATTTTTTTCCTTTAAGGGATTAAGTATTATCTATTTATGAAATATTTGCATGCAGATTTAAAAAATAAAGTAATGCAAATGAAAAATGAAAGTTTTCATCAAATTGACAAAAAACATTAAAATTTGTCACTCTTGCTAGGATTTTTGAAAATGTTATTGATTTCTAATTTTTTGTTGACTTGCTCCCCCAGTTTCCGGTATCATTAGTAATTTTATTAAGTTCTTTGCAACGTTAAGTTACTGGCCCCTTGGCCTTGATGTCAATCAATGTATTGGTTTTAAAGGGATTCTACAAGTCTACATGATGCTTCAAGTAGATCTATATGTGATCCGTAGAACTGAAAAATGGACACATGAAATCATCTCGATGACTCCATTAGGATTGTGTATCCTAGTGCCACTAAAGTTCAAATTTTTAAACCAACTTTAAAACACATGTTTATTGTTTATATCATAAATTACTCAACAATTCGATGAACATTTGGTGGATGGTTGTAGTTGCATTTTGGAATGAAATGCACAGAGTGCTAGGCTTGTGAACTCAAACCTCTGGAATCACCCTATAACCGTTGGATTTACAAAGATCAACAGTTGAGAATTTCTTTGAGAATTTATTTCTAAGTGATTACGGAAATGTAATGTACTAATTGTGTAGTTTGGAAGCAACACATTGACGTTTCATTCACTTTAATATTAAAAAAAAAAAGCGAACTTTCTACTGCTAAGTGATTTTATTTTTAAGTGATAGAGTCAGCTCACAGGGAGATTTCAAATTGCTCATTGTAGTACACCAGGGAGATTTTGGGTTCCAACAAAGCCAGTCAGTATTAATCTTTTCAAGAATCAAAATATGGGTAAGTGAAAGACATAATTCCTATGGCTACGTTTCATCATTTCTTAAAATATTATTTTGTCAAACTTTGAAGTTTGGATTTATGGTTGAGAGACTTAAGGAAAATTAAGGAAGACTAAGAGGGAATTCACAATTTCACATTGTATAAGCATGTCTATCACCAGTACCACTAGCAGACCAAAGAAAGTTGTTCAGAAAGGTAAAGCAAAATCAGATAAAAAAATACATTATGCTAGATTACTTAAAACCTTAGGTTTCATTGATGAATACCATGATATTTATGATCCTGAAATCTATGGTAGGATGACCTTAGAACTTATATTTTCATATGAGAATAAGGCTTCAAACCAAATCAAAGTTAATAGTTTCAGTGCACCATGGGCAAGTGGATTAGGGCGCGTGATGTTACATGAGGTTTTCCCTTGCCTGGAATTTATCATGGTTTGTGCCCAAAATTATGATGATAACAAAAGAACAATTGCTAATAAATACAGCAAGGAAGAATTATTATCCATTAATGCAAAAGAACTTGGAAAAGTGTTGGGGTTTACAATCGAGGAATTTGGAAATGTCCACATTGACTTGGAAAAGCTTGCTAGTGATTATGAAGTAGTGGACAAAAGGGAGAAATTTTTTTTCATAAATAAAATAGTTTAGGATAACACACAAGTTAGAAAAAAATTGAAAGGTAATCATAAGCCTCCTTATTATTTTGATATTTTTAGACCATGGGTTTAGGATACTGTTTCCATGCTAGAATTTTTCCTCGAAATAGATAGCAATTGGGAAGTGGGTGCAAGCCTCCTTGAAATGCTATATAATATCCATTATGCTTTTTCATCTCAACCTATCAAATATAACTTTATTGAGCATTTTGTAGAATCCATGCATGAGCAAGTCGGGATATTAGTGGGGGAATAGTAAGTTGTCTTTAGTCTTGCTTGTGGTATAATTGTGAATGTTCTTGTTTAGAATTATTACAATGTTGAGTCTCTTTGTGTTGAGTGAGTTCTTCTTATGTGTACTTTGGAATTGATGGGATATATATACATACAATGTATATATGTATATATGTATGTGTCAACAATAAACTCATACACATGAGTAATTACATGCATGTGTATACAAAGATAGATGTATCATTGCATATTCATGGGTGGATTACTCATATGTATGGGAATATCGATCAAAAAAGATGACATATATATACATATACATATACATACATACATACATACATACATACATACATACATACATACATACATACATACATATATATATATATATGTTGATTGATACGAATGTGTTAATATTTGATTCTATATCAAAAGTATGATATATATAGTATACTAGTATATATATATGTATGTATATATATATATATATATATTAACATATGTGTATGTATTGACATAATGGAAATGTCCATACAAGTATATTAATATATATAAATTTATATATATAGATATATATATATCGTATATATGTAAAATATATATACACATACATTATTATATGTGAACTATGAGGATACACATGAGTATCCATATATTGAACGATACATGAATTGTGAATATTTATATATATATATATATATATACTTATATACATAATAAATTGGGATGTATGTATGTATGTATGTATGTATATATATATATTATATATTATATGGGCGTTGAATTATCTTATAAGCGCATAGAGTTATAAAATTAGCTTATGCTAAGATTAACTCTCAACATATTTATGTGGAAATAGTGCTAGAATAAGCAGTGCATGAATATAAAATCAAATGATGTTTTAAACATTTTAAAGTGTTGAGATAAAATGGAGACAACACTATGTATAAAGTGCTTATGATATCATTATCTTCCAACGTGTAAACTTAAGCTACCGTGACTTTGTTAAACAAAGAAATATTAATAACCATGCTCAGAATGTCTATTGACCAAGTCAATTAGTAAACATTGACCCATACTTTATGGCGTGGAAAGTAGAATGTGGCACCAACTGATAACAGTATGAAGGGAATAGGAGTCTAGTAATCTTTATGAATTTCCAAAATTTGAAGCCTTTTGCAAAGTGCAGATTTGGTCAAGCACTCAGTTGTGCCAAGTAAGTCGACCTGTACGGGGTAGATACCTTACATTTCTAGTGATCTTTCTTGTTGTTCTTGAGAAGTGGGACTCATTCTTTTTGGTTGCATATGTGTTTGCTTTGCAATGAATTTAGTTGCCACCTTTTTTTTGCTTTGCTGAGTCGAATCATTTGAGCTAAGAAGTGTCAATTCTCATGCCCTATTTCTAGCCATAGGTTGTTGATTTTTGTGTATAAATAGAGGATTCATCTACCTCATTTGGACACATCATTTTTCTACTATCTTGATGTGAAATTTTTGAGTTATTGTATTTTGGTCTTCTGAGTGTGAGTCAAATATTTTGAGAGAATTTGAAAGAGTTTTTTGAGAGGAAGTCTTGGGTAAAGTGAAGGAAAGTTGATTGGGAGTTGCTTATATAGTCTTGAAGGTTGTATTGGGAATTTGAATTGATCAATTGGAGCATTGCAAATACAGGCATGTTGATTCCTACTCTTTTAATCTTATTTAATGTTTTTAAAAAAGATTGTGTGTCTTTGTTTGATTTGTTTGGGATGATAGATCCATTGATTGTTAGGGAAAGTTTTTTTTTCTTCTATAGAAGTGAAAGGAAGGTTATTGCATTTTGTATAAAAATCTATTTTTTTATGTGTTTGTACATATTCCATAATAAGGAATGGGTGGACATAGGGGGTATTAAATACTATGTAAGGGATATAGTGTAAGTAGCTAGTGGATAAACTAGATGAATCATAGAGATACTTAGATTTCTTCATAGACGAGATAGTTAAATATAGAGGTATTAGGTTATTCCTAGGGTTAGGATAATCCAATGAAGGGGATAGCCTAAGGATAGATTATTAGTGGTCATTATAAATTGAGAAAAGAAGGTGGGTGGATTATTAATGTCTCTTAGAAGAGGGAATTAAATACTTTGGCCAAAGTGGTGTAAGTTTCCATTATTTACACTATCAATCACTATGATCCAAATTGCATTCTAGGTTGAAGTATGCCATATATGTAGGTTTTAGCCACCATGTGACAAAATCTAGGTATGTAGGACACAACACCAAGCCCAAAAATGGTCAATATTTATTATGAGGTTACCAAACCAATCTCTTCATTGAAGGGTAGGGCCATCTATCAGTTTGATAGTTTTTGCGGGGGATTGCAGTTAGTCCAAGGTTTGCAGAAAAGTGCTTGAGTGATGATTCTCCTCATCAGTAGGCGACTAAGATTTGGATGGATATTTTCTAGGACTATTCATTTCTATTGCTAGTAAGCTTTGTAGAGCCTTGTTAGTATATTTGTATCCATTATGATGGAAGATTGTAAAAGAGAAATGATATCATTTTATCATATGCTATACAATATTTTACTTTAGAAAGTTGTAATACTTTGTTACAATGTAATGGAAGTTTGGAAAGATATTTATTTCAAATGTGCATGCTATCTTTATAGTTTTGAAAAGAAAATTTTTATTGCTCATTTAGTTTAAGATGCATGATCTATTTACTTGAGGTTAAAACTTAGGAAAGTTACTATGTAGAGCAATGGGCATGTTACATGTGGTATCAGAGCTACTAGGTTAAGCTTTGGAACCTATGTGCTTGCTATGTTTTCCCTTCCAATCACAAAATTATTGTGCCATGATGGTGCATCTCAGGTCAACTACAATAAATTTAGTGATCGAAAATGAGCGCTATCTATGGGCCAAGAAGGGAAAAGAAGCCCTTGTTTGTACTATAGAGGGAACCAACTATGACAATGCCATCTGGTTGAGTGATATTGAAAAAACAATCAGTCACACTCTATAACATATTAGTTGGGAGAAAAGAAGGATGAGATATGAAGCTAATTTCAACAACTTACCATCTATTTCTTTGGCTAGATCAAACTCATTATCACTTTCCAGGGATATGCCCTCGGAATATAATTTCATTCTTGTGTTGATATTTAGAAACCCTCGAGTAGTACCTATGGTTGAATTAATTGTTATAGCCTCAAGTAGAGAATAAAAGAGATGCATTCCTTGAAACTATATATTAGAAGATAAATCTGAAGGTTACTATCCTCTTTAGGATAGAGAAGAGAAAATAAGAGATGAGAAAAAATTAGAGGGGTATACCCCATTGAGCTATGTGTTTGAGAGTGAAACCGATGGATAATCTCCTCTTGACTATTTGAATAGCCATTCTATGTAAACGAAAGGATATTGAAATCCTTATGAATAAATAAAAGGCTATGTTTTTCTTTTAAAAAGTATGGAATACAATGAAACTATGTATGTTTATTTGCTCTTTTGAAATGCTTTCCTATGCCTTTAGTAAACTATGATAGGATCTAATTTAAGATGAACCTCCAAGTATAACATTACTTAAGATGATGGTTAGGACAAGAACTAATCCTGGAGGGAGTTAAGAAGTAGGACAAGGTCTGGAAAATGCCGAAGCCAAGTTGGATCAACTTCTAGAAATCATGGATGAGACTAATGCAAGGATAGAGAATCTTGAGAAAAAAGTAAAGGGAAAATAAAGAATGAAAGAAGAAGTTCCACTCAATGAAGAAGATGAAGAAATTCCCGATAATGAGGAAGAAGGGGAAGATTTTGGAAATCACACTAAATCTAGGAGTCAAGAAAGTGATGGAACTCAATCATATTCTAAAGGAACTAAGAGAAAGTGTGTAACAATTGAATTATCTAGGGATATGAGAAATATTACACCCCCTAAATTTGAAGGAACCATCAGTGGAGAGGTTGAGGCTTGGTTAATTCAAATGGAAAAGTACTTCAAGATAAGGAACTATTCAAAAGTTACTAAATTTCTATGGGGAGCATTCTAGTTAGCAGGAGAAGCCTCTAAGTGGTGGATGAACAAGAAGATGGAACTTGGAATCAATTATTTGAAACTGACTTGGAATGAGTTTGTCAATATTTTTCAAAAAATATGGTTACCCCAACTCTTTTTCAATCAAAATCTCATTCACTTTTAGAATCTCAAGCAAGGAGAAATGTTAGTGAATGAATATTGGGAGAAATTCACTCGTCTCTTGAGGTATGTTCCAATGTACCAAAAAGATGAGCAATTTTGAATTAGAAAGTTCATTATGGGACTAAATGGACGAATAGGCATAGAGGTGGATGTACATGGACCAGCCACTATGGACCTATTATATGAGAAGGAAATCAAGCAAGGCCAAAAACTCAAAGCCATCGCGGTCTATAGGGAGAAGAATCAAAAGAAGAATGGAGGACCTCAATTTGTACAAGCTCCCAAGCAGTTAAATGAGGGGAAATAATTTCAAAGGCAAGGGGATGAAGGATCCTACAACAATTGGAGTGAGACAAAGAAGGATTGACAAGGAAAAAATTCAACAACTACAATAGTAGAAACTATATCAAAGCTGGAGGGAATGGTGGTAACTTTGATAGACCAACAAAGAGAAGAGGACTAGTAAAAGGATGCTATACCTGTGGTGGGGATGATTATGCTAGTAAATATCCCAACAAACCATCTAGCACACAACCACATGGTAATTCACTTCCTCCCCAATGGGTTGTGTTTTAGAAAAATATCCATGTAGCATTGGAAAATCGACAAACTGAATACCAAATCACCTTGGTAGAAACTCCAGGTACTTTGTTTGGTTTACCTATTTCCATACTTATAAATACTAGAGCCACAAAAAAAAAATCACCTAGAGAAGCAAATCAAATTTCTAGAAAGGCTAGTTTTATGGACAAATCTTGGGTTGTAGAATATGCAAATCGGGCAAGAGAAATGGTGAACCAATGTTTAATTGAGGCAAAGGTTGAATGTCCAATTTTCACAATGGAAGTAAACTTATATGCAGCACCCTTAGGATCCTATGACATCATCTTAGGAATGAAATGGTTATAGAAGCACAGAGCTAAGGTTGATTTCCATGCTAAAATCATAGAATGTCTAGATGATCTAGGTAATCTAGTGTCTTTTCAAGGAACTCCTAGAAAAGTAAAACTGCAACAGATTTTGGCTGTGCAAATGCATAGAGCGAAAAAGAAAGGTTGCCAACTTTTTGCAGTCAAAATGGATAAATTGGAGGAATTCAAGGAAGTCACTCCTTAGGATAAAGTCATGAATGGTGATACATAAGAAGCTAAAGAAGGAAAAGTGGTGGAGTCTAGAGTAACAGATATGGAGAGGTATCCAATCTTATAGAAAATTTTGGATGTATTTCCAGAAGAACTACCTGGACTACCTCCCAAAAGAGTATTTGATTTCTCAATTGATCTACTACCAGGGTTAGAACTTGTATCTAAAGTACCCTATAGGATTACTACAACATAATTAATGAAACTTAAGGCACAGTTGGAAGAATTATTATCCAAAGGATTAATAAGACCCAATGTTTCACCTTGGGGAGCATCGGTGATCTTCATAAAGAAGAAGGATGGTACACTATGCTTATGCATAGATTATTGGATGCTTAATAAAGTTATGATAAAGAACAAGTACACATTTCCATGAATCGATGATCTTTCTTATCAGATGCGAGGAGTGGTAGTGTTTTCAAAGATTGATCTGAGATCTGGTTATCTTCAACTAAGGATCAAAGACGAAGATAGTTTCAAAATTGCTTTTAGAAATAGATACGGTCATTATGAGTTCACAGTCCTATCCTTTGGGCTTACGAATGCACCTGCAGCATTCATGAACCTAATGAACAACATATTTAGAGACTGCTTGAATAGGTTTGTATTAGTATTCCCGGATGATATTTTAATCTATTCCAAAAATGAGGAGGAACATTGTAGACATTTAGAGATAGTTCTTCAATGGTTAAGAGAGCACAAGCTATATGGAAAACTCTCTAAGTGTACATACATTCTTTCAGTAGGAAGTACAATACCTGAGACACACAATTTTGGATAAAGGGATTGCAGTTATTATAGGTTTCCACATAATAAAGGTTAGAATGTATACTAAAGGTTAGAAGTTTTATGGGTTTGGCTAATTATTATAGGAAGTTTGTTGCAAACTTTTCTAGGATAGCCTTTCCTATTACTTCATTACAAATGAAAGGTAAGAAATTTGAATGGTTAGAAAAGTGTCAAGCAACTTTTGACCTACTCAGAATAGAAATTGACTACTGCACCAATATTGAAGGTACTTGATTCAGAAAGCAACTTTACTATCATTACAGATGCATCAAGTGAAGGATTGGGAGGATTTTTAATGCAAGAAGGGCAAGTTATAGCATATGAATCAAGAAATTTGAAGCCCTACGAACAAAATTATGCATCGCATGATTTAGATTTAGCGGAAGTTGTTCATGCATTAGATATGTAGACACATTATCTAATGGGAAAGATTTTTAAACTAAAGACTAATCACCATGGTATGAAGTATTTATTTGCCCAACCCAATATGAATGCATGACAAAGAAGGTGGTTGGAGTTGATAGCAAACTTTGACTTCAATAGCAATTACATCAAGGGAAAAAAGAATCGTGTTGTTGATGCCCTAAGTTGAAGAAGGCATATCGCCTCTATGATAACAATCCAAACCAACTTCAAGGGAAAAGTGTTGCAAGAGTCCATGAATGACGAATTTTGTAAGCAATTTAAGCAAGAACTCACAGATAAACCTCAAGATACAAGATATAAAGGTTTTCACTTTGATCTAAATGGATTATTAAGGTTTAAAGGAAGAATATATGTACCTAATTCAGAGGAGTTAAGAAAAAAGGTATGGGAAGAAGCTCACAATGCACCATACTCTAGACATCTTGTTGTGCCGAATATGTTGGCAAATGTAAAGCCACTATATTTTTGGAAAGGTATGAAGGGAGATGCTACAAGCTTTGTTGCAAAATTCTTAGAATGCCAAAGCGTAAAAGTAGAACATCATCACCCTGTAGGTCTCTTATATCCTCATGATATACCTGAAAGGAAATGGAAAGTCATTAGTATGGACTTTGTGCAAGGTCTACCTATGCCAAGGAATAAGCACAATGCCATTCTATTGGTGGTAGATAGGTTAACCAAGGTAGCACATTTTATACCAGGAAATATAATTGATGGAGCTTCGATCATAGCTTGAAAATCAAGAGGTGTTTAGATTATGCAGAATTCCTAAGAAGATCATATCAGATAGGGATGCTCATGTAACATCTAGATTCTGGAAAACCTTATTCTCTTCACTTGGAACTAAGTTGAATATAAGATCAGCTTATCATCTGTAAACGGATGGACAAACGGAAAGAGTAAACCAAGTACTTGAAGATCTATTAAGAATGTATTACATGGATCAACAATACAAGTGGGAATATTACCTACCATTAATTAAGTTTGCATACAATAATTCTTATCACTCAACAATAAAGATGGCTCCATTCGAAGCACTGTATGGTAGAAAATGTCAGACTCCTATAAGTTGTGATAAGCTAGAGGATATGATAAGTCTTGGGCCAGAAATGTTATCGAAAATGGAAGAGAAAGTAAGCATTATTAAGCAAAGGCTAGATGAAGCCAATGATAGGCAGAAAAGCTACGCAGATTCTAAGTGAGTACCCAAATTTTTTGTGATAGGGGAAAAGGTATTGTTAAGAATGAAACCTCATAAGAGTTCCATCAAGTTTGGAAATTTTTCCAAACTAGCTCCATGCTACGTAGGTCCTTTCGAGATGCTTGAGGAAATAGACCCAGTTTCTTACCGAGTTCTGTTGCCACTAACTCTTGCCAGGATGCATAATGTCTTTCATGTCTCATACCTTAAAAATTATATATCAAGGGATAATCATGTTATTGATTGGAATGCTTCACAAGTACATGACCTAGGAGTGGTAATTATCGAGCCTCTCAAGGTGCTTGGAACACATAAGCTTTGCTTGCGTAATAGGGAGGTCCTACAATGCAAAGTTTGGTGGAACCATTATGCATAAGATTTTGCCACTTGGGAAGACTATGCTAAGATTAAGCAAAAGTTTCCTCATGTCTTGCATGCTTTTGAAAGTTCTTGAAAAAAAACTCTATTATTAATACACTTATAGTTAACTTATATGTCAGCTACTTAAAAATTATCAGGGGCGATGATTCACAAGGGGGGAATATGTTACACCCCATTTTGCTACTACTTATCTACTTTTACCTAGTTGGGTGAAAATGCTTGAAGTATGTGTATTTATGTTTTATGTGTTTTGGAAACATGGTGAATAAATGTTGTATCAATTTAATGTTATGAAATGATTCTAATTAAGAATTATTAGATACAAATGAATGTTTTGTTTTCAGCTAACTACTATTGCAATGTAATAAGTTGGATGTAGGAATTGATTCAAGCCTCCTGAAGAGAGGGGAAGTATCACTCAGGGAGAAGAACTTGATTTGGTAACATTTGATAAAAGACCTAAATTGAGCTTACACACACACACACTTCTAGTATGGTCAAGTTGGGATATTGGTGGGGGAATAGTAAGTTATCTTTAGTCCTGCTTGTGGTATAATTGTGAATGTTTGTGTTTATTATGATGTTGACTCTCTTTGTGTTGAGTGAGTTCTTCTTATGTGTACTTTAGAATCAATAGGATATATATACATAAAATGTACATATATGTATACATGTATGCACCAAAGATAAACTCATACACATGAGTAATTACACAAATGGGTATACAAAGATAGACGTATCATCACATATTCATGGGCAGATTACCCATATGCATGGGAATATCATTGAACAAGATGACATATATACATACCATGCATATATGTCGATCGATACGAACGTGTTAATATTTAATTCTATATCAAAAGTATGATATTAGTATATGAGTATATGCATATGTATATATAGGCTCTAGGAAAATTCACCACCAACAATTCACTGATGGGAAATTCATCACCAGCAATTCACCATGGGAAAATTCACCGCCATGACAAATTCATCGCCAAATAAAATTCACCGCTAGCAATTCACTGAGGTAGAAAACTAACTGCCATTAATATTTTTTAATATATATTTGAAAATTTTGATTTTCTTTAAAAGAATAATTTGATTTATGATAATAAAAATAAAAATATTTTTCAATATATTTTATTTTATCGGTCATCTATAATCATTGATTTATGAATAGAAATTACTATGGGTAAAGTATTTTTATTGTTTGCAAATATTGAGATGAATAGAAATTACATTCATATCAAAATAAACATCAAAATAAATATCAATAATTATTATTGAGATGAATAGAAATTACTATGGGTAAAGTATTTTTATTGTTTGTAAATATTGAGGTGAACAAAAATTACATTCATATCAAAATAAACATCAAAATAAATTTTAAGAGGTGAAAATTATTATTTTAAAAAAAAAAATCAAAGTTATAGAAATATATATTAAAAAATATTAATGGCAGTTAATTTTCCACCTCAGTAAATTGTTGGCGGTGAATTTTTCGTCGGTGAATTGTTGGGGATGAATTTGCTGTATGTCATATATATATTAACATATGTGTATGTATCGACGTAATGGAAACATCCATACAAGTATATCTATATATATAAATGTGTGTATATATATATGTATATATGTAAATATATACACATACAATATTATATGTGAACCATGAGGATACATATGAATATCCATATATTGAATGATACAATTATTTTTACCTATGAATTATGAATATATATATATATATATATATATATATATATATATATATATATATATATATATATATATATATGTATATAAATAAATATATATATATTATATATATTATAAATAAATAAAATAATATATTATATGGGTGTCGAATTATCTTATAAGCGCATAGAGTTATAAACTTAGCTTATGCTTTAAGAATAGTGCTCAACATATTGCTATGGAAATAACGCTAGAATAAGCAACACATGAATATAAATTTAAATGATGTTTTAAACATTTAAAGTGTTGCTCGATAAAATGTAGATAGCGCTTATGATATCATTGTCTTCCAATGTGTAAACTTAAGTTGTCGTGACTTTGTCAAACAAAGATATATTAATAACCATGCTCGACCAAGTCAATTAGTAAATGTCAACCCATACTTTATGGCGTGGAAAGTAGAATGTGGCGCAAACTAATAACAATATGAAGGGAATAGAAGTCTAGTACTCTTTATGAATTTCCAAAATTTGAAGTCTTTTGCAAAGTGCATATTTGGTCAAGCACTTAGTTGTGCGAAGTCGACCTGTAGGGGGCAGATACCTTACATTTCTAATGATCTTTCTTGCTATTCTTGACAAGTGCAACTCATTATTTTTGGTTGCATATGTGTTTTCTCAAAAACAAATTTAGTTGCCACCTTTTGTTTGCTTTGCTGAGCTAAATCATTTGAGCTGAGAAGTGTCAATTCTCATGCCCTATTTCTAGCCATAAGTTTCTAATTTTTGTGTATAAATAAAGGATTCATCTACCTCATTTGGATGCATCATTTTGCTGCTATCTTGCTATGAAATTTTTGAGTTATTGTATTTTGGTTTTTTGAGTTGTGAGTGAGATATTTTTAGAGAATTTGAAAGAGGTTTTTGAGAGGAAGTCTTGGGTGAAGTGAAAGAAAGTTGATTGGGAGTTGCTTATATAGTCTTGAGGGTTGTGTTGGGAATCTGAATCGATCAATTAGAGCATTGCAAATATAGGCATGTTGATTCCTACTCTTTTGATCTTATTTAATGTTTTTGAAAAAGATTGTGTCTTTGTCTGATTTGTTTGGGATGATAGATCCATTGATTGTTAGGGAAAGGTTATTATTTTTTCTATAGAAGTGAAAGGAAGGTTATTGCATTTTGTACAAAGATCTATTTTGTTTGATATGTTTAAATACATATTTCATAATAACCCTGAATGGGTGGACATATGGGGGGTATTAAATACTACGCACTGGGATATAGCTTAAGTAGCTAGTGGATAAACTAGATGAATCGCAGAGATACTTAGATTTCTTCATAGATGAGATCTAGTTAAATATAGGGGTATTAGGTTATTCTTGGTGTTAGGATAATCCAATGAAATTATAAATTGAGCTAGGCAGGTGGGTGAATTATTGACATCTCTTGGAAGAGGGAATGAAATACTCTAGCCATAGTACTAGTGTAAGTTGCCATTGTTTACAATGTCAGTCACTGTGATCCAAAATTGCATTCTAGGTTGAGGTATGTCATATATGTAGGTTGTAGTCACTATGTGATAGAATCTAGGTATGTAGGACACAACACCAAACCCATAAAAGGTCAATATTTATTATGAGGTTACCAAACCAATCTCTTTGTCGAAGGGTAGGGTCATCTATCAGTTTGATAGTTGTGTGGGGGACCGCAGTTAGTCCAAGGTTGGTGGACAAATGCTTAAGTGCCAATTCTCCTCATCAGTAGGTGACCAAGATTTGGATGGAGATTTTCCAGAACTATTTGTTTCTATTGCTAGTAAGCTTTGTGAAGCATTGTTAGTATATTTGTATCCATTATGATGGAAGATTGTAAAAGAGAAATGATATCATGTTATCATATGCTATGCAATCGTTTACTTGGGAAAGTTGTAATACTTTGTTATAATGCAATAGAAGTTTGGAAAGATATTTATTTCAAATGTGCATGCTATCTTTATAGTTTTGAAAAAAAAAATTGCTCATTTAGCTTAAGATGCATGATCTATTTACTTGATGTTAAAACTTAGGAAAGTTACTATGTAGAGCAACATGCATGTTACATAGTTAGAGTTAATAAGTCTTGTTTAATTGTAAAATTATATGAAAATATTTCATAAAGTGCAAATAGAAGATTGGAAAAACTTCATTTTTTTAGATTATAAACTTATTATCATACGGAACTTAAATGAGATATATAGAGTTGACAATATGCTTTTATCTAGATTATAAAAGATCTTATTGAAATGTCGAGACTATTCTTTTGTCAACATGTCATTTTCACATGTTCTCAAGGAGTTTAATATTGACACTCATGCACTCTCCAAGGTTGGTCCCCTTTTTTCAGTAGACAGATGAGAAATCTCTTAACACAAGGTGAGATCTATCTTCAATATATGTTTCCTATATCAATGATCAAGAATTCTTAGTTCTTTTAACCAATGCACTTCAAATAATATTAAAATAATACAATATTCACATAAACAATAGAGTGATAGAAAGACACACCTAGAGAATATTACATGATCCCAAGTCATAAATAAGAACGAATAAAAACCCACATAACATAAAACAACTAATGCCATGCTAGCTAAAATCTTTCTAAAGAGAATGATTAGATTGGGGTAGAGGGGCCCATACTAGGGCACCCTACCTCTAGGTTTTTGAAAATTCATAGCATATGATTTCAAAAAAGTCCCAATTTTGTACAACAGTTTATTTGCTAACTCATCAACATAAAAAAAATAGTTTTAGGTTCACATCATCAAATATGATGCCACATCGGCATTTTTTTGTTAGACCACATACAATCCAATAGTAGGGCACTAAGTCATGTGAATATGTTATGTTGATGTGGCATCACATGATTTGTCAGATTATGTACTTTATGGAAAAAAGTGTTTTGCAATTGGATAAAAGGTTCTCCATTGTGGGGCCCCACTAAGGACTAGTTCTATCCCTACTTTTGGTCTTCGCCCTACTATGAGCCCCTCTCCCCTATATCATTTTATTGCCTATGACTATATGATTCTTTTGTTGTGACTTCTCTTTATAGGGGAGAAGTTACCACCACCCATTGAATTACCGCCACCTCCATGCTCACTTAACCTCCCAAAAAAAAATCACTTTGATCCATTAAAAAACTTTATTTTATTGAATAAATAATTACAAAAACACCAATGGCTGCTCATTAAGTGCTAAAGTGAATGCGACCCATTGACTTTTGAGTGGATTTGAATGATAAAACAGTTATAATTGATTGAAATTATAGTGAGCGGATACTGGGACATTAGGTGGCGATGACTAGATGACACCTCTAAAAGGTGACTTTTTGACCCCTGTGCGCATATCGAAGACTCCTACATTTGACTGAATTGCCCACAAGCCAAAACCTTAGTTATAAGCACTTAACTTGTGAGCAATAAAAAACCCATAAAAAAAAATTGATTCGATATACGGTTTGAATTCTACAATTGCACGAAGTTAGCCCTGGCGGATAGTAGGTCAATACATTATTGTGTGGGATGTTTTGTTTTTTATTCTATACATTTGCTATTCTAGGTTGTCCCATTTCCTTCCCTTGGTATTTGTTGAGGTCTTATATCATCCTATCCATGAAAATACTGTCGTTTTTCTTAATATTTTTGCTTTTTTATTGGTATTTTATTTCTTAATTATTTATTTGTTTGCTAATAGAAGTGACTGATGATAATAATATTTTATCTTCTCTATCCCCTCCCATTCGAAATGAGTGACATTATGTGACGCGTGGCATGAGTAATAATAATGGATGTATTTATATTAGAAATAAGTTGAAAGGTGCCTATTTGGAATAATGGGAAAAGATCCTTCACCTTAAAATATCAATTTTGTTGATACTCTCAATTCAATGCCGTGCAGGCAGGACATACGTACCGCTTAGATTTTTTTCCTTTATTTTTAACTTTTTCGCCACGCCACTCAAACGTACGCCACCGTCCAAAACAGTCTTTGCTCGTGACCCGGCATTTAATAATCTTAAAATGTTTCTCTACAATTAAAGGTTTTCCATTGAAGGACACGGATTTTTAAAAATAAAAATTCTAAATTAACGGTGGACCCGATTGTCCATCAAAACTTAATGAGAAGTGGGCCTAATATTTGTGAGAGTATTTATAAATTTATTTGTTTTAGAATAGAATGAAACATATAATGTTTAAGCGATTGTTCAAATTTATTTGTATTGGTTTTTTTAATGTCAAAATATGTATTGATTGGAGGAGGTTTGCTCTACTAGGGCTTTTTGGCTCTATTGACTCATCGATGTCACACTACTTTTTAAAGTAGGACTCTTATCCCTTTTTTACATTTACTGTGGCACTTTTTAAGGTATCATGCCTAGAGGTGATATCATCCCTTTTAATGGTCTCATGCTTTCATACCTTCAAAATTGATATTATTAGATGAAGGATTGATAATGACTATCAATTGTACTCTCACTCAAGCATTCTTAGAATTTTGTTCCTAAGGTATTCTATGAGGTACATCCCCTAAAACACCTAAATGTTGTTCTTCCCAATTCTAAATTCAATAATATTTGTCAATGATTAGAAAACTTTAACATGATAGGGTATTTTGTGGTAAGGATATCCCATAAAATCAAGCTTAAGGAATGGGTCAATAGGGAACTTATGTCGTACATGGGATTCACCTTGATGTCATGCAAACCCTTACCAAAGGTTTTATTATTTTTTGTTTTGTTGAAGCCAACCATGTTTAGGACATTCTCAATCATTTCCCTCGGCTTGTCTATTCATCTTTATTGATTTTCAAAACTTATACTAAAGACTTTGTTGCCTATGAAAAAAAAGACTCTTCAGATCCCTATCTAAGTTGAATTCCTTGGGTTAACCTTGCCATGCTATAATTTTTTATGCCAAATAGTTTGCTCCTTAAGTATTGTGATTTGTATTGAACTTGAACAGTTCTATTCAACATAGCATCATCGATAGGTTTGTTTTAAGGTGGACCTTTCCAAATATTTAAAGGATATCATGGATATCTAGATTGGAAAAATGAGATGCACTCAAGGTGACATTTACCTAAAATTGTCAAACATTTGCTATCGTTTTTAATCCCCTAAAAATAAGAGTCAAGACCGCCCTTTGGTTTTTCCCTATCTAAAACCCTCCTCTCAAGAGGTAAAATCCATCCTCCAGAAGAATCCACACTCGTTGTATTATTTATCAAAGAAACATTACAATACACTTATAGAGTATCCATGAATACTTCTAAAATATCTTGCTCCTATAATGTATAATCCATGTTTCCAAGCATGAAACCACACATCTCATGTCACACTTCACATATACACTCAACAAGAGAACTCAATACAAATGAAAACCAAGCCCAAACTAACCAACATTAACCACTAAACGTGTTCTTCTTTCATAGAATCAAGCTCACACAAAATAACCAAGTGGTAAGGAAAAACCATGTGCCTCAAAACCATGAGTATATAAAACCATTGACCCCAACATTTTATTTTTGGTACTAATTTTTTTAATAATAAATGGGTGATTCCATAATACTGGTTTACAATTTTTGGCCAAACTGGACATTGAACTGATTTTTTCTAACTAAATCTTCACTTTTAGGCACTTATAGCAGCTAAACCGTGAGGAATTTAAAGATGATGGGTAAAAGCAAGAAGTTGAGTACATGAAGAGGGGAAATTTCAGGCAACAAAAAAAATTTCACATAAAACGCGTACACATTTTTTAAAAACGCGTACGCGTTACGGAACGGGTACCCGAACCGAAATCCGAACGCGTACACGCTCAGCAACAGGTACGTGAACCTAGAATGCGTACGCGTTACAAACGCGTACGTGTTTAAAACACATACGTGTTTGAAAACACATACGCGTTTTCAAAAAGTATTTATTTTTTTAAATAAACTGTTGGCTTTTCATTTTATCCACTGTTTTTGGTGAATTGAGAGAAGTTAATCAAGAGTGTGTACGCGTTTGGAGGCTGTTGCTTCAAGCGTGTTTCGACTGTCACCTCCTCCCGTCAAGACACCTGACCTTTGAGACCTCCAGGTTGGTTGAATTCTGCCCTTTTTTGCTTTGTATCTTGTTTTTTTGTTTTTTAATTAGTATTTAAGTTTTTTTCTTTCTTTAATTCATTTTATTTCAATTTTTAATAGTTTTAAATTGCATTTAAAAAATAAATAATGTTAAATTGTAAATAGAAAACCATAAAATGTAAACCTAAATTGGACATAACTTAGAAATCTAGACCCTAAAACATAAAACTAGAGACCTCTTAGAGACCTCTCTCCCCTTAGGTGAGCTAAAACTAGAAACCCTAATACAATTTTAATAGTTCTTGTGTGTCATTTTGATATTCTATTAGCCTATCCAATTACATCATTAGTAACTAGACAATCCATAACATCTTCCTCTAAATTCTTTCAATCAACTAGATCACATTTAAGAATAGGTTAGAGTCAGGGTTTAATTACAATTATAATTTAATAGGTTACATTTAGAATTAGTTTTTTCATTATAATTAGGGTTAATATTGGAATTAGGATAACAAATATAGTTAGAATTATGATTAGGGTTAAAATTAGAATTAGGGTTAGAGTTAGGGTTAGGTTTAGAATTAGGATAAGGGTTAAGATTAAATTAAGGTTAGGTTTATGGCTAGGGTTGGGGTTAGATTATTGGTTAGGGTTAGAGTTAGGCTAAGGTTTCAATTAGGGCTAGGGTTTAATTAGGGTTATAATTCAATTATAGTTAGGATTGAATTAGGGTTAAGGTTCAATTAGGGTTATATTTAAGATTTTATTTCTTTTAGGGTTAGGTTTAAGGTTAGGTTAGGGTTAGGTTTGATTAGGGTTAGAGTTAGATTCATAGTTCAATTCTATCTCTAATCATAACCCTAACCCTAACCCTAATTCTATCTCTAAGCTTAACCCAAACCCTAATCTTAACCCTAACACTAACCTTCACCATAACCCTAATCCCCACCATAACTCCAATTCTTATTGTTACCCTATCCATAACCCTTAATCTAATTTTAACCCAAACACTAACCCTAACCCTAACTCAATCTCTAATCATAACCCTAACCTTAACCATAATTTTATCTCTAACCTTAACCCTAACCATAATTTTAACCCTAGCTCTAACCTTAACCATAACCCTAACCCCAAAACTAACTCTAGTTCTTACTCTTACCCTAACCTGAACCCTATCCTCAACCCTAACTCATGTTTTAACCTTAACCCCAATCGTAACTCTAATTTTTACCCTTTTCCTAACCATAACCCTAAACCTATGCCCAAAAAATAACTCTAATTTTAACCCAAACCTAACCCTAATTCTAACTCTAACCCTAACCTTAACCCCAATATTAAGCCTAACCCTCACCTTATCCCTAACCCTAACCCTAACCCTAATTATCTATAACCCTAACCCTAACTCCAATCTTAAGCCTAACCCTAAACTTATCCCTAACCCTAACCCCAACCCTAACTCTAATTTGTACACGAATTACAAACCATAGGTTCCAAGAGAGACACTTAAAACTTATAAAAAATAGGTATTGTAGGAGTCACTTGGATAATAATTCAATGTATCTTAATTACTATCCCTATATGGAATTTCTCATGATTGATTTATGAATTTTCATCCATTAACTATATATGGAAATAAATGGGGTTCCCTCCTCTAATCTCTAGTGATAGGAAAATATGGTGTCCAATCTATTCAAGTAAAATTAATGGATAAACAAGAATACCACTCTCAATCTTAGGATTTAATTAAATAGCTATCTTTTAATTTCTTTCCTTTTTACAAGCTCCAAAATAAACCTACATGTACAAACCTTTTTACCAATGCCACTTTAAAATTACATTCTTTATTATATAACACTAGTGGCCCCATAACTAGGGCACTCATAACATACTTAAATATTATAGTCATTTCCCTATTTTATTTTCGTAAGTCCAATGAGAAATAATGTAGCACTCGAAAAATTAAGAGTGTTTTCAATCCGTTTAAATCAGTATTAAAGAGTATTTTCAATTTATTCAAATCATTATAAAAAGGTTTCCAAGTAGTCAACATTGTTCATAACACTTCCAAATGATCTTAATAAAGAGAATTTAAATTGCATTTCATATATATAATAATAACATCAATGTAATGTATCAAGATTATACTAAACATAAGTATTTCAAATGACTTTCTCATATACATATATTCAACCTCACTTGGAAGAATCAACAATTCTAATAGAAACATCTTTTCTATGCTAAGTTATAAAAACTTTAACTCCTCAAATCAATGTTACATTAGATACTTTCAAATCATACTTCTATTTCAAAGTTTCAATAAAGAATGTCAAATACATATTTACAATGGGCTTCTCGAGCCAATTCTGAATAATACACAAGTACATCAATAGCAAATAAAACTTGGATCCACCAACCGCCGTGACACCTTCGTGTCTTCTTGCGAGCTGGGGCCAAGAATGTGATTCAGGCGCCTTTTCCACCCAACCACGAATTCCATGACTTCCCCGGGTCCCTTCCTAACTCGAAGGAATCCCCGGTCCTGCATAAAGGAGCCTAGCAACCTGAAACAGTAAAATAGGAGGGAACTCTCGATGCGTGCCTGAAGCCTATATGCATTTCTAACATGAGAAATAAACACATTTCTTGCAACAGGAGGTGGTAGAGACTCAAATACATATATGTTTCTAGGCTTTTAAAAATAACCCATCTATTTCAATGGTACAGTGCTTGGCCAAGCATAAATAATACAAGGTAGTAGTTTAGAAAAGGTAATACTACCATCTCTGTTGGCCCACCTTCGGCACCCTGTCCTGAAAGTTACCATAATGAAGTATGAATAAATACCAAAGCAGAAAATTATGCATTTTCGTACATGTTTCAATCATTCAATTAATTCTAAAAGAATTTCAAATATGAATTTCAGAACATCCTTTGTAAATTCAGTAGTAAGATGTCATTTATTCTTTGGTAAGTAACCCTTTTTGATTTGGATAAAGGCTCTGTTTTAAAGAAGAACATATATGTCTTAATACTTTTCAGTGCACTAATAGAAAGAAAGAACAGTGTTTTCTGTTTTCAGTATGCATTTCTATTCTTTCCAAGCTCAGGCTGACTGACAGTTTAATTCCCAATTTCAATACAGGTTACAGAGTAATAATAATATACTGAAACAGTGCAATTTATTCAAAGAAATTCTGAGGTTTGAAAGATAATCTTTCATTCAAATTTTGATGTTGTATTCCTTTACTAGGATTGTTCTGCTGTAAGTAAGTATATGTTTAAGTAATCAAGATGCTTTCTAGTTTACATGGTTTCTCAAAAACATTTCTATTCTTGTTTCAGGTTTAACAATTCTGAGATATTTGTGTATAATTAACAGAGTTCATACTACTTTTCCGGAAATGATTTTCCTGTTTTCAACTTGTATTTTTGGCATATAATGCATGGATATATATATATGTATATATATATATATATATATATAGCAATATCTATATATTATATATATGTATGTGTGTTGTATGTAAGCTGTGTGTCTGGATTAAAGAATTCTGAAGAAAAAGTTCTTTTAACTTGTTTAAACACCTTTGGGGGGCCAGACCAAGAATTTCTGGCATTCAGCAACGGAATTGAGCAACAAAAGCTCAGGGGAAGCCCTTGCCCCTCCCATGGGGAGGGGGCGGGCTGTGAGGGGCTCGCGCCTCCTCCACAGGCCGCGGCCTGTGGAGGGCGCAAGCCTCTCACAGGGTCGCGTCCTTCCCATGGGGAGGACAAGGGAATAATATCCCTTCCTCATTCCTATGGATAGCAATTTCAAAACTCAGAATAAAGAAAACATTTGCCCAGTATAAACTGCATTCGAATTTATCTCAAAGACATTTTGAATTTGTTCAGATGATAGAGTTTTTATGCAGATATATGCATATATGAAGTCGCAGATATATATATATATATATATATGATTATATATGTATTTCCAATTATACTTCAGAGCAGTTTAATAAATTGCAGATTTTGTAACCGAATAAAACCCTAATTCTGAAGAAAAGAATGTGTATTCTATATTGCAACAAAAGAAGTAAGCAATTTCCCAGATTTAAAAATGAAATTGAAAAGATTTCTCAGTTGTTTGTGCTCATATCAAGGAATAAAGCATTTCATTCCTTCCATTTCCTTACTGCAATTTTAAATTTGAAAGAAGGCAAAGCATGAAAAGAACCTGGCAAATTTTGCTTTCCAGTGCAGAAGCCCAGCAATTCCTTCTTCGTCTCTGTTCCAGAACTCTCAGATATGACTCATTCGAAGTCCTCTTTTCTCTCTTAAAGCTCTCTACCTCTTTTCGAGGATCATGCATAAAATTTCCAGATGACAGATAAAATTCTCATGCAATTTCTAAGGATTGCCACATGCCATCTGCTTTGTTGGTTTTAAGACAGAATTTCCAGAGCCCAATGTTCTCTCGGGCTGTTCATTCCTCATTATTTTTGGAAAATTATATACAAAACAAAATTATATCTCCTTTTTTTGCAAACCTAAAATTTTCATTTATGCAAACACAATATTCTATTCTTTTATTTATTTTGTTTTATTTTTAATTATATTTCTTTTAAAACAGATTTTTCCTTTTGTTGCTCAAATATAAATGGGGATTAATTAAAATAGAATAAGCCATATTATTTTCACAATTTCTAAGGTTAATTAAACCATATTTTAAATTTTCTATGCTAATCATTTTCACGCAATCACGTTGAAAAACAAATATGACCTAATGCAGCTACATGATTTAAGTGGTGTGTGCGTAATCGAGAGCTTCTCCTCTTTTACCCTGTCGGGAAGCTAACCTCCTTTTCCTCAATCACACTCTTGGCCTTCGATCACCTTGGCCTTCGATCACCTGCCACTCAAATGCACTCAGGCGTGCAAAAACAAAAATGTATTAGTAACCATTGTAGAAACGTAAATTTAAACAATAATTAAATCAACATTCCTATTTTATATAAACGCACTCATAATTCTTGAAAGAAAACAATTATTTTTCTACATTCCCATACATTAAAGCATAGTATCATAATTCGTATATTAAATCCCATAAAGTCATGGTCAAACATTATCAAAATAAGTCATGGTCAAAATAGCGTCAAAGTAAGTCATGGTCAAAATAGCATCAAAGTATGAGACGTGACAAATAAGAAATATTTTAGGATATCATAAAATTTTATTGAAAAAAGGGTAAGGAGAAAAAGAGGAATTCTTCTAAAAGAATTTTCAAATTCTAAATCAAGGCTAAAGGAGTCAAATGGGCTAATTCTAGGAAGTTGGTTGAATATTTAATCATAAAAAATCCCAAAAGGAGGGAAAAATCAACAAAAAAAAATAGTAGAGCAACATGTGACACCCTTTTGAATTCCTAAAACCCCATGTTTTATAGGAAGATGAAGAAGAATTTGAAACCATTCCCCTCATCCCTTAGGAATAATCTATTAAGGAGAAACAATATAGATTAATAGAAAAATATTTGAATCAATGAAAATATATGAGAGAAGCCTTATCTTTTGAAAAATGTTTCAATATGGTAAGAAGTTCCATCTACAAGAAATGAGCAAGGAATATAGAAAGTGAAGAATAGGGAGATAAAAAGTAAGCTAAAAAACTTTATGCACCTAAGTTTGATTGTAGTGAAAAGATTTTTCTCAGGCCCAGTTGGAGAAATTAGAGACTTACTTCACCCTCAACCCCATAAAGAAAAAATATGCAATAAAATCTACCTCTTTACATTTAGAAGGTGCAAGAGAGGTCTTCAATGATTTTCAATATTTTTCATCACTCGTTCTACTAACCTTCTGTTTTTATTCAACTCTCATTTATAGTTCTTAAGTGACTATCGGTTTCTATTCAACTCATATTTATAATATGAATTTTTAATGCTATGATTTTTTAATGTTATAAATTGAATGGTCTTCAAATGAAATATATTTTGAATTTGTGCATGTTCAATGTGATTTTTAAATAACTTTGAAATTGTGTGCATTATTTAATTAGTTTGTTGATATATATTTTTTAATTGTTTAACATGCAGTTGCCATATCATTTCTCGTCCATGGATCCACTTTTCACTTTAGAGGATTTCATGCCTAATCCAGAAATTCCTATAGATCCTGGTGCACACCCCACCCCACCACATGAGGATATGCCTCACTCACCTCCGCATTCTCCACCACCTGACCCCCCACCCCCTCCTCCATTTGACCAAAATCAACTAAGAGAGAATATTCGAGCCAACTTAGTTGTGATTCAAGGGAACATAGATCTCATAAAAAATGAGACTAGAATCCCTCCACATCTCGCACGGTTTGCATCTACGATGCAAACTATTGTCGATTATGTTCGATCTATCGATGCGGACCTAGATAGGTTCCATCAATGGAGAGAAGAGAGGAGACAATTCTATGCAGATGGGTTGTCATATAAAGAAATCAATGACCTAAAAATCACTAAACAAGCTATGTGCCAATATTTTGTGAACCCCCAAACAAATGAACCAATACCACCCACAAAAAAAAGAATTTCAATTTTATGGTGTAGGCACCCGTAGATAGCTGCAAATTTTTGGGAGAGATGGTGGATGGTGTTTGATACTCCACCACATGGCAACAGTGAGGTGCCCTTATATTTTTTGAGAAAGTTATGGGCTGAGTTTGAGTTGGGTAAAAAACCCAACTATTTTGATATGAGGTCATTTCAGGGAGCTGGGCGTGGCATGCCCCAACATAGACTAGGAGCACGTGTCGATCCTCAGCGACGTGCTCCAGTTGCACCTCTTGTTCCTCCTCCTTCTCCTGGTATTCCCGTTGCATTTCAGCAACAAACCATGTTATCTACACTAGGAGCATTGAGTTCACTTTCAGGACATCTCACTCAGCAGACTACACACGCGGCCACTGAAGTGGCCAATACAGAGCATGGAGGCTCGGGCTATAGGGATACGCAGACATCCACTTCAGGTGAGGTACATGCATCTGGGGTGGGATCATACCTAAATTTACTATATTCTAAGGATCGTCCCACACAGGTATGTTCATCTTTTGAACTTAAATTTAATTCAAGTTTGAAATGTAAAAAATTCATGTAAATAATAACATCAAACTATATATATAATATAATATTAATTCAATAATTTTGTGTTTGGTGTATAGACGCATGATGACTTGATGCCCGAAACTCAATATCATCATCGTGTGTATATGTCAAGTGTTGTAGATTTGGGCTCACCTTTTCGACAGGTACTTGAACCAAAATATATTAAATAATTTGTGTGTCCATATATATATATAATTTAATTTGAATTTGTACACATGTGTGAATTGATATATTATATCTAGATGCAGGGAAGTCATACTATTCCTAGTATTGACTAGCCACAAGTTACAGTGGTGAGCGCTCCTAAGACATCATTAGCTCAGGTGCGTGCTTTCAAAAGTTTGTTAAGTTTAAATTAAATACACATCATAGATCTAAATTAATTTTTTCATTTACATACACATGTGTGAATGATCTATATGAACTGTTGTACATCTATATGTAGGGATTTGATGAGATAACCATGGCGGGCCGCGCACCTGAGACATCATTGACATCTATTCATGGGCAATCTTAGGTGCGTGATCATGAGGTCATATCATTCGAGGTTGTAAACTTTACTTTAAATCTCCTATACAAATTTTACGAACATTTTATATATATATATATATATTCAAGGTTTTCACATATTGTTTGCTTTATATGAATATGCAGGATATAGTGGATCAGGCATTTCCATCTTCTCAACAGACAGTTATGTTACCTGTTGAAGAAAATGTGCCAATTGATTCACATGACCATATGGTAATTTATGAATACTAGAAATCATTTTTAATATATTTAGTCGATATTTAATTAGTTTTTTTTATCTAAAAGTTTATATTTTCAATTTTAAATATGTTTAATTATATCAAAATTTCTAAATAAATTTAAATCTAATTTCGAGTTTCTTGAACTCTTTTACAGCATGATGCAGGTACATCTAGTCAACGTGGAACAAAGAGGAGACTTGATTTGACCGATCAGCCTGAGAGTTAGATAGTTTTATATTTTATGGACTACAAACCTCTAGTTTCATTTCAATATATGTGTTGGACTTGACATATAAATTTTATGGACTATGTAGATCTCTAGTTTTATTTTGAACATGTTATTATCATATATGTGTGTTTATTTATATCAGTTGACTTTAATATGATGATTATATATGCAGTCAATTATGAGATCATGTTATGTTCATTTTCATAATTATATGCATTTATATACATATCTATATATTTATTTTTTATCAAATTTTCAAGTAATACATGCACTATATAATAATTCTTATCTAGAATCAAATTTCATATATCTATAACTTATCACATGGTTAGGTGACAAATTAAAACATTCCTTAAATAGTTTCTTAAATCATATTCATAATAAATTAAGGGCAAGTAATTCTAACTATTTTCCAATTACATAGCAAATATTTGAATCAATAAACAAAAAACCATCTCCTTGTATGTATATTTAATGTATAATCTATACAATTGAATAATTATATAAAATGTGGTAAATAGAAGACACATGAAATATGTATAATCTATACAATTTGAATAAGATATTTAAAAAGTGACATCGAACAAACATATATAATGTACATCAAGAAGTTTAATGTACAACTATATAACATGATGAAACATATATGTGCATGTAGATACAATTAAAGCTTATCAACTTTTAGGTGAATACCAAAAATTGATATTTACATAGTCTCCAGATAAAATAGTTTTTCAGTTCAACAATCACATTGTAGACCGACTTGATGAGAACTTGCAAAAATAATTAATGTAAGTAACTACAATTTTTACGAGTCATTTAAGTAAAAAATTCATGCAAGAAAAGAATTGCATATAGTAAATTCCATACAAATTCAAATGATGTTAGCCATAGGATGGATTAAGGGGACCTAAGAGGTTGGATTAAGGGGATGAAAGAGGGTGGATTAAGGGGAGTTGATAAAATGAGTTAAAGTGATGGAAGAGGGTGGATTAAAGAGTTAGAGAATGAGTTGAAAGGATGCTTAAAGAGAGAAGTGGATTCAAAAAAAGGGATGCAAGAGAGAGGGTAGATTAAGGGGAAGTGATAGAATGAGTTGAAGGGATGCAAGAGGGTGGATTCTACAGGGGAGTTCATAAAATGAGTTAAGCGTGTGTAAGAGAGTGGATTAAGGGGATGCAAGAGGTGGATTAAGAGGGAGTTGATAAAATGAGTTAGAAGTGATGTAAGATGGTGGATTAAAGAGGGATGCAGAGGGTGGATTAAGGAGTTGATGATAGAATAGGGTTAAAACCATAAACCCTAAACCCTAAAATGAGTTAAAGGAAGTGATGTAAGAGGGTGGATTAAGGGGAGTTGATAGAATGAGTTAAACCCTAAACCCTAAACCCTAAACCCTAAAATGAGTTAAAGTGATGTAAGAGGGTGGATTAAGGGGAGTTAAGAGAATAAGTTAAAGTGATGCAAGAGGGTGGATTAAGGTGAGTTGATAGAATGAGTTAAACCATAAACCCTAAACCCTAAACCCTAAAATGAGTTAAAGTGATGTAAGAGGGTGGATTAAGGGGAGTTGAGAGAATAAGTTAAAGTGATGCAAGAGGGTGGATTAAGGGGAGTTGATAGAATGAGTTAAACCATAAACCCTAAACGCTAAACCCTAAAATGAGTTAAAGTGATGTAAGAGGGTGGATTAAGGGGATGCAAGAGGGTGGATTAAGGGGAGTTGATAGAATGAGTTAAACCATAAACCCTAAACGCTAAACCCTAAAATGAGTTAAAGTGATGTAAGAGGGTGGATTAAGGGGATGCAAGAGGGTGGATTAAGGGGAGTTGATAGAATGAGTTAAAAGAGTGATGTAAGAGGTGGATTAAAGGAGGAGTTAGAAGTAGAATGAGTTAAACCCTAAACCTAAAATGAGTTAAAGTGATGTAAGAGGGTGGATTAAGGGGAGTTGAGAGAATGAGTTAAAAAGTGATGCAAGAGAGGTGGATTAAGGGAGTTGATAGGAATGAGTTAAAGTGATGCAAGAGGGGTGGATTAAGGGAGTTATTAGAATGAGTTAAACCTAAACCCTAAACCCTAAAGTTAAACCATAAACCCTAAACCCTAAAATGAGTTAAAATGATGCAAGAGGGTGGATTAAGGGATGCAAGAGGGTGGATTAAGGGGAGTTGAGAATGAGTTAAAGAGTTAAAGTGATGCAAGAGGGTGGATTAAGGGGAGTTGAGAGAATATGAGGATTAAGGGGATTGGATTAAGAGAGGGTCCCTAAGAGGATGAATTAAGAGGTGTTGAGAGAGTGACTTAAGTGGATGCAAGTGGACAAATTAAGGGTAGATATATGAGGATATTGATTGAGGGGTCCTAAGAGGATGAATTAAGAGGTGTTGAGAGAGTGACTTAAGTGGATGCAAGTGGAAAAATTAAGGGTAGATATATGAGGGTATGGATTACGGGGTCCTAAGAGGATGGATTAATGGTAGTTGATAGAATGACTTAAGGGGCTGCAAAAGGATGGATTAATGGTACATAAGAGGATGACTTAAGGGGTTTTAAGAGAATGGCTTAAGGGGATATGAAATCAATTATAAAGTATCAATTAAATGTATCTAGAACTATATATAGTTACCTGTCTCTAGATTGAAATTCCATTGTAATATATGTGCATCTCCTCTCTTTTTTGTAAAGCATCTAATTTTGGGAGACCTGAAACAAAAAATGATATAAAACTTTAATTAGGAAATGATTAAAGACAAATATATATATATATATCAATTAAATATATATACGACTAGATATGCTTACCAATATTTATTTACTCTATTGTACCATCTGCATCCTCTCTTTTTTTTTAATGCATCTATGATTGTTTTGTGATCATCCATTGAAATTGTCCATAAAACTTTATTAGCAGGCCTCCCTTGATATCTAACTAGTTTTATATTGGTTGCCAAAATCAAATGTGAATAATGCATAATCTTCTTGTGTCTTTCATAATCTTCAAATGCAGGCAAGCCATTCTTTCTCATCAAATATTTTCGAAGCTAGGTGCCAACAACAACCACTGAACCAGTTGGATACTCAAAGTTGTCATCATCCACTCTAGTATGTACCAACTTATGTTTTCTCTCAACACATCTAGCCAACCAGTACTCTATCTGCTCTTCATTCCCTTGAGGTGCAACAACAGCATACACATGTCCTACAAAAATAAATACAAAATTCAATAAAAAGTGACTTATATTTAACTCATATAAACATGCATACATACAAAATTCAACTCAATAAATAATGTACCTTCTTGTACAAGATCTGAAACACGATCATAATCATCTGATGCGAACACTTGATTATCTTCAATTGTCATTTCATGTTGAACATGTGTCAATGTAGGCGTTAAAGCTCTTTGTTGCCATTGTTTGACCCATTCCATATTTTCACATGCCTGCCAATCACCTACAATACAAAATTGACAATAGCATGCCAACTCCCTTGTCCATATTGTCCATGTGTTTGCATTTGAACTCTTAAATGAATGCCATTTTGCACTTCCATTAATTGTTTCACAATCCTGTCGAGAAAAAATATCATTTTCTTCAACTAACCAAAAGAAGCGTCGAATTATTGATTTCACTTGTTCTTGTAGATAATTTGGTATTGCACTAATTCACAATTGCACGCGGCATTTCTAAATTTTGGCAAAGATCCTCAAATTTTAGCTGCCTAGCAAGAGCTCTTTTTACATGCACCTACTCCATCGTGTTCTCCCTTACCATGACCAGCTTCAAAAAAACTCCATATGTGTTGGATATTATTTTCCTTATGAACTCTACATAGCCAATAAAACATTCTAGCATTTTTGAATTGACCCGTGCAATTATCTGACCATATGAGATGTTCTAGCATTTGAATTCCTCTCTCTTTTAAATTTTTATAAAATATATCAAAACAATATTGTACAAACTCATGAATGTAATCGATTATCACTTACATAAAAATGGTACTCTTCAAAAATTTCTATTATCTTCAGACTATCTTTAGCATGTCTATAAACAATGTGAACAAATATAGCTACTTGCACTGAATTATAATATTGTGATTGAATTTCTTCTTGTGGAGCAAGAGTATAATTTTCAGCAAAATCAACAATTGACAATATAGTTCCAATTGGAAATGTGTTTTTACATAGACGAAATTGATTATCAAGCCAATGAGCATTCTGAGAGTGTTGAACATATTTAGGTACAAACTTATCTTTAAATTTAGTAATAAAAGCATGCACACTAACTTTTTCCACAATTAGCTCAACACGTCTTCCAATTTTACCATCTTTTAAAGAATACTCAATATTTTTAAATTTTTTTACATCCACTAATTATTTTCCAAATTCATCTAAACTACTTTCATGCATACATTCTCCTAATAATGAAAAGTTACCACATCTATCGCATTCTCCAGAAATGCATCCTTTTAAAAAAATGAGTTTCCATTTAAAGAGGGATTACAAAACAAACCTGCTATAAAATCTTTGATTCTTTCAGGTGGCATAGTAATACCACAAATGTCCTGCATAATTTGGTTAGCATGCAAAGTGCATCGTATATATCGAAATATATCATAATAATAATGAAATTGTGCATGAGTCTTACAACAACAAGAGATTCGTTGCTTATTAATTCTAACATACCAAGGTTTACACTTTTTGAATGATCTTTGACTTATGCTAATATTCAATGGTAAGATTGAAGCATCTAAATTTTTTTTATATAATTCAGCTTTGAGTCATATCTAAGAGATGCTTTGGATGAGGTTCACGAATTTTGGAACCCACCCTTAATTTTAAGACATCTCTAATGTTAGGTGATACTCTTGTATTATCATACCAAAATTTTTCGATTAAAGATTTAATTTCATTAGTTAATTTCATGTCTGATCTTGGGAGTCTACCACTAAAACTCCAACATTGATTAATAGGATATTTTTCAATACTTTCTCTTCTTTTAGTAGCTCTTATCAAAGTTCTAGGATTTAAGTTTATACATTTACTAATCTTACTTAACATTCTTTTATTTGAAGCTGTTTTATCAACTAGAGCAGTTGTTATTGCACGGCGAGCCGCATTCTTATCTTTTGATCGACTTTTCTTACCAATAACATCAATAGCATTAGCAACACTAGATATGACTTGTTCTACTGAATCATCTTTCTTTTTTGGTTTTACAAAAACACCTAATTTTTTCATCACTTTTCTCATTTTAAACATTCTCATCAATTGCACCATGAGTTGACATTGGAATCCTAATTTCTTTCTATAAAAAAACATTTTATATATTTTATTTCCATAATTTCTAATTTGTCTTGAAGAAACTTTACCACGAAGGTTATTTAGCACATTTGTTTCAATTGTTAAAAAAACATTTTCACCTTCATCCATAGATGGAGTTTCATTTTCATTCACATAAGGGGTTTCATTTTCATTTTCAAATGTAAAAGGGATTTCATTCTCATTTTCATCAATATTAGGGATTTCATTCTCATTTACATTCTCATAAGATATAATTTCATCATTTTCTTGTTTCTGTATTGTTTCAACCCTAGTATTATTAATCTCATCAATTGTGTATCCAACTTCTTCTAAACAAGCAATATCAATATTATAAAAACTTGGGTTTGAAGACATACCTGGATAGATTGTTTGAATAGGTACATTTTCCATATCATTGGGAGGTGGATTTGAAGACACACCCGAAGTTGTTTGCATATCATTCAAAGTTGAAGTTGAAGGCACAGTTGGGTTTGTCTCCATAGTTGCATTTTCTTCCATATTCACCATCTCCACATTTGCATCATCTACATTGATTTCATCATTCATGGCTTCCTCTTTGACATTCTTGGAACTAGATGCTTCCAAATCTTTCATTTGATGAATCCTTTGTCTCCTTTCCCTTTGTCTTTTTGCCTCCTTATCTTTATTTGCTTGAATTTCTTCGGGTGTCATTACCTTCCTACATCTTTTTCTTTGTCTTTTCTTATCACCCATGGTTACCAAACCCTCTTTGATGACAAAAACAATAATTCAAGAAACCTATTTTAAAATTGCCACCTCCTTCAAATATTCAAATAAAACTATGTACTATGAAGATTATTTTTTCTATAAACTCTGAAGTACAAAATCATCATGAGTACATCCAAAAATTCACTTTTTCCAAATCTTCTTGTAAAAAGTTCTTGCACTTGATTCCACTTCAGAAAATTTAACTTGCACTTTTACTCTTCCAACAATTTGAATAGAATATGCCCTGCACAAGACAAATTTGCAATAAAAAACGCAGAAAATGACACTTTCGGTCCGTACTGCAGAAAAAGAATGTTGCAGGAAAATCGTGTTTTACCAGTATTTTTCAAATTAGGGAAAACGGCTATTATAGAAACGCGTACGCGTTATGAAACGCGTACGCATTTAATAACGCGTACGCGTTGCGGTCTCCAACGGCCAAAACATAATGCGTATGCGTTTCTATAATGCATACGTTATTTAAAAGTTGATCTCCCACACCAAATCTAGCCCCGGTTTTAGGCTTGGGAAAGGCTTGGCAATCCGAGCCTTAGCTTTTGACCTGCAACTAAAAAACTAAGGCAAACTGAAGAAGAATGTCCAACTTTGACAACATAGATGATGAACTTTTTTTCTGAATTAGTCTATAAAATTAAAACCCATTAGAGAACACAATGTCTACTTTCTAGATATATAATTTTTGTTAAAATTGGATTACGTTTGTTATTTTTTAATTAATTTCTAAGCAAACTAGGCCTTAAACTTGAAAGATCAGGTTTTTTTGGTTTTTTAATAACTTTGTATTGGTTAAGTTTCTTGTAAAAAAAATTATATGGTCCCAAACTTCAGACAATTCTCTACACAACGAAAAAAAAAAGAGTCAAAAAATGTTTTGTTTAGGTCCAATTATGTTGTCCGTACACGTTGATTTGAAAAAACATCAATTAAGGCCAATAAAAAATTAATAAAAAAAAACATATTCAACCAAAAATTACAAAAAAAAATCTAGCCCAAACTTCATGTTGTTAGCTCTCTTTTCCTAAAAGGAATTAGCAAAATAATTTTATTTGGGTCAAAAAGTGTTGTCCGTACACCTGCTTGGTATGGTTAAAAAACAGGGACTTTAAAAAAGTGGTTTTTATAGATCTTTATCAAAATTTAATTTCTATAAACTGGGTATTTTAATAATTTACATATTTGGAAACTAGATTCAAAATTATAAATTTCATATTACTGACTTTTTTTAAGATTCATTGTGGAAGTGCCTCAAATTTTCAGTCCAAGTGTGACAAATTCTGAAAAACAGCAAAAACATTTCCACTTTTTGAGCTTTTTGTGTACCCAACTTCTTGCATCAACCCACTAGCTAGTGCATTTCTTAGTGTAAAATACTTTCAGGTATTCCTCTTTTCTTCTACATTTGATTCTCTCTCATAATACTGAATTTTTGTCTCCCTTCTTTCCAATCAATTCCATTGAGATGAATGTCTTCCCCAACAATGTAATCCTTGTATCTTGCTAGACACACATCATATCAATTACATCAAACTACCATGAATTCTCAAAATATTTTTTTAGTGTAGGAAACTGTATACCCTTTATAATTTCACACTATGTTTGGCTCCTTTAATTTATTGGACTTAATTAATCTTCTAATTTTCCAAATTATGCATTCCAAAGCCTTATTTTTCATGTTTTCTAAAAGGAAAACTAACATTTAATTAATGCAATCAATAATTAAATCACATTGCATGTGTGTCCTAGAATTATAGGCCAGGACCCATTCGCCCATGGGTGAATGGGTCCCTTTTAATTCCTAAGATCCATTTTTAAATATGTTTTTGGAAGCATTTTATTGATTCAAATTCAACTTGCAATTGTCGACTTTTAGAATCTAATTTTTGGGAAATTAGATAAACACCTATAAATACCTAGTCTTTTTATCAATTCAAAGCTAAGAAACATTCTAACGCACTTTATGAAGAGATCATATGAGAAAATATCATTTTCAAGAGAATCCAAGAGAAGATTTTTTAGTCATTTATTGCAACAATCAAGATCCTAACATCATATTCAAGTCTATGTGTGTTCATGTCATCTTGTGAAGGCTAAAATGCATTGTTGATCCCAAAGCTTCCAAGCATTTCAAGTATCCAAATTCATCAAGAAAAGAAAGATCAAGTTCCTTGGAGAGATGTGTTTTTCTTCATTCCTCTTTACAGGGAAGCCATTAAAGGGTTTGTGAGTTGTATCCATTCATCATTTCCTTCTCTTTTGTCATTATATTTATATCAAAGTTTAATTACCAAACTTGGGATTTGACTAAGATGAACCCCCATTCAAATAAAACATTTTTTCTCTTTGTGTATGTGCATATTATAGGTTGAAGAAGAATTGAAGACCTTGAAGAGAAATTTTGCATTGTTGCATAAGTTGTCATCATTATTGTCAAGTCACAAAAACTAGGTTGTAGACTTTATTTTTGACTTTCCAATAGTGGAACCTTTGCAAAACATAAGATAAAACCTAGCATCAGAGGATTGCCAAAAGTATTTTTAGAAGCCCTAACCAGGACCTATTTGCAAACCAATCCTTCACCAGATCTCAAAACAAATTTTTGGTGACAAGTGCATGTGTCCAAACTCTTCTCATATTTTCCTACAAACTATGATTTCAATTTATGTACTTTTAGGAATTTGCATTTCATGTATTAGGTCTTATAATTCATTTAGTTTGAGCATTACAAATCATTTTAATTTGGTTTCAAATCTTACCTATTGTCCTAAATATTGAGATCCAGGTCTAATTGACTCATCATTAAGGTTGAAAGGATATATTTACACCTTGTGATTTCTTTCCTATTGAAATGCCCTTAGGGAAAGAAACAAATAGAGAAAACACCCCCTTATTGTTTATGAATCTCTTTCCCAAAATTTCAATTTCATGTTCCCAGTCTTAATTGACCTTAGCCCAAAG
The DNA here is from genome assembly GCA_007258455.2 of Sequoia sempervirens. Taxonomy (NCBI): domain Eukaryota; kingdom Viridiplantae; phylum Streptophyta; class Pinopsida; order Cupressales; family Cupressaceae; genus Sequoia; species Sequoia sempervirens. The sequence continues at coordinate 525,881,808 of VDFB02281492.1, forward strand.
CCCATCACCAATTGAATACCAAAAGACAAGTGGTAATGTATTAAGAGTTCCAAAACTAAATTTTATTGGTTCTTTTGGACCAACTGCACATTCATTAAGGTCCATTGCTTCAAGGATAAGCCATTCTAGCTGCTGTGCACACTCATGGATAGGGTCTTGGACCCAGAGTTGGCTCACTAGCTTGATGTGGTAGACTCAACATACAACAAAGGTCATAAGAAGAGGGCCATGTATGATGTCCCATTTTCAAGAGTAGGCATTATAGTTAATAGAATAGGATAGGGTTGTTTTCTTATGTTCAAGTTGGTAGAGCCTGGATCAAATAAATGATCCATGGAGCTACAACCTAAACGGTTGCATAACTGCTCTAAAAATTGGCATCCCTAATATCCATGAATCCTAACCTTATTTTGAGGAGAAGAAGTCATCGAAGAATGAAGAATCACAAATTTTGTTGATTTATCAACATTCTTCAAGGATGCCCACTACCCATGGGAGCCCTATAAGTTAGTGCAGAATTTTGACCTTACAAAGAAAATGACTAAAATGCTCATGTCAAAACTTGAAGCCCAAGGCTGGACCAATAGAAAGATGGGGGATTTCTAGAAATACCGACATGAAACTAGCAAAATGGAGGTTGGTTTTGACACGGTTAACATTGAAAATAAATTTGAGATAATTGGGAATGGTTATTACCCCGAGGATGCTCGGGCTGAAGAAGAAGATTCAACCGAAGAAGAAGAATGGACCCCCTTGGTCAAGGAGGAGGAGAGCTATGAGATTCAAAGATCATAGATGTCACACCTTCCACAATAAAAGGAAGTTACTTAGGGGAAACAAGAAGCTAGTGCCATCTAGCCTGGCTCCAAGGCAAAAATCCCTAATTGTCTCACTGAGCCCCAATTGAAAAAGAGGAAAACAATTGACATAGGAGGAGAAGGTGAAATTAAAAAATAAACCGATGATAAACCACCCCTAGTTTTGAGCTATTGCAAGGCGTGGATGAAGCCTTGAAACAAAAATATACTTTAGGGGCATCCATTGCTGAGAAAATAGGCTATGAATGTGGTGGTTTGGGCTCGCACAGACAGGGCATGTGGAGGTTGCTCGAAGTGACCTATAGGAAGCCCCATGTCAAGTTAGGCCTAGATGTTGATGAAGGAGCCCCAAGGTATTTAGGAGGAGAGATAGTTCAATTTGTGGTGGTTTTGGAACCTACTATTCACACACTGTCATCCATGGTTTCAACATAGTTGCTTCCTAGTATTACATAGTGACCCCTGACTACTGAACATGAGGTACATCTCTCTCCCCCTGCTCTCTCTCCTTCATCTTCTTTCTATCTCCCTTCAATGCCTCCTGTAGTCTCTTCTATGGTCGCCACCCTCACATTGACTATTATTGTGTCACTTTCCATCCATCCACCTTCATCTAGCATGCAAGTATCCATTACGACATAATCTCCACCCACCCCTCTCTATAGGCTCTCATTTTTAAATTCTCATCCACATTACTCACTCGCCAACTCATTCTTGGAGGAACAACATCCATATTTGACATCAAAAAGTGACCATTCCTTTTGGGATTTCAAAAGGATTCCCCTTTACAGGGAGGTTATCCAATCTTAGGAGAAAATCCATCAGTAGTGGGAAACTGTGAAGAAATCCCATGAAGATCAGGTAGAGAAAATAAGAACAAAAGAGGCCATGTAGGTGATAGTGCCACATATGTAAACTATTTTTGATCATGAGCAATAGTATCTAATGATCACCCACAAGACACCCATGATAACCAAGCCCCAAGGAAAAATGATGCCCATAAATTACTTAACCTATGCCATTGGCCTAAGCCTTAGCCAGGCAAGACTAGTGGATAAAGTGGAACTTATGGAGGAAACACACAAGGCCACATGGTAGACTACATCAAGTCTCATTGCCGAATGGAGAAGAATGATCAAGAGATCATAAGAGTGAAGGCCACAATTAACCTCTACAAAGCAAAGGTTGAGGCCAAAGACACAATACCAACAAGAATGAGAGATATTGATCTCTAGAGTCAAATCATCGCTGAAGCTTCCAAGTGGAAGTTAATCAGAGAAGCCAACTACAAATACAAGTAGCTGAATTGAAGGCTAAGTTAGAAGGTCTTAAGAAAGAAAAGGAAGCCACAAAAAATAAGCTACGATAAAAGGAAGAAGAGCTAATGTGGACCCAAAATAACCTTTCAAATTCATTAAGTGCTCAATAATAGATGCAACAAGAATCCTATGTTAGGGACTAAGAGATACAATAGCTAAATTATGAACTTTCCAACCACTCTTAGACTGTAGGCGTCCTCCCAATGGTCCAAAAATTGGATGCATCATATTGGGAAATGATTATAAATGTGGCTTCATACCTGAAGTCAACACCTAGATTCATCGTTGACTCATAACTGTTGACCACTTATGTAAAAAATATGTAGATTAGACCCTTGCCTTCATTTCCCCAAAGGTCAAAGATTCACAATTTCTAGTGGAGAAGCTAAATAACATAATTGATGAAGCACTCCAAGAAGAAAGGGTTATTGATTGAATGCAGGTGGCTAGTAAAGTTAATGAATTCTTGAGTTGCAACGTGGAAACCAAAAAATATAAGGCATACCTAGATTTCTTGGAGTGAGTACACTAAGATAGGAATGGATACACTGAACATCTAGTTTGGTTAGGAATCCCCTCCCCATTCTTCCTGGATAACATAGTCCTCTTTGAGGATGCAATTAAGGGGTTGTTGGTCAAGAAGCAAAATGACCAGACAATGTTTGCGAACCTGAGCCAAGTGCCTAAAGTATCTGAAGTGGAGACTATTTTGCAGCCTCTCACATAGCTTGAGTTCCAAATGAGGTTGGCTATGCAAATATTTGAGCTTTTGAGACTTTTCCTTATGACACCTGGCAGGTGCAAAAAGATTGGGGGCCAAATTGTGGCCAAAATTTTAAAAAAATTTGATAGGCTATAACATGAGTGCATTATGGCTTGGTGTGACCAAGCCTAAGCCTCAGCCACATCGAGCCTATTATGCGCTCACATTATAACACAAGTGCGTTATAATAGGTTATTAAAATAAAAAAAAAGAAAATCAAATTCATTTTTACTATCACTATTGTCTTAGCTAGCCAAAAACCCTTCTTCTTACGTGCTCACATTTTGGAAGGATATTTTTTAGCATTTTCATCATTGATTTGTTGCAAGTTCATCACCACGATGCCTCCATGTCGACGGGGAAGTCAAAAAAAGGATTGTTTGTTTTTGTTGTGAATTTGTAAGTTTTAGGTTGTTTTTGATATTCATTTGTTTAATTTGTAGGAAATGATAATGATCCTAAAAACCCTCCTGAGAATCCTCAACAACCAGAGCAACAAAAACATGAACAAAATCCTCAACAACCATAAAAAAAATCTCCTCCACCAATCCCTCAACATCCTCCTCGCACTCAACAAAATTTAATGGGGGTAGTTGAAAACAATAAAAAAATATTGAGGAGTTAATCACGAGGTTGAATGATCCTTTAGGTTCCACCATAGAAAGAAGAACAATTGCAAATTCACTTAAAGAAATGTTAAAACATGTAGATACAATCAACAAACAATTAAGTTGTTGGCAAGATAGGAGGCAGGCAGCTAGGAATTTTTACATAGATAAATTATCATATAAAGAAGTAAAAGATGAAAAAATTACTAAATATGATTTGTGCTCATTATTCACCCCCATTCACAAATCAAAATCTTGACCTCAATGGGAAGAGGTTTCCTATCCATTGGTTCCACCACCAAGGGATTAGGAACTACTTTTGGGATAGGTAGTACATGGTTTTTGATTACCCACCATGCAACAATTACGAAGTCCCACAATATTTCTTGAGAAAAATCTACTGTGAGTTCATCCTGAACAAAATCTTGAATTATTTTGATATGAGGGACTTCTAGGGGAGAGGTGGGAGAGGTGGGGGGTTGACTCAAGATAGATTCGGTGCACAACAAGATCCTAGGAAGCAAGCGAGATGACCACTCACTATGCTTGCTCATGAGCACATCGCTATCCCTTCCATTGTGAAGGAGAGTGTCGAGGTAGACACTTTGCAGGCTATCAACTCTTTGACCCAGAGTGTCATCCAACATGCTGGTCCTATAGTAAAACACCATCCAGGGGAGTCTTGGAGTGGTAGGCTTCCACCCGATTCATGTCAAGTTTGTGGGGTGACTTGTACATATGACCCCACTAACACTTAGGAGGTTACTACATAAGATACATCTACAACTACAAAGATGGCAAGGGCAACTGACATTTTGAGCTTGGCTTATGGCATCAATACTCAGGTAAATGTTAGCATGTTCATTGAATTTAGTTTATTAAATTTCATTTTTGAAATGAAAGATTAACTTATTTAGTTTTATGATTGTAATAAAATTTCAGGGTCACAGTGTTGATACTGGATACACCGGCCCTACACCTACTTATTACTCCACTGCATCTACCATTGAGGTATGTAACTAGTAAACAATTATAAATTTATTATGTGTGTTAATAGCATTGTTATATGAATGGTATTCTAATATTTGATTTTGGATATTGAATAGGCTAATATTGGAGGTTCATGGGAACACCTCCCAGTGCTAGTGGAGTTAGACATACCTACATGTAGGTAATAGAATAAAGAGTTTAACCACTACAACAAATCCCTATGATTAGATCCCTTTTTTGCTCCGTTTTTTGCTTCCACCCACTGTTTTAATGTATTTTTCTCCAATTTTTTGAAAAAATCGGCGCTATTTATTAGGATGGTGCCATTTTTGGTATTTTTTGTGCTGATCTAAACAAGTAGGTGCTAAATCAAGCGCTAATTAGTGCCAGATTTAGCACTGGGTTTAGTGTCGGGTTTAGCATCGAGTTTAGCGCTAGGTTTAGAGTCGGGTTTAGCATCGGGTTTACTGTTGAGTTTAGCATCGAAGTTAGCATTGGATTTAGTGTCAGGTTTAGCACCTAATTTTTATGATCTAGCAAGGATTAAGGGTTAAGGGATTAGGGGTTTTATAACAAAAAATCCTTCTCCAATATTCATTGGCCTTCAATTACTTGTCTACATTTCACTTGCATCAAAAGATCCCTCAACCCTCAACTCTCAACCCTAATCCCTCAACCCTCAACCCTCAACCCTCAACCTTAAACCCTAAACCCTCAACCCCTATACCCTCTACCCTATACATTGGACTCTCAACCCTAATCCTTCAACCATATACCCTCAAACCTATACCCTAAACGCTCTACCCTCAACCCTTAACCATCAACCCTAAACCCTTAAACCTCTACTCTCTACCCTCAACCCTATACCCTCAACCTAATACCCTAAACCATATTCAACCCTATAGGTCCTCAACTCTATACCCTCAATTTTGAACCCTCTACCTTATACATTGGATCCTCAACCCTCATATATCTCTGTCCCTTCCTCATCTTCTAGTCTCCTCTCTATCTCACTTCTCCCTCCATCTCTCCCTCCATCCATCCCTCCCTCTCTACCCTAATCCCTCAACCCTAAACCATCAACCCTTAAACCCTTAAACACTCAACCCTAAACCCCAAACCTTCAACCCTCAACCCTCAACCCATAAACCCTAAACCATTAAACTGGCCTCTACCCTCTACCCTTAACCCTCAACCCTCAACCCTTAATCCCTCAACCCTTAAACCCTCAACCCTCAACCCTCAACCCTTAACCCTTAAACCCTAATCCCTTAACCCCTAGTATACCCTCTACCCTATACATTGGATCCTCAACCCTATACATCCCTTGGTGTGACTACAAGGGCCTAAAAATTCAACTATATCTCTTTTGTATATTTTATGGCATAATACACCTCATTTCTGCATCCAATCATCTACAAATTTTCCCATGTTTAAAATTTTTGAGTAAAGGATAAAAAAATGTTTTTAAAGGATAATATGAAGATAATAGTATGATCTTAATTTTGAGAATTAATAGCATTTGAATTAAATGGCATCTTTATCTTCTTTTCAATTAAAAATTGTAATATTTAATTTGTAACATATTATAAAATAAATAAATAATAATAAATTTGTATGTTGAATATTAATTATTATTTAGAATTTATTTTTCACAATAATAATATGAATGGTTTGGAAGAAATGCAAGAGGTAGATCTATTTAATTAAAAAAAATCTTAGGGCACAAGGAATCTAATATAATATCATAATCACAATCACAATCACACAATTTTTTTAAATTATAATAATTAAAATCATAATTTAATGATTAAATTATATATTTAATTCATATTCATTTTAGTTTTATTTAAATAAATATTTTTCTATATATATTTTAAAATTAAAATTAATAAATGTTAAAGATATTTATCATATTTTTATTTTATATAAAATAACATCAATAGTTTTTAATTATTAATTGAACATACAAATTAATACATTTAATAGATAGTAGTAATTTTTTATTATAAAATATGTTTATTTTGTTTTCTAAATTTGTTTGAATATTAAAAGATTCAATGATTAAACATATACACTATACGTGATTGTGTCAGAGTTTTTTCACATCAATATTTTTGCCACCATGATGAGTTAGAACAAAATACCCAAACCCTAATTTTCAATTCTCATTTTCACTTGGTTTTTTTTGAGCTCCCTTGCCCTGCACATGCTGCCATCATTAGGGTTTGAAACCTCGACCTTTTTGAAGGAGTCTCTGTCAAAATTTTCACTGCTTTTGAGATTTTTCTTCACAGAAATTTATGTTGAGGCTGAATCAGGTAAAGTTTTCATGGTTCATCATTTGTTTCCACTTATCTAAATGCATTTTCAAAGACATTCCTTCTCAGATTCTCATGCATTTTTCTCTTGCTTTACTCTATCGATGCCTTGGATGTCTTGAGGCTAACATCAAATCACTTCTGGAGCTCACATTTCTTCAAACAACAAGAAGTTGAGTAAGTTTTTGTGTGCCATTTCTCTATATCCTACCTCTGTTTTCTATCAAAACAAGCTCGATTTGGACTCGATAGATACAAATGAATGGGTGTTTTGTTTCTACCATGCATCCTTATTTTGAAACCCTTATATCTTGGCTCGGATTCTTTGGACTTAGCTCACTAGAAAAAGAAATGAAACAAATCATACTCCATATTTGATTTGATCAAATGATGAAAGATTTTTTTTATTTTTTTATTTTTTCTCTTTCTTGGTGATAGCTTGGCCGTGACCTCTCTAGAATATTTTTTCTATTTCCAAAAAGAACAGAATGTAAACTTTTCTTTATTATATTTTTGAGCTTCCTTCAATGGGGGGTTTTTCCTAAATGGAAATCACTAAATGACTATGTTTTTTCCTTCAAATGCATACACCAAATTGTTAACAGTCAAGCTTTGTAGTGATATTTTCAAATATAGCAGAGGATAAATGATCAAGCACAAACAAAAAAACAAACACAACTTCCTACTAGCTAAAAAAAGACATATTCCATTGCAATCAAGGTTTGAAGGGAGAAAAAATGAATGCTTACTTTTGGCTAATGTAGAGACTAGTAATTTTACATCAACAAGGGAGTGTTAAACAAATTGAACAACACATGACTCCAAAAAAAAGTGCCAAGTGATAAACAAATCTACCAATTACTGAATAAAAAATATCAATACAAAGCTTGAAAAAGTTTGATGCAATGTAGGGGAGGTCTTTAAATCAACCAAACTCAAATTCTCTTGTTTGACACAAACTTTACCGAAATTCTCTTCAATGTACCTTGATTTCACAAGGCCAAAAAGACTCCAAACCACCAAAACTTAATTCTAATTCTCACCTAACCTGTAGTAAACCTTAAAAATTATTTATTTGATAGGTTCAAATCAATAAAGCATTAGAAAATTTTGTTTCATCAGATTCACAAATTCTTGCATTCAAGGACTTAAACTCTTGTAGTAGTCCATATAGTTGAAATTGGATAAATATTCAACAAAAAATTGAATCTCCTAAAAAAAAAACCAGATTCTAGGACCCATTTGGGCCTTCTAAAACATATCTCAAAACCAGCTATGGTCACTTTGGACCAACCTCTTCAAATATGGACTTCATCACTGTCCTACAAGGCCAATTTTGGCCTATTTTTCAAAGGAACTACTCTTAAAACTTGCTACCTCTCTAATTTTCTGCTGGTAAGCCATTTATCAGGTCTCAAAACCTTGGAATCCACCTTCCCATTCAAGAGAAATACTTTCTAAAACACCCAATTGCAAAATCCTCACTTTGTCTCCTTCCGATGAGGGTTTTTTGAAAAACTATGATCTAGGCCTTTAAAAAGTTGGAAACCACTTATAAAATTCTTAAATATGTCTGAACACACCTAAGAAACCTTCATAAATTTCTTCCCCCACAAATTTCACACTTTTCAATACTAAAACCTCACAATTTCACTCTTTTTCACTCAAAAATCACTCATTTTTGCAACTAGGCTTCATGCCCATTGACCTCAAATGACCTACCCCTGCTCCCTAAAGCCTATAAAAACATAATAATACATAACTATACCCATTCCACTTAGTCACAATAGTTTATAGAAGGTGGAATGGGTCGAACTCCATTTCAGGTCTCAAAACCCTTGTATGTACAAATTTAGACCTGTTTTTTGTAGATCAACAATAAAATATGTTAAAATCAATGTAGAGCCTCCAAATATGATGAAAATAAAATATAGGTCCATCCAAAACCTGATCCAAGCACTTGTAGAGAAATAAGGGCCCGTACAAATTAATACCAAGGATTGAAATTGCTGAAAATCATACAAAAATAAAAAATTTCTATAAAAACAATGGCTTTTGGCTTTCTAATTTTGACTAAAAGGTTGCCAAGGCAGGTTGAATGTTAGTTTTCTTGTGTTGAGTCATGATTCTAAGTGGAATAAGGTCTAAAAGGGTCATTGGTAATGTCTTAGGTTAATAGGAGGGTCAAAAGTGAAAATATTGCAAATATGCAAAAAGTTGTCAACAATAAACTTGCAAAAATGCAAAATTTGTACAGGCCAATGGTAGTTGGGGTTTGAAAAGTGGTTGGTCTGTTTTTGGATTTATTTTTGGTTTGGAAAAAAATTAAAAGACATTTACACCTCGTGATAGGGGTTGGAAAGTTGCATTTTGAAAGAAATACCACAAAATCTATTAGTTTCTTTGCATAAATTCTGTGTTTTCAAGAAATCTGCTGCTAAAGGCTGAATTGCTCATCTGTACAGAAGTATCATGGCCCAAGGGTGATGGAATTTATTGAGGAAATTTTTTAGCTTTCATTTGAATCAAGTGGGAGGTTCTAATATTGAGTTTTGAGTGAGATATCTTCATTTTTTTGGAACTGCCTGTTTATAGCCTGTCAAGGGTTTTGATTGGTGTAAAAAATGAAGTTTTAGACATTCCACCTATTGTCACAAATTGTAACTCATTGTAATGTATTTTTTCATGATAATATAGGTGAGCAAATGGTTTGGGATGCAAGGGATAGGTTTTTTATGGTTTTAGGGTGATTCCCTAGGGTGTTTTCATGAGTTTTCCATGTGAATTTGAGGAACTAAAGTAAGGTTTTGAAAAAATATGAATGGAGATGCATGTGTAATGGTGTTTTGAGTTTTTTCAGATGTTTTTATGAAGGTCTGAGGTAGTGGAAAGTTATGGTAAGGTGTGAAACCATTACTTTCAATAAACCCTCCTCAAATTGGCTTAAAATGAGGGCTTTGTGGTTTGGTATGTAGAGGTGAGTTTCTCTTGAAAAAAAATGTGTTTTTGAGGGCTTGGACACATGTAAATTGCTTCCGCAACAAGTATTGAGGGTTGTGAAGAGTTTAAAGGGTAGTTCCTTTGTCAATTAGACCTCATTAGCCTAATTAGGACAGTGGCGAAGGCCCATTTTGAGGCACATGTTCCAAAACAACATTCGATGATTTTGAGGTATGTTTTGTAACTCACTAAGAGGTACCTAAATCTATAACTTTTTTGTGAAGTCCTTTGTGAAGTTTGTGAGAAAAAACCCAAACAGGGTCAGCAGACCTACTAGGAAAGGCTTAGTTGAAAAGTGAAATTTGAATAGTTCAAGAGTTGGTGTTTTGAAATCTACTTGAGGATCATTGAATTGAGTTTGTTGAGTGATCCTAACCCCTTGATTAAATCATGGCTAATGAAAAGTGCACCTCATATTATTTTATTTTCATGCTTACTTTAGGCTATTTTCACTTAACCTCTTGCCACTTTTAAATCTTCTTAGCAGAATTTTTAAGTTGTTTTGCCACTCAAAAATTGTGTACCTCACCTTTTCCAAAGTTGTTCTTAACACTTAGGCACAAATTCATAACAAATTTTCTGACATTTTTTATTACCCAAGCATTCTTTCCTTAGTTCCTCACCATGCTTCATATCCTATGTGCACTTTTATAAATTGTTTGCCATTTTTTTGGGCAGCCTTCTTGCTATTTTGAGCCATGAAAATGTGTACTTTATCTTTTGAACTGACATCCTTTGTGTTAGGTGCACTTTACCTATCATTTTGACATATATTCTTTCTTGGGTTTAGATTTGATAATTCACTCTCAATTCTGAGATTTATGTGGAGGTTTGGATGGAATTTTCCATGATAAAGCATGCCTACCTTAGGTATCATTTTTTTCCCTTTTATCTGAGTTCTGATTACTAATATAATTGCAATGTTTTTTATGATGAAGCATAGATGAATGATGGTTTTTGCTCTCTAAAAGCACAATTACTTAATTTTAGCAAAGTTTTATTAACTTATTGCCACTCTTTCATATGATTCGATGAATATTTATAGTGGTTAAATCCACCAAGATGTGTATCATACTTGACTCAAAGGTGTGATCTCATACATAGGCATGGGTTCATAATGCATTTTCCATGGTTTCGATGTTGAAGGTGCAGATTTATTAGGGTTTTTCCTCTGAAACAGTGGACCTTTAGCCCTTTAGTGCTAGGTGAAGATCATCAATCACTTTTCCATCTTAAAACTTGCTAGATAGAGGAGGCTAGTGGCATTGCCACCTCTAAAGCGGGCACCCTTTAAAAAATTTAATTCTTATCAAGTTGGGCATCGATCACTAATCAATCTACCCTTTTTTGGAACTGGAGCTTAGTTTTATTTGGTTTCAACCACATAAAAATGTGCCCTAACTTTCTATTTTTACTTCTTTGGAAGAATTCACTTAGATCCTTTCTATTGTTGCTAATTAGGTGAACTAACTCCATCACTAGGCCAAAAAAATATGTGTCAAGGGAAAAGAGTATTTCTGATTCAAACCTTATGCCTTAGCCATTCCATAGTCCTCTTTCTTTCATCGCAGTCAACACCAACTGAGAACTTCATTGTTTTCTAATCTTGCATACTATTATTTAAATGTCATCTTTTATCAGACTTGTTGATGATCACTTATCTCTATCTTAGCAAATAAAAGACAATGACAAGATGACTTAAAAATTTGACTACGAGAACCACAATTGATTGGATGGATACAAGATCAAAAGTCAAATGATGACAAAAGGGAGCACAAGAGATGAGTTTCATATGGGTACCAACATGAGGATAGGTTGCATCTATTTTCATTTAAGTTCTATATAATGATCTATTTCATAATTTTTTTTTTTTAACCCAATAAGATTGAATTTCATCATGAATCCTCATTTGCAATCATCAAGCCATTGGAAGGAACATTGTTTCCTTTTATTTTATTCCTGACATAGCAGCAACTAAATTTTTTCATGTTATTTTCAAAATTGTTGGTTATTTGATGTTAGGTTAACTTTTCTTCCAATGCTAGCTCTATTACTCGTTTGAAAAATCCTTGAAACTCTGCATTGATTTTATTTTTCCTATCCCTCTCTTGCTGTTCTTCCTCAATTTCATCAGGATCATACATTGACCTTCTTGCCCCTCCTAAAGTTTGGACCACATCCATTACCTGCACATAAAACTGGACATCCTTGGTTTTCTTGGTTCACACCATGATATGGTTATGTAAATGAAAATGAAGCAAAGTAATCATCTCCTTCTCTGCTAGCTAGAAGAATGCATGCTTAATGTTTTGATACATGATATTAGATCTCTTATGCTCTCATGGTTGAATACTGAAATCCATTATGGTTGGCCTCTAGAGTTCCAGTCATCTTTCTTCCTCTTCCACCAAATGCTGGCATATTTTACTAACGTTTATTAGAATTATTGCATGTTTTACATCACTGCAATGACATATTAGCTGTAATTTTTATGAAATTTTATTATGGTATGTGCACTTTGATATGATGTAATATGATTATGGTTTCATTTCACATGTTGTAATATTAGATATATAACAGAAAAAATAAATTATTGCATTAAAAATAAATAATAACTTTTCATTTTAAATGTTTTTTTTTGCAGAACATAGGTCTTCCAAAAGATCAAGATAATCGTCATGATATATAGATCCAGAATATGTAATTGGTTCTGGTATAGATCACATGGTAGAGGATGATGATGACATAGATACAAAAGACACTGAGGTTGATGACAATGATGATGATGACGATGATGATCATGATGGTGATGATGATGACGAGGAAGCAGTTGCTGGTAGTAGCCAGTGACATTCATGATCATATAGATTGCATCATGGATCATTGTTGATATATCGTTATGATGTCTCTTTTCATGGTTACTATCATATGCATCATTTTCACAGCCTGCAATACCATATTATTGATTTGAATCATTTTGACATGTATCATTTTGAAATATATCATTTGGACATGTATCATTTTGATTTGTATCATTTTGAGTTATATAATTTATCATTTTTACTTATATCATTTGTACATATGTCATTTTGACTTATGTTGACTATTGGACATGTATCATTTTGACATGTTATTAATCTAGTGGCATATTTGACTCACTTGTTTTGATCTAATTATATAGATATTTGAATCACTTGTTTTAATTATAAATAATGATCATGTTATTAATAATTATCTTGGTATTTAATCATATGAGTTAAATAATTAAATTACCTACTCTATAATCATATGAGTTATTTGAGAGGCATGATATATTTAATTAATTAAATTGAAATAAAACATATTATTTAATTTACTTACTCTATAATCATATGAGTTATTTAAGAGGCATGATATATTTAACTAATTAAATTAATAAATGGAAGCAAAACAAGAATCATTTTTAGAAGCAAAAAAGGAAGCAAAAATGGAAGCCAAACTAGAAGCAAACCATAAGCAATCTTGGAAGAAAAAATGGAAGTAAAATTGGAAGCAAAATTGGAAGCAAAACTGGAAGCAAAATTGGAAGCAAAAAAGGAAGCAAATCTGGAAGCAAAACCCAAACCCAAACTAAAAGAAAAACCAGAGGAAAACCTAGAAGCAAAATTGGAAGCAAACGTGGAAGAAACACAAGAAGAAAAACCAAAAGCAAAATCAAAAGCCAAACTAGAAGCAACAAAAAATGACACTAAATCTGACGTGAAATCTGGCGCCGAAGTGAACAGGCCATTTTGCGCTGAGTTTTACACCAGCATAAGTTCCCATGAACTCAAATACACTAAATCTGGCGCTATTTTAGGTGCTAATTGCATGTTTTGTTGTAGTGAACTAATGAATTGTACTTAATATATTTGTGTAGTTTATAGTCATATCGCTCATTACATTGCATTGCACATCTTTCAAAATCAAAGCATTACTTCACATTCCATAACTAATAACTAGATGTTGATAGATGACAAAATTTCAACTACAATATAGTTGTTTAGAAAGTGAACATAAGTAGTGATGTAATTACTTCTCATAGCATAAGTAATAACTGTTGAATAGTCTAGATAACTAAGAGGGGGAGTAAATAAGTTATCCAACAATAATTTTCTTTTCTTAGAGATCAAAATTATACCAATTGGAAATTAATCAAACATATATGAACATGAATGCACACAACACCAAGCACAATGAACACGGAAATTTACGTGGAAAATCAAGAAGGGAAAAACCATAGAGAATGCTAATTCTCAATTATAAAGCACCAGTTAAGGTGAAACCTGTTAAGGTGATTTTTACAAAGGCTCACTACCAAGTTGCTCACTGCAAGGTGGGCTCATTGCCCAAATACAAAATAACATATTACAAAATTATCTCACTAACAAAAGTGAACTGATGAAGTTGCATCTACATATGCATGAGGTCAGCTCTATTTAAGAACACAATTTCTATCTGTAGTAGATCTGGTCAAGAATCCTCTACATATCTTCCTTCCATAACCTTCGCACAACCTTCTACCATAACAGATTACTCCTTCCATCACACTCTTTTATCTGTTCACGCACTTGCACTCTCTTATCTACTAGCATTCATTATACTTCTTCCACGCTTCTATTTCTTCAATCAAAAATATGTTCTCCATATATATGTATGGCTGTAGAAAAAAATAAGTTAGAAACACACAATATCTTCATAGTCTTCTAGGCCATCCAAACACCATTCTAATTTAGATCACCACAAGGCATGTCGGCATGAAGAACAATCTTAAAATATTCAATAAGACCTTGCACGCTAACACTAGACCCAAAAGATAGGTCGCACAAAAAGATCTTCTTACCATGTTACCAAGGGACCCAAAATAAGTCATACATAAGATAGCATAATTTCCAAGAGATAGAAAACTTTGAATTACATGAAATATATTCCGAAGCTGATGAGAATGCCACAACCAAGATCAAATATTGATTATCATCAATTTCAATGTCAATTGAAGAACCACAATTTGACATACAAAAACTTGCAACATGCTACATGAAATTTTGCATATCAAGGTTACCTGAAGTAAGATTTGAGCACAACAACCAACATCAAAAGATTAGCTTCATTATTCTACATAAACTGAATTTGAATGTCCCAAAAGAAGTACTGCCATAACCGGATCAAGGATAATATCCACATTGCATAACATCATAGCATATGATAGGATAGATTAAGTCTGTTCATTATCTAGAGCACATCCTGTCGGATCCAAGGTTTTGAAATCAATGAAAACAATGCTAAATCATCTTCAACAACTTCTCAACAATCTCCCCCTTTGGCATTGATGGAAAAACAAGAAAAACTCAAAAATACAAAACTCCACAACTCCAACTCAAAACTGCAAACTCCAAGTACTCCCCCTTTGTCCAACAATTCAATAACTCTTTTTGTTTTTGTTTTTCTCTTCATGTTTTTCTCCCTCTTTTTTCCATCAAAGGAAAAGGGGCAAAATTCGTACATTTAGGAACTCAAGTAAAAATAACACTTTTCACATGGAAGATTTTCTTGTACTTTTCTTTTACAATTGGAAGAATCCTTTTCCAAGGTAGCACCATAGAATCCAATCTAGCACTCATACTATCCAACATAGTCAACAACATAAGTGAGGATGACCAGTCCTGAGACAAGCACTGTCATTCACAATCTTCTACATTAGAAAGTATCTCGTAGAGATGATCCAACCGGACCTCAACAATTTCCTTGACGAACCAGAAATTTCTAACCAAGTCTTCCCTCTGTCTCTAAACAATCAATAACTCCACTTGCAACTCACCAACTCTTATTCTTTGTTTTCCATCTTTGTCTTTGAAGAAATAAAAAATCTTTCCAATGTTATTCATCTCAGATTCAATGGCTTCAATTCTACTTATAAAATTATCAACAACAACAGGCCATCAGAGACAATACTTGTAGATGTTAAACATCTCCTTAATGCATTCTTTTGTCTCACCAATATGTTTGGATAACTTTTGTTTATATTTGACACATCTTCTCTCAATCATAGCTTCGAACTTATGTCCTTCAGGTCCTTCTAGCAACATCCTTTCTTCAAAAAATTCTACTAGATTATCTGGTAACAAGTCAGAAACATCTAAAATAGTAATACCCTTTATGAGTAGATAATCAACTAGAGCATCATCAATTTTAAGCCTTCTGATCGAAGAGATGGCAAACCACATTTCACCAACCTTCTTCATATCACCTTCATCTAGCATGAACTGAATATCATCTGGATTAAAAGAATCAAATCCACACAGAGACTCTTCTTCATTCTCCTTTTCTCTTGAGATAATGACAACATCTTCTATGTTAACTTTCCTCTTTTTGGGTTCTAGAGGGGAACCACCAATAACAACTTCCAAATCCTTCTTACTAGAGGAGGAACCCTCCTGAAACTGACTAGACACTATCACACCAAAGCACAAATTCATCTGCAAGGATGAGAAATAGACTTTGCATGCACTTCCTTTATCTTCCATACATTCTAGATACCTTAAAAACAAGATCGACAATGGTATTTATTAGTAGAGCCTAGAGATCTTTGTCGATACTAGTAAGTTCCTCCACGTCTCTATATTTCACCATTTTCTTCCTAGGGAGGTCACCAACATTGCACAAACCAGTAATAGCTTTAATGGATTCCTTCATGATCAGATAGGGTTTGTCCAAAATAATGCTGCCACCCTTGAATTGACTCAACAAGAAAAAGATAGATTCTTTGTTAGCAAACCAAGGAAATTCTCCCCATAAATCCGTACCTAGAGTATTTATGTTCTACAAATAATCCATCTTCAACCCTAGTTCCATCTCCTTCATCTTTCGATGATCAAACTCATCCAACTCAACTTCCTTCAGCTTTAGCAGGATATTGCCACTTGATCCTCTATCAGTAGATTCCATCATCGCACTTACCTTCTTCAAACTCTTTATCACTCAACTAAAATTCTTCTTCTTCTCCCTTACAACCCGTGAAAAATGATTTTGAAAACTCCCACCTTTTACTCTTAATTACTCATAATTATTTTGCTTCCAAAGACGCACATTGATGATGCCAACAATTGTACTTCACTTTTCAATCATCTGGATTAAGCTTCATCATTTATCACCAACCAGTTCAAACTTAATCATTTTCAAAATCACTTTAATATTACTTCGAAGAGGGGGAACCAATAGGGTATACAATGCAAAACTCCCCCTGAGCTAAGGAAGATTAGCTTAGATACTGGTAGGGCATGTACTGAGATATGGTACCATAGAAGTGTCTTCCACACTTGTTTCCTTCTTCCTCCAAACTGTGACCATCTTCTTCTTAGATTCATTTGATTTTGCAACCTTCTTTTTGTTCTCAAGCTTTTCTAGAGCAACATATCTGCATGTATTAGCATAATGTCTAGGTTGATTGCACTTGTAACATCTTTGTCTTGACTTAGCTGAGTGAACCCTAGGTTTGCACTGATTAGCATTATGACCATAACCATAGAACTTAAATAAAAATAAACATGAAAGAGATTGTTCATTCCATTCCTTCTCATCAGATTAGATAATTTGCTTCTGTAATTACTTGTTTTATGACCAAAATTGTAACAATTAAAGCATTGAGTATTCGGTTCCATCTTGCTTCTACATTCTACAACCTTATGTCCAAAATTCTTACATAGAAAATAATGACCATTGAATCATAAGTACCTTTGAGCATTTGGCTACCTAATCAGGGGTCTTTTTGTAGGTGCATTAGAGTTCCAGACCTTGCTTGTTACAACTGATCTTGTTTCAACTTCAACTACTTTGTCTTCACCCTTAGTGTTCTGATTCGAATTTTCACCAGTGAATCCAAGTCCCCTTTATCCTTGTGACATTTTTGTAGGGACAAAAGTTGATCTAGAATCATGCTACTTTCACATACTCTTGCTTCAGTTTTCATTCTTCTTAATTCTTGATCTAACTTCTCATTTTCTTTTGATTTCTGTTTAATGGTATCCTTGATATTTTCTTCAGTCTTCTTCCATTCTTCCATTCTTCCATTTTTTGTTTGATAGTATCTTTGAGATTTTCTTCAATCTTCTTGCATTCATCCAGTTGTTTCTTTAAATTCACAATACTTTCTTTTAACTCTTTTAATTCCTGGCTAACCTCTTTGTGTCTTGCTTTGAACTTCTAGATTTTCTCCCTTAGATTTGTAATACAAGCATTTACCTCCTGATATTTTCTTTCAATTATTCATTTTCAGATTCTTTGCTTTCCATATCATCTAACATTATCTTCAGTTCTTCCTCAAAGTGATAAGCTCCTGCCATTTGTTCAAACTGCCAAGATCTCCCTCAAGTGATTAAGCACTATCTCCAAGGTACCAAGATCTAATACCAGTTGTTGAACAGTCCAAATAACTAAGAGGGGGTGGGTGAATTAGTTATCCAACAATAATTTTCTTTTCTTTAATTAATCTAGAGCAGAATTATACCAATCAAAAATTAATCAAACTGATATGAACATGAATGCACATAGCACCAAGCACAATGAGCACCAGAATTTACGTGGAAACCCAAGAAGGGAAAAAACATGGAGAATGCTAATTCTCAATTATAAAGCATCGCTTAAGGTGACACCGGTTAAGGTGATTTTTATAAAGGCTCACTGCAAGGTGGCTCACTACCCAAATACAAAAAAATATATTACAAAATAGTCTCACTGACAAAAGTGAACTGCTGAAGTTGCATCTACATATGCATGAGTTCAGTTTCGTTTAAGAACACAATTTCTGTCTGCAGCAGATCCGGTTAAGAATGATTCTACATATCTTCCTTCCATAACCTTTGCAATTTTTTTTTCCATAACAGATTATTCCTTCCATCACACTCTTTTATCTATTCTCACACTTGCACTCTTTTATATTCTTGCATACATTATACTTCTTCCTCGCTTCTATTTCTTCAATCAAAAAGATGTTCTCTATATATATGTATGTCTATAGAAAAAAACAAGTCATCCACACACAATATCTTCATAGTCTTCTAGGTTGTCCAAACACCATTTGAATTTAGATCACCACAAGGCATGTTGACATGAAGGAAAATCTGAAAATATTCAATAAGACCTTGCATAGTAACACCAAACCCAAAAGATAGGTCACACAAAAAGATCTTACCACATTACCAAGGGACCCAAAATAGGTCATACATAAGATATCATAATTGCTAAGAGATAGCAAACTTTGAATTACATGAAATATATTTCGGAGCCGATGAGAATGCCACAACCAAGACCAAATCTTGATTATCATCAATTTTAGTGTCAATCGAAGAACCACAATTTGACATACAACAACTTGCAACATGCTACATGAAGTTCTAGATAGCAAGGTTACCTAGAGTAAGCTTTGAGCACAATAGCTAACATCAAAAGATTAGCCTTCATTATTCTACATAAACTAACTTCCATGAATGTCCCAAAAGAAGTACTACCATAACCGAATGAAGGATAATATCCACATCACGTAACATCATAGCATATGATAGGATAGATTAAGTCTGTTCATGATTTAGAGCATATCCTTCTGGATCCAAGGTTTTGACATCATTGACAACAATGCTAAGTCATCTTCAACAACTTCTCAACAATAACTAGGAGAAGCTACCAATTGCATTTGCTTGTCATTGCATTCCATGAGACCACTTTTTATTGAGGAATAATTTCAAACAGTTCACTTCCTTGTCTATGATATGGATGATTGAAAGAAATATATGAAATAATAATAGTAAGCAATAGCATAGACAAGGCAATGAGTTGTTTGAAAAATTGCCTCAAAGAAATGTGGTCTCATGGTGATGTCCATCACCATGAGACCCAAATTATTTGAGGCATTTTTTCAAGCAACTCACTTCCTTGTATATGCTACCACATTTTCCATACATGTCTAACAAAGAATTTTATCAAACAATTCACTTCCTTGCTGCTATGGCTAAAAGCCTAAAAAAAGGTGTTTTCCAACAAACTATGGGTTCTTGGAAAAAAATCTATCAAAGAATAATATTAAGCAATAGCATAGACATGGAAATGAGTAGTTTGAAAAAATGGCTCAAAGAAATGTGGTCTCATGGTGATGGAATGCCATCCCATCACCATGAGATCACATTTCTTGGAGGCATTTTTTCAAATAGCTCACTGCCTTTTCTATGCTACCACATTTTCCATACATGTCTACCAAAGCATTTTATCAAACAGTTCATTTCCTCACTGCTATGGCTAAAAGCCTAAAAAATGTGCTTTCCAACAAACTATGGATGCTTGGAAAAAATCTATCAAAGCATAATAGTAAGCAATATCATAGACAAGGTAGTGAGTAGTTTGAAAAAATGCCTCAAAGAAATTTGGTCCATGGTGATGGAATTCCATTCCATCACCATGAGACCACATTTCCTTGAGGCATTTTTTCAAATAGCTCATCACCCTTTCTATGCTACCATATTTTACATATATGTCTACCAAATCATTTAATCAATCTACTCACTTCACTTCCTTTTTGCTATGGCTAAAAGCCTAAAATAGGTTCTTTTCCAACAAACTAAGGATGCTTGGAAAAACTCTATCAAATCATAATAGTAAGCAATATCATAGTCAAGGCAGTGAGATTTCAAAAAAATTGCTTGAATAAATGTGGTCTCATGGTGATGGAATTCCATTCCATCACCATGAGACCACATTTCTTTGAGGAATTTTTTCAAATAGCTCACTTCCTAAATAATAGAAACCAACCCTTTAGCCAAAATTCCCCTCCAAATTATTTTCAAGGTCCTCATCCTCATCCTCAATTTACTAATCCATGGAACCTTTCACCGTGTATTCCACTTGTTCATGTCCCCACCCCTCCCTCTTCATGTCATGTTCACCCTCCATCTCATAAGCAAGACCACACTATACCATCCACCCCATCCCAACATAATACCATAGAGAAGGAAATGAATTGTTTAAAAAAATGCCTCAAAGAAATGCGGTCTCATGGTGATGGAATGCCATGACAAATTTGTTTGTAATGGAATTCCATAAAAATGAGACCACATTTCTTTGAGGCATTTTTTCAAATAGTTCACGGCCTTCTCTATGCTACCACATTTATCGTACATGTCTACCAAAACATTTTATCAAATGGTTCACCACCTTGCTGCTATGGATAAAATCCTAAAAATAGGTGATTTTGAACAAGCTATGGATAGGGAAAATAGTAAGCATGATAGTCAGAAATATATAGTTTGATATGTACTCAAAATTCTATTCATTATCTCATACATTATAAGCCATGCGTGCATCACTATTGTAGCTTCCATGATTGAATAATTTATTGTTTTATTTTCAGATGTTGGAAGTGGATTACGATTGTAGCTTCCATGATTGAATAGTTTGTTGTTTTATTGTCAACCCTACTGCATTGGAAAGCTAGTGAGCTCACTAGCTTGTCAATGCTACCACATTTTGTATACATTTCTACTAAAAAAATATTGTCAAACAATTCAAATGGCTTGTCCATGCTTCCATTTTGAGCCTATCTTACAATCATGGCATGCCACATTACCACATTTATTTAAGGAATTCCATCCAAAAAATCATGTGAGCATTGGCAATCTAGTGAGCTCACTAGCTTGCCAAAGTGGTAGGGTTGACAAGGTAGAGGCAACGTATGCCTCATAGAAATGGGGTCTCACAGTTACTGCATTGGAAAGCTAGTGAGCTCACTAGCTTGCCAATGTAGTAGGGACTTGACAAGGTAGGGGTAGCGTGAAAATGTAGTAGGGTGACAAGGTAGGGGTAGCGTGAAAAAATGCCTCATAGAAATGGGGTCTCACGGTGATGTAAATGACCATGAGTCCCTATTTCTATGAGGAATTTTTTCACACTGCCCCTCATGTTGTAACTTAGCCCTGAATAAAGAGTCTTGAAACAGTGGAGAGAAGGGTTAGAATCTATTGTAGGTAGACTAATCAAGGAAACACTTTAAATATATCACAACATAAATGATGAGGTAAGTTTAGTGATGAGATAAATTTAGAAATAGAGATGAAAAACAAAATAGATTCAAAGATCTATCAATGTGGGAGGAGTATATTCCAATTTTGTAGAGACATGTATGGAAAATTTGGTAGCATAGACAATGCAATCAACTAGTTGATAAAATGCACAACACCATGAGACCCCATTTCTTTGAGGCATTTTTTCAAACAACTGATTTCCTTGTATATGTTTTTTGATAAAATGCTTTGGTAGACATGTATGGAAAATTTGGTATCATAGACAAGGAAATCAACTACTTGGTATAACTGTTTGATAAAATACCTCAACGAGATATGTCCTTGTGGACTAGAATGATTGTAGGATATGCACAAAACAAATTTATTGAAAAGGCTTTAGAAAAATTCAATCATATGCAATTTGTAGGTGTAAAACCAAATTCAACTACATTTTCCAACATCCCCCATGCCTATACCAAAATGAAAGCTTTGGAGAGTGGTATGCACATCCATAGTAAAGGATTGAGAAATGATGTATTATTTTACTTACTTATAACTTCTATCATATATATGTGTATACAAATTGTGGAAGCATACACAAGGTAAGTCAATTGTTTAACAAAATGCCTCAAAGAGATGTGGTTTAAAAATGTAATTGGTAGGTGTAAAGAATTGTGTAATTTAAAATGTGCATTGACAAGCTAAGGTTATAATGAGAAAAAAACAATGATCAACATGGAATGTGCAAAATAACAAAAATCAAAGCAATCCAAAATAGAATGAAAGAAAATGTGTAAAGACTTCACATACCTAAAAAACTAGAGTTTCAAATGGAGTTCTACCCAATTATGTAGCCTTTGCTTCTTCTTTCTTCAAACTCCTCAACAATTTGAATTTTTCAAAAGCTTGTTTCCCTCAAACTTCAATTGTATATCACTCTTGAATGTAATTCAGACTTGAATTGATATTATATGAATTTCAACGTGAAAACTCTGCTATTTCATGCAAAGGTGGTGGACTGTGAGAAACTTGCATGCACACTTCACAAAATCATCAAAAAGCTTTTTTTTTTGTCAGAACACGCACAAAACTAGAAGAATATGTAGAATGTGCGTCTTGAGATCATGAGTATATTGATTTTTTTACCATTTTTATAGCAAGACAAAACACGCATGTGTTATAACGCACTCACATTATAATGCAAGCATATTATGTCTTGCTAAAATAACGACCATATCTCTACTACTTCAAAACACGCTTGTGTTATGAGAAAGTTGATTTGTTATAGGTTTATTTTCTCTCTCCTTCTCTCTATCCTCTACCCTCTACCCTTAAACCCTTAAACCCTTAAACCATCTACCCTCTACCCTCTACCCTCTATCTCTCTCCCACTCCCTCTCTCTCTCTCTCTCTCTCTCTCTCTCGTCTCTCCTCCTACCCTCTCCCTCTCTCAAGTATATCTCTCTCACTCCTCCTCCCTTCTATCTCTCTCCCCTCTTAACCCTCTGCCTCTACCCTTAACCCTTACACCTCTACCATCTCTCTCCCACTCCCTCCCTCTCTCTCTCTCTCTCCCTCCCTCAAGTCTCTCTCTCCTACCCCCTCTCTCACTCTCACTCACTCACTCCTATCTCTCTCCCCTCCACCCTTAACCCTTAAACCCTTAAACGCTATACACTCTACCCTCTATCTCTCTACCACTCCCTCCCTCTCTCTCACTCTCTCTCCCACTCACTCCCTCCCTATTTATTGGACCCATTTTTTTAAACAGGCCAAGTTAGGCTGCTAATTTCACCAAATTGGCAAGGTAGTTGGCCCACTAGCTTGCCAATTCGATGAAATTGGCAATGTAATGGCATGTTTGAAAAAATGGGTCCAAGAAATGGGGCAGTGATGTAAATCACCGGGAGAACCCATTTCTTGGACCCATTTTTTTCAAACAAGCTAAGTTAGGTTGCCAATTTCACTGAATTGGCAAGCTAGTGGGCCCACTAGCTTGCCAATTCAGTGAAATTGGCAACCTAACTTGGCCTATTTGAAAAAATGGGTCCAAGAAATAGGGTCTCTCGGTGATGAAAATCACCGGGAGACCCTATTTTTTCCAATTTGGTGAAATTGGCAAGCCAGTGGGCCCACTAGATTGCCCATTTAGTGAAATTGTTAACATAGTGGCCTATTTGAAAAAATGGTCCCAAGAAATGGGGTCTCCTTGAAAAAATGGGTCCAAGAAATGGGGTCTCCTGATGATAAATCACTGGGAGACCCCATTTATTGGACCCATTTTTTTTATCATCGGGAGACCCCATTTCTTGGACCCATTTTTTATCACTAGGAGACCCCATTTCTTGGACCCATTTTTTCAAGGAGACCCCATTTATTGGACCCATTTTTTCAAATAGGGGAGACCCCATTTCTTGAAGCCATTTTTCCAAATAGGCCACTACATTTCTAATTTCATCGAATTGGCAAGCTAGTGGGCCCACTGGATTGCCATTTTCACCGAATTGGCAAGCTAGTGGGCCCATTGGCTTGCCAATTTCACTGAATTGGCAAGCTAGTGGGCCCATTGGCTTACCAATTTCATTGAATTGGAAAGCTAGTGGGCCCACTAGCTTTCCAATTCGATGAAATTGGAAACCTAACTTGGTCTATTTGAAAAAATAGGTCCAAGAAATGGTGTCTAGTAAATCACTGGGAGACCCCACTTCTTGGACCCATTTTTTCAAATAGGCCAAGTTAGGAAATTGGAAAGACAGTGGGCCCACTAGCTTGCCAATTCAATGAAATTGACAATTTAGTGGCCTGTTTGAAAAAATGGGTCCAAAAAATGGGGTCTCCTGGTGATGTTAGACCCCATTTCTTGGACCCATTTTTTCAAACAATCCAATTTAGGCTGCTAATTTCACCAAATACCCTTAAACCCTCTACCATCTACCCTCTACCCAATACCCTCTACCGTCAACCCTAATCCATCAACCCTAAACCCTAAACCCTCTATGCTTAACATTAAACTCTCAACCCTCAACCCTTAAATCCTCTACCCTCAACCCAATACCCTCTACCCTCTACCCTATACCCTCAGCCCCTATACCCTCTACCCTATACATTGGACCCTCAACACTAATACTTCAACCATATACCCTCAAACCTATACCCTAAACCCTAAAACCTCTACCCTCAACCCTAAAACCTCAACCCTAAACCCTTAAACCCTAAATCCTTAAACCTTCTACCCTCTACCCTCAACCATTATCCCTCAACCCAATACCCTAAACCATCAACACTATAGGTCCTCAAACCTATACCCTCAATTCTCAACCCTCTACCCTATACATTGGATCCTCAACCCTCATATATCTTTTTCCCTTCCTCCTCTTCTGTCCTCTCTATCTCATTTATCCCTCCATCTCTCCCTCCCTCCATCCATCCCTCTCTACCCTAATCCCTTGATTGTATACCCTCAACCCTTAAACCCTTAAAAAATCAACCCTAAACCCTCAACCCTCAACCTTCAAACCCTAAACCCTTAAACCCTCTACCCTCTACCCTCAACCCTAATCCATTAACCCTAATCCCCCAACCCTATACCCTCAACCTTAAACCCTCAACCCTCAATTCCTAAACCCTAACCCCTTAAACCCTCTACCTGTTGGCCCCATGGTTTCCATTGTACAAAAAGATCGATTTGTTAATGCCCAATACAACTGCCAGAGTTAAAGGATCCATGGGAGGAAATTAGTCCATGTCACGAATCCTGAGAGGAGCACTGCCCATTTTCCAACAATCTCCACCTCAACGCAAATCAAGGGGATTCGAACCCGACACCTTTGGCTTTGATACCAATTGTTGGCCTCACAGTTTTTGTTGCACCAAAAGATCGACTTGTTAATGCCCGATATAACTGCCAGAGTTAAAGGATCCATGAGAGGCGATTAGTCTATGTCACGAATCCCGAGGGGAGTGCTGACCATTTTCCAACACTACCCTCTACCCTCTACCCTATACATTAACTCTCAACCCTCAATTCTCAACCCTCAACCCTTAATCCCTCAATCCTCAACCCTCAAACCCTAAACCCTCAACCCTAATACCCTCTACCCTAATCCTTCAACCATATGTACCCTCAAGCCTAATCCATCAACCCTATACCCTCAACCCAATACCCTAAACAATAAACCTTATAGGTTCTCTACCCTTTACCCTCTACCCTATACGTTAAACCCTCAACCCTCAATTCTCAACCCTCAACCCTTAATCCCTCAACCCTCAACCCTTAAACCCTAAACCCTCAACCCCTATACCATCTACCCTATAACCCTACAACCTTAAACCCTTAAACACTCAACGCTAAACCCTAAAACCTCAACCCTTAAACTCTCTACCCTCTACCCTCATCCCAATACCCTCTAACCTCAACCCTAATCCCTCAACCCTCAACCCTTAATACCTAAATGCTTAAACCCTCAACCCTTAAACCCTAATCACTCAAAACCTATACCCTCTACCCTATACAATTGACCCTCAACCCTAATCCTTGAACCCTATACCATCAACCCTCTACCCTCAATCTTAAACCCTCAATCCTCAACCCTTAAACCCTTAAATCCTCAACCCTTAAACCCTAATCCTTTAACCATATACCCTCAAACCGAGTCGATTTGTAGGTGTTAATATTGAGTATGAGCTTATGAATTCTCCACCTTTTTGATTTGTTTCATGTGTTGCTTTGCATGAAGCTTGTTGTCCATTAGCATGCATAAATTGTAGGCTTTGAGGTTGCTTGGTTGATCTATAAATAGCTGAACCATTTCACTTGAGAGGGACACATTCTTCCATAAGATAATACATCTTTTGCTATTCATAATTTTGTATATTTCCAGCCATACTCTACTTTGCATTGAGAAAGAGAAAGGATGAGAGTTAATATAGTTGAGAGGAGATTATAGTTGAGAGGAGATTATATTTGAGAAGAGATTATATTTGAGAGGATTAAGCTACCAACTTGTGACGTTGAGTTTATAGCGACATTCTTGAGGAGCTAATTACCAAGCTTGCTGCTATGGAAAAGGATGCATTGCTGCCATTTGTTTGGATAAGTGATAGTAGGCATGGGGATCTCTTCTTCTTTGTTATTTTACTTTGAAATGATGTGTCTTGCATGCATGGTTGAGATGTCTTTCCTTGCATATGCATTAAAGGAATTAGAATGTTTTGAAAAGGAAATTGAAGCTTCTATACTATTTTCATAATGTGTTTTTAAGTACACCATAGTAGGAGATGGGTGTTTATCATAGGTATTATATACTAGGCTTGATTGAACACAAAAGGCACATATGATACACTTAGCTAAGTTATTGATTTAACAAGGAAAGCTTTTGTTTACTCCTAGGAAGATAATCTAGTATAGGAGAGAGTTTAAAGTACTTATGTATGTAAGTAGGGTTATCCAAGTATATAGATATCTTTGGAATGATGCAATATCCATTGAGGGAATACCTAGCTTGTGTACTTACTAGTTAAGTAGGTTAATTCCAAGTAGATTAATATGCTTGTAGGTTATCCGGGATGATGTACTATCCATTAAAGGAAATACCTATGCGTAGCTTAAGATAGCATTAAGTTAAATTGTTCCTGAGTAGTGTATGTGATAGATGACTTCATTTGAAGTATTGAATGAGAAATAATTGATCAAAGTAGTGTAATGTTTGAGACTCCACTCTAGATTGTGTGACTACCATGACTAATAGTGTCATTTCACCATGATCGAGTATTACATGCTAGACAAATATTGTGGGATTGCAAGTTCTAGTTATGTAGGACACAATACTATGCTCAGTTGGTTGTTGTTATTGGTCACTCTACCAATCTCTTCGTCGAAGGGAAGGACCATCTATCAAATTATAGATGTGTGGGAGACCGCATTATGAGTCTGTGGTCAGTGGAAAAGTGCCTGAGTAATGCTTCTCCTCCACAACAGGTGACAAAAGAACCAATATTTGAAAGGAAGGATCTTGGACCGTCTTACAACTATTTGTTCTAAAGCTCATTGGAGTTATGTATGGAAATGTATGTATTCTTGTATTTTTGTAACTTGTGAAATTATTGTAATGAAATGAAATCTTAATTGTAATATTATATGGAACTTGTTTGTGTATTCTCAATAAAAGATTTTTTTTTTTTTTTTGCAATGACATGTTACCTAATTTACTTACTCGTATGGTGTAAATTATAAATTTTTTTACTACATTGAAGGGTTGGAATGTTACATGTGGTATCTACACTACCAAGTTCTGCACTAAAACCTATGAGCTCATTATGCAACAATGCATAAACCTTATTAGAAGATAATGGTTGAAAAGTTTTTGTACCACAATGACAAGAGAAAAGAACATAGGGAAGTGATAAGGAAGATGAGATTCCTCATAACTTTTGTAAATTTGGGACTAGTTAAGATTTATCCCTGTAGTAGGAACTCCTAAACCAACAACTTATGATATTACCTAGAATTGTGGAAGATTATGCAATCGGGTTATGTAGGAAGGTTAGGAAGAATAACCAATATATACCTTTATCCTACAAAATAGTTATATGACTCTAAAGGGATGGGAAGAGGTGAGATAACCCCTTAATAGTAGCAACCTATAGTTGCAAAGAGTCAAGAATTATTGGATTTAGTGAAAACACTACAAATATATGAGTATGCAATGTCAGCATAAATTAGATCGAGGTAGAGATTCAATGAAAGAGGTATCCACAAGGTTGGAGAACTCTTAACATAAATCTAATTTTTGTATAAGGATAAGATCTTGCAAGAAAATAGTGAGTACCTAGGAAAAGAGAAAAGACTGGAATGGTCAAAAAGAAGTAATCAATGATGTGGGCATGGTTCTACCAATTGAAATCAATGAGATTGGAGTTTTGATTAAAATGAAGAAAAGCGAACCAAAAAACCTTGGGATCTCTAGAAAGGTTATGAGAGAATAAGTTACCAAGAGTTGGAACAAAAACAATTGGAAATGTGAGTGTGAGAAAGAAGCCTAAAAAGGTAAATCATATTGATCTGACAAAGGTTTAGAAAGTACATAGATAGGTTGGAGTATAAGTAGAACTCACCTACATTTCAATGAAAACCAACATATGTTTAGAGGTTCAAAAGGGAAATGGAATGCAGTATGGCACTATGTGTCAGATGAATAAAAGGTGAAAGGAAAACAATGTTCTAAGCTTTGAGATTAAGAATATTCCTCCACCAAAAAGGATATTGGAAAGAAAATGGGAATATTAGTGTGCCTCTTAACTTCTAAGGTGCTGATTATTCATTAGATCTCCTATTGGATGATCCAAAATATTGAATCTACGAGGCTAGAAATCAATGATGAATCTAGCTTTGGGAAAAAGTATACTCAAAGGTATGCCATTAAGGCAAGAAAAAGGAAATAGAAAGCCAACAACAAGGAATGATAAATCTTATCAAAGAAGCAAGTGTTTTCTAGGAATTCAACTTTGAGATGATCAAATGTTGTGAAAACACTAATGGGTGAAGGAAGAGAGTGGATTGAATTGAGTTAAGTACCCCACCCAATGAAAAATGTAGATATGTTCTCAAATTGGAAGAACGAATGTCTTGTTCACAAGTCATGATGTCAATTAAGTCATATATTTTATGACCACAAGGAAAAAGGTATTGGGATTTTTTGGAGAAAGATAAATGGAAAGGTCAAGGATTTTGACCTATTATCATCCCATACCTTATAATTGTTAGATTGGAAGATCAAACAGTATTATCATGGATGCCTTGGAAAAGGATAGGCAGATAATTTGATCATTATAGGGAAGATCATTGTCTATGGGATAGACAAGGGAAGATCATTGCCTATGGGATTGGCAAGGGAGTTTCTAGATTACTCATGAATTGGAAGAAAGTGTCTCTACACTCCTATATACCTTATATGGGGGATTTAAATAGCGATAATATATATAAGTAGTAATACTACATATTATGAAATGTATCCATGTCATGAAAAGACTTGACACTATAACTTATTGTGCTAAAGAGACCCGGGGATGATAAGGTTTAGCTATAAGCCATAGAGATGGAGTGAAAGATAAGGTAGGATGTGATCTTATGTGAACCACATCAAAAATATCTTTATGAGAATGATTATTTAATCATACTTTATACTCGAATGAAACCCTAGGTTTAGAATAACCTATTTGGGGCAAAAAGTTCATTTGATTAAAGAGAGAGACCTTAGGTTAATTTTTACCTATTGGGTTGCAATATGTATTGAACTACTCATTAACACCTTTAACTTGGGAATAACTTAGTTGTTTGAGTTGTACATTGGTCTTGAATGGAACACATAGGGGTGGAGAAACCTATAACATCAGACTAGTAATTGACTAAGGACTCTATCCTAAGAATTGGAAGGGAATATTGAGATTGAGATTCGCCCAAGTGGATGTGTAAATCTCTTGAGCTTATGATTGGAGACATAGGTGGGATGCCTAGTGAGTTAAATTAGCTACTTGGCTAACTACTTTACACTCTTGAAAGGAAGTCATAGTGTTGAAAAGAATCTACTTTGATTGGATCTTTTATTAAAAGGGATACACTCTCAAAGGGAAGCATCTATTGTTATGTCATGACATCATAGAATTTTCACTTAGCGTGAAATGTTGGAAATCTTACTAAGTAGAAACATTCATGCTTGGTAACTAGCTATACAAATAAATTTGATATCTTCTAGGGACCAACATGATTGAACAAGGATTAATACTCGAAACCTGTACCAATTCTTATAGGGAAAATTATATTGAGTTAAAAGATGGATTACATCTTTGAAAATAGTCCAAGGATAGAAGAAATTCAAGTTTTGGATGTCCTAAGATAAATGGGATTTATCTCCAGAACAATAAAAACCATTATTATTTGGGAACTAAAGGAGGTGTGAGATCACAAAATAGGTTTTTACTTAGTCAAAGAATAGACTAATATTGGATATAAAAGAACCTATTTACCCAAAATTTTAGAAGATTTAGGAATGAAACAAGGAAATTAATGTCGTAGTTAGGAAATTGGAATGACAAAGTGAATTTTTGGATGAGGATCCACTATAACCTGGGAAAAGATTGAGTAAGAGGTTGGAAAAAATGTGGCAAGATAATGTATAGTATGCCTGGAAATGAAGAAGATATGTCATCATTAGTAGTACATGTATACTCGCTTAAGATTCCAGAGGGAAAGTGGAAGAAAACAAGAAAAATCAATCTATCTATGTTGATAAAACTGACATAATGTTCTTGTGGACAAATTCATCTAAGTAACCAACACTATTTGGAAAGTTGAATTATAGGATTTCGGTTCTAAATTAAATAATATATTGTGGGAAGTAGTTGCTTAGTATTCCTGAGAAGGTTATCTTAGTTATGAACGAGCAAATAATTATAGGGTTGTGTAAACCATGATCATACTATGAGACATTCAATTGAATGAATGTGTAGTATATTATTATAGCCCAAATAGGAAAAAATGGTAGACTAAATCTTGAATGATTTATAAACTTATAATATTGAGGTTTGGACCATTATATGGAAGGAAAGGTTGGAAACTCTATTATGCTAAAATAGGCTTAGAAATAGGGTAAACCATAGATTTGATAGATTGTCAAAAAGGAGTAATAGATTGATGAAACTTTGTCGATACAAAGCTTAAGTATGAAGCAGTATCAAAATTTGACAACCTGTGTCCAAGAGAAATGTTAAATGCTCATGATGGACAAGTAATCAAGAAAAAGTACTTTATGGTAAGGAAAATAGATGTGTAAGTGACAAACAAACTCAGTTTATGAGTTGTCTAAAAGTGTAAATACCAAGAAGGATGGGACCCACATTGTAGTGTACAATGAACCAACATTCCTTATCTATTTGTATTACAATAAGGATAAATTCATGGACCAATGATTTCCAATGACTATATTTTAGGTGTCATGTATAGCTACTATTGTATCTAGGATGTATATATATGATAATGAAATAAAGCTCTTTGGGAGAGTAAGTATGTGTGAGGCATACAAGATTTCCCTATGCGATAGTGAGGGAACTCAAAGCAAGGTCTAGGGAGGACAAGGTTGCTACATAGGATGAATGTTTTATAAATCTTACATATTTTATGGATAGTAATTAAAATTTTATTTGAATTTATTTGTGTGTTAAAGTGCTATAGATCATCGGGGATGATGATTCACAAGGGGAGAAGTATGTTTTGATTATATGGGAAAAACATGTTTTGAATGGACTTGAAACCATTTACAACAAGTTTTAAATGGACCCAAAACCATTAACAATTAGGTTTTTACGGGGACCCGAAACCCACACAAAGAAGACCAAGCTGCACACAAATACAACATATAGAAACAACAACTAACTAGAAGCAGATCAAAAAAATCAACATGACAACTCAGATCTGCACCACATATAACCTAAGCCAACAACAATACAGGCTACTAAAAAGAAACTAGATATTTACAGGGACCTTAACCATGAAGGTTTTGGTAGGGACCTTGAACCCTTTGAAACTGCCTATTATAGCCATACAACAACATACCGTTCACTTAGGAGGAACACCACAAAGGTAAGAAAATCACCCAAAACAAAAACCATGATGCCGAAATTCCACATCACCCACAACAAGAACCCTAGAAAAAACACAAGGGAAGCTGAAACTACCTTAAAACTCCAAACAGCCTGGTAGACCAACTCACAATGCACCTCAAGAGGAAAGATCTCCCCTCCATTAGAGAGGATGAAGTGAACACCCATTCCACCAAAGCCACACATCTCTAGCAACCTCGGGTTCCACCTCAATAGGACCACCACCAGAGGAGACCAAAAAAGAGGGCACCCCAACCCATCCAAAGCCACCATCTTCACCTCAATAGAAGGGAACTCCACCTCCATAGGAATAGTCTTCACCTCAATGGAAGATGCAACCAAAGAAATGCGGAAGAGAGCCAACACTTTAGAAGAATGGGTATACACACCATCCTTTGGTAGACTAGGCCAATGGAACATCAATAAAAACAAGCAAGAGGAAGAAAAAAACATTCCTCTCCTTGAACAGAGCAAAAACAGGGCTGAGCCTAACACAAAAATTTGAGAGAAAACTACAAAAGAGCCCAGAAGAATAGCACTGCAACCACAAATTGAAACATTCCAACAATGCATCACCACAAACCACCAACTGCAGAGAGCTATCAACAAGAAAAAAATACCATCTCCTCGAACCAAAGAATCATCAAGAACTAGGAGGAGGACAAAGAGACTTTAAAGACAAATAGAAACACCTGAGATATCAAAGAAGGTAACCCAACCCAGTAAACCAACAAAGAGCCACACTAAAGTAAGGAGAATCAAGAGACCAACTAGGAAGTCATCCCACAAAGTAGCAGAAAGGGAAAGAACCCAAACCACAAAGGCCTCCATAAAAAGATAACCTTGAAGCACAACCCTCACGAGGCACATCACACACTGCAAAGTACAAACACCAATCAGCCCAAGAAACAACCCACCTTTGGCCGAAACAAGATGAAGAAATCTTGTGATGAAATGATGAAGCGAACGGGCATGACAATGAGGCACAACAACACCTCCAACATGCCAGCTAGGGGAAGAGAATAGCCCAAACCACTCGAACACACCCACCGTAGAGGGAAAAAGAAAAAGCCCCAAAATATATCAAGAGGAACACTCCAAAAAGATGAAAAACCAGACAATAAAGCACAAAGTTGGGAGCAAAAGATAGATGCAAAGACAACCCAGAAAGAGCTAGGAAAAAACCATAAGAGTGACCACACCCAAAAAGAGGTGTGGACCACACTAAAACCCACCAGGGGAAGAGAAAGATGGAAGACCAAGTGTGCCAAGAAGCAACTCGTCCCAGGAAGAGTAGGCTAACAAAAGACCACACCTCCACCTCAAGCCAAAAACATCATCTTCAAATCCTGAAAGCAACAAGCCTCCACAAAAGTGCCAACCACCAGTCTTCACAACTGCACAAACTTTAGCTCGCACTAGAGGAAGTACACTTCTACACTGCAATAGATTGACCCAGGAAACAAAGTGAGAAGAGGAGAGCTCCCCGACAAGTGGTAGACCTCCCAACACACCATAATTTCCATCGCCATATT
This sequence comes from Sequoia sempervirens, assembly GCA_007258455.2. Classification (NCBI taxonomy): domain Eukaryota; kingdom Viridiplantae; phylum Streptophyta; class Pinopsida; order Cupressales; family Cupressaceae; genus Sequoia; species Sequoia sempervirens. Next base: position 525,915,874 of record VDFB02281492.1, read on the forward strand.
TTGATTCAAAATCTCCCTCTCTTGCCTCTGGCCTCAGCTCCTACTCCCGCTCTTCCACTCCATCTCAGGAGGTTGGGGGGAAGTATGTTACATCCCAATTGTGTAATTACTATTTACTATTACTGTATAGGGTAAAATGTAAATGTAATTTGAATTAGATGGAGATGAATAGATTGTGCTCGTACCATGTTATCAATGTGAATGTTATCTCATTATATGTTATCTCAGTTGATGTTATTTCATAGGGAACTACATATATGTGAATAGATGGTTATTCAATTATTATTGTAACTTTGGAGATGTTTATGTATACTGCACATATGTTGTGAACAATTGATGGCTGTGTGCATGTGTTAATGGATGCAGGTATGTGTTCCATTCCTCCAGGTAGAGGGGAAGTATCACTCGGGAGAAGATCTTGGTCAGGTAACTGGTAATGTAAACTATATGAGCATACTCACACCACATTAGAAATATTGAGTTGAGTTAGTTTGTGGGTAATAGGTAAGTCATCCTTACTTGATATGTCTACATTTGAGAGTCTTGTTTACGACCAAGTGCATTATTGGGTGATGCTTATCTGTTTGAGCTCTTGAGACCTTTCCTTATGAAATTGTGTTGATTGTGCTTTGGTTGAGTCTTTGGGATTTATGAGCGGTTACCTTTGCATCATTTCTTATGAACATAAAATGTAGCATGTATATATATATACATATACATAGACCTGTGTATGAGAGCATTAGCAAATGCACATGTATGTAAGTATAAATATTCACAGAGGTACATACATGATGAAATGACTATATGTATATACATATGTGTGTGTGAATATAGTCACGTAGTTATAACCATCCAGATGTTGAATGGATCATTTGACTATCATATTTTCTATTGTATTTATATATTTATACATACATAAGCATTAACACTTATTATAGAAGTGTGTGTATATATGTGTGTGTGTATACTTGCATATTATTCAATGGGAATGATGATTGGGATGTATGCACCCGATTATCAAATGATGCTCTGAAAATATATTACATATATGTTTGTAAATATATGCATTATATATAATGTAATATGTGAATACATATTATATTATATATATAATATAAATATATATAATGTATGGATGCGTACATATTACTTGATGAATAATGATAAGAGGATTTAAGCATTCGAAATATCATATATATTTATCCAATAGGTTAAAATATAAATATATACACATATACATACATACATACATACATACATACATACATACATACATACATACATACATACATACATACATACATACATATATATAAGTATATGATGGATATACTATATATATTATATTTTATTGAAAGATAAATAGTAATATACATAGTATGCAGGTATAGGTCAAAGTTGCTTGAACTTAGGAGCAATGGATGAAGAGATTTCTAATTTTTGAGGCTAGCGCATTATAGGAAGCACTTCACATAAAATGGTTAAGACTGTATAAACACTAGGCATTGCCTTGGGAACAACAAATACCACCAAGGACTGCGAACTATGGGAGAGATGCCATTACTTTCATAAGCTGCGACTGCCCCATACTTAGAGAACATTTAAATAAAAGGCAGATTCAAAAGGTATTTTCTTTGAATTTGACTATCTCTTATTCATTGAAGCCAATTTATAAGGTTGTATTGTAGTCGATAGAAACTATAAAATGGAGGTCGATATTGACTATGTCAATGGAGGTTGATTTAATAGCTTTTGAATACTAGTGGAAACCAATTATGATAATGAATGGCACGTGATATATGGCATTGCATTACATTTGATATTGTTGGCTGTAGAATGCTGACTTGGTTGACACATTTATTGAGACTATGCTTGAATTTTTCTAACGTATTAAATTGCCAAGTCGATTCATTTACCAGATTGGTTGATGGAAACCTGCTGTCATAAAAGGGTTGACTGAGTTTATCCATTCCAAATATGTAGGAAATGGATTTAGAAATGGTGCCACCTTTGTGTTTGAATTGCTGTAGATGTCTTCTCATTGTGATGTCCAATTTGAATTATGTGTATGTTGATTGAATAAGTCTTCATACTGCTGTCACAAACCCATTCGACTTGTAGGTGTTAATGTTGAGTATTAGTTTGTGAATTCACCACCTTTATGATTTGCTTCAAGTGTTGCTTTGCATGAAGCTTGCTATCCATTAGCATGCCTAAATTATAGGCTTTGAGGTTGCTTGGTTGCTCTATAAATACCTAAACCATTTCACTTGAGAGGGACACATCTTTTGCTATTCATAATTTTGTATAATTCCAACTATACTTTTCTTTGCATTGAGAGAGAGAGAAAGCATGAGAGTTCATATAGTTGAGAGGAGATTATAGTTGAAAGGAGATTATATTTGAGAGGAGTAATCTATCAACTTGTGAGGTAGAGTTTATAGTGACATTCTTGAGGAGATGATTACCAAGCTTGCTACTATGGAAAAGGCTACATTGCTGCCATTTGTTTGGATAAGTGATAACAGGCATGTGGATCTCTTCTTCTTTGTTATTTTATTTTGAAATGATGTGTCTTGCATGCATGGTTGAGATGTCTTTCCCAGTATATGTATTAAAGGAATTGAAATGTTTTGAAAAGGAAATTGAAGCTTTTGTACTATTTTCATAATGTATTTTTAAGTACTCCATAGTAGGAGGTGGGTGTTTATCATAATTATTATATACTAGGCTTGATTGAACACAAAAGGCACATATGGTACACTTAGCTAAGTTATTGATTTAACTAGGAAAGCTTGTGTTTACTCCTACGATAGATAATCCAGTATGGGAGGGAGTTTAAAGTACTTACATGTAAGTAGGGTTATCCAAGTATATAGGTTATCTTTGGAATGATGGACTATCCATTGAGGGAATACCTAGCTTGTGTACTTACTAGTTAAGTACGTTAATTCCAAGTAGATTAATATGGTTGTAGGTTATCTAGGATGATGGAAGTTATCCATTGAATGAAATACCTATGCATAGCTTAAGATAGCCTTAAGTCAAATCGGCCCTGAGTAGTGTATGCAATAGATGACTTCATTCAAAGTATTGAATGATAACGCTTTGATCAAAGTAGTGTAATTTCTGAGACTCCACTCTAGATTGTGTGACTACCAAGACTAATACTGTCAGTTCACTGTGATAAAGTTTTACATGCTAGATAGAGATTGTGGGATTACAAGTTCTAGTTATGTAGGACACAACACTATGCTCAATTGGTTGTTGTTATCGGTTGCTGTACCAATCTCTTCATCCAAGGGAAGGGCCATCTATCAAATGATAGATGTTTAGGGGACCACATTATGAGTCTGTGGTTGGTGGAAAAACATTTGAGTGATGCTTCTCCTCCATAGCAGGTGGCAAAAGAACCAAGATTTGAAAGGAAGGATCCTGGACTATCTTACAACTATTTTTTCTAAAGCTCTTTAGAGCTATGTATGGAAATGTATGTATTCTTGTATTTTTGTAAGTTGTGAAATTATTTTAATGAAATGAAATCTTAATTGTCATATGATATGGCATCTTGTTTGTATATTCTCAATAAAAGAAAGAAAACAAAATTTCAATGACATGTTACCTAATTTACTTACTCGTATGGTGTAAATTATAGAAATTTTTACTGCATTGAAGGGTTGGCATGTTACACAAAGTATCACTTAAGGCTTAGTGTTAGTGTGCATAATTAATCTATTCACTATACTTAAGTGTGCTTAGGTTGACGAGGTTAGAAAACATCTTATCTAACCAAATGTGCAAATTTTAAGCCTCTAGAGGTTACCAAGTTATTTGGTTAACCTCATCCACACACCTTTTGAGGTTGGAAGACTTTCCATCTCACCTCAAAGGTCACTCAACACTTGGTACACAAGGTTGATGAATTGTTCATAAAGGTTGCTAGTTAGCACAGTCCAAGTGTTCCTAAGGTTGAAACCTATAGGACACTTGTCTACTCACTTGTGCCACTTCACAGGGCACTTTTCAGTCCACCTCATAGGTGAATCACCTCATCCTTTCCTATATAGGCAAGCTCATATTGTAATCAACTCAAATCTTTTATCAATATCATTTTGATAATGGAAGATTAGGAATATTGTTTGAAAGTACATATCTTTGTGGAAGCACAAGGTTTTTGCTGTCATGATCTTGGATTAAAAAACCCTAACATTCATGGCATGAATCCATGGTCTACTAAGGAGAAGATTATATGAAAGAGGTTTTGGCATAATATGGATAAGAGTAGGCAAAATCATGGGTCTTACCTTAATGGGTAGTGTGATTGTCCCTAATGGCTACCTACCAACATTATCAAAGCCATAAATAACAAGATTAGTAGGTTTGATGAGATTACTATCCACACCAATCTTATCTAGAAGATCAATGCTACACACTTTAAGACCCGATCCATTGTCAATGAGAGTATGTCTAACCACAGTTAAATTATTAATAAAAAACAATATGATCATTCAAGCCTCAAGTTGCTTTTTATTCTCAAGAGGTAACTTACTTTGATGGAAAATAATATCTATGTTTGTTGTATTCATACCATCCAACAAGGTTGCTACATCATTTAGTTTAACAAAAGGCGAGATATTAATCTTTTTCAAAGCCTCTTGGACCATCCTGTGGTATGTAGGTGAGGTTTGAACTAAGCACCAAAGAGAGATCTTGGATGGAGTATTAGAAGTTTCTCATCATGATAGCACTCTTTAGCAAAAGGTTGAGGGAGATGAAGTGTTGGAGGAAGATATGGTTGAGGAAAAAGAATGGACATTGGCATTTTTTTGGTTGTTTATTATTTCTAGTGTTATATGTGTGAGCAACTATGTGATAACTTGGTTGCTGCAACACATCTAGGTGCACATGATTACTTTGAGTGAGATGTTTTGTAATGTCTAGGATATGGCGATGGGTTTAGGAGGTCCTATAATGAGAGGTGATTTAGAGGGAGGTCCAATAATGAGAGGAGGTCCAATAATCAATTGTGGGTTTATAAATTCAATTGAGTTAACTATCTATTGACGATATATTATCTTGTTTAATGCCAAAATTATATAATAATAGAATTACTCCCTCTACCTCTGAAAACCTACTAATATACTTAATTTGTTACTTTTAATATAAAATATTTTATTGTATATACTAATTTTTTAGTACACTTTCCTATTTCAAATAGATTTTAGTAAAATTAAAAGATAGTTAAATACAAGGAGGAGCAAGATTTAAATAATACTATGTCTAGTTTGTTCTTAGAGAGTTAGATCTATTGGTTGGTGATATGTGTTTGCCACATGCACCTAGGTTTCAATTATGAGTTCTATTGACATCAATAGCTTGTTCTTGAAGGCTAGATTGATTGATTGGAGTTGAATGTTTGCTAGTGTGCAATGTAGGTTCCAGCGATTATAGCTTGTTTTTCAAGATTAGATCGATTGATTGGTGTTGAATGTTTGCTAGCATGCAATGTAGGTTCCAACCATTATAACTTGTTCTTGAATGTTAGAATGATTAATTGATATTGAGTGTTTCCTAACACGCAACCTAAATTTCAATCATATATTCCGCTACATTGAATTAAGCAACAAGTACACTATTAAAAAAACTTGCCTAATTCTTCCACAACACAAAACTTGAGATTCTTCTCGGACAATGTTTTAAAATAAAAAATTCATAATTTATCCTATAATTTCATTGATGCTATGATAACTAATAGCCTTGATACCAATAAAAACACACTGTAGTTCAACAAATTATACCTACTCTTTTGGTGAGTTGTCCAGCATATTATAACTTACTTTTTGATGGAATAATTTTGGTGTAGTTGTTGCACACTATATGAGAAATCAAGTTGGTAAAACGTAGACGGCATGTAATCAAGTTGGCTTTTGAGCTCGTTGATATCCGTAATCTGCTTCGCTGTAGATTCTGCACAGATGAGTAAGATATGAAAATCTTTTTCACAGTAACAGAAAGGTCTAAAAAATGATTGATTTAATTTTTCACGGTCAATTGGAATATTATAGCCCACACTCCAAACAAATCAAACTCAAAATTAATTCTCATGGAGTAATACAGGACTGAAAACTCTTGTAGACTTGTTCAGAGGTGTTTCTCGCTTATGAAGAATATTAAGCTTTAGCCATGCCAACAATAGTGAAAATTGCATATCTTGTTGGATTTTAATTGAATATGTTAACTTTCTTATGTATTGATAAATGTATTTGAATAGTTATTTAAACATAAGTTGATAAATGCCATAATCTTATTTAGATCTTTTTATTCTGAACTTAATTATTAAATATTTTGTTTGCAATCTTAATTTAAGTTTGTAAGTGGACATTTGATCTAAATTCTAAATTATCTATGTACTAGCATATCGAAACCCTAAACTTTTAAACCTAAAATATCAAATTGAGCTTCATTCTCTCCATTTCCATTAGTGATTATGCATTGAAAAATGTGTGAATTATCTCAAATTATACATTAAGGTGTTGTATTTAAGGACTTTAATCCTAATTCAAAAATGTATTATTCAAGATAAGCTTACATTTAGGAACACATCTAGAATTCTAGTTTCAAGTGGATAAAACATATTACATTAGCATTGCATCAACGTCTTATGAGCATATTACACATTTTATTTTTCCTCTCAAACTTAGCTCATCATCATTGAATCAAATCCATCTAAACTAAGGAGAACAAGACCTTAAAACTTAAAATATTCCCTAAAGGTGTTTCTAAACACAATTTGATCCTTACTAGATTCAAAATGCATATACAAGATAAAAGAAGCTTCAAGTAATTTTTTTTACTTAGATTAAATATGCAATTTGCATGTTTAATTTCTTGTACACATTTAATTTCATACTTGTCAAAATCAATTTCACACTCGCAAAGCTAAACAAAAGAAATGAATAGTAAAAAGCTTAAACCAACAAGACTCACCTCAAAAACTATTATTTTTAATACCATAATAGAGATTTTTTTGTCATAAAAATGGAAAAACTAATATGTTTTGAAGCAATCTATCATCAAAAGCTGAAAATCCTTCAAAAATTGAGAGTTGCAATGAATACTGCGAGATTGCCACAAAAAAAAAAGCTACAATAGAAATACAATGTGATGAAATCACCTCACTATAAGAGCAAGGATAAAAACTATAAGACATAATATGATGATTCATTTGTCTAAATCCTATGAAATGATAAAAAAAGAGGCCTAATTAAGCTTGAGGGACTAAGTGTGAATAGGCTGCCAATTCTAACTAGTTAGAGAAAGTACCTATTTCATACCAATACAACTCTTAAGTACAACTTATGGAAGCACAAAAAATTGTATGAAAACTAAATATGGATCCCAGTAATAAGGCCAAGATCCAATGAGGTATCCAAGTCCAAACATATCTCACACAAATAAGAAAAGTAGAAAACTTCATGAGAAAAAGATTCTTTCCAAAAAGAGAAAAAAATACAAAAACTATTAAGGATGTAAGACTTAAGATGATGTCGTGTGGGCAACTTTCTTTACTGCAAGTTCATTGATCATAAAAAAAGATAAAGAAATGATGCCAAAGGCTAGTGAAGGTATTTGAAACTTACTTCTCCATAGGAAAATGCTCTAAGTTGAAAAATCCATCATGGACATGAGCTATCATATGAAGTGCATATGGACGTCACGATGCTTAGTTCATTGAGGCTCCATTGCCTTGCATGAAATGTGAATGATATTTTAAACCTCAGGCTAAATAATAGTGAGACTACTAGGAGTAAATTCAAACTTTTTCAATGACTATCAAAGCTAAATAACCTCTTGGATCATTTAAATTATTGCTCAATATGCAGTCCCTATAAATAATGCAATAGTAGGTTACTTATTGCAAGACTATGCAATGGGGCCAAAACTTGGGAAGAAGAAAAAACTAGCACTTTCCCAATCTAAGTTAGTGAAGCCAAAAATCTATGCCTCTTGATGTATAATAAATGCTAAAATGTGTGGTTCCTTGAAGATATCTTAAAATACATTAAAAAAAATTCTAATGATTCTCATTTGGATCTTGAGAGAAATGAGAGAAGAGACCAACCACACAAGAAATATTAGGGTGTGAATGGGTTAGGTACAATATACTACCAATCAACTCCCTAAATTATATAGCATTAGCTGAAAGGAGTGAAATAAATAGATTACAATACAACACTTGATTGAAATGGAATAGGGGCATAATTCAAATCAAGTATTCCAAATCTCAAAAACAAATGAAGAGCATTATTCTACTTAAAAATAATAAGTACATATGAAGACCAAATAAGCTATAAACCAAAAAAGTATTGCAAAAGTCTAATATTTGTCATATCAAATTGGTCCATCAATATTGTTTAAACATTCTAGATCATGGAAGAATAAGTGCATGGAATAATCAATTCATCCATATACAATACAAGAATCAAAAGATCATCGCCTATCCCCAATTTTAAACTATAGGATTAGAATGAAATTGTGTGAAACTAGAAGAAAGTAAAAACTATCCATTTTATTATACTAATTTTGAGGGGCTTAGTTGAGACCATATAGTAAATTATTCAAAGCTTACTTGAACAAATAGAATCCTGCACAAAACCTCTTTCCCATCTTGCTCAAAAATCTCATATAAATCATTTTCTTCCTCTTCATCCTCTAATTCATTATATTATTCTTCAACATATACATATCTTCATACTTTTCAATATTCTTCTCAAAATGAATTATTTTAATTCCTTCTTTTTCTTTAAGTTGTATAACATCTAAAAATTCTCTAAATTTTTAAAAATTACATCCCTAGAATAGATCATTTTTTAGGTTAGTGTATTTTAAATCATATATCATTTTATATTCTCATCATAACCAACAAATATGTATTTGTATAATTTTGGTTCCAATTTATATCACTTTTATTTTGGCATATGGATGGAAGTATCACAAGTAAATACCCTTAAATTTTGAATAGAAGGTTTTATAATTGTCCATATTTCATAAGGATTTTTACCAACATGAGATAAACAAGTATATTACATTACCAAGCAACAATAAATACTCATAGGCTTTACCCAAAAGAATTGATCCAACTATATACTACCACTCAACATAATTTTGGTTCTTTCCATCAAGGTTTGGATCATTCTCACTAAAAAACCATATTTTTTTGGTGTGTAATTGGTGGTCTTCTATTGAAGAATACCTCAAAGATTACAAAATTGATCAAATTACTTAGAATAGTAGTCATTATTATTATCAAATATAAAATTGAAAATAGGTCTGGTCTAGGGTACCCTCACCCTTGACAGCCCTATTTTGGCCCATTATTTAATATTTTATTGTCATCATTAATATGTTTACAAATTTAAATTAGTTTTTTAGCTTTCAAAAATAAATATTATTGGAAATAAAGAAATGCGTTGTATACATATATATTATTTTCACCATTTGGACATCTAAGGAAATTTGGAGGAAATTGAGCATCCTAAGGGTATAATAAGCACCATCATATAACACTTTTCATCAGTCAAGATTCATGTTAAAAATGTATTATCAAGTAAGATTGTTTCATTTTTTATGTTCATGATTTTGTGAGTACTAAAAATTGCAGGATCCCCAATCCCATATCAACTTCTCCTTGCATGAGATGTGTGACATTACTTCATTCCATCAAGGACAAAAAATCTAAGTCCTAAGTTGAAACACTTGTGATTTATCATTTTCTTTATCTATTTTCCTCTTCTTGAACTAGGGTGATCATTCTTCATCCAACATCATAATAGACATCAATGGAGGTGGAAACACCAAAATGTTGTTTGACTTAGGAAAGCCCCTATACAGAACAACCCTTCCTCTCCTCTCTTTCTTACATGTGGCAAATTTGAAGTGAAATTAGAGAAGATTGAAGAAGTAAAATAAAGATCAATCATTCAAGTACATTCATTCATTAAATTAGGGAAATATCAATATTCATCATTAGATGAACTTTAGAAGATGAGTCTGATAGGGAAGCACTTATAGACTGTAACACACATGTTCCTATTCTAAGATTCCAATAGGCCACACGAGACTGATACGCCACTTGTGGCATATGGGTGCCACCTAGGGGGACCCATACACCCAAGGTGGCGTATGAGTCCTACACTAGTTTTTTGGTGTGGGCCAATGATGGATTGTTAAAAAATTTAATGCTTTTGTTGATTTTGTAAGGATTTTAGTTGAAATAAGCCTTGAGAACTGAAATAAAGGGTATTAGGGGTTTATTAATGACGATTTAAAGAGTATTTAATTCAAGGGTGCACTAAAATAGGTCCAAATTAAGTGTGGAATTGTACCATCTCTAAGAGAGTAAAATTTTCTACATGATATATATATATATATATCAACATATATTAAAATAATTATATATATTTATATATGTATATTAATACATATGTATATACATTTTTATTAACATAATAATTTAATACATATATATTAATATATATATATATATATATATATATATATATATATATATATATATATATATAACATTATTTTTATATGAATACTTGAACACATATATTTACATATTCATCGATTGGTGCATATATATATACATACACACACACACACATATATATATATAGATATATATATATGTACATATGTACGTATGTATGTATGTATGTATTTATGTGTCCTATATGTCCAATCAATACTCCCATACATAAGATATATCTATACAAGAATATACGTAAGTACATCTACCTATGTATACACATGCATGTATATATTAATATGTATGAGTTATCAAAGATATATACGTATATACATTCTATGCATATACCCATCGATTAATATATAAACATGAATACATGTGAAAGAACTTATAATTATCACAAAGACTCAATCACATATGCCCAAACAAGAACATTCAAAGACTAACCACACACCAATACAAAACATTCCCCAAACCATGATTGGAGATTACTTACCATTTCTCAAACTTATCTTGACTCAGCTAGACCAAACTAGGATGTGAGTGTGTGTATGCTCAATTAGGCTCATTAAGGGTTACCATACCAAGTTCTTCCCCTAAGTGATACCCCCCTCTCTTTTGGAGGTTCGAATATGTTCCTGTATCCAACTTAGTGCATTACAAAAGTAAGCGAATAACATTACATTAATATGCATCATATATTTTTGTCTTCTAAACATTTAAAATATCATATTGAATTACACATTCATTCATCACATTTTCCATCAAGATATATATAGAAAACATAATCATATATATTAAATAATTTTAACTCAACAAGGTAACTATAAATAGATAATAACACAATGGGGTGTAACAATGTGTTAGACTTCGGTCCTCCAAGGGTAGCCATTAAAGGGTTTAGTGAGTTACAACAAGCTAGTGTTCATTCATCAATCCTTCCTTTTATCATTACTTCATTTTAAGGTTTAATTATCAAAATGGGTTTTGACCAAGGCAAACCCCTATTCACCAAAAGCAAACAATTTTTCCTCTCTTTGTGTGTACAAATTTATAGGTGAAGAGGGATTGAAAATTGGATCAAAAGTGCAATATTTCCAAGTTGTCAAAGTTGTCAAGACAACCTGGAATCCTACTTGCAAAATTTATTTTTGACTGCGAAATTGGATTTTGGATCCCTATAGTACCTGAGCCATTCGCCCTAGGACGAATCTATCCCAAGAGGACATTCAACAACAACTTTTGGTGACAAGTGCATCATCTCTTACCATTCCTAGATCTATCAAAAGTCTAATGTTTCTAATTGTGTTATGCTTTAAATTGATGATACAAGTTTCACATTGCATAATTGAGTTCTTTTAGTATTTTTATTTTTCTGCCAAAAGTGCATTTTAGGCATATTTACCCTATCTTGTCATAAGGAAACATAGAAAATATCTCCAATAGCATTGAGTCACCTAAGGGTTGAAAGTCAATCCTACCTTTGGGGATCTCTTTTTCCTAATGAAATAAGAAAGATAGGTGCATACATTCTCCATTTACCCTGCAACGTAGAAAAATGTATCTTTGGACATTATCACGCTCATTTGGGTCCTTCTTGTGGATGTTGGCTTAGTTTTTCCTTGATTTAGTGTTGTAATGTGGTCGACACATTCACATTAGGTCTTGGACCCTTGTGAATTAATAAGAATTTTATGATGCCTTGCAAAAGTGTTGTGAAGTGTTGTAACACACCTTCTCACTTTTCTAGGATCTTGTTAATATATTTCACCTAAATAACCTCTTTTTATCAGTTAACAAGCCTTATTTCAAAGTGTTGTAAGGTTTTGTAACAAAATTTCACACTTTTCTAGGATTTTCATTAATAATTTGACCTTTCTTATGGTTTAATTAGCCCCATTTTACACTTATAGGCCTTACTTAACTGTATTTTTGAAAATAATCCTAATATACATCATTTAAATACTTAATTTCTGACACCCACTTAAAATGCCTAAGTGGGACCCATTTTCCACTAGGGGGAAATGAGTCCCCTTTGGCACAAAATCAAAAATAATTTTAAAATTTTAGCGGGTTATTATTTTCTAGGATCTAAGGTCGGCCTGTGATGTGGTATTTTTGGGAATTATTGCATAATTTTGTATAAATATAGGGTTGTCCCTCTCATTTCACCCCCATTCATTCACTCAATTATTCCATCAATCATCAATCAATCACTTAAGCATTCTAAGAATTTCAAACATCCTCAAGTCTACATCTATTGGAGCTTTTACTTGCATGTCTTCAGAATTCTACTTCAAGGGTTTAGCGAGTTGTAGCATTAATTTTGTTAAGTCATCATCCTGTTTTCATATTTCATTTCATTTTCAAGGGTTTAATTACCAAACTAGGGTTTGACCAAGGAAAACTCCTATTCATTAACCCTCAACAATTTTTCCCTCTCTTTGCACGTGTTTTGCAGGTCTAGTGTGAATATTTGTCAAAGAGAAAGATTGGAAAAATTTCCATCAATTTTTTGATGTCATTCAAAGTTGTTAATTCCTTAAATGAAGCTTGGAGAACACCTATAGGTCCAATTATGTAGTTTCAGATCCAAAAACCTGTTAGGAGCAGAAGTGTAGACCGGGAGCTACAAATTCCACTATTGAATTTCCCAAAATCTAGAAGTCGACTGATACACCATTAGTGGCATATGAGTCTGACTTCCAGGCCCAAAACAAAGATTTTGTAGTTCTGAGTACCCAATTGTTCGAAACCTATTCTAGCAAAATCTTCTCAAAACAGGACTAAATTGCCCACCCTAGCATGTAAGTCCTAGTTGGCTTCAATAGTGACTTCTTCAAGATTCCAAAGCTCCATTCCATCCCTTTCTAGTATCTAGGTGCACACTGTAAATCTCATAATTTTTGTTAATGCTTGTTTGCATTTCTAGGTCATTTTGCATTTCGTAATGTGTTTTCAAACATCTTGCATTTCATAAGTTTTGCATTAATAGTTAATCTCTTTTATTGGTTTTTAGCATCTAGGACATTCCCCTTTGACATATTTCAATCTCATTTGTATTGGAATCTCAAGGGATTATTCTTGAGTGAGCCATTAAGGTTTTTGGCACATCTCTCCTTTTAGGCGCAAAACCCTAGAACTATAAGAGAGCCCCTCATACCCAAAAATATTTGGTTCATTTTGGTGAACCTGACTTTAGAACATCATATTTATAATTTAGAGTGTATCTAAATCCTAGTACTAGCTCACATTAACATCATTGCATTACATTTTGCATTGTTTAATTTGCATTCCAGGGTTTTCAAATTTGCATTAGTGAAAAGCTCATCTAGCTTGCATTTGTGCATTTCATCTCATTAAAAATTACTAAAATTCTACATTTTCATATCATACCTACATCTGAAATATAAAAATCATAAAATTCATTTTAAAACTTCTAAATTTTTTGAACAAAATCACTACCTGGACTCATTCGCCACCTTGGGCGAATTAGTCCAGTTGCATATTTTGCACTTTAATTTCTGTCATTTCCAATTCATTTTCTGAATTTTTGTTTTTTGTTGTTATATTTCAGTTTTTGTTTCCATATTTTCTATTTCATTCAATTTCTTGCATTTAGTTTACCTTTCATTCATCTTGTGCAATCTAAAATTTGCATCATTGATATGTATTTTAATAAGACTTGGATGTCATTAAAATCCTTAGTCGATATGCCAAATTATGCCTTTGGAATTGATGCTAATGACATTGAACTTACTCAGGCTCCTTGAACTTCTCATCTATTTCCTCCTCATAATGTTAACATCATTGGAGAAGATGATGATAGCATGATTTTAAGTTCCTAAATGATTGTCTTGACCACCTTAAAGCTATTGCATCATTTTATCCATCCATGAACCAACCAAATTATCCTACAATACCACCTCCTGAGATGTTTGGTTTCTTACATCCTGAAACAAAAGTAGAATGTAAGTTCCCTACACAAGGTGAACCTAGCTCTTCTAGACAAGCAAACACTCAACCATTTTATGATAACAAAGTAACAAACACTCCAATCAACCTTGAAGAAACATATGGAAAAGGCGTCACAATCCTGAGCAAACAAGGATGTGACACAACAATTGAACACATGAAATTCATCAACTCTTAGAGAAAACCTCACAAGATGAAAACACAACGGAGTTACGATATCAAGATCCCTCTCATAACTGCAAGCTCCTAGAGAATATCTGAGGCTTCGTGATGATGACACGATGATATTTGATTCTCCCCCCGACCTGAATTTCCTTCTTCCTCGAGAGCAACCCTTGCTTAATAAGAATGGCAAGGATGACAGGATCACTTTGGGTCCTCCTCCTTAAATTTTAGAGAAGGTGGAATCTAGCAAGTTATGCAAGAGGCCTTACAAGTTACAAAAACTAAATTTTTCTCTCTTTCCACATCCTAAAAGTGAAAGGAAATTACAAATACTTTTAAAAAAAGGACTCATACTATTACCACCAATGAATAGGTTGGTGATATATCCTAGAGATGCCAAAGTTCCACATCGTGCATATCGTCGTGTTCTTGGACATAGTAGTGATGAATGTCGTACACTGAAAGAAATACTAAGGAAGTATCATTTCGATGGTTATAATTGCTATCCAGTGAACCCATTAGACACTCTCAAACTCCTTGTCATGTCATAGTTGTAGAACATTTCCTTCTCACTATTACATGACCTTTCCCATCACCTACCTCAGCTCATTCTTTCCTCACACCTAGTGTGGGAAAGATGTTGCTAGCCTTGTCCTAGTTAATCTCTTTTATGAGTTTTTAGCATCTAGGACATTCCCCTTTGACAGATTTCAATCTCATTTGCATTGGAATCCCAAGGGCTTATTCTTGAGTGAGACATTAAGGTTTTTAGTACCTCTCTCCTTTTAGGCACAAAACCCTAGAAGTGTACGAGAGCCCATCATACCCAAAAATCTTTGGTTCATACCCATTTTTCCATCACCTATTTTTCTGTGTTTCAGCTAATATTGAGAAAATCCCAACTATTGGATAACCAATATTCTTTCCTTGATTTCCAAGTTCCAAATTTGCTCCAAAATATTGGTTTTCACCCATTTTTACTATTCCTCTTGTTGGGTACCTTCAATTATTCTTATTTAGAGATTGAAAAAATACTTGATGACTTTCTCTATGCTTCCAACAATGGTCACCATGGTTTTCACTAGGTTTCTCAGGAACCTCCCTTAAGATTCTAGGAGTTTATGCATTTTTTTAATGTTGGAAAGGAATTAATTTATGCGCCAAATGAATTATTAGAGCCTTAGAAGGAAATGAAGCCTAAAAAATTCTCATTAGGAATTGCATCAACTTTGGTGAACCTTTTAGTAGGCTAGCCTTGAAAAAGGCTTTATTTGGGAACTTCTTTCATCATGCAAAATCATATCCAAATTCAAATCAATTTTATTATCAAAAGCATCTTCAAATCCTAGGAGGATATCAATCCTTAGGTTATATGAGCAACAAATGACTTCCACATTGGTATCTCTATTAATCAACATTTTATTTAGTGGTATCTAGTTCTTTCTTATCAAGATCATCATTTTCTTGAGGTTTCATAGAATCATGCCTTGATGTTTTTTAAAAGAAGAATTAGGGTGTTTCTAGATTTCATTCATTATGTTATCAATATTTTTCTATTTTTATCATATTTTTAAATGAAATACATACTTATTAATCAAGATAAAAAAAAATCTTAGGCTATTATACATCCCTCTCTAGATTATTGTAACACCCCTCCATTTTGCTCTTTTGATCGAACAATATTTCTCTATGTATGTTTTATTTTGTTAGCACTTTGATTTTGGAACTTGGTTACTTTTGGCCGCTAACTATTAAGCGATGTGAACATTATGTTCGGGTGTGATGGTATTTTATTCATACGTTATTATTATGTCATGCCTTGGATTAGATTAGCATGTATGTGAATTAATGATGCTTTATGTTGATTATATCATTGATATTAGATGCGTTAGTTAGCAATATTGTATTGGTGAAGGGGATGGGATCACATCACTTGCATGTGAGCACCTTGTGATTCCGCGATTTCCACTTCATGGTGTGTTTTACTATATTAAATGCATGTTCGACACTTGCTTTGTTTGCAGGATGCAGGTACAGGACATCGACTCCACCTGGTTTCACAGGTCTGAGCGTGTCCATTGACCAATGGTATCGATTGGGAGATAGTAACTAGGTTTTCTGTGTCAAGTCATCACCCTAGTCATAGTGTGTCGTCAGGTTGTAGTTAGGTTCAGTGTTTTTATGTTGTCATTTTTACCTTGGCTTTTATTTAAATTGCAAGTGAAAGGTTATTAAATGGTCTTTGTAGTTAAAAATGATGATTATTCGTATATATTTGCAATGTTGAAAAAGGTAGTAATTTACTAATTAATTTAATTTAATTAATAAAATAAACTAATTTTGAATTAGATTTATTTTATTAACTAATTAAATTAATAGGGTTAAATTAAATCAATTAGTTGTTTAACTTAATGTGATATTTGATGTAAAATAAAAAAATAGAAATATGTTGAAAAAGAATCTCCTTATTAGCTTTTAAATTCGTTTTTGGGTAAAAAGAAAATTATTACCTTTTTGGTTGAAAATGAATTTTATTTAAAATGAAAATTATGCAAAATGCATTTGGGAAAGCAAATTGTTTTAAAATTGAAAAATAGAAAATATCTCCATTTTAGCAAATAAGTTTTGGTGGGTGAGTTCAAAATTAGGATTTTTGACAAATTTGAAGAAGGAATTGCATAAGGTAATTCATGTTTATTGGGAATTTTGAATTTTGGAGAGCAAAACTTGGATTGAATTCTTTGAAGAAAATTGGGGAAGAAGGATTGAAAATTGGTGAAGCTGAATTGAAAAAAGAAAAAGGCAAACCTTCATTGAAGGACTTCAAGCTTGGAGAAAACACAAGGTTATTATTTAAATTTTGTGCAAATTCTTTATTTTGAAATGATTTAGAAGTTGTTCAGATTGTTAAAAGATTTAAAAATGTCGATTAGAAGAAAAACCCATCAAGAATCTCCATTCAAAACCTGAAACAAAACACAAAAAAAAATCTTGTCAATGAAATTTAGAAAATAAAACAAACCTCTATTTTATCAATTTTTCTGTTGTTTGATCTTCTTCAATTTGACTGTGGTAATGGGAAAAATTGTGATATATTTACATATAAGAGATATATGCTTTTGTGTTATGTAAAGTTTCTTGTTTTCAAAAAAAATTGCAGACACGGTGTTTGATAAAATCCGTGAGTAGTAGGGGAGGTCGTTTTTCGTTTATTTACAATTTTAAACAATTTTTTTTTTTAAAACCCGTAGGTTTTTCATTGGGAAGGCTGGGGGCTGCCCCACAGCCGCCCCCAATGGAGGCGCTGCCTGTGGTGGCCGCACCCAACACAACCAACACAGGCTGCATCCCCATGTGGGGGAGGTTGCTGGGCAGCAACCCCCGCGTGGGAGCTTTTGGGGCTTCGCAACCCACATAGGGGCTGCGTTGCCTATTTGGGCTGTGCGGCCATGGGGAGATTAGGGCTTCGACCCTTAGTTTTTTAAAAAAAAATTCCTTTTTTTTGTTTTTTAATTATTTTATATTATATTTTATATAGTATGTATAATATTTAATATTATATATTATATAAAATATAATATATTTAATATATTAATTTATATGAATGTTTAGTTATTATATATAAAAATAATAGTAACATTTTATTTGACATATTTAAGTAATGTTTAAATATTAAATAGAAAATTTAAAATGATTATGCGACTATAATAGGAATGTTAAAATGATGAGTTCATTGTTAGAAACTGAAATGAAATTGATGTAGAATCAAACTTTTTTATTTAAAAATATTGATTTTAATTAATTGTAGCATTGAGCAAGTGAAATTAAATGGATAGATTTGAATATAGATTATCTTAAGATGAATTTGTTACGTAATAGAAGCAAAAGTAGATTTTATATTCAAATGATCTATTTAGAACGTTGAATTTTAATAGTCAAATGATTTATTTTAAAAAGGTAGATTTTAAATAATCAAATGCTTTTATTTTAAAGGTTGATTTTATTAAGATATGTGATTGGGAAAACGAAATATAATTATTGGTTTAAACTCCTTAAATTTGTCAATGTGCTTTGACTTACTATTGAGTTGTGCAAATAATGTTAATCATTTACTTGATTTCTTGTGCGATGTAATTGTTTGACTTGGGTTTAGGAAACCCTAATATTAGTTTGTTGAGTTGTCTGAAATGCGTGTTAAAATTAATGTTTTCGTTCATTTTCGATGTTGTTCAAAGGGAGTAAAATGTCTAGTAAGTCTTCCAGAGGAGTTCTCTAGTTTGGGATGTTTCATAGTGGTTCGATTTGTGAATCACCTTGGGAAATGTGTAGAGTTGTACCATGTGGTTTTACCCGGTTTCCACGAACGGGGATGATTTGTGCCTCCTTGGGATTAGGAGAGGGTTATGTAATTTGTGCCTCCTTTGGAAGGAGTGGAGGTTGGTATTTTGTTTCCTCCAGTGTTTGGAGTGAGTTTCCATTGTTCGTTTCCTCCTTCAATTGGAGAGGTCTTCTTTCTAGTTTACCATTGGATTGTGGTTTTGTATTGTGGTTGTGTTGTCGATAGGAGAGTGGCTCTTTGTGGGGGTCCGACACACAAAGGGGCACCAGGGTATCTCACCTAGGGTTTAATCAAGTGATAATATAGAAGAATTAATGGGGAACTTTACACTAATAAAGTTAATGAATCCCTCTCTCATGAAGTATGCGTTATTAAGGCTCGAGATGAGATGAGACGCATAGTTTTGCATGAGGGTCTGGCGGCCGGTAGAGGCAAGCCAGGGTAACCCATGATGGGGGTCCGGTAGCCTAGGAAGGTTGAGCTAGGGTAACTCATGGAAATTTATGTATGACACTCTCCCTATGTCAACAGTTAGTTAGTTATTGTGTGTTGTACAATGGTGTACTTGTCCTATGTAACCTGGAAATAATGTATTGTCTTGTGAGTTTTCTTACTGTGTTAAGTGATGTCGTTTGGTATTTGAGTCGGTTCAGTTATGTTTAGCCTTTGTCTAGAGGTAGTTGGTCTTGACTAGAAATCCTTGTTACTATCTCCTAGCACGGGGGGTGAGCCTTTGGGTTTCACTTGGTTGGGTGGAACGTGCACCTTACACCGTTGGCTATGATCGTGATCATGTGGACGAGACTTTCATGTTGGGGAGCTCGTTGATTCTTGTTACTCTTCTAGTTCTTTCATTCCAGTTATTCTTGTATTTCATTACCCCTCATTTGTATCGAGGTGGAAATTGTAATATATTATCATGCTTATTTGATTTACCTCATTCAGGGAATGAGTGTTGTAATTATATTGTAAACAATCGTTATTGGATATCATGTTGTATCTATTAGTCTTTGATGTAATTATCCTATATGGAATGTATGTACTTTAATTCCTTAATTGAATGATGTTATGTTTTCATTCCTTGGTTGTTTATTTCGGGTTTAAGTAATCTTTGTCTCGTAGCCTTAGGGGATGTTGGCAATGTGTAGCGAACTTGTACGTTATTGCACTTTAACAAAATTTTTTTTTTTGGTGTTTGGTTAGTGAATTGCAACTTCCCCTAGGGTTGCGTGGCGGGGCATTACAATGATTCACAAATTTGGGGTGAGATCTTATAAGCCATGGTGGAAGGATATATGTGGCTTTCACCTCATCTATGTATGGTTATTTTTAGTGTGTCTAGTTAGCTAGTCTTGAACCTATGATGACTCATTTTACTTGTATTCTCTATCAAGGTCTTCCTATTGATGCTTGTTTGGTGCCATTTGCAGTTCTCAATCCTCATTTTCCATTTGTGAGAGTTTTGAGAATCTCAAGTACCTTTTATACCATTTTTTAGAGTTGAAGCTTGGAGTTAGATAAATTCCTTAAAAAAATTTATCATTCTCTTTTTTCTTGGAATATGGTTATAATAAGATATTGGCCTTGTATCCCATTTAATTATATTCAGATTTGGCATGATTTCAAGGTGGCATTCTCTTCAACATTTGGAAATATAGAAATATGGTTATTTTATATATATTTCTATAGACTTCGTCTATGACATATTATAATGTTATCATTTAGACTAAGGTGTAAGATGAAAAAATTACACTTGAATTTGATCACCTTCAATAACTATTAGATCACTTGAGGAATGCTCTTGCACTATTGTCAAAGTCTCTCTCAATCCATCTTCCACTTGAGGGCATAGGGATGCTTGCAACTAGTCCTCTAGATGTGACCAAGAATTCCAAACCCACGGCTCTTAGCCTATGGGATATAGAGATAATGTAGCCTATGAAGGATGGTCTCAATCTTCTCAATATGCATTTGTCTCCTTTTTTAGACATAGTGTAGGGTGGCTTGACTTTGAGAAGGTTCCTCATTTTTATTTGGCTCTCCCTAGTATGTATTCAACTAGAAGATACCCCTAAAGAGGAGGGAACTTTTACGAGTTGTGAATCTCTTGATGGGGAATGCTTGATGATCAAGATTCTCACCTATTAGGACTACTTCAACTATTTATTGGAATTTGGGATTGGAACTTATTATTGTGCTTTTCATCTTTGTTTTATACTCTATTCCACTTAACATTAAGGGTATTCCTTTTATTACTTGCCCTATTTTGGTAAATGATGGACTATTATCTTTTAGATTTTATATAAGGTTAAATAGGCCTTATTCATACAAAAATATAAAATAAATTTTGTGCTAGAGATGATGCACATTTAAATTAAAAAAACAAAATTATTTTTTTTTTACAATAAAAAGAAAGAAATTATAAATATAGTTATTTTTATTTATAAATATTGAAACATTTACTGTAAATACTATACTATATTTTTTGCAAAAAAAACATTAAACATTTGAAAAGAAATATTTTTAAAGAAAATTTATAATCAATAAATAAAAATGACACTTTAATATATAATACTCCTTTTTTACATTTCCACAAATAAATTATTTAAATTTATATTGATAAAATTTGAATATAATACTTATATTTTTTAATAAAAAGTTCTAAGACTAATATTTTCTTTTCTTTTTACCAACTTAAAAATTAAAAGAATATAAATCTATATAATAAATAACCTTTTGACATTATATTATGAAAATTAAATAATACACTAATTTTTCATATTCAGTTGAAGTTGTGTTACTTAAAACAAAAACTTAACTACCTTATTATCTAATTGAATACCCAAAATACATCTTACTAGAATTCCTCCCTCTACCTCTTAATACCTAATAATACACTTGATTCTTTTACTTTTAATATAAAATATGTTATTGTATTTAGTAATGTTTTAAAACATTTTAGCATTTTAAATATGATTTAGTAAAATTAAATGATCGTTAAATATAAAAAAGGAGGACAATTTAAATATATTATGTTTAGTTTGTTCTTGAGATTTAGATATATTGGTTGACAATACAAGTTTGTTAGCATGCAACCTATGCTTCAATTATGAATTCCATTGACATCAACAAACCAGCAATAACATGTTCTTAAAAGTTAGAACGAATGATTGGTATTGAATATTTGCGAACATGCAATCTAGGTTCTAACCATAATAACTTATTCTTGAATATATAAATGTAAATAGTAAAACTAAAAGATAGTTAAATATAAAGAAGATAATCTAAATAATGTCATATCTAGCTTGTTCTTGAAAAATAGATCGTTTAAAGGTGGCATTGTTGTTCTTGTCACCAAGGTTCAAATCCCATTAGGGTGGTATTATTGAATGGTTGTAGCTTCGGTGTAGCTTCTGCACAACTACCAGAGGTGAGTAAGACATGACAGTCTTTTTCACAGTAACACAAAAGTCTCAAAATTGTTGCATTATTTCCTGCTTTAGAGCACTCACTGTTTTCACATCCAAGACAGCGTATTGGGTGCAGAAAAGACTGGTGAAGTTCAGCCTATTTCTCATCCTGAAAGACTATACATCTTCAAGGAACATTTCTATGGCATGTGATTTGTTCTGTTGCAGGGGTTTGTAGTAGTTGGTGTCAAAATGACAAAAACATCTTCCTGGAACATTTCTTGGAACGTCAAGGAGAAGAGGCGTGGGGTCTACGCGCAATTGGAATTTTATCACCGACCATCTAAACAATTTTTTTTTTTAAACCCGTAGGTTTTTCATTGGGAAGGCTGGGGGCTGCCCCACAGCCGCCCCCAATGGAGGCGCTGCCTGTGGTGGCCGCACCCAACACAACCAACACAGGCTGCATCCCCATGTGGCGGAGGTTGCTGGGCAGCAACCCCCGCGTGGGAGCTTTTGGGGCTTCGCAACCCACATAGGGGCTGCGTTGCCTGTTTGGGCTGTGCGGCCGTGGGGAGATTAGGGCTTCGACCCTTAGTTTTTTGAAAAAAAATTCCTTTTTTTTGTTTTTTAATTATTTTATATTATATTTTATATAGTATGTATAATATTTAATATTATATATTATATAAAATATAATATATTTAATATATTAATTTATATGAATGTTTAGTTATTATATATAAACATAATAGTAACATTTTATTTGACATATTTAAGTAATGTTTAAATATTAAATAGAAAATTTAAAATGATTATGCGACTATAATAGGAATGTTAAAATGATGAGTTCATTGTTAGAAACTGAAATGAAATTGATGTAGAATCAAACTTTTTTATTTAAAAATATTGATTTTAATTAATTGTAGCATTGAGCAAGTGAAATTAAATGGATAGATTTAAATATAGATTATCTTAAGATGAATTTGTTACGTAATAGAAGCAAAAGTAGATTTTATATTCAAATGATCTATTTAGAACGTTGAATTTTAATAGTCAAATGATTTATTTTAAAAAGGTAGATTTTAAATAATCAAATGCTTTTATTTTAAAGGTTGATTTTATTAAGATATGTGATTGGGAAAACGAAATATAATTATTGGTTTAAACTCCTTAAATTTGTCAATGTGCTTTGACTTACTATTGAGTTGTGCAAATAATGTTAATCATTTACTTGATTTCTTGTGCGATGTAATTGTTTGACTTGGGTTTAGGAAACCCTAATATTAGTTTGTTGAGTTGTCTGAAATGCGTGTTAAAATTAATGTTTTCGTTCATTTTCGATGTTGTTCAAAGGGAGTAAAATGTCTAGTAAGTCTTCCAGAGGAGTTCTCTAGTTTGGGATGTTTCATAGTGGTTCGATTTGTGAATCACCTTGGGAAATGTGTAGAGTTGTACCATGTGGTTTTACCCGGTTTCCACGAACGGGGATGATTTGTGCCTCCTTGGGATTAGGAGAGGGTTATGTAATTTGTGCCTCCTTTGGAAGGAGTGGAGGTTGGTATTTTGTTTCCTCCAGTGTTTGGAGTGAGTTTCCATTGTTCGTTTCCTCCTTCAATTGGAGAGGTCTTCTTTCTAGTTTACCATTGGATTGTGGTTTTGTATTGTGGTTGTGTTGTCGATAGGAGAGTGGCTCTTTGTGGGGGTCCGACACACAAAGGGGCACCAGGGTATCTCACCTAGGGTTTAATCAAGTGATAATATAGAAGAATTAATGGGGAACTTTACACTAATAAAGTTAATGAATCCCTCTCTCATGAAGTATGCGTTATTAAGGCTCGAGATGAGATGAGACGCATAGTTTTGCATGAGGGTCTGGCGGCCGGTAGAGGCAAGCCCAGGGTAACCCATGATGGGGGTCTGGTAGCCTAGGAAGGTTGAGCTAGGGTAACTCATGGAAATTTATGTATGACACTCTCCCTACGTCAACAGTTAGTCAGTTATTGTGTGTTGTACAATGGTGTACTTGTCCTATGTAACCTGGAAGCAATGTATTGTCTTGTGAGTTTTCTTACTGTGTTAAGTGATGTCGTTTGGTATTTGAGTCGGTTCAGTTATGTTTAGCCTTTGTCTAGAGGTAGTTGGTCTTGACTAGAAATCCTTGTTACTATCTCCTAGCACGGGGGGTGAGCCTTTGGGTTTCACTTGGTTGGGTGGAACGTGCACCTTACACCGTTGGCTTTGATCGTGATCATGTGGACGAGACTTTCATGTTGGGGAGCTCGTTGATTCTTGTTACTCTTCTAGTTCTTTCATTCCAGTTATTCTTGTATTTCATTACCCCTCATTTGTATCGAGGTGGAAATTGTAATATATTATCATGCTTATTTGATTTACCTCATTCAGGGAATGAGTGTTGTAATTATATTGTAAACAATCGTTATTGGATATCATGTTGTATCTATTAGTCTTTGATGTAATTATCCTATATGGAATGTATGTACTTTAATTCCTTAATTGAATGATGTTATGTTTTCATTCCTTGGTTGTTTATTTCGGGTTTAAGTAATCTTTGTCTCGTAGCCTTAGGGGATGTTGGCAATGTGTAGCGAACTTGTACGTTATTGCACTTTAACAAAATTTTTTTTTTGGTGTTTGGTTAGTGAATTGCAACTTCCCCTAGGGTTGCGTGGCGGGGCATTACAATGATTCACAAATTTGGGGTGAGATCTTATAAGCCATGGTGGAAGGATATATGTGGCTTTCACCTCATCTATGTATGGTTATTTTTAGTGTGTCTAGTTAGCTAGTCTTGAACCTATGATGACTCATTTTACTTGTATTCTCTATCAAGGTCTTCCTATTGATGCTTGTTTGGTGCCATTTGCAGTTCTCAATCCTCATTTTCCATTTGTGAGAGTTTTGAGAATCTCAAGTACCTTTTATACCATTTTTTAGAGTTGAAGCTTGGAGTTAGATAAATTCCTTAAAAAAATTTATCATTCTCTTTTTTCTTGGAATATGGTTATAATAAGATATTGGCCTTGTATCCCATTTAATTATATTCAGATTTGGCATGATTTCAAGGTGGCATTCTCTTCAACATTTGGAAATATAGAAATATAGTTATTTTTTATATATTTCTATAGACTTCGTCTATGACATATTATAATGTTATCATTTAGACTAAGGTGTAAGATGAAAAAATTACACTTGAATTTGATCACCTTCAATAACTATTAGATCACTTGAGGAATGCTCTTGCACTATTGTCAAAGTCTCTCTCAATCCATCTTCCACTTGAGGGCATAGGGATGCTTGCAACTAGTCCTCTAGATGTGACCAAAATTCCAAACCCGGCTCTTAGCCTATGGGTTATAGAGATAATGTAGCCTATGAAGGATGGTCTCAATCTTCTCAATATGCATTTGTCTCCTTTTTTAGACATAGTGTAGGGTGGCTTGACTTTGAGAAGGTTCCTCATTTTTATTTGGCTCTCCCTAGTATGTATTCAACTAGAAGATACCCCTAAAGAGGAGGGAACTTTTACGAGTTGTGAATCTCTTGATGGGGAATGCTTGATGATCAAGATTCTCACCTATTAGGACTACTTCAACTATTTATTGGAATTTGGGATTGGAACTTATTATTGTGCTTTTCATCTTTGTTTTATACTCTATTCCACTTAACATTAAGGGTATTCCTTTTATTACTTGCCCTATTTTGGTAAATGATGGACTATTATCTTTTAGATTTTATATAAGGTTAAATAGGCCTTATTCATACAAAAATATAAAATAAATTTTGTGCTAGAGATGATGCACATTTAAATTAAAAAAACAAAATTATTTTTTTTTTACAATAAAAAGAAAGAAATTATAAATATAGTTATTTTTATTTATAAATATTGAAACATTTACTGTAAATACTATACTATATTTTTTGCAAAAAAAACATTAAACATTTGAAAAGAAATATTTTTTAAAATAATTTATAATCAATAAATAAAAATAACAGTTTAATATATTATTTACTCCTTTTTTACATTTCCACAAATAAATTATTTAAATTTATATTGATAAACTTTTTATAGAATACTTATATTTTTTAAGAAAATGTTCTAACACTAGTATTTTCTTTTCTTTTTACCAAATTAAAAATGAAAAGAATATAAATCTATATAATAAATAACCTTTTAACATTATATTATGAAAATTAAATAATACACTAATTTTTCATATTCATTTGAAGTTGTGTTACTTAAAACAAAAACTTAACTACCTTATTAAATCTAATTTAATACCCAAAATACATGTTACTAGAATTCCTCCCTCTACCTCTTAATACCTAATAATATATTTGATTCTTTACTTTTACTATAAAATATTTTATTCTATTTAGTAATTTTTTAAAACATTTTAGCATTTTAAATATTATTTAGTAAAATTAAATGATCGTTAAATATAAGAAAGGAGGACAATCTAAATATATTATGTTCAGTTTGTTCTTGAGATTTAGATATATTGGTTGATGATACAAGTTTATTATCATGCAACCTATGCTTCAATTATGAATTCCATTGACATCAACAAACCAGCAATAACATGTTCTTAAAAGTTAGAATGAATGATTGATATTGAATATTTAGGAACATGCAATCTAAGTTGTAACCATATTAACTTATTCTTGAATATATAAATGTAAATAGTAAAACTAAAAGATAATTAAATACAAGGAAGATAATCTAAATAATATCATATCTAGCTTGTTCTTGAAAAATAGATCGTTTAAAGGTGGCATTGTTGTTCTTGCCACCAAGGTTCAAACCCCGTTGGGGTGGTATTGTTGAATGGTTGTAACTGATTGTATGCAGCACAACTACCAGTGAGTAAGACATAGCGGTCTTTTTCACGGTAACACAAAGTCTCAAAATTGTTGCATTATTTCTGCTTTAGAGCGCTCAACGTTTTCACATCAAGGCAGTATTGAATGCTGAGAAAAACTGGTGAAGTTGACCCTATTTCTCATCTGAAAAGACTATACATCTTCAAGACATTTCTATGGCATGTGATTTTACAATTTGTTGGGGTTTGTAGTAGTTGGTGTCAAAATGACAAAAACATCTTCTGGAACACATTTCTTGGAGCGTCAAAGGAGAGTGGGGTCTCTGGCGCCAATTGGAATTTATCTTAGACCATCTAAACAATTTTTTTTTTTTTTTTAAACCCGTGGGTTTTCATTGGGAAGGGGCTGCCCCATGACGCCCCCAATGGAAAGCATTTGCACAGTGGTGGCGCACCAACACAACCAACAGTGCATCCCCATGTGAGGTTCTTTGAGACATGACCGTCAAAGACTTTGAGGGCTTAAGCAACCCACATGGGGGCTCGTTGTTTAATTTGTCTTGACCGTTAGGAAGTGGGAGGCTAGACCCTTAGTTTTTGAAAAAATTCCTTTTTTTTGTTTAATTATTTTATATTATATTTTATATAGTATGTATAATATTTAATATTATATATTATATAAAATATAATATATTTAATATATTAATTTATATGAATGTTTAGTTATTATATATAAACATAATAGTAACATTTTATTTGACATATTTAAGTAATGTTTAAATATTAAATAGAAAATTTAAAATGATTATGCGACTATAATAGGAATGTTAAAATGATGAGTTCATTGTTAGAAACTGAAATGAAATTGATGTAGAATCAAACTTTTTTATTTAAAAATATTGATTTTAATTAATTGTAGCATTGAGCAAGTGAAATTAAATGGATAGATTTAAATATAGATTATCTTAAGATGAATTTGTTACTAATAGAAGCAAAAGTAGATTTTATATTCAAATGATCTATTTAGAACGTTGAATTTTAATAGTCAAATGATTTATTTTAAAAAGGTAGATTTTAAATAATCAAATGCTTTTATTTTAAAGGTTGATTTTATTAAGATATGTGATTGGGAAAACGAAATATAATTATTGGTTTAAACTCCTTAAATTTGTCAATGTGCTTTGACTTACTATTGAGTTGTGCAAATAATGTTAATCATTTACTTGATTTCTTGTGCGATGTAATTGTTTGACTTGGGTTTAGGAAACCCTAACATTAGTTTGTTGAGTTGTCTGAAATGCTTGTTAAAATTAATGTTTTCGTTCATTTTCGATGTTGTTCAAAGGGAGTAAAATGTCTAGTAAGTCTTCCAGAGGAGTTCTCTAGTTTGGGATGTTTCATAGTGGTTCGATTTGTGAATCACCTTGGGAAATGTGTAGAGTTGTACCATGTGGTTTTACCCGGTTTCCACGAACGGGGATGATTTGTGCCTCCTTGGGATTAGGAGAGGGTTATGTAATTTGTGCCTCCTTTGGAAGGAGTGGAGGTTGGTATTTTGTTTCCTCCAGTGTTTGGAGTGAGTTTCCATTGTTCGTTTCCTCCTTCAATTGGAGAGGTCTTCTTTCTAGTTTACCATTGGATTGTGGTTTTGTATTGTGGTTGTGTTGTCGATAGGAGAGTGGCTCTTTGTGGGGGTCCGACACACAAAGGGGCACCAGGGTATCTCACCTAGGGTTTAATCAAGTGATAATATAGAAGAATTAATGGGGAACTTTACACTAATAAAGTTAATGAATCCCTCTCTCATGAAGTATGCGTTATTAAGGCTCGAGATGAGATGAGACGCATAGTTTTGCATGAGGGTCTGGCGGCCGGTAGAGGCAAGCCAGGGTAACCCATGATGGGGGTCTGGTAGCCTAGGAAGGTTGAGCTAGGGTAACTCATGGAAATTTATGTATGACACTCTCCCTACGTCAACAGTTAGTCAGTTATTGTGTGTTGTACAATGGTGTACTTGTCCTATGTAACCTGGAAACAATGTATTGTCTTGTGAGTTTTCTTACTGTGTTAAGTGATGTCGTTTGGTATTTGAGTCGGTTCAGTTATGTTTAGCCTTTGTCTAGAGGTAGTTGGTCTTGACTAGAAATCCTTGTTACTATCTCCTAGCACGGGGGGTGAGCCTTTGGGTTTCACTTGGTTGGGTGGAACGTGCACCTTACACCGTTGGCTATGATCGTGATCATGTGGACGAGACTTTCATGTTGGGGAGCTCGTTGATTCTTGTTACTCTTCTAGTTCTTTCATTCCAGTTATTCTTGTATTTCATTACCCCTCATTTGTATCGAGGTGGAAATTGTAATATATTATCATGCTTATTTGATTTACCTCATTCAGGGAATGAGTGTTGTAATTATATTGTAAACAATCGTTATTGGATATCATGTTGTATCTATTAGTCTTTGATGTAATTATCCTATATGGAATGTATGTACTTTAATTCCTTAATTGAATGATGTTATGTTTTCATTCCTTGGTTGTTTATTTCGGGTTTAAGTAATCTTTGTCTCGTAGCCTTAGGGGATGTTGGCAATGTGTAGCGAACTTGTACGTTATTGCACTTTAACAAAATTTTTTTTTTTGGTGTTTGGTTAGTGAATTGCAACTTCCCCTAGGGTTGCGTGGCGGGGCATTACAATGATTCACAAATTTGGGGTGAGATCTTATAAGCCATGGTGGAAGGATATATGTGGCTTTCACCTCATCTATGTATGGTTATTTTTAGTGTGTCTAGTTAGCTAGTCTTGAACCTATGATGACTCATTTTACTTGTATTCTCTATCAAGGTCTTCCTATTGATGCTTGTTTGGTGCCATTTGCAGTTCTCAATCCTCATTTTCCATTTGTGAGAGTTTTGAGAATCTCAAGTACCTTTTATACCATTTTTTAGAGTTGAAGCTTGGAGTTAGATAAATTCCTTAAAAAAATTTATCATTCTCTTTTTTCTTGGAATATGGTTATAATAAGATATTGGCCTTGTATCCCATTTAATTATATTCAGATTTGGCATGATTTCAAGGTGGCATTCTCTTCAACATTTGGAAATATAGAAATATGGTTATTTTATATATATTTCTATAGACTTCGTCTATGACATATTATAATGTTATCATTTAGACTAAGGTGTAAGATGAAAAAATTACACTTGAATTTGATCACCTTCAATAACTATTAGATCACTTGAGGAATGCTCTTGCACTATTGTCAAAGTCTCTCTCAATCCATCTTCCACTTGAGGGCATAGGGATGCTTGCAACTAGTCCTCTAGATGTGACCAAGAATTCCAAACCCACGGCTCTTAGCCTATGGGTTATAGAGATAATGTAGCCTATGAAGGATGGTCTCAATCTTCTCAATATGCATTTGTCTCCTTTTTTAGACATAGTGTAGGGTGGCTTGACTTTGAGAAGGTTCCTCATTTTTATTTGGCTCTCCCTAGTATGTATTCAACTAGAAGATACCCCTAAAGAGGAGGGAACTTTTACGAGTTGTGAATCTCTTGATGGGGAATGCTTGATGATCAAGATTCTCACCTATTAGGACTACTTCAACTATTTATTGGAATTTGGGATTGGAACTTATTATTGTGCTTTTCATCTTTGTTTTATACTCTATTCCACTTAACATTAAGGGTATTCCTTTTATTACTTGCCCTATTTTGGTAAATGATGGACTATTATCTTTTAGATTTTATATAAGTTTAAATAGGCCTTATTCATACAAAAATATAAAATAAATTTTGTGCTAGAGATGATGCACATTTAAATTAAAAAAACAAAATTATTTTTTTTTTACAATAAAAAGAAAGAAATTATAAATATAGTTATTTTTATTTATAAATATTGAAACATTTACTGTAAATACTATACTATATTTTTTGCAAAAAAAACATTAAACATTTGAAAAGAAATATTTTTAAAGAAAATTTATAATCAATAAATAAAAATGACACTTTAATATATAATACTCCTTTTTTACATTTCCACAAATAAATTATTTAAATTTATATTGATAAAATTTGAATATAATACTTATATTTTTTAATAAAAAGTTCTAAGACTAATATTTTCTTTTCTTTTTACCAACTTAAAAATTAAAAGAATATAAATCTATATAATAAATAACCTTTTGACATTATATTATGAAAATTAAATAATACACTAATTTTTCATATTCAGTTGAAGTTGTGTTACTTAAAACAAAAACTTAACTACCTTATTATCTAATTGAATACCCAAAATACATCTTACTAGAATTCCTCCCTCTACCTCTTAATACCTAATAATACATGAAGTTCTTTTACTTTTAATTATAAAATATGTTGTGTATTTAGTAATGTTTAAAAACATTTATTTTAAATATGATTTAGTAAAATTAAATGATAATTAAATATAAAAAAGGAGGACAATTTAAATATATTATGTTTAGTTTGTTCTTGAGATTTAGATCCATTGGTTGATGATACATGTTTGTTAGTATGCAACCTAAGCTTCAATTATGAATTCCATTGACATCAACAAACCAGCAATAACATGTTCTTAAAAGTTAGAACGAATGATTGGTATTGAATATTTGCGAACATGCAATCTAGGTTCTAACCATAATAACTTATTCTTGAATATATAAATGTAAATAGTAAAACTAAAAGATAGTTAAATATAAAGAAGATAATCTAAATAATGTCATATCTAGCTTGTTCTTGAAAAATAGATCGTTTAAAGGAATTGTGGCATTGTTGTTCTTGTCTCAGGTTCAAATCCCAGTAGAGATTGAGGTATTATTAGGAATGGTTGTAGCCGGTGTAGCTTACGCCTGACTACCGAGGAGGGTGAGTAAGACATGACAGTCTTTTTCACAGTAACACAAAAGTCTCAAAATTGTTGCATTATTTCCTGCTTTAGAGCACTCACTGTTTTCACATCCAAGACAGCGTATTGGGTGCAGAAAAGACTGGTGAAG
Source organism: Sequoia sempervirens (assembly GCA_007258455.2). Classification (NCBI taxonomy): domain Eukaryota; kingdom Viridiplantae; phylum Streptophyta; class Pinopsida; order Cupressales; family Cupressaceae; genus Sequoia; species Sequoia sempervirens. The sequence goes on from VDFB02281492.1 coordinate 525,948,157, forward strand.
TTCAGCCTATTTCTCATCCTGAAAGACTATACATCTTCAAGGAACATTTCTATGGCATGTGATTTGTTCTGTTGCAGGGGTTTGTAGTAGTTGGTGTCAAAATGACAAAAACATCTTCCTGGAACATTTCTTGGAACGTCAAGGAGAAGAGGCGTGGGGTCTACGCGCAATTGGAATTTTATCACCGACCATCTAAACAATTTTTTTTTTTAAACCCGTAGGTTTTTCATTGGGAAGGCTGGGGGCTGCCCCACAGCCGCCCCCAATGGAGGCGCTGCCTGTGGTGGCCGCACCCAACACAACCAACACAGGCTGCATCCCCATGTGGCGGAGGTTGCTGGGCAGCAACCCCCGCGTGGGAGCTTTTGGGGCTTCGCAACCCACATAGGGGCTGCGTTGCCTGTTTGGGCTGTGCGGCCGTGGGGAGATTAGGGCTTCGACCCTTAGTTTTTTGAAAAAAAATTCCTTTTTTTTGTTTTTTAATTATTTTATATTATATTTTATATAGTATGTATAATATTTAATATTATATATTATATAAAATATAATATATTTAATATATTAATTTATATGAATGTTTAGTTATTATATATAAAAATAATAATAACATTTTATTTGACATATTTAGATAATGTTTAAATATTAAATAGAAATTCTAAAATGATTATGCGACTATAATAGGAATGTTAAAATGATGAGTTCATTGTTAGAAACTGAAATGAAATTGACGTAGAATCAAACATTTTTATTTAAAATTATTGATTTTAATTAATTGTAGCATTGAGCAAATGAAATTAAATGGATAGATTTAAATATAGATTATCTTAAGATGAATTTGTTACGTAATAGAAGCAAAAGTAGATTTTATATTCAAATGATCTATTTAGAACGTTGAATTTTAATAGTCAAATGATTTATTTTAAAAAGGTAGATTTTAAATAATCAAATGCTTTTATTTTAAAGGTTGATTTTATTAAGATATGTGATTGGGAAAACGAAATATAATTATTGGTTTAAACTCCTTAAAGTTGTCAATGTCCTTTGACTTACTATTGAGTTGTGTAAATAATGTTAATTATTTACTTTATTTCTTGTGCAATGTAATTGTTTGACTTGGGTTTAGGAAACGCTAACATTAGTTTGTTGAGTTGTCTGAAATGCTTGTTAAAATTAATGTTTTCATTCATTTTTTATGTTGGGCAAAGGGAGTAAAATTTCTAGTAAGTCTTCTAGAGGAGTTCTCTAGTTTGGGATGTTTCATAGTGGTTCGATTTGTGGATCACCTTGGGAAATGTGTAGAGTTGTACCATGTGGTTTCACCAGGTTTCTATGAATGGGGATGATTTGTGCCTCCTTGGGATTAGGAGAGGGTTATGTAATTTGTGCCTCCTTTGGAAGGAGTGGGGGTTGGTATTTTGTTTCCTCATGTGTTTGGAGTGAGTTTCCATTGTTCGTTTCCTCCTTGGATTGGAGAGGTCGTCTTTCTAGTTTACCATTGGATTGTGGTTTTGTATTGTGGTTGTGTTGTCGATAGGAGAGTGGCTCTTTGTGGGGGTCCAGCACACAAAGGGGTGCTAGGGTATCTCACCTAGGATTTAATCAAGTGATAATCTAAAAGAATTAATGGGGAACTTCACACTAATAAAGTTAATGAATGCCTCTCTCATGAAGTATGCGTTATTAAGGCTCAAGATGAGATGAGATGAGATGCATAGTTTTGCATGAGGGTCCGGCGGCTGGTAGAGGCAAGCCAAGGTAACCGATGATGGGGGTCCGGTAGCCTAGGAAGGTTGAGCTAGGGTAACTCATGGAAATTTATGTATGACACTCTCCCTACGTCAACAGTTAGTCAGTTATTGTGTGTTGTACAATGGTGTACTTGTCCTATGTAACCTGGAAGCAATGTATTGTCTTGTGAGTTTTCATACTGTGTTAAGTGACGTTGTTTGGTATTTGAGTCAGTTCAGTTATGTTTAGCCTTTGTCTAGAGGTAGTTGGTCTTGACTAGAAATCCTTGTTACTATCTCCTAGCACGGGGGGTGAGCCTTTGGGTTTCACTTGGTTGGGTGGAACGTGCACCTTACACCATTGGCTTTGATCGTGATCATGTGGACGAGACTTATTGGGGAGCTCATTGATTCCTGTTACTCTTCTAGTTCTTTCATTCCAGTTATTCTTGTATTTCATTACCCCTCATTTGTATCAAGGTGGAAATTGTAAGATATTATCATGCTTATTTGATTTACCTCATTTGGGGAATGAGTGTTGTAATTATATTGTAAACAATCGTTATTGGATATCATGTTGTATCTATTAGTCTTTAATGTAATTATCCTGTATGGAATGTATGTACTTTAATTCCTTAATTGAATGATGTTGTGTTTTCATTCCTTGGTTGTTTAATTCAGGTTTAAGTAATCTTTGTTTCGTAGCCTTAGGGGATGTTGGCAATGTGAATTGAACTTGTATGTTATTGCACTTTAACAAAAAAAAACTTGTTGTGTTTGGTTAGTGAATTGCAACTTCCCCTAGGGTTGCGTGGCGGGGCATTACACATGGTATCAGAGCCCAGGTTTAAACACTAGGTACTCTGGGATTATGGTGGACCCATTATGCTTGTAGTGTGTAGGTTTTGAGTGGTGTGTCTTGCCTAATACCTTGATGTGTCTATGCAGGAGTATGCCTCCTCGACGTGGAAGAGGTGAAGGGCGTAGACGTGGTCGTTTAGGTGATCGCATTGGGGAACAACAGGACTCACCTCCGCATGTTCCTCGTGAGCTTGACCGTGAGGAGCAACAAGCTTCTTAGAACGTTCAGGGAGAGGGTAATCAGAATCTAGATCCACCAGGGATTGAGGGTGCTCAGTTGCGTCATTTGTTAGAGGAGACCCTTGCCTGTCTTGGGCCTAGGTAGGAGGTTGAGCCAGTTGTGGTTAGAGAGAGAGGAGTACCAGATTAGTCTGATGTAGAGGTAGCATCCCATATGAGGGACTTGCTTAGGGCATGTCCACCCATATTTGATGGCTCAGGCAGTGGTTTGGAGGCGGAGACCTAGCTCATTGACTTGACTAGATGTTTTTCTATGCATCCATATGGTAGCAACACTAGAGCTAGGTGTGTGATCATGCATTTGAGAGGATTTGCCTCCATGTGGTGGAGATTGGAGGAGCAGAAGCTCCACATGGATATTGGTATGGTATCTTGGGAGTTGGTTCTTGAGAGGTTCTGAGCTAGATTTCTTTCAGAGCATTGGAGGCAGTGTCGAGGAGACGAGTTCCATGCCTTGTGGCAGATGGATATGTTAGTAGAGCATTATGAGCGTCATTTTTATGAGCTCAAGCAGTATGCCAGTATAGGTGATGATAAGGGTATGCTTGTGCAGAATTTTGTTAGGGGCTTGAATGCCCAAATCAGTGGTGGAGTTTGGATATTTGAGCCAAAGACCATGGAGGTAGCTATGGATAAGGCTCGAATTGTGGAGGAAAATTTAGCTTTGGCTTTCGGTGGTTAGTCGAGAGTTCAGTTTGGCAGTGCACCTTCCTTTGGTGTTGGATCTCAGGGTGGTTAGTCTCAGGTTGCAAGCATTCCCAAGGGGAATCACGAAACCGCAAAGAGTGGTCAACATCAACCTTCGTAGTCAAGGTAATAGAATTCTCAGTCCCAGCACAGTGGTAGTTGGAAGCAAAGGAAGAGGGATCGGAGTTGGATTTGAGCTCATTGTGATCGCTACGATCAGCCTGCTCAGAGTTCCCATTTAGCGTATAGTGGAGGTGGCTTTTAGCGACCTAGTGCATCTCCTGATGTTAGGGAGTTCAGTAGAGGGACAAGATGTTTCGCTTGTGGTCAGGAGGGCCACATTGCTCGTTAGTTTTATCAGCAGGGTGCTTCTGGTTTTAGTTAGAGACCGTTGGCTTTTGAGCCAATGGTAGGTGATGTAGGCAGATCGCATAGGGTACTTACTGTGGTGGATACCCGTCAGGCCGAGCATCAGGGTGTAGTTCATCCTTCAGCGTCAGGAGTTCATCCTCAGGGATCGAGATTTTGAGTGTGTTTGAGGGAGCTTTATCCCTTCTTTTTTGCAGGCTTCTAGGAGTAAGCCTAACCCTAGGGGGGAGGATGTAACACCCCTCCATTTTTCTCTTTTGATCGAATAATATTTCCCTGTGTATGTTTATTTTGTTATCACTTTGTTTGTGGAACTTGGTTACTTTTGACTGCTAATTGTCAAGCGATGTAAACATTATGTTTTGGTGTGATGGTATTTTATTTGGCCATTATTATTATTGCATGTCATGGATTAGATTAGCATGTATGTGAATTAATGATGCTTTACACTTTCGATTATATCATGGATTTTAGATGTTTTAGTTAGCTATATTGTATTGGTGAAGGGGACGGGATCACATCACTCGCATGCGAGCGCCCTGTGATTCCACGATTCCCTTTTCACGGTGTGTTTTAATATATTATATGCATGTTTCGACACTCGTATTGTGTGCAGGATGCAGGTATAGGACATGGACTCCACCTGGTTTCACAGGTTTGAGCATGTCCATCGACTAACGGTATCGATTGGGAGATAGTAACTAGGTTTTATGTGTCAAGTCATCGCCCTAGTCATAGTGTGTCGTCAGGTTGTTAGTTGGGATAAGTTAATTTCTTTGTTGCCTCTTCCCTCCTTGCTTGCGTATTTAAATTTGCAAGATAAATGGTGTTTGTTTTATTTATTTGCTTTGTCAAAATAAATAAATGAGTGCTTATTAGTTAATTAGTTAATTTAATTCAATCAATAAAATAATCTAATCATGGATTAGATTGATTTATTGATAAATTAAATTAAAATGTTGTGTTAGCATTATTAAATACTGAGATCAAATCAAAAATAGAAATTTCCTTGCATTCCTTTTTGAAATAAAATTAAAAATGATTTTTATGTAAATGGGTAAATTCAATTTTGTGAAAAGAAAAAGAAAATGTAATTATCATTTGGTTGCAAAAAAATAGATCTTTGTTTAAAATTAATATTATGCAAATTGCAATGGGAAATGAATTTTTTTTAATTAAATTGTTAAAAAATAAAATATCTAGTTTAGCAATAAGTTTTGGTGGGTGAGTTCAAAATTAGGGGTTTGACAAATTTGGAGAAGGAATTGCATAAGGTAATTCATGTTTATTGGGAATTTTGAATTTTGAATTTTGGAGAGAAAAACTTGGATTGAATTCTTTGAAGAAAATTGGGGAAGAAGGATTGAAAATTGGTGCAGCTGAATTGGAAAAAAAAAAGGGGCAAACCTCCATTGAAGGACTTCAAGCTTGGAGAAAACACAAGGTTATTATTTAAATTTTGTGCAAATTCTTTATTTTGAAATGATTTATAAGCTGTTCAGATTGTTAAAAGATTTAAAAATGTGGATTAGAAGAAAAACCCATCAAGAATCTCCATTCAAAACCTGAAACAAAACACACAAAAAATAATCTTGTCAATGAAATTTAGAAAATAAAACAAACCTCTGTTTTATCAAATTTTTTGTTGTTTGATCTTCTTCAATTTTGCTATGGTAAGTGAAAAAATTGTGATATATTTACATATAATAGATATATGCTTTTGTGTTCTGTAGAGTTTCTTGTTTTCAAAAAAATTACAAACATGGTGTCTGATAAAATCCGTTAGTGGTAGGGGAGGTCATTTTTCATTTATTTTAAATTATAAACAATTTTTTTTTAAAACCTGTAGGTTTTTCATTGGAGGCGGCCCCACAGCCACCCCCAATGGAGGCGCTGCCTGTGGTGGCCGCACCCAGCGCAGCCCACATAGGCTGCATCCCCATGTGGGGGAGGTTGCTAGGCAGCAACCCCCACATGGGAGCCCTAGGGGCTTCGCAGCCCACACAGGGGTTGCATCCCCTGTTTGGGTTGCGTGGCCGTGGGAGATTAGGGCTTCGGCCCTTAGATTTTTAATTTCATTTTTTTTGTTTTTATTTATTTTATTTTATTTTATTTTAATTTATATTATTTTATATAGTACGTATACTATTTAATATTATATATTATATAAAATATAATATATTTAATCTCTTAATTTATATGAATGTTTAGTTATTATATATAAAAATAATAATAACATTATATTTGACATATTTAAATAATGTTTAAATATTATATAGAAATTTTAAAATGATTATGCGACTATAATAGGAATGTTAAAATGATGAGTTCATTGTTAGAAACTGAAATGAAATTGACGTAGAATCAAACATTTTTATTTAAAAATATTGATTTTAATTAATTGTAGCATTGAGCAAATGAAATTAAATGGATAGATTTAAATATAGATTATCTTAAGATGAATTTGTTACATAATAGAAGCAAAAGTAGATTTTATATTCAAATGATCTATTTAGACGTTGAATTTTAATAGTCAAATGATTTATTTTAAAAAGGTAGATTTTAAATAATCAAATACTTTTATTTTAAAGGTTGATTTTATTAAGATATGTGATTGGGAAAACGAAATATAATTATTGGTTTAAACTCCTTAAAGTTGTCAACGTGCTTTGACTTACTATTGAGTTGTGCAAATAATATTAATTATTTACTTGATTTCTTGTGTGATGTAATTGTTTGACTTGGGTTTAGGAAACCCTAACATTAGTTTGTTGAGTTGTCTGAAATGCTTGTTAAAATTAATGTTTTCGTTCATTTTTGATGTTGGACAAAGGGAGTAAAATGTCTAGTAAGTCTTCCAGAAGAGTTCTCTAGTTTGGGATGTTTCATAGTTGTTCGATTTGTGAATCACCTTGGGAAATGTGTAGAGTTGTACCATGTGGTTTCACTTGGTTTCTACGAACGGGGATGATTTGTGCCTCCTTGGGATTAGGAGAGGGTTATGTAATTTGTGCATCCTTTGGAAGGAGTGGGGCTTGGTATTTTGTTTCCTCCAATGTTTGGAGTGAGTTTCCATTGTTCGTTTCCTCCTTGGATTGGAGAGGTCGTCTTTCTAGTTTACCATTGGATTGTGGTTTTTTATTGTGGTTGTGTTGTCGATAGAAGAGTGGCTCTTTGTGGGGGTCCAGCACACAAAGGGGCACCAGGGTATCTCACCTAGGGTTTAATCAAGTGATAATCTAAAAGAATTACTGGAGAAATTCACACTAATAAAGTTAATGAATGCCTCTCTCATGAAGTATGTGTTATTAAGGCTCGAGATGAGATGAGACGCATAGTTTTGCATGAGGGTCCGGCAACCGGTAGAGGCAAGCCAGGGTAACCCATGATGGGGGTCTGGTAGCCTAGGAAGGTTGAGATAGGGTAACTCATGGCAATTTATGTATGACACTCTCCCTACGTCAACAATTAGTCAGTTATTGTGTGTTGTACAATGGTGTACTTGTTCTATGTAACCTGGAAGCAATGTATTATCTTGTGAGTTTTCGTACTGTGTTAAGTGATGTTGTTTGGTATTTGAGTTGGTTCAGTTATGTTTAACCTTTTTCTAGAGGTAGTTAGTCTTGACCAGAAATCCTTGTTACTATCTCCTAGCACGGGGGGTGAGCCTTTGGGTTTCACTTGGTTGGGTGGAATGTGCACCTTACACCGTTGGCTTTGATCATGATCATGTGGACGAGACTTTCATGTTGGGGAGCTCATTGATTCCTGTTACTCTTCTAGTTCTTTCATTCCAATTATTCTTGTATTTCATTACCCCTCATTTGTATCGAGGTGGAAATTGTAATATATTATCATGCTTATTTGATTTACCTGATTCGGGGAATGAGTGTTGTAATTATATTGTAAACAATCGTTATTGGATATCATGTTGTATCTATTAGTCTTTGATGTAATTATCCTATATGGAATGTATGTATTTTAATTCCTTAATTGAATGATGTTATGTTTTCATTCCTTTCTTGTTTAATTCAGATTTAAGTAATCTTTGTCTCATAGCCTTAGGGGATGTTGGCAATGTGTAGCGAACTTATACGTTATTGCACTTTAACAAAAAAAAAAAAATTGTTGCGTTTGGTTAGTGAATTGCAACTTCCCCTAGGGTTGTGTGGCGGGGCATTACATTATGTATGTGATAGATTAGTAAATTTTACATTATATATATATATATATATATTGTTTTATCTGTCTATTATTGAAAATTTTAACTATATTCATTTGTAGCTTAATTTCTATCTTGATTATTTCCACATGGCTTCAAAAATCTAGACCATGAACATTCCCATGTTATAGATGAAGAGTTGTAATAACGGATTCAGAGAGATTATCCAGATGGGATAAGTGATTATTTTGTTATATGTTGAATTTTATAATTCAATTTCTATATATTAATATGTATAATATTTATTATTTTAGTTGGTCAATGCTCTAGTAAATTTTAGAGAGGAGGTTGAGTTTGTGGGTTCAAAATAAACCATCACCATATGCATCTTCATTCACTTGATGTCCAAAGGTGGCTCGTGATTTATTTCCTTCCCCTAGAGGGAACTGACTACATTAGGGTTGTTTGTTGTATACCTTATGGAATTTTTGTATATATATTTTGTATTACAAATATTTGACATTATATGCCTATATGACTTTCTTGTCCATATATTGTACTTTAACCAAGATATAGCATTATATCCCTATATGAATTTTTGGTTAGTAAAAATATCTTTTACTAATATTATCCATATTTTCTATAATTGATTAACTTAATAAAATAATAATTACACAAGTAAAATGGAGACATTTTGATTTGAGTAATTGAATAAATTCCTAATTATTTTAGTTTTTTAATCTTGTCATGTGAGTCAAATCATAGTCTAGGTCTTGGTTGGTCACTTTTTTTATAGTCTAGATCAAATCAAATTAGAAATGATAACAATAAGTGGGGATACCTTTTAAGTATGATATAACTTTTTCCCCTTGGTATTTCTCTCATAAGTATTCCCAATTTAGTGATATATTTTAAACTAGATGTCACATCAATTAAAATGGGTTAAGATTAAGTCAATAGGGTTTGTAATGCAACATAAGAAGACAAAAAATAAAGCCATGATAAAAAAACCTATTATAGGTCATCTAACATAGGAAATAAATGAATTAGGCTAAGGATTGAAGACATTATGGACATCAAGAAAGGAGGGGGGAATATAAGACAAAATTAGTATCACTCTACACATGGATGAGTCCCTAGGAATGAAAACTAGAAATAAAAAGAAATGAAAAATGATAAGGAATCACTCTAGGTTATACACCATTATGGAATATGAAGAATGACCGTCTAAGAATTCTAGAGTGTTCACACTAGGCTAGGTTTTCATGGCATTTCACTAGGCTAGTATTATTCTTATTTACATTTTTATGTTCACTCTATTTTCTTAAGCACACTTAGGTAGTTGTGTCATTTGAACATATACTCACCTCAATCCCTTGATTGACACTCAACTAGTTTAGTTTAAGATATATCTTATATATTATCTTCATCGTGTTTTAGTTATCTTCCACCTATTATGCTAGATAAAATTTAGTTAACTACCACCTAATATGCTAGTTCAAAAGTAGTTAGGTTCCACCTATCATGGTAAATTAGATTTAGTTAAATTCCATCCTTCATGCATTGATTAGCTTCACCTTTAATCCATATAATAATGAGATAATTTTAACTATATAACTGATTTAAGCATTATAATTAATCATTCATTGAATTAATGAAGTTTGATGTCTATTATTTCTCCACATTCTTATTATATTTCATGATAGATGTTAGTGAAATGTTATGCCACTTTACTAGTTTCTAGATCATGGGAACATTTTCACATTCCTAGATGGTATCAAAGTAGATATGTTCAAACTACTTCTCTTTATTAACTTCTCATTTCTAGTGTTGTGCTTTTCACATACCTATTTGAAGAAGCTTCATTTGTAGAGATCATACTTTAACCATTAGAGTTATAAATTCAATGTTTAATAAAATGTATTTTAAAAAAATAAGCCAACCATTATGCTCAAAACAATTGAAATATATAGGTTTTCCTTTTTCTTTGTCTTATTTGAACATTGATAAATTTGATTTATCTTATTTTTTGGTTGCATTCCTTTTAGTTCTCATGTGTAGGCTATATGATTTTTAAATTATATTTTAGTAACATTGAGTGCACCATTGCATTTAAATAGTCAAAAGCCCTATCATTGATTATGAAATCATTAATTTTAAAAAAATTCATCGAAAGCAAAAAGTTATTCACACATGCAACCCAAGGTAAATTACATACACACAATTATCCCTAAGATTTTCTCTTGTCTATCATGCTAGTTTAGATCTAGTTATATTTCATCTATCATGTTATATTAGCTTTAGTTAACTTCTACCTATTATACTAGATTAACTTTAGTAAGCTTCGACCTATCATGCATTGATTTTCTTCACTTTTCCCTGTATAAAGATGGGCTCATTTTTACCATCTAAATGATGAGTTATGTAATTAATCATGTGTAATTAGTCAATGGATTTTTTTTATCTATTATTGTTATATGTTTATATTTTCTTATATATCTAGATCTAAGTGGAAGGTATGTTAGTTTAATGAATTTTAAGTCATTAAACTATTTTTTATTCCTACAATGAACATAGTATAACATTGTAAAGTATAAAACATCATATATGTAGAAACTAATCTAGCATCATATATGTAAAAAATCATTAAAAACAAACATGCATAAACATTATAAATCTAACCTAGTTAGGTTTTTTCAAATATATATGTTGAAATGGTGAAAAATGGGTGAGTTCACTAAAATGGGATTGATGAGCTACTTAGGGACCTATCTTTCACTATTTCATTAGGAAATGAGATCCACATAGTGAAATGACATACAACCCTTAGGTGAATCAAGTCAAAGTGTGAATCTATTGATTTCCTTTGTTTACAAGCATAGAGTCCTGATTAAACAACACTTTGGGGAGAAAGATTAAAATATTAAACTAACTCCAAAATGCAATCTACAAATTGGATCTAATAGATTAAGCTCAATACTAATGGAACTAGAAATCATATCATTGATCAGAGAGAGGTAATATGATGTGCACTAGTCACCAAAATTTCTCTACTGAAGTTGAGCTGAGACTCATTCGCCTAGGGGAAAATGGATCATGAGTTAAGGTTTGTCTACAACTTTCGGGAGACTCTGCTACAAATATGAATCTCTCAATTTACCTAGGTTTCAGGTTGAGAAAGCTAGAAATAAATTTTGCAAGTGAGTTTCCATGAGATGATAACTTTTGTGATAACTTTTGTAACTTTGACATCTTCTCCTATTTTTCTCTTCAAGAGATCTTCAAGATCTCTTCCACCTAAATCTGTAAACACAAATCAAGAGGGAAATTTTTTTTTTCGGTAAATGGGGGTTTGCCTTGGTCAAACCTCGTTTGGTAATCAAACCTTGAAATGAAATAAAATAGCATGAAAGGAATGATGAATGAACAAATATATGTCACACTCACCAAACCCTTTAAATGAGCCTTGGAATGTAGATCTACAACTTACATGAAATTGATTAAATGGATGTGGATCTTGATCTTGAAACTTGATCTGAAACAATGCCTTGAATGCTTGAATGGATCATAAACTCTACTTCATCATATTAGTTCCAATAACATGCATGATGCAAGAAGACTTTGACATGACAATTGGATCTTGATATTTGTAATAATTCTTCAATTAATCTACTCTTGAATACCTTGAAATTCTCTTGAAATGCTCTTGATCTCATAAACTTGCTATAGGAATGCTCTCTTGAAAATTCTAGGTGAAACATAGTGAAATGAACTTATATTTATAGGTATGTAACATTAACTTCCTAAAATTAAATTAACACAAGCCAACATGTGAGTATGGATTTGAATATGTTAAAATTCTACCAAAAACATAATTTAAATTTAGGTCCTAGGTCACTCACCTGGGACACACATTGCTCAATGAGAAGTGTCATGTTTAGGAATTAATGAATGTCGGGTTTCCTCTTTGGAAAATGCAATAAATTAAGATTGGATTTGAATTAAAGGGGAAAATTAAGGAAAATTAAGCTTAATTAATTAATGGAGCCCTAAATTAGTGTGAAAGTGTAAAGAGGTACACTCTACAAGACCAAAATAAGGCACAATTAAGTCCATTTTAATTAATATGGCCCTAAACCTAATGTGAATATGTAAAATACATATTACAACACTAAATTAAGGCATAATTAAGTTCATTTTATTATTAATTCCAAATTAGGTGTGAAAATGCAAAGGGATACATTTTTCTACACTACATATGCATAATAAAAGCATGCACCTGTATAAGAGTGAATTTGCACCCCTTATCCAAATTCCCCTTTTGCCTTTCTCCACCTTAGAAAACCAAGTTTGGGGGCTTAATTACACCTAATCCCGCTGCTTTCATTCCACTTGCCCCCTATTTTGACTGTCGGTGGGAGAATTTATGTTGGGGACGCCCATGCGACACGTAGATGTCTGTGTGGCATGCTTACATCCCAAGCAGATTCATGCAGTTGAACCTATAGAGGCGTTACACTTCTCATTGGAAGTAGACTTGTAACGCCCCCTTCGGTCGACCGACCCAAATATGGTTTTTTTCTTCATGTCTCCTTCAAATTCCCTCCATCAACATGCATTTCAACTTCTTCCAAGCTTTCAGCTCAACTTCTTCACACTCTTGCACTCACTTTTTGCATTCTCAAGCACTTCTAGCAACACTTTTGCACTCCTTAGATGCAACAACTTCACTCCATCACTTTAGTAGAGAAAGTGTGGGACAACACCATTGTAGTAGAGGCTCGAGTAATCTCATTCTCTCCTCCATTAGCCTTGAGTGCTCTTGGTGGAGGTGGTAAGCTTCCCACTCCTCTCCTCTATTACTTGGTAGAGTAAGCACATTTACTGTTTTGTAGTGTTTTAGTGCTCTTTATTACATTACTTTCTTTATCATTCTTGCTTTCTTGGTTGTTTGTGGAGGTGGAAACACCTAAACAAGGGTCCAACTAAGTTAGGCCCCTATACAGCCACCAGACATTTTTCCTCCTCTTTGTGTGTAGGTGAACATGCTTTTGGAGAGCTAGCCGGCGAACAAATTTCTTTGTGAGATCATTCTTTCCACCCTAACTCTTGCATCTCTACTTTATCATATTAGAGCATATTTTGTTTACTAAACAACATTATTTTGGCCCTTTAGTGGTAGTTAGCTGGGTCGTTAGCTTGTTTTCCTAGGTTTGACCTTGTCTCTTTAGTTGTATGATTGTACGGACACCAGTGCACTTGAGAGACACCAACACACCATGTTGTCATCCCAAGACCGCACTTCCATCCTTAGGCAAAGAGCTTACTGAGGCATAGTGTTGAACCCAAAAGTCAGCTTTCCTAGACCCGTTCTATATTTTGGGTCTATAGAGTGATTGAAGGACCTTATAGTCCTCATCATTCTCATCCCACATTTCCCAACAACCCGTTAAGCTGAGGTAAGTTAGGGAAGCCTTCCGCTCTTGGCCCTCCATGACCTAGGGCCTTGAACATGGTTGGTCACCCTCTCTTACATTTTTGGTGATCCCAACGTGAACCAACGTCTGTTCATCCATTGGTGTTGAGACCTCTCCTGTGTACTTCATGACTATTGTATTCTTGAGTGTTGTGAAGGTTTATGAGCATCACAACCCAGTCCACAACTTTTGGGTATATCATTAGGAGAAGTGTACAACACCTCCTGATGGAAAGGATGAAGGTCACTACTAGTTTCTCTATAGGACTTTTCTCTGGTCCCGCCATTAGTGTGGCTGCGCAGGAGTAGTTGACAAGAGGCGAGGTAGGATTCTCTGATGAAACTGACCACGTCCCCACTCCTCCTGCGTCTCCTACACCCTCGTCAATGGATGAGTATGAGGCTGTTAAAATCCCTTCAAAATATGTCTCTGCCCTTGGTAAAATCTTGGATGCTTTGGAAAATCATTTGGAAAGAAACTCGAAGATAGCTAGGGCCACTTGCGTCATTAGTGAACTAAAGTACATGATTGAAAAGTATCGAACAAGCTTGGAACTCCTGGCTAGTCTTACTAGTTTGAAAAAAGCGTGTGCTCCTTCAAACACTCCTAGTGTTATGCAAGGAGCCACTTTTGAAGATTATGAAGGATAGTTAGGAGTATCAATGCCTCCCACGTCAGTCTACATGGTTGATCCACTCCCTTCTATCAACATCCCTTCTATCTTTGAAAAACCTAAAATTGTCAAAGTAAACAAGGTCCCCTTGGGCTTTAGCTTTACCCCTCCTATCACCTCTAGTGGTGGAGGCTTTGGCAATTGTGGTGTATTTGGAAATGGGGGTGGTGCTAGTGGAAGTGGTCCCGACGGAGGTCATGGTGTTGGATTTGGAAGCGGTGGCGGCTCCGATGGAGGCCCTACTAGTGGTGGTGGTCACATCGGTGGCTCTAAAGGTGGCTCTAATGGCGGTTCTAGAGGAGGTTCCTCCGGCCCTCTATCTTCTAATGACCCTATTCTAAATACCCTTCTTCAGAATATGGGTAAGATACAAAGCCAGTTGGCGAGTCTCTCCCAAGCCTCTGCCCAGCCCATCTTTCAACCCTTCTTTTGACATAGCCCATTGTCTGTTGTGATTCTGAACATTCCCTTCTTGCAAGGAATGGAGATCCCTAAGTTTGAAAAATATGGCAGTAAAGGGGGTCTTCATACACGTGTCTACTTTCAATTCCTTTGTGCACAAATTTCTTCCATCATGATGCCTTGATGGCGAAACTATTTCCCCGATCACTCAAGGATACAACACTGGAATGGTACTGTTCCTTACTCGAAATTATATTTCCTCATTTGACCAACTTGTAAATCCATTCCTCAGACAATTTCAAGCTAATATTGGGCCAAAGATGACCTTTTTGGATCTCATCTGATGTAAATAAGGAGATAACAAAAAAATAACTGATTTCATAGCATGCTATCAAGTGCTCCTTTCACAAATCTCATATCATTTGCCTGATTCTGATGTATAGAAGGTATTCATAGGGAACTTACAAAGGCCTTAGCAAGAGAATTTCACCCTTATGGAGTACCCTTCTTTCATGCATTTGTGTGCAGCCCTATGAGAATACCAACAGATGGTTCAATTCAGGGGATCCTCCTCGTGCTCCCATTTTGAGGGAAAGCCCATCATGTCAATCTCTAGGAAAGGTAAGGCCGTTACGAATGTAGTAGTCTCTACAGATGAGAAGGGCCTCAGATGTAACCAAAATTTCACAAAGTTAACGAATTATTATTATTCTATCCTACAAAATTTGTTGAAGGATAAGATCGTAACCTTGCCGGGTCCTAAGCCTCTTAAGGAGCCTTACCCTAATTGGTATGATGGGAGTACTTATTGTTAGTACCAGTGAGTTAATAGACATGATACTAAACATTGTATGTGGTTGCATCATGAAATAAAGGACTGCATCAAGGACAGTACCATTCGTCTCGATGGGAATAAACAAAATGCTAACAAATCAATGGTGAAAGCTAATAGTGAGCTGTAGATATACATAGACCCATTTTCGTCACATTCTGCTAACATGATTATCGATCCCACTAATTTTGTTACTCAACCCAAGGCCTATGTTAACATGGTCGTGGTGAAATCTACTACTCTACCTGCACCCGATTCGCCAGACATAACATTCACATCACAAGATTTTCCCTTAAGCAACAAGCCCTCTCCCCTCTACATTCCCGCTCGCCTCAATGGTAACATTGTGATAGGAGTCTTGGTGGACCTCGCAAGCCATATGAATGTTATCATGGAAGAAACATTAGTATTGAATTCATTACAGAGGGAAGAATATGAAGAAATGGAATCTACCATCCGTACACACGATGGTATGTGTCTTAAACCATATGGCTCGATAACTTTGTCTGTCCTAGTTGGACCTAGGGCTATTGACATAGTTTTCGATGTTATTTCGGAGTTGAATTTATTTAGGCTGAAGCTAGGTAGACCTTGGCTAGATTCCATGAATGGAATCACCTCCATTCACAAGTTTTTAAAATTTTCCCACAAAGGTGGCGTGCATGTAGTGCATGACATTGGATACCAACCCTTGGTTTCTCATGGTGGATATCCATTGGATCACTTTTGGCCCGTCCCAGTTAGTCTACTTCCTCTGAGAATGGATCTATTTTACAAGAATTACGTAAAGCATAAGACTGGGGGAAAGGGACAGCCAAAACTGACCCTTCCTATGATACAACAGTCGGTCGCCTCCTCTTCCCAAGAGGAGGAGAAGCCTACACTGACCACTCCCCCTTCCTAGAAGGGAGAGGAGAAGTCCACACTAGCTCCCTCTCCTTCCTGTAAAGGAAAAGAGAAGGTTTCCTTTCCCCATACTACCTTGTCCTCTCCCCTTGCTTGGGAGGACTATTGGATGAGTCAGCCTGATGGCTATCCATTGAGTCCGATGATACCTCCTTGGCATAGACCCAAGCTTAGGATCTTGGATCTCCCTAATGAATACCCTAGACTGTGGTATTATTTATACAATAGAAAGAAGGGCTCTCGAAGGGAATTTGATCCACGAATTCCTACCACTCTTGCTCCCAAATCAGTGAACGAGAAGAGGCCTACTGCCGAGGCTCTTGAACCGACTCCCCCACTGTTCCTTGACCTACTCCTCCTGCTCTCATCCAGGAATCCATTCCTCTGCCAGAGACAACTATAGTGGATGTTCCCACGGTTGAGTAGGAGCTTTATGTTCCTTCACAACCGCTGGCCTCCAACTCAAAGAATCATAGGAACTACCTTGTGTTCGAGAGTAAGCATCGGTGAAAGGCTCTTCTGGCCGAGCAGGCCACCTTGCAAAGGAAGGAAGAAGATACGGTCGCCCCTACTTTAAGGCCTCATGTAGTGTCTTCCTCTCCCATTCCTTCTACTTCTCTTCAATCTAGTTCTACATTTCTCTCGGCTTCCATTGTGAGTACGATTGCGCCTAACCCCAAGGGGTATAGGTGTTCATCGCTCCTTCAGTGGAGTCGCCTTTGTTGATGTTTGTTCCAGATATCCAGCCTTTCCCGAAAACCATGGATATGACTAATACCTCAGTTTTATCCACTGCGGTTCTTTCCTCCTCTTCCTTTGCAACTATAGCCTCATCCGTGGGGAGTTTGTCTCCTCTGACAAAGTAAAAAGTGGAGTTTGGTCCTTCTAGCAATGAAGGATGTAAGAGGATCCCACCTTCTTCACAATGTGATCTCGTGTTGACTTGTTTTGTCCTAGTGAAGGAACCAGTCTTGGCCTCCCTTGAGTTCGTCACCACTCCCGAGTCATTCGGTGAGCCTAGCGATGAATCTCAGGTGCAGCCTACGCTGTCCACTAAAGTTAAACACAACGCTCCTATAGGGTGCACATTTAACTCTATGGATGAAGTTCTAGCTTTGTCAGTGGTCTTCACAAAATTGTTGACCCTAGCTCCACAAGAGCTCAACGAAGAAGACCTTGTGCAGCCTTCTTCCTTGGCCCCTATTACAGGAGGGTCAAATGCTCCTCCTCTTAGCATCCCACCACTACAAGCTCATCCCCCTTCACCCTACAATGATCTAGAGTGGGAAGTCGATGACCTCTCGGTCGATCAATGTTAGGAGGAGGCCTCTTCTTGATCTCATGTGTGTGTGTGTTTTGTGATGTGTTCCCTTGTGATTGTGCTATGTGTGCCTGGATGACCCGCGTCACCCCTGTTGGTGCTTGGATACATGCATGATTTTTGTGTCATAAACCTTCTTCTATTTGTATCATCATTCTTCCATGTTTGTGCTTGATTTTCGATAAATTGGGGATGATGCAAAGTGTTGGGGGGAATTTAGGCTTCCCTTCCATGTTGACCCAATTTTTTTTTTTTATTATTATTATTTTTTTTTTTACTTTGTTTTCTCATGCTTTTTTCACATTCTCTGATATAGTAGGGGGTTGATGACAATTCATTTATACACTATTATTATACATACATATATTTATTTATGAGCAGTTATGACCTCGAAATATCATGCTACCCCTTATCCCTTTGTTTGTGCCTTTTCTCTTTTTCTTTCTCTTTATCTTTCTCTCTTCTTTGCTTGAGTTGTCCCTCTCATGTGTGCCAACACCCTTTCTTCAACACTTTGATTTTTAGAAAATGCATTTTTTGCCAATGAATCTTTTCTCGAAAATGTTTGCAAACCTTTCTTCAGAATCGCATTGTCAACTTGGAGCCCTAATGGAACATGTTTCATTCATCATGGGTTTATAAAGAAAGGACTTGAAAACCTTCCTCTGAAGTGGGAACAACTTTGACCTTCCCCTCGCATGGGGTAATATTCTTCCTTTTGAATTCCTTGATTAAGTGAAAATCTTTCAAAAGGATCCCTTGATGATGGATCACTCTAAGAAAGAAAACATCTGCTTTCAAACTGCACGTCCCTTGAGTGGACCACTTCTTCACAATGGGTTCCTGAGGAACCCCTTTGAAATTCTTCCAAATTATCGACGGTCTGTGTGACTATCCACTCACTCAGCTACATGGCCACTTCCTGACTCTACAGAGTCCACTTTCTTAGGTTTCCTCCATGTGAGAGATCTTGGGGGTTACCTTCCCTATATATCTACGGGTCTATAGGGCACTTTCTTAGGTTTCCTCCATGTGAGAGATCTTGGGGGTTACCTTCCCTACAGGTATGCGGGTCTATAGGGTGCTTCCTTGGGTATTATTCATGTGAAAGATCTTGGAGAATACCTTGCCTATAGGTCTACGGTTCTATAGGGCACTTTGCTGGCTTCCTTCATGTGAGAGATCTTGGGGGGCACTTCTCGGGTATCCTCCATGTGAGAGTTCTTGGGGGACACCTTCCTTTCAGGGTTGTCGGCCTTTGAGGTGCTTACTTCACAGGGCTTCCTTCATGTGAGAGTTCTTGGGGGACACCTTCCTTGCAGTGAGGTGCTTACTTCACAGGGCTTCCTTCATGTGAGAGTTCTTGGAGGTTGCCTCCTTGTAGATCTGTGGGGCTGTAAGATGCTTTCTTTCTTCAGCTTCATAGTTCTAAGAAGCTATGAAGTCCTTTGCTTGTGTTGCACCTTCAAGTTCGTTAAATCATGGTCTACTTCCTTGACGGTTTAGGTATATATTTCTAACCTTGCTCTTCTTCAATCTACTTTACTAAATAACTCATCAGTATTCATGCTCGCTAAAGTGGGGGGAAAATGTATAAGAGTGAATTTGCACCCCTTATGTAAATTCCCCTTTTTCCTTTCTCCACCTTAGAAAACCAAGTTCGCAGGCTTAATTACTCCTAAGCCCACTATTTTCATTCCACTTGGTGCTTGTTTTGAGCGTCAGTGGGAGAATTTATATCAGGGACACCCATGCGACACGTAGATGTCTGTGCAACACGCTTACATCCCTGGCAGATTCCTACGACTGAACCTATCGAGGTGTTACACTTCTCATTGGTAGTCAACTTGTAACACCCACTTCGGTCAACCAACTTGAATATGGCCATTTTCTTCATCTCTCCTTGAAATTCCCTCCTTCTACATGCATTTCAACTTCTTCCAAGCTTTCAGCTTAGCTTCTTCACACTCTTGCACTCACTTTTTGCATTCTCAAGCACTTCTAGCAACACTTTTGCAGTCCTTAGCAGCAGTAACTTCACTCTATCACTTTAGTAGAGAAAGTGTGGGACAACACCATTGTAGCAGAGGCTTGAGTACTCTCATTCTCTCCTCCATTAGCCTTGATTGCTCTTGGTGGAGGTGGTAAGCTTCCCACTCCTCTCCTCTATTACTTGGTAGAGTAAGAACATTTATTGTTTTGTAGCGTTTTAGTGCTCTTTATTACATTAATTTCTTTATCATACTCGCTTTCTTGGCTGTCTGTGGAGGTGGAAACACCTAAATGGGGGTCTGACTGAGGCAGGCCCCTATACAACCACCCAACATTTTTCCTCCTCTTTGTGTGTAGGTGAAGATAATTTTGGAGAGCTAGTTGGCGAATGAATTTCTTTGTGAGATCATTCTTACCACCCTAACTCTTGCATTTTTACTCTATCATATGAGAGCTTTTTTTTTTACTTAACAACGTTATTTTGGCCCTTTAGTGGTAGTTAGCTAGGACATTAGCTTGTTTTTCTAGGTTCGACCTTGTCTCTTTAGTTGTCTGGTCATATAAACGCTAATGCACTTGAGAGACACCAATGCGCCGCACTGTCGTCCCAAGACCGTGCTTCCATCCTTAGGTAGAGTGTTTCCTGAGGCATAGTTTTGAACTCGAAAACCAGCTTGCCTAGCCCCATTCTGTATTTTGGGTCTATAGAGTGATTGAAGGACCTTATATTCCTCATCATTCTCGTCCTGCATTTCCCAACACCCTATTAAGCTGAGGTAAGTAGGGCAACCTTCCGCTCTTAACCCTCTGTGACCTAGGGCCTTAAACATGGTTGGTCCCCATCTCTTATAGCACCTAATAAGAGAACATATGCAAGATATCATATAAGGAGAAAACATGGAGATACAATTATTACCTAACATATCATTATGTATAGAGGACCAATCATCACTAAAGAGAATATATGGATCCATTATTAAACCTATATTTGATATAAAGATGGTATAGTAACGTGTTAGATGAACTTGTAAAAGTGGAGTTAATCAAGAACATGCATAGGAAGATAGTGTTGCATAGAGTTCCTTTCCATTCACATTGTATCAAGTACCTTAAGGGTTTATTGATAGTTTCCCTAGGACAATCCACTATCATAGTCAATCATGAAAATCATATTAGACTATTATCATACCATTTGGAACCCTAAAAATCATGAAATCATCATGAAAGAAGGTTGAAATTTTTCCTTAAGGTTTGTAGAGGATCACTAAAAGAAGTAATGATGGACATCTTCACAAAAAAGGAGAGTTTTCAATAGTTTATGACTGTCATAATCCACATAACAAACCATTGTCATATTGGGAAATTTATAATAGTTATCCTATAATAATTGGGACATTTGGGGTGTAAAACAAGGCCTTCCCTACCATTCATGAGATTAAGAACATAAAATATGCCTCCCAATAACTTTTAATTGAATGTTAATCATGCTTTTTGTAACTTTTGAAACATTGTCACTATGGTGAAATGGATAGGAGATAAAAAAAATTGAGAGAGGTTATTGTGGAGGGACCCTAGATGCACTTTTAGGTTTATAAATAATACTCATAGGTGTCATGTTTCCAAGAATTTTTTTATCTTAGTTTGGCATTTTTTTGCACTAAGGGCTCTTAAGAGATTGCACTACAATAGTGTAGCCTGAAATGATCAGTTGTCCTAAGAAATGAATAGGGGTGGGTGCAAAAATATGGGTAGCCAATTTGTGGCCAATTTTTTTAAAAAAATTGAAAGCTCATAACGTGAGTGCATTATGGCTTCGTGTGTCAAGCCTAAGGCTTGGCCACAATGAGTCCATAACACGAGCATGTTATAATGCACTCGCGTTATGAGGTATTAAAAGAAAAAGAAAAAAAGGAATTTGAAATCATTTTAGTTGTGACTGTGTTTTTTTCTGCTCATGGCCAAAACCCTTCATTTCCATGCTCGCATTCTAGGAGGAGTCATTTTGCAAGATTTTTCATGAAATTGTTGTTGTTTCATCGCTAGGATTCTGCCACATCGACGAGGAGGTATGAAAGGTAAGGATTGTTTGTTTTTTGTTGTGAATTTGTTAGTTTTAGGTTGTTTTCAATATTTATTTTTTCAATTTGTAGGAGATGTTAATGAACCTCCAAACCCTCCTCAAAATCCTCAACAAACATAGCATGAACAACAACAACAAAATCCTCAAGTTGAACAACCACAACAACAATCTCCTCCACCAATCCCTCAACATCCTCTTGGCACTCAACAAAACTTAATGAGTGAACTTGAAAACAATAAAAAAAAAATTGAGGATTTAATCAGGAGGTTGAACGATCCAAACAATTCAACCATGGAAAGAATGACCCTGACAACTTCACTCAAAGAAATGTTAAAACATGTAGATTAAATCAGCAAATAATTAACTAGTTGGCAAGATAGGTGGCATGCGGCTAGGGCTTATTACCATGAAAAATTATCATATAAAGATGTAAAATATCTAAAAATTAAAAAATTTGATTTGTGCTCATTATTCACTAACCCACACACAAATGCAAATCTTACCATCAATGTGAAGAAGTTTCCTATCCATTGCTGCCACCACCAACAGATTATGACCTTTTTTGGGGATAGGTGGTACATGGTTTTTGATTACCCACCATGCAAAAATTGTGAAGTATTGCAATATTTCCTTAGGAAACTGTATTGTGAGTTCATCTTGAAGAAAATCCTAAATTATTTTGATATGAGGGACTTCCATGGGAGAACTACGAGGACGGCTCAAGATAGACCCGGTGCACAGTAGGATCCTATGTGGCAAGGGAGACAACATCTTGCTAGGCCACCTCATGAGCACATCGTTATCCCTTCCATCGTGAAGGAGAGTGCCGAGGTAGATACTTTGCAGGCCATCAGCTCTTTCACCCATAGTGTCATCCAGCATGCCATCCCTATTCTACAGTGGCATCCAGGGGAGTCTTCAAGTGGTGGGATTCGATCCCATTTTTGTTAGTCTTGCGGGGATACTTGTTCATATGACCCCATCAACACTCAAGAGGCTACTATGCAGGATACGTCTGCAGCTATGGAGATGGTGAGGGTAGCTGATAGTTTGAATGAAGCATATGGCATTGATACTCGAGTAAATGTTAGCATGTTCATTGAATTTAATTTATTAAATTTCAATTTTGAAATGCAAGATTAACTAATTTAGTTTTATGATTTTAATAAAAAATTAGTGTCACAGTTTTGATACTGGATACACTAGCCCTACACCCCCTTATTTCTCCACTGCATCTACCATTGAGGTATGTAACTAGTAAACAATTATAAAATTATTACATGTTAATAGCATTGTTTTATGAATTGTATTTTAATATGTGATTTTGGATGTTGAATAGGCTAATATTGGAGGTTTCAAGGGAACACCTCCTAGTGCCAGTGGATTTAGACAAACCTACACGTAGGTAATAGAATAAAGAGTTTAACTAATGACTTGCACTTAATACATTTGTGTAGTTTATATTGATATCGTTGATTACATTGCATTGCACATCTTTCAAATTCAAAGCATTACTTCACATTCCATAACTAATAACTAGATGTTGATAGATGACAAAATTTCAACTACAATATAGTTGTTTACAAATTCAACATAAGCAGTGATGCAATTTCTTCACATAGCATAAGTAATAAGTAGGAGCAGCTTCTAATTGCATTTTCTTGTCATGGCATTCCATGAGACCACTTTTTACTGAGGCATCTTTTCAAATGGTTCACTGCCTTATCTATGCTATGGATGCTTGGAAGAAATATATGAAAGAATAATTATAAGAAATAGCATAGACAAGGAAATGAGTTGTTTGAAAAAATGCCTCAAAGAAATGCGGTCTCATGGTGATTTCTATCACCATGAGACCCAATTTATTTGAGGCACTTTTTCAAACAACTCACCACCTTTTCTATGCTACCACATTCTCCATACATGTCTACCAAAACATTTTATCAAATAGTTCATTTCCTCACTGCTACGGCTAAAAGCTTAAAAAAGGTGCTTTCCAACAAACTATGGATGCTTGGAAAAAATCTATAAAAGCATAATAGTAAGCAATAGCATAGAAAAGGCAGTGAGTAGTTTGAAAAAATGCCTTGAAGAAATATGGTCTCATGGTGATGGAATGCCATTCCATCACCATGAGACCACATTTCTTTGAGAAATTTCTTCAAAATCCTCACCACCTTCTCTATGCTACCACATTTTCCATACATGTGTACCATAGCATTTTATCAAACTACTCACTTCCTTGTTTCTATGGCTAAAATCCTAAAATAGGTTCTTTCCAACAAACTATGGATGCTTGGAAAAAATCTATCAAAAAATAATAGTAAGCAATATCATAGTTAAGGTAGTGAGTAGTATGAAAAAATTCCCTGAAGAAATGTGATCTCATGGTGATGGAATGCCATTCAATCACCATGAAACCACATTTCTCTGAGGCATTTTTTCAAACAACTTGTTGCTTGAAGAATAGAAACCAACCCATTAGCTAAAATTCCCCTCCAAATTATTTTCAAGGTCCTCATCCTCAATTTACCAATCCATGGAACCTTCCAACTTTTATTCCACTTGTTCATGTCCCCACTCCTCCCTCTTCATGTCATGATCGCCCTCCATCTCATAACCAAGGCCACACTATACCATCCACCCCATCCCAGTATAATACCATAGAGAAGGAAATGAACTATTTGAAAAAAATGCCTCAAATAAATGTGGTCTTATGGTGATGGAATGCCATGACACATTTGTTTGTAATGGCATTCTATCACCATGAGACCCCATTTCTTTGAGGCATTTTTTCAAAAATTTCACTACCTTCTCTATGCCACCATAGTTATCGTACATATCTACAAAAGCATTTTATCAAATGGTTCACCAACTTGCTGCTATGGGTAAAAGCCTAAAAACATGTGCTTTTAAACAAGATATGGATAGGGAAAATAATAAGCATGATAGTTAGAAATATATAGTTTAATAAGTACTCAATTTTTTTTTCATTATCTCATACATTATAAGCCATGACGTGGATCACTATTGTAGTTTTCGTCATTGAATAATTTGTTGTTTTATTTTCAGATGTTGCAAGCAGATACACCTCTGAATGTTTAGAGGGCAATGGAGATCGGTGTTTCATCTGCTATAGACTCCTTGATGGCTCTGATAGGGGAGGTATGAGGCAAATTACTAAATTTCAATATACATTCGTTGTTATAGATGTTAGTTAGTGAAAAATCAAACCATTATTGATTCGTAGTTTAATTTCTATTTGGATGGTTTATACATGGCTTCAACACACATCAACATGGGCATTTGAATATTTCCCTCATGGAGAGTGATCATCAGATGAAGGTAAATGATTATTTTGTCAAATATATCATTTTTTATAATGTAATTTCCATATATTAATGTATTTACTTCTTATTGTAACAGATAAGACTTGACCAAGAACTAAACCCTAGGAGGAGCACCAAGAGCACTCCTCAACCACAGCATAAATGAGTGATAGATGTATCACCATTTAATCGACAAGCAAAGGGAAAGAGTTTATTTCAAGAGCATGGAGAGCAATGAATTTTGATTCCAGAGCCCTTTGTTGTATGCCTATATGGCATTTTTGTACATATTTTAAATTGGATATATTTGACAGTGTATGCCTATATGGCATTCTCATAAGCCTATATGGCTATTTTGTACCTATATTTTATACTTATATCAACACATATTGATATATGCCTACATGGCTATTTGGTTAATACAATTTTTTTTTATCGATGGTGTCCATATTTGCATTATAAATTCATGGTTCAATATGTATGAGTTACATATATTCAAGTGTATACTTTACAACTTATGTGTATACTTTGTGACTTACATGTATTCCAATGTATACTATGTGACTTCTATGTTTTCATATGTATACCTTGTATTCATGCATATACTTTGTATTAATTTATGTATACTATATATTCGTGTGTATACTGCAAGGCTTACATGTTTTTGAGTACTTGTGCTTCCCTTATTCACATGCACATGCTTGAATTATTTACATGTATACTTATTAATTGGTTAGCCCTAGCATTAATCATTGTTTTCCTTCATGGTTTGTCTTGAATATTAATTGATTGATACTAAACAACTTCAATATTTCTAGGAATAGTAGTCGAGTTACAAATTCCAAAATTGCACAAATTGAAAAGAAAAGATTAACTATAATTAAATGCACTGATTATTAATTTGATAATTGATTAAGAATGAGTATAAAATATATCAAGAGATGGTCCTTCTAGAATGACAACTGCCAACTAGAAAATAGGCAAAGCATTCCCTATACTTTGAAAGTAATAATCCACCCAAAATTGCAATGGGAGAGAAGGCTTATTTAAGATCCTTGAGCAATGCATTTACTATTCAGTTTAATCCAAAGAGTTCCATGAAATGCTTTATCTAAAAGTAAAAAACACATTTTCAATTGGTATTCCATGAAATGTTTCCTTAAAATATTCCAATATATTTAATCTTTTGATTGGAACAACTCAATTAAGAAAAGGATACATAATCATCACAACACCTGCAAAACATAATATTTATAGTAGATAATGATTAGTTAACTTTTTGACACATTATCATACAAACATTTATCTTGAATAGTCTTTAAACATTTTCACAGCATAATCCTCATAGTGCAAAATGAATTGTTATGTTCTTGATCCATCACCATATAAACACGTCGAAAGATGTATATGTCAATTTTTTGCAATATTATTTCTTGTGTAGGAAATGGACTTGGGAGAAAGCAAGTTGTAATTTATAATACAAATAAGAAATGGACTCAATAGTGGAAACTTTATTTATCACACCAAATAATCAATGTACGTGAGAGCATCACTTGTTTCTCTTAGACTCCAATTTTCAAGCATAGCAAATCATTTCAAATGAAAATGACAAAATGCTTCACAACAAAAGTTGTTAATTGAGGAAAAATAAAATGTTTCCAATTTTCACCATTGTATGTGTAGACACCTAAATTTGGACACTTAATTTATCCAAATTTATCCCCTTTTGTTTAAGCATCCCCTTATTTACATTAATTAAGTAATATCGCTATTATTTAATTAATATTATTAATTTGGCCAAATCCCTAAGGTATTTACCTTATCTCTTTAATCCTCATTTTCATCAAATGAATTAAATAAATATAACATTTATTTAATTCCTCACGTGTCACATCCCATTCTTAATCCTAATTATTCTCCTAATCTCATCATTAGGGATTTCCACATGCCTAATCCTTGATTAGGATGTGTCACATCCTCCAACTTTTGCAAGTTGGCCTCTAATCTCTCTTAGCCACCTAACCCTCATCTAATCCTTCATTAACTAGCCTAATCAACCTCTCAAGGAATTTTTAATTCTTTCTATCCTTTCAAGGAATATTAAATTCTTTTTTCTCTTCCCCATGTGATCTTTGACTTGTCACATCAAGTCACATGTGAACTCTTCCCCTTCTCCCACTTGCCTCTAATATGTCATTAAGTTGTTTAATCAGGTACTTGCACAACCTTAATCACTTAATTAGGTCAACCTAATCCCCATGTCATTTATAGAATTTGTCCTAAGTCAACCCTATTAAAGGCTTTCTCCTTTTGGAGAAGGCACCCCTTTCCCCATGTGAATTTTTAATTCACATTTAATCCCCCAATGCATTTCAAAGAATTTTAAATTCTTTCTCTCATTCTCATGTGGATATTTGAGGAATTTTTAATTCCTCACATGTCCTCTCACCCACATGTAGACAAGGATCTCCTTTATGAGGAGATCTTTTCCAAATCCCAAGGTACTATGTAGTACCTCCATGTCATGTTCACATCATCTTTTTCAAGCCACTTCACATGCCACATGTCAAGATGCGAGGGCTTGTGAGTTCTCAACTCATCATATCCCTACATCTTGGCCTTGTTAGTTTAATCTTAATCGTCCATTTCTCTAGAAAAGTCAAAATTCTCTATAAATATCCCCTCTTTTCTCTCATTTTGGGAGTAGATCATTGTGCTAACCAAACTCTTGAAAAAAATTCATTTGAGTCACACTTAGCCAAATATTTACACTTGCATCCATTCCCATCCATTTCTTATCTATCTTGCATCCCACACTTGCATCTTTTGCCATCAAGAGGAGCATATATCATGTCAACAATCAAGGGCCAACCAAAAGAATAGCTCAATGAGGTAAAATGTTCCATATTTTTTTTAAGCTAATCATTTTCCCAATCTTGAGGTTTTAGGTGGTTTCTTGCATATTTTGTGTTGCTGCTCATTTCTGGGACCGCGTTTTCACCTAATCACAATACACATTTACAATTGGTTGTATATTGTTGTAAGGGTGAGGATAATTAAAAAACATCTTGCACTTGCTAGACTTGAGGATGATCATATGTTTTTTGTGTGGAAAACTCAGACTTCTCAACCATCATATGTATGTTTCTCTTTTTGATTGTTTTGCATGTCATCATAAGGGATCAAGCCAATTGAATGTAGCTCAGATCGATTCTACATGTTTGGGTGTGAAAGAGCACCATGCCTAGCATAAACATACCTATCGGGATGCGTTGGAGAAGTTTGTTTAGTCACACGAGTTGCAAAACGAAAATTGCACCACTTTGCAACTTTACACTACTTGCATTTGACACTTTTTCAATCAAATGTAAACTAGACACCATGGGAAAAAAAACTCTGAGATAACAAAACCGAGAGAGGTTATTGTAGAGGGGCCCAACGCAATCCTATAGGCTTAGACGGAGAGTTCGTAAGCATCACGATTTCTGAGTAATAACTCATCAAATATTGTTGCCCTTTTGTAGTTTGGACCCTTAAGAAATTGAGTCGGTTGAACGTAGCTTGGAGCGATTTTGCGTGCTTTTGTACGAAAGAGGACCATGCCTAGCATAAACCCATCTGGACGCGTTGGAACATTCCATTTGGTCACATGAGTTGTACAATGAAAGTTGCACCACTTTGCAACTTTCAACTACTTGCATTTGACAACTTTTTCTCAAAGTAAAAATTCACGACTATGGGAAAATGCCTCTGAGATAACAAAAACCGAGAGATGTTATTGTAGAAGGGTCTAATGCAATCCCATAGGCTCAGATGAAAATTTTCTAAGTCTCACGGTGTCCAAGTAACAGCCCGTCAAAGATTGCAGCCATTTTGCACTTTAGACTCTTAAGGGATTCTACTAGTTGAATGTACTCGGAGAGATTCAACATGTTTAGGTGCAAAAGAGGACCATTCCTTACATAAATATACCCACTCGCGTATGTTGGAATAGTTCATTTGGTTAAACGAGTTGCAGAACGAAAGTTTCACCACTTTGCAACTTTCAACTACTTGCATTTGACAACTTTTTCACCAAGTGAAAAGTTTCCACCACGGGAAAATGACTCTAATAGTGAAAAATGAGAGATTATTATAGAGGGGTCCAACATGATCTAATAGGCTCAGACAAGAAGTTTCTAAGCATCACGGTATCTAAGTAACAACATGTTGAATTTTGCAACCATTTTACACTTTGGACTCTTAAGGGATCGATCTAGTTGAACATAGCTCGGAGTGATTCCACATGTTTGGATGAAAAATAGGACCATTCATAGTGTAAACATACCTATTCAGACATGTTGGAACAGTTCGTTTGGTCACATGAGTTGCAGAACAAAAGTTGCACCACTTTGTAACTTTCAACTACTTGCATTCGACAACTTTTTCCCCATGTGAAAATTTGCCACCACAGGAAAATTCCTCCGAGATAGCGAAAAATGAGAGGCTATTATAGAAGGTCCCAAATTGATCCTATAGGCTTATATGAGAAGTTTCTAAGCATCACAGTATCTGAGTAACAACATGTTGAAGTTTGCAGTCATTTTGTACTTTGGACTTTTAAGGAATTCTACCAGTTGAATGTAGCTCGGAGTGATTCAGCGTGTTTGGGTGCAAAAGAGGACCATTAATAGCATAAATGTACCCACTCAAATGCGTTGGAACAATTTATTTGGTCACACGATTTGTAGAATGAAAGTTGCACCACTTTGCAACTTTCAACTACTTGTCTTTGACAACTTTTTCCCCAAGTGAAAATTCACCACCATAGGAAAACGCCTCCGAGATAGCGAAAATCGAGAGAGGTTATTGTAGAGGGGCCCAACGTAATCTCATATGTTCAAATGGAAGTTTCTAACCATCACTGTGTTTGAGTAGCAACCTATCGAAGATTGCAGTCAATTTACACTTTGGACTCTTAAGAGATTCTGTCGGTTGAATATAGCTCATAGTGATTTTACATGTTTGGGTGCAAAAGAGGACCATGCCTAGCATAAACCCACCCATATAGATGCATTGAAACAATCTATTTTGTCACATGAGTTGCAGAACAAAAGTTGCACCACTTTTCAACTTTGCGCTACTTACATTTGACACTTTTTCCATCAAGTGAAAACTGGACACCATAGGGAAACAACTCCAAAATAACAAAAAATGAGAGAGGTTATTGTAGAGGGGTCCAACACAATTTCATGGGCTCATTTGAATATTTCGTAAGCACCACAGTTTCTGAGTAATACTATGTCAAAGATTGTTTCCCTTTGCACTTTGGACCCTTAAGGGATCGAGTCGGTTGAATGTAGATCAAAGCGATTCTGTGTGTTTGGGTATGAAAGAGGACCATTCCTAGAATAAATGTACCCATATAAATGCATTGGAAGAGTTCATTTGATCACAAGAAATGTAGAACGAAAGTTGCACCACTTTGCAACTTTACACTACTTGCATTTGACACTTTTTCCATCAAGTGAAAACAAGACACCACGGGAAAACGACTCTGAGATAACAAAAACTGAGAGAGGTTATTGTAGATAGGTCCAACAAAATCCCGTAGGATCATACGAAGAGTTCTTAAACATCACAATTTCTGAGTAATAGCCTATCAAATATTGTTGCCCTTTTGCACTTTGGACTCTTAAGGGATCGATTCGATTGAACGTAGCTCAAAGCGATTCTGTGTGTTTGTGTGGGAAAGAGGACCATACCTAGCATAAACGTACCCATTCAGATGCATTGAAACAGTCTGTTTGGTCACAAGAGTTGCAGAATAAAAGTTGCACAACTTTGCAACTTTACATTGTTTATAATTGACACTTTTTCCATCAAGTCAAAATTGGACACCACGGAAAAATGACTCTGAGATAACAAAAACTAAGAGAGGTTATTTTAGAGGTTCCCTACGTGATCTCGATGCCTTAGAAAAAATGACCATAACTAACATGGTATCTAGGTAATAGGCCATCAAATATTGTTGCCCTTTTGCAATTTGGATTGTTAAGGGATTACGTTGTTTGAATTGCAAATGTTTGAGGGCAGCAATAAATTTCAATATTTGAGCAAATTTCATTACAAGTGTTTATTTCAATAGATTGTATGCTACATTGATATTGATATATAATCATTAGGTTTATTTGGTTTAATAAATGGAGTTTTTATAATAAGTTAGTCAATTGGTGCTAGTTATAATTGGGAGAGAATAAAAGAAGAAAAAGAATGATTAGTAACCATCAAACATTATTACACTCACTATATTAATAATATGATGTTTACAATAAAATGAGATTTATTTGGTTTTACTAATTCTTTTGTTTGTGCCACAATTTTCTAATATGCTTCATACACCATTCTAAAACCCAAGTGCTTGTACTTGTAGGCTGATGCAGAGTAGGGTATCAAAACACAAACTAACTCAACCAAACTATTGACAAAGTCTTAACATTTCAAACTCAATGAATTCCTTCACAAATTGGAATTCTCCCTAGTAGCACAACAAACAAGGTTTTTCAAGCATAATTTCCAAACCCCGTCTCATACCCAAAACAAAATTATAGATTTGAGTACCCATTATCCTATTTTGAAACATAATTCAATTGTAGGTGGGGTTACTTTGTAACACAAGGGCCAAAAAATTGTTGCTACACCTTGAAATAGGCCTAATTATGCTCCCTCAACAAGGAACTTATTGGTTTTACACACTCCAAACATCAAATATCCATTCCAAAACCTTATACATGTCAAATTAGGTTTACACATGCAATCCCCATCCCCTAGAATGGTCTTCAATCAACTCTTCTACAAAAACCTACTTTTATGCATCACTTTTACTTTAAAACATGAAGTAAACCAACTATGACATCAACCAAATTTTCCCAAATCCTCATCCCTACTCCTTCCAACTTCAAAAACATAAAATAAAACCTACCTACACCTATTCCACCAATTATTAAGAATTTTCATTAGTGGAATGGGTCACAAATCATTATTTTTTCTCTCAAACCCTCAAAACTAGGGTTTCTAACCCGTTTTCAGAAAATACACTATAACTCACTCAAATCCCAATGAAATCAAATGAGATAAGATACAAATGAAAGGTAGTTCACTCTTCCATAAATTCCAATGCAAAAAGGAGCACTTCCAAGACATACCAAAATGTACAAGTTGTAGCAGCAAAATTCAATGTAGGAAAACACAAAAAATAGTGAATCTTTGTTATTCAATACTCCAAATGTACATCCAACCCTTATTTCAACCATTACAAAGCATGTATTTGTTGGAAACTCAAGGGAAGAAATTTGAGAGGGGGGGTGAATTAGCTGTCACCGAATTTCAAACTTATTCAACTTATTAACATTATTCTTAGATCTGATCATTAATCATGAAAGTATAAATGAACAACACATTAGAAACACACATAACACCGAGATTTTTACATGGAAACCCTGTTAGGGGAAAAACCATGGTGGAGGTTAGTCCACGAGATTATACCCTATTAAAAGTATAAGAAAATATGAATGGAGAATCACATGCATTCAAACATACTGCCTAGAGCTCACTGCTCAAATACAAATAGGCTTACTGCCCAAAGGAAGACACATTGTCTTATAGAAAGGTTTTGATTAAGCTCATAAACACTTCTTCACTCTTCTTCACACTCTAATTTTCCTTCAAATGATCTATACTTTATTCACACACAAGACTCACACACTTCACACTCCAACTATCATTCACAC
Source organism: Sequoia sempervirens (assembly GCA_007258455.2). Lineage (NCBI taxonomy): Eukaryota > Viridiplantae > Streptophyta > Pinopsida > Cupressales > Cupressaceae > Sequoia > Sequoia sempervirens. The sequence goes on from VDFB02281492.1 coordinate 525,980,984, forward strand.
TTCAAATGATAAAACAATTGCTCTTATATATCCACAACAAGAAATTACATCGCTATAAGTTGGCCTCAAAGAAATAATAAAATGAATATAAACAGTCAGCCCAAATCAATAAATATTATTCATGTGAATCAACCAAGGTTGGCCACAACATAGTGAAGACTGAAAACAACATCCTCAAACATGAGCCACTTCAATTAATTACTCCTCGAAGATCCACAACACGCTTCAACACCTAGCTGACCATGAACATGAAAAACATGAACACGCAAGAGAAAATCTCGGATCACAAGCACAAAAAACAATGCAAACATGCAACACAGATAGAGCACAAACTAGAAACATCCACTGTAAGCATCATGAAACACCAAAGAAGCATCCACAACAACTGAACTTACATAAATCACATGATCTTCATTCAGGAACACAAACTGAAGTAACAAAAAAAAAATTAGAATAAAAATCTTCATAACTTGATCAAATCTTCACATAGATCTCTGTAACTCGACGTGGATAAACTAGATATACTCAAAAAGAAACCCTTTAGTCCACAACCTCAGATTAGCAATGCACTGCACACACTGACAAAAATAACTTCACTTCACCACTAACAACCTGTAGCACTTCTTATTACAATTTTCTCAATATCCTCAACATATACAGTTTCTAATGCAACAATGTTAATAGTGTTGACATCAATGATGACCACATATCAGCAACACAACCAAAATATCCAACAATCTCCCCCTTTGGAATTAATGGCAACACATGATGTGAAAAATACTATCAACACAACAACACTTACTCCCCCTTAGGTTTTGACTCTTCTTTCCTCAACACTTCTCCCCACAAGGATTTTTCACATTACTCTTCTCCCCCTTTGACATCAATGTCAAAGATCTCTTCTATACAAGCTCTGAACCACATATCTGAACACCTAAACAACTGAACATCTGACTACTCCTCCTGAGTAATAGGCACCACAACATCAATCTGGATCAAAATATGATCATGAAATGCACATATTGATGCAAACTAATGCATCTTCGTTTTGATTAGGAGGGGTAATCACCCCTAACTTCCCTCTGAGATACTCAAAATTATCCTTAGGCAACAGTTTGGTAAATATGTTTGCAATCTGCTCCTTAGTAGGCACATACTCCAATCTAACTTCCTTTTCACTTACCTTCTCTCTCAAAAAATAAAACTTAATAGATATATGCTTGGTATTGGAATGCAACAGCGGATTCTTAGAAATGTTAATAGCACTTGAGTTATCACAGATATGACAATAGGCTCATCTTCCACAACTCTGATATCCTTCAACATTTTTGTTCATCCACAGTACTTGAGTACAATTATTAGCAGCAGCAATGTATTCGGCCTCAGCAATAGATAAAGAAATAGGATTCTGCTTTTTGCTTAGCCATGAAATCAGCTTCTTTCCAAGAAAAATGCTCCACCACTAGTACTTTTCCTGTCATTCACATTTCTTGCCCAATCAACATCAGTAAAGGCACTCAAAGTAAGATCATCATCTTTAGGATACCATAGGCCAAGATCAACTATCCCCTTCAAGTATCTAAAAATCTTCTTCATAGCAGTCACATGAGATTCTTTAGGATCAGCTTGAAATCTTGCAACAATACATACAACATTCATGATATCAAGCCTAGTTTGAGTCAAATAAAGCAATCCATCAATCATTGATCTATATCTAGTCTGATTTTCCTTTGAAGAATCATCATCAATTTTCAACTTGCATCCGGTCACCATGGGTGTACCAACTGGCTTTGAATCTACCATACCAAATTTCTTCAACAATTCTTTCACATACTTGGATTGAGATATAAAGATCCATTTATCTAACTCAATAATTTGCAATCCCAAGAAGAATTTCATCTCTCCAGTCATTGACATCTCAAACTCATTATGCATCTCATTAGCAAACTTCATGCACAAGCTATCATCTCCCCCAAATATGATATCATCAACAAAAACTTCCACAATCAAAGCTTTATCATCATTCTTGAAATATAGATTACTATCAGTTGTACCTTTGTTAAATCCAAGCTTCACCAAGTACTTATCCAATTTGGCATACCAAGCTCTAGGGGCTTGCTTGAGACCATACAATGCTTTCTTCAACCGACAAACCATATCTCCTTAATCAGTCAATTTAAATCCATCTGGTTGCTCAACATACACCTCTTCTTCCAATTCACCATTTAGAAAAGTAGACTTGACATCCATCTGATAAACTTCATAGTCTTTGTAAGAGGCATAAGCAAGAAACAATTTCACAGCTTCAATTCTAGCAACAGGGGCAAAGGTTTCTTCAAAATAAATACCTTCCATTTGTGAATATCCCTTACATACTAGTCTTGCTTTGTTTCTAACCACTTCACCTTTGTCATTTAGTTTGTTTCTAAAAACCCATTTAGTTCCAATTACATTCTTATCCTTAGGTATGGGAACAAGAATCCATGTATCATTCTTTTCAATTTGTTGCAGTTCCTCTTTCATTGCTTCAACCCAATGTTCATCTTTGTATGCTTCATTCACATTGTTAGGCTCATTCTTTGAAATTAAGCAATATTCTTCTGCAATCTTTCTCCTAGTCTGGACACCTTTGTTATTATCACCTATGATCTGATTCTTTGAATGATTCAATCTTACATACCTCAGAGTCTTCTTAGAATGTTCTTTAACTTTAGGCTCTTTTGATCTCTCTTTTGTTCTTTCACCAGTTTCTCCTTCTTCTTGATTCACCGGAATGATTTGTACTTGATTTGAAGTCTAGCTTTTGTTTGTACTTTTACTTTAATCATCAAAATAATATCCACAAGTTCTTGATAGTGTACCAAATTCTTCATCAACCTTAAAATTTTCACTTTCAACCATTTTCTTCAATCTTTTATTGTAACACAGGTAGGCCTTGCTCTTAGTAGCATAACCCAGAAAGATTCCTTCATCACTCCTAGCATCAAACTTTCCTATATCTTCATCTCTTTTAATATAACACTTGCTTCCAAAGATCTTGAAATATCTAATAGTAGGTTTTTGACTAGTCCATAGCTCAAAATATGTCTTACTAGTATCACCTTTGATTTTTACCCGGTTAAGTGTGTACACAGTAGTACTCACAACTTCTCTCTAGTAGATATGAGGTACATTTACTTCCAACATCATGGTTCTAGCAACATCTAGAATTGTTTTGTTCTTCCTTTCCACAACTCCATTTTGTTGAGGGGTTTGTGGTGCAGATAACTGTATCTTTATTCCATTATCTTCAGAAAAAGAATTAAACTCACTAGAAGTGAATTCACCACCTCTATCTAATCTCAGAAATTTAATATTCAGACCTATCTCTATCTCAACCATAGCCTTAAAGATTTTGAACTTTTCCAGAACTTCTGATTTCTCCCTTAAGAAAGCAACTCACATCATCCTTGAATAGTCATCAATAAGCAACATGAAGTATATGTATCCTTGTAAACATTTATTTCTAGAAGGACTAAACAAATCAGTATGCACAAGATCCAACAATCCATTTGAATTTTGTTGTTTACTTCGAAATGAAATTCTTGTTTGCTTTCCTAACTGACATTCCTTGCATATGGCATTAGTAGATTTCATCAACTTAGGAAGATCTCTCACAACCTTAGTAGAACTTATCTTCACAATTTATCAAAGTTAACATGACACATTCTCCTATGTCACAACCAACTTCATCAATTTGAGCAATTAAACAACTTCTATTAGCAGCACTCAGGTGGAAAATATTACCTTTTGTTTTTGTACCTGATGCAAGCACATTTCCAGAATTTCCCAATATTTTGCACTTACCATCCATGAACTGAAGATTGTATCCCTTATCAACCATTTTTCCAACACTCAAAATATTATGCTTCAAACCTTCAACATACAAGACATCATCAGTATTATGCTTACCATCAAGAGAAATACATCATCTTCCATGGATCACACCAGTTGTATTATTACCAAATCTCACAACACCACCATCATATTTTTCAAAACTCACAAACTTATTTTTATCTCCTGTCATATGATGAGAACAACCACTGTCAATTACCCATTCATCTTTCTCTTCAACTTGAGCAGTGAGGGCTTTCTCCACATTTGTACACCTAGAAGATTCAATAGACACTAGATTATTTTCCTTGATAGAAATAAACAAAAATTCATCTTCACTTGCATTTCCTTTGTCAGATTCATTATTTGTCACACCTTCATCAGCAACATAGTAACACTTCTTTTGGGATTTAGGCTCATTATATCTTGGATTGGAAACTCTCTCAGGACACCTTGATGCAAAATGATCTATCTTATTGCAAGAGAAACATTTAATTGGCAACTTTCCCTTATACTTACCTTGTCCTTTGGCTTCTCTTTTCACAATCAATGCTTCAAGTTCTAGTTCTCTTTCTTCTTCATCCAACTATTTCATTTCATCCTCATACTTGAATGTATTTCTTGATGAACTTTCACCTGGATCATATCTTTTTTTATCTCTTCCAAAAGTAGTGGCCTTGAATGCAGATTCAACGTTAGGAAGGACATCACCAAATTCACTCAACTCAAAAGCAGTAAGCTTACCAATCAACATATCTCTAGTAACATTTGACATCATGTGTTGCCATCAATGACAACCACATATCAGCAACACAACCAAAATATCCAATAGTATTTAACCATTTCCAACCATATCCAACCAACTACAACTAAATTTTAACATCCTAACTATTCAACTTCCCTTTTACATCAAAAATGCAAAAGTTGTTATGCAATATTTTTACAATTTTTGCAACTTTACCAAATTGACTCAAAATGACTCCTCCTAACCAAAACCAACCCCAAACATTACAACATGGTCTTAAAGCCCTTATTTTAAAAAAAAAAATGCCCTTAAACAGAAAGACACTACATACTAAACCCCTTTTACAAAATAAAGGCCCAAGTGCCCTGCACCATAGACACAATGCCTTAAGTACTTCGTTCTCACAAATATTTTATAATGTCACTCCTACATTCGATTTTCCCTTATAATGTCTACATCATAGGTACTCATGATGAGGTTAAATTCAAATGAATAACTTGAGATTCCCTCACTAAGCTTCACATGCTCTTTTATAATGGCTTCAAATCAGAATTGAGATTTGTCAAGATCATCAAAATAAGGATGTTGCATTGTTTTTTTGGCTGAGATTCTCTTCGATGGCTTATAAATCAGCACTTTTTGCAAGGAGAGACCAATCAATTTTTAGTAGTTTACTTACAAATACACAAAGTAAAAGAAGAAGAAAAAAGAGCATCCAAAATGGAAATGAAATGAAAATAGATGGAAGACGCTTATAGACAACAAATTCACACCATTTGGTTCCAACTCGGGAACATAAAGGCATAAATTTTGATGCTTCCATTGAGGATAGGCATGCATATCTCTCAACTTAGTCACTTCTAGTCATACATCTTCATTGGGAGTTCTAAGATACCTATTGCACACAAGACCTTTCATGAATAGAATAACTTGAAATTCAAGATGCTCTTATAATGTCTACATCATAGGTGCTCATGATAAGGTTAACTTCAAATGAATAACTTGAAATTCCCTCACCAAGCTTTGCACACACTTTTATAATTGCTTAAAATCATAATGGAGATATTTCAAGATCATCAAAATAAGAATGTTGCATAGCTTTTTTGAATGATATTCTCATGGATGGCTCATAAATCAACATTTTCTCCTAGGGAACACCAATCAATTTTTAGTAGGTTACTTATAAATAGGAAAATTAAAAGAAGATGATAGCATTGGCATCAAACAAATTAATGTGCATACAAGTATAAATTAATAAGAACCAATGTGCATACTTACAAATTAATCCAACGAACCATCCAAGTTTTCTCTACTCTTTATTGTGTCAAGTATTGCCTCATTGGTCAGACTCACAAACCTTCCACAAGGTATTGTTCAAAGGTCTACCCCCATATTTGGTCAAACGAACATTGGATGCTACGACAAGGTTTGAGTAATGAAGAATCTTACGATGTGTGTCAAATTCCTGAAACAACCAATATTTAACACTCTTATGTGGGTACCTTCTAAGCCACATTCCAGTAACAACTGAACTTGTAGGGTATTCAATGTCTTCTCCATCTATAACTGGGGACTCCAATTTATTTTTGGCCCCAACACAATGACACAAGTAATAGTTTATTCCCTCTTCATTTTCTTCATCTGCAATAACTGCATAAACATGGCCTACATTCATATGTGCAGCAAATCTCTTGAAATTAGTCAACATTACAAATTTCAAAAAATAAGCAAGTAGATTTATTACCTAGTTGAACTAGATTTGATATGTGTTCAAAGTCGACTGATGATTCCATCTGTGTTAGTTCTAATACTGTCAGAGGTAAAAACGTGTGAAGTGGGCTAAGATAACTTGTCAACCATTTCTCAACCCACTCCTTTGACTCACAATCATTCCAGGCTTGCATTGTACATGAAGAACAAAAGCATGCCATCTTCCATGTATTGATACTCCATGAACCTGCATCTAAGCTAAGGAAAGAGTGTAGCTCACTTGATCCTATTAGTGTACAAAAATCCTCATATGGTGCAATGTTAGTATCATCCATCAACCAAAAAAATCTATGAACTGAAGATGTACCTTCATTACCTAGACCCATCAAAGCATTACATCACTCGATGATTGATTTTTCATCTATCAACTTTGCATTTTCTTTATACTTTAACTCTTCTCGTGTTAATATTATTTTCACACATATTCCTGCACCATCATGCTCCCCCTTTACTTGCTCGACCTCACAAAAGTTCTACATATGTTGAACACCTGTAATGACATGCATTTTGCTCAACTAGTAGAACATGCGCGAGTTCTTGAAATGTGTTGCACAGTTATCTGACCATATTATATATCGACCGTATGCTATGCCCCTCTGAGCCAAATCATTATAAAACATCTGGAAGCAACCTTGCACAAACTCTAGAGAATGTGTACGATCATCACTAATATAAAAGTGATACTCCCTCAATACCTTCCTTTGGTCCTCTGTACTATCAGCTACATGAATGAATCCTATGTGTGCAAATATTGAAACCTATGTGGAATTTTAATATTGTGGCTGCACCTCACGTTGTGGCTATAGAGTGTAATTCTCTACAAATTCAACCACTGATACTATGTTGCCAACTGGAAAGGTGTCCTTGCATAGCTTGAATTGTGTGTCTAGCCATCGGGCTTTATGTGTATGCCTTGCATACTCATACACTATATTGTCACAAAACATGGACATAAACTAATACACTGGAATCTTCTAAATAACCAAATCACACCATTTTTTGCTTGATTACCATCTTTTGTAACATATTCCACTGTTTTATACTTCCCGAACTCTACTAGTTTCTATCCCACCTCATTTGTTGTTTCCATATGTTGACATACTAGCATACACTACAAGCCACCGCAATGCTCACATGAACCATCCAAGCATTTTTTCTTGTAGAATATTTGGCCATCCTCTATTTCACATAATTTTTTTGATAAGAACTCTCTTGAATATGTTGGTGGGAATTCTATGCCACAATCCTACAAAACATCGTTAGTATGCAAATCTAAACATATAGAATGATAAACATCATAATGGTTAGAGAATCCAATATGTAGTCTAGAAAATCAAGTAGTGCATGTGTGATTTATCTTGACATAAAAAGGTTTAAGCATTTCAAATTATTTTTGAAAAATAATAATTTTAGGATAATCCTGTTGAAATTTATGAAAAAATTGGCTTTGAGTCATGTCCAAAAAATGCTTTGGATGTGGCTCATGGTTCCGACTACCGATTCTCCTTCTTACCACATCCCTTTGATTCAGAGATGGCCTTATGTTATTCTTCCAATACTCTTCAATTATTGTTCTCAATGCTTCAACAACTTTTTATATTTTCATGGAAGTCTCCCCCAAAATTCTCATAATTCATTTGAATCGATACCTTCAATTCTTTGCCGCCTTTGAACAGCTCTTGATAAAGTTTTTCTACTAATTATAATTTTGGCACAGCCACGGTAGGAGGGTCCTCAAAGAGAAAAATATGGACCATGCAACAAGAGTAACACAATGAAAGAAACACAAAATATGGAGGCAAATGTAGATGGAAATATTCTCAGTAAAAAAAATCTTAGTTACATTCAGCCGACAACATCTGGGCTTACAGATTTGGCTCACAGGCTAGACAAAACATACAACATTCTAGCATGCTCCTATGTAAGCAAAAATATTACATATCAAAAACCTATTATTATTCTGGATCGAATTCTACTTGATTACTCCATTCTAATGATCGATTACAAGCTTTATAGCATATCCATGATTCTAGAAAAAAAATTGTTGGCCAAAGATCATCACATTCTCCAAGGAAAGAAAATGTAGCGTGTGCATGAATAGGTCAGCCTTAAATTTGAATTACTCTTCAACAAGTGCGTAAGATGAAGTGTGGACCTATAATGAAGGTTTGGGACACACCACAAGACAATTAAAATCACACCATCGAGGTCCACAAGTCATAGGGACGATCCACGAACAATCAAATGAACCGTTAGGCTTGAAACAATTCTAGTGCTGGTTTAAGAAACTGCCAAGAGTTCTAGAAGCGATAACTTGCGAGAAAAAGATTCAATTGCTCTCAAATTTTGGAACAAGGAAAATGAACATGTAGACGATGTAATCCAAGATCCATAAGGTTTGGTGAGAAAAGATGACAAATCCACCAACATGAACTGAGTAAGAACAAAACAAGAACAAAACTGAAGGAAAATATTTTTGGTTGATGCAAGATTGCCAATAACCAAGGATGCTCCTACATCAGACATCTAGGGTTATTGAAAAATGAGTCCCTCACTTTTTTGGGGCCAAAGGAAAACCAAAGCGGTCTACCTCAGCCTGAGAAATCCAAGAACAATCCTCAACTGGTCTACCTTTCCACTTCACAAGATATTCTTTGTACTATCTTCCTCAAGTCTTCCTCCCATCTCTGACATCCAAAATCTCTTCAATCTCATCTGATTATTGCTTAGGAAACTGGTTTTCCAATCTTACTTCACTATCTTCTCTGAATTCTACTTCATGGTACTAGTGTAGGTCTACAATGTTGAATATAGGCGATATACCCATACCTTCTGGTAACTCTACTTCATATGCATTTCCTGAATCAAACTTCTTCAAAATATTACAAGGTCCAAATTTCCTCATCTTCAACTTGTTGTATGTGCCAATTGGAAATCTCTCCTTCCTCAAATATACCATCACTTCATTTCCAACTTCGAATTCCTTATGTCTCATCTTCCCATCTGCTTTCTCCCTATACTTTCAGTTCATGTCTTCCAATTGTTGTTTTACTTGAGTATGTACATTATTCATATATTGTACAAATTCCTATGCTTTTGTGCTCCTCTTATCTTCCATATTGATGTCTCTCAACTCTGATATACCTCTAGGATTAACTCTAATAACAATCTCAAAATGTGTCTTCCTTGTGCTCCTGTTTACTGAATTATTGTAAGCAAACTCTGCTTGTGCAAGGACTAAATCCCAACTTCCAGTCTTCTCTCCAACCAAACATCTCAGCAAATTCCCTAAAATTTTGTTTAATACTTATCTCTGTCCATCTGTTTGTGGGTGAAAAGTAGAACTGAACTTCAAATCTGTCTTCAACTTTTTCCAAAGTGTCCTCCAAAAGTAACCAACAAACTTCACATCTCTATCTAAAAAAATAATTCTAGGTAACCCATGCAATCTGATCACCTCTTTGAAAAACAAGTCTGCTACATGTATTGCATCTATTGTCTTCTTACAAGGTATAAAATGTGTGATTTTAGAAAATCGATCAACCACCACAAATACTGAATCATTACCTCTTTGTGTCTTCAACAAACTTAGTATGAAATCCATGTTGATATCCTCCCAAGGTCTCTCTGGAACTATCAAAGGCTTATACAATCCAACATTCTGACTACCTCCTTTTTCAACTTGAAAAACTTTGCAACTCTGCACAAATTTCCTACCATCCTTATGAATCTGTGGCCAAAAGTAATTCTCACTCACCAGTGCCACTGTCTTATCAACTCCAAAGTGTCATGACATTCCTCCATTATGCTTTTCCTTCACCAGGTTATCCCTCATCGAACTCTGGGGTATACATAATTGATTGCCTCTGAACAAAATATCCTCCTAAATGAAATAATCCAACCACTAACTTCTATCCTCCGAAATAGGTTCTTTACAAGCTCTCCAAGGTTTTGCAAAATCCAACTCTTTTTCATACAAATTATTCAATTCATCAAAGCCTAATATTCCCACTCTCATCTCTATCAGTAAATTCCTCCTCCTACTCAAAGCATCAACAACTCTATTTGACTTCCCACTCCTATGTTTCAAAACAATAGTATAACTCTGCAAGAACTCTACCCATCTCATGTGTCTCTGATTCAACTTACCCTGACTGTTCAAATATTGCAATGCTTGATGATCTGTATACAACACAAACTCCTTAGGCAACAAGTAATGTCTCCACTTATACAAGGCTTGAACTATGGCATAAAATTTTTGATCATACACTAAATATCTTCTCCTAGCATAATTCAACTTCTCACTAAAATAAGTTGCAAGTCTTCCCTCTTGACTCAACACTACTCCAATTGCATTTTCACTTGCATCACAGTCTACTTGAAATACCTTATTGAAATCTGGTAAAGCCAACACAGGCTGCTCAGTCACCTTTTGCTTCAACAACTCAAAACTTTGGTCTGCTCCAAATGTCCATCTAAAATCCTTCCTATCTCCTCTCATGGCTTCTATCATAGGACTACAAATAGAACTGAAATTCCTAATGAACTTTCTGTAGAAACTAGCCAATCCATTAAATTATCTTACCTCACCAATGCTATCTAGTGTAGGCCACTCAACAATTGCTCTTACCTTCTTAGGATCCATCTTCAATCCATCCACATATATCACAAATCCTAGATATACCAACTCGTCCTTCATGAAATTACACTTCTTAATGTTTATCAGCAACTACTCTTCACTCAACCTCTACAAAACTTGCCTTATGTGCAACAAATGTTCTTCTCTACTCTTACTAAAAATTAAGATGTCATCCAGATACACAATCACAAACTTACCAAATAATTTCTTCAATACTTCATTCATCAACCTCATGAAAGTACTCGGTGCATTTGTCAATCCAAAAGGCATAACCAACCACTCATACAATCCTTCATTTTTCTTGAATGTTGTTTTCCACTCATCCCCTTCTCTGACCCTGATCTGATGATATCCACTCTTTAAATCTATATTTGTAAATTATCTAGCTCCACTCAAACAATCCATAATGCCATCCATCTAGGGCAAAGGAAATCTATACTTCAATGTGATCTTGTTTATGGCTCTACAATCTGTACACATCCTCCATTCTCCATCCTTCTTAGGTTCAAGCACAATAGGTACTGCACATGGACTTAAGCTTTCTCTAATCAAACCCTTTCTCAACAATTCTTGCACTTGTCTATTCAAATCTTCATTTTCTGTTGGTGTCATATGGTGTGCTGCTTTGTTAGGAAAACTAGCTCTAAGAATCAGATCCATGCAATGACTAATACTCCTCACAGGTGTTAATCCATCAGGTACATTATCTAAAATGATCTCCTCATATTCTATCAGTATCTCTTTTATCTCTTCTGGGTGTTCTTCTAGATCCTTCAAATTTTCAGCCTTCTTAGGCACCAATGAATAACACACATTCTCATGTCTCAACCCATCCAGGAATCTTCTTCCATCAACTAGACAAACCCTAGCATTTGTACAAAATTCAACTGTAGGAACATCTTCCAATGGAAACAAAATTTGCTTCATCTCATTAGGAACAATGGTGTATATGTTCTTCTTTCCATCATGAATAGCCTGTTCGTCATACTGTAAAGGTCTTCCCAAAAAAACATGGCATATATCCATAGGCTCGATATCACACAAAACTTCATCATGGTAATTTCCTATCTTCAATTTCACCAAACATTGTTCACTTACCAGTATCTTATGCTCATCCTAAATCCAAGCAATCTAATAGGGGTTTGGGTGCTTCAACCTTTCCAACTTCAATTTAGTCACCATCTCTTTAGAAACTAGGTTCTCAGAACTTCCACTATCAATAATCACTTTGCAACATTTACCATTCTCCTTGCATTTGGTCTGAAACAAATTCTTCCTTTGCAATGGTTCTTTCTTCAACTCACTTTGACATAATACTCTTATATTCACCAATACCTCTCCATCTTTTGGTTTATTAGATGATCCAGCATGATCCTCCTCAATAAAGGTTGTTCTTCTATCGTTCTCTATCTTCTTGCTTGTCTCTCCCTGATTACATTCAAATGCTCTATGTCCTTCTCCACCACATTTATAACAAGTTCCTTTGAATACTCTTTTCCCTTGTCCTCTATCATCTCTTCTATAACCTTCATTTTGGTAATCACCATAACATCCTCTTCTATAAGAGTTTTCATCACCTCTCTAGTATGAATTGTTATTCTTATTGACCTCCTTGTCCTTGTTCTAATATAGAAAAGATCCTCTTCCTCCTCCAGCAAAAGTTCTTCCTCTTTGAAATATTCCACCTCTTCCTCTTTGTCTCTGCTCATGTATCTTATTCAACTTTTCCTATGCTTTTAGGGCACACTAATATTCCTCTTCCACACTTACCAACTTGATCAAACTGATTTCATCCTATATATATGACCTCAAACCATTCACATATCTGGCTACTTGCAAAATCTCATCCTCCTAATGTCTAGATCTAATATTCAACTTATAAAACTCCTGAGTATACTCTTTCACACTAGATTCTTTCTGCTTTAGATTCTACAACTTCCTGAATAAGCTAATCTGATAGTCCTCAGGAATAAACTTTCACTTCAACTTATTCACCATCTGATCCCATGACTTTATCTTTTCTTTTCCTCTTCTCTACCTATCTTTCTGCAAATGTTCCCACCAAAGGGATGCATATCCTCTCAACTTTGTACAAGAAAACTTCACCTTCTTATCTTTAGAGGTACCTTCAAATTCAAAATAATTTTCCATCTCTGTTATCGAATCTAACAATACAAAAGAATCCAACTTACCATTATAATCTGGTGGATTGAAATGTGGTCTTGTATTCACTTTAGTTAAGGCTCTTATTAACCTCTCTTCTCCCCGATCTAGCTCTTCTCCCTGATCTAGGCCAAGTTGCTCATCTCTTCCCCTTTCTTCTTGTACTTATACTTCTTCATCACTCACATCATCAACTAGTTGACCTCTTCTCTGGGTCGTTTTAACTACATCTCCATCACAGCTTTGTCTACATTTCCACGCACTCCATTTCTACCATTTCTCCTTCCCACCATCTTTACACAAGTCCTCTACAACTGCAAGTCAAATCCTCAATCCACCAGCCCACAACAAATCTTCAACAAGACTTCGCAAACTCTGATGATCTCGCAAGGAATAAATCTCTCTGATACCAATCTAGCGCAGCCACGGTAGGAAGGTTCTCAAAGAGAACAATCTGGACCATGCAACAAGAGTAACACAATGAAAGCAACACAAAATATGGAGGAAAATGCAGATGGAAATATTCTCATTAACATATATCTCAGTTACATTTAGCTGGTAGGATCAAGGCTTAGAGATTCGGCTCACAGGATAGATAGAGCATACAACATTCTAACATGCTCCTATGCGAGCGAAAATACTACATATCAAAAACCTATTATTCTTCTCGATCGAATTCTACTTGATTACTCCATTCTAATGATCGATTACAAGCTTTATAGCATATCCGTAATTCTAGAAACATCTACATTGGCCAAAGATCATCACATTCTCCAAGGAAAGAAAATATAACATGCGCATGAATAGGTCAGCCTTAAATTTGAATTACTCTTCAACAGGTGCATAAGATGAAGTTTGGACCTATAATGAAGGTCGGGAACACACCACGAAACAATTAAAATCACACCATCGAGGTCCGCAAGTCATAGGGATGATCCACAGACGATCAAATGAACCGTTAGGCTTGAAACAATTCAGATGCCAGTTTAAGAAACTGCCAAGAATTCTGAAAGTGATAACTTGCCAGAAAAAGATCCAATCACACTCAAATCTTGGAACAAGGAAAATGAACATGCAGACGATGTAATCCAAGATCCACAAGGTCTAGTGAGCAAAGATGATGAATCCACCAACATGAACTAAGTAAGAACAAAACAAGAACAAAATTGAAGGAAAATATTTTTGGTTGATGGAAGATTGCCAAGAACCAAGGATGCTCCTGCATCAAATTTGTTCACTCGTCTTTCTAATGAGACAAGCTCTCTTTTTTTGTCTACTTACCAAAGTCAATGCAATGAAACATCGGGTGAAATTACTATCCTTTGAGCATGAGGTCTTACCCACACTGTCATAAGCATCCATTAGATTCTTTACAATAGTTTTTTCACTTGAAGCATTTGATGTTCTCAACCCAAGAGTCTTCATGATGTTTCTATACTTTATACCCCACATCATTTCAACAAATAGTTGACATCTTGCAGTCTCATTTATCCTTTCAAAGAAGAATTTCCAAATCTTATCAACATATCTTCTACAAGTGCATGCTGGAATCTTACCTTCCATGTGCTGCAAAATATCCTCATCAATATTAATCAAATATTTTAGCTTTCTATGCAAAAATCTAGGTTGTGTTCTCCTAGGTACATACATCTGAACATTAGGAATTTCATCAATATTTAATTGAGGTGGGATAGATTGCGTACCTTCAATCGAGGGTGGAGTAGAAGACATACCTTGAGGTTCACATGGGGATGATGGCATACCTTCTTCGTCAAATTCGAGTGATGATGTACTCTCAACTTGAGATGAGGTGGGTGGTGTCCAACCATATTCACTTGCGGTACATGGTGTCCCTCCATATTCACTTGCAGAAGATGGATTCCCTCCATATTTGCTTCTACTTAATGGTGTCCCTTCATATTCACTTGCGGTAGAGGGTGTGTCTCCAACTATGGTATCTGAATTTGTCTTACCACAATGCTTTCACATTCGTTCCCTTTGTGCTGCCAATTCATGTTCTCTTTTTGACGATTGAGGTTCCTCCTCAATTGGCTTGTTTTCATCAATCGTATCCAATTTATTCTTTTAACAATATGCCGCCACCCATTCTCTCTCCTTTGCTTTTTTGGTTTCATACTCTTCATCTGTTAGTTTATTCCTTGTTCATTTCCTTGGCATGGCATATAATTTTACTTGTAGCATGGTAATGAGATGAATATTAGTTCTTAAAAAATGTATCCATTCAAATAAATGAAATATATGTCATTTAAGGCTTCATACAAAATACTTACAATCATCCTATAGAAGAGTATTTCTAGCATAGACAAAGGTCACATGAATTTTTTCGATGGAATTCCTTAAAGAAATGTGGTAATGTGGCATGCCATGATTGCAATATAGGCTCAAAATGGAAGTATGGACAAGGCATGTGAATTCAAATTCCTTGGCAAGCTAGTGGAGCATTGGAAAGCTAGCTCACTCACTAGCTTGCCAATGTAGTAGGGTTGAGAAGGTAGGGGCAGCGTATGCCTCATAGAAATGGGGTCTCATGGTGATCTTGCCAATGCAGTAGGGTTGAGAAGGTAGGGGCAGCATATACCTCATAGAAATGTGCCAATGCAGTAGGGTTGAGAAGGTAGGGGCAGCGTATGCCTCATAGAAATGGGGTCTCATAGTGATATATCACTATGAGACCCCATTTCTATGAGGCATACGCTGCCCCTACCTTCTCAACCCTACTGCATTGGCAAGATAGTGGAGCATTGGCAAGCTAGCTCACTCACTAGCTTTCCAGTGCAGTAGGGTTGGCAAGGTAAGGGGCAATGTATGCCTCATAGAATTGGGGACTCATGGTGACATCACCATGATTCCCCAATTCTATGAGGCATATGCTACCCCTACCTTTTCAACCCTACCACATTGGAAAGCAAGTGAGTGAGCTCACTATCTTGCCAAGCTCACTAGCTTGTCAATGATACCACATTTTGCATACATTTATACAAAAACATTATTGTCAAACAATTCAAATGCCTTTTCCATGCTTCCATTTTGAGCCATGATTGCAAGATAGGCTACACCATTTCCCATGTTTCTAACTTAGCCTTGAATAAAGAGTCTTGAAATAGTGGAGAGAAGGGTTAGAATCCCTTGTAGGTAGACTAATCAAGGAAATATTTAAAATATATCACAACATAAGTGATGAGGTAGGTTTAGTGATGAGGTAAATTTAGAAATAGAGATGAAAAAAAAAATATTTTTAAAGATCTATCAATGTGGGAGGAGTATGTTCCAATTTTTTAGAGACATGTATGGAAAATTTGGTAGCATAGACAAGGCAATCAGCTGCTTGGTATAACTGTTTGACAAAATACCTCAATGAGATATGTCCTCGTGGACTATAATGATTGTAGGATATGCAAAAATAGATTTATTGAAAACGCTTAAAGAAAATTTCAAGCATTTGCAAATTGTAGGTGTAAAACCAAATTCAACTACATTTTCCAACATCCCCCATGCCTATACCAAAATGAAAGCTTTGGAGAGTGGCATGCACATCCATACTAAAGGATTTAGAAATGATGTTTTATTTTACTTCCTTATAACTTATGTTATATATGTGTGTATAGAAAGTGTGGTAGCATACACAAGGTAAGTCAATTGTTAAATAACAAAATGCCTCAAAGAGATGTGGTTTAAAAATGTAATTGGCAAGTGTAAAGAATTGTGTAATTTAAAATGTGCATTGACAAGCTAAGGTTATAATGACGAACAAACAATGATCAACATGGAATATGACAAATAACAAAAATGAAAGAAAGCCATAATAGAATGAAAGAAAATGTGTAAAGACCTCACATACCTAAAAAACTAGAGTTTCAAATGGAGGAGTTCTACCCAATTATGTAGTGTTTCCTTCTTCTTTCTTCAAACTCCTCAACAATTTAACTTTTTCAAAAGCTTGTTCCCCTCCAAACTTCAATTGTATATCACTTTTGAATGGAATTTAGACTTGAATTGATATTATATTCCTTTCAACATCAAAACTATGATATTTCATGCAAAGGTGGTGGAAAGATCATGAAAAAGGTGGTGGAATGTGAAAAACATGCATGCACACTTCACAACATCATCAAAAAGCTATTTTTTTTCAGAGCACACGCAAAACTAGGAGAATATGCAGAATGTGGGCCTTGAGATCACTGGTATACTGAGTTCTTTACCATTTTTAGAGAAAGCCAAAATGCGCTCGTGTTATAATGCGCTCGCATTATAACGTGAGCGTGCTATTTCTTGCTAAAAATGGCCATATCTCTACTACTTCAAAACGTGCTCACGTTATTAGAAAGATGATTATTTTATAGATTTATTTTCTCTCTTTGTCTCTACCCTCTACCCTCAACCCAAAACCTTAATCCCTCTACCCTTAAACCCTCAACTCTCTACGCTCAACCCTAAACCCTAAAACCTATACCCTCAAACCCTAAACACTCTACCCTCAACCCTAAACCATTAAAACTTCTACCCTCTATCTTCAAACCCTTAATCCCTCAACCCTCAATCCTTAAACCCTAACCCTCAACCCCTATACCCTCTACCATTTACATTGGAACCTCAACTTAGTCCTTCAACCATATACCCTCAAACCTATATCCTAAACCCTCTACCCTCAACCCTTAACCCTGAAGCCTAAACCCTTTAACCCTAAACCCTTAAACCTTCTACTCCATACCCTCAACCCAATACCGTCTACCCTCAACCATAATCCCTCAACCCTCAACCCTTAAACCCTAATACCCTAAAACATCAACCCTATAGGTCCTCCACCCTAATCCCTCAACCCCTATCCCTTTCTCTCTATATATATACATCTCACCTCTCTCTCCCTCCCTCTCTCCTACCCTCTATAAGGCCTCAACCCTAAACACTCAATTCTCAACCCTCTACCCTATACATTGGATCCTCAACCCTCACATATCTTTGTCCCTCCCTCCTCTTCTCTCCTTCTCTCTATCTCACTTATCCCTCCATCTCTCCATCCATCCATCCCTCCCTCTCTACATTAATCCCTCAACCATATACCCTCAACCCTTAAACCCTTAAACACTCAACCCTCAAACCTAAACCCTTAAACCTTAAACCCTTAAACCCTCTACCCTCTACCTTCAATACTCTACCCTCTACCCTCAACCCTAATCCCTCAACCCTTAAACCCTTAAACCAACTTAGTAAACTCTCTACCCTAATCCCTCAACGCTTAACCATAAACCCTTAAATCCTAATCCCTCAACCCCTATACCCTCTACCATAAACATTGGACCCTCAACCGTAATCCCCCAACCCTATACCCTCAATCCTCTACCCTCAACCTTAAACCCTCAACTCTCAACCCTTAAACCCTCTACCCTCTACCCTCTACCTTATACATTAAACCCTCAACCCTTAATCCCTCAACCCTCAACCCTCAAACCCTAAACCTTCAACCCCGATACCCTCTACCCTATACATTGGACTCTCAACCCCAATCCTTCAACCATATATAACCTCAACCCTAATCCCTCAAGCCTATAGGTCGTCAACCTTATATCCTCAATTCTCAACCCTCTACCCTATACATTGGATCCTCAACCCTCATATATTTATTCCCTCCATCCTCTTCTCTCCTTCTCTCTATCTCACTTCTCCCTCCATCCCTCCCTCTCTACCCTAATCCCTCAACCCTTAAACCCTTAAACACTCAACCCTAAACCCTAAACCCTCAACCCTCAACCCTTAAACCCTACACCCTTAAACCCTCTACCCTCTACCCTCTACCGTCAACCCAATACCCTCTACCCTAATCCCTAATCCCTCAACCCTTAAATCCAAGAAAACTCTCTACCCTAATCCCTAAACCCTCAACCCTTAATCCCTCAACCCTTAAACCCTCTACCCTCTACCCTCTACCCTCTACTCTCTACCCTCAACCCTTAAACCAAATCCCTTAACCCCTATACCCTCTACCCTAATCCATCAACCCTATACCCTCAATCCTCTACCCTCAACCCTCTGGTGTAGGTGCACCTTGTTCTTTGAATGCCTTCAAAAGGAAAAATTGTAAAATTTGAGTATTTCAAGTCTAAAACAATGTAAAGGGGTCATGTAAAGGTCAAATACAATGTATTTAAGTCCCTAATAGGTCTCTAGGTTGTTGAAATAATGAAAAATACAAAACTTGCAAAAATTGCAAGGTTGTCAAAATGGGAAAAATGCAAAAAGAGCAAAAAAAGGCAAGAATGTGAAAGGTCAAGAAGGAAAATAGAAAGTTATGTCGATGAAGTTGAATAGATAGTTACTCTAACTTATGCAAATATCAATTTAAGCATGTACAAGGTGGGGAAAAGGTAGAATTGGAATCTTGTAACCAATTTTGAAATAAGAGAACCCTGCTTTCTGAAAACAACGTTTCCTTTTGTGATTTTCCTGTCCTTTTGGGGTCTATGCAGCATTACAAGGATTAGTTCTTTATTTCTTCAAATTGCTTAAAGTTGGAATACTTCAAATAAAGTAGGAATGAGAGTATCTAAGTGAATCAAAAGGTTGATTGCAGACTTCTTTTCTTATCACAGTTTGTAACCTTTAAAATAGGGTTTGAGAGTCCTTAGGTTTCTAGCCACCATTCCACCAATGGGAGTTAGTTAGATTGGTGGAATGGGATTTTTTGATTGCTTTTTATTTTGTGAAAGTATGTAGGTGTAGGGGAATTCATGGTGCAAGATTTATGATGATGACCTCAATTGAAATTCTGAGATTTTCCTTGAAAAATGATGGTTACAAGCATGGTAAAGGTGAAGCAGCATGAGTAAAGACTTGGAGGTGATGGTTTAAGCTTTTGCAGACATATCCTAACATGTTTGGCATGGTGGCAAGGTGTCATGAGGTTTGTAAGGGTTACTTAAAATAAACCCTCACCCATTTAAGTAATGGTGAACCTAAAAACAATGGCTTTATTGTTTACTGTAATAATGGGCCTTTATATTCCTAAAAGTTGGTTTTTTGAAGATTTTGAGACCTATTTTTATGCTACCCAGGGTTATTTAGATTTTTCAAATTGATTCATTGGTAGTCTCTTTGTACTTTTAGCCTAATTTGAGGCACTTTCCAGTGTATAGTCTAGATTTCTGATGTTTGTTTCAAAAGAAGTCTAACTAATGTTGAGGTATGTGATAGTATGTAAAAATGGGTTTCAGATTGTGCCTTTATGTTGGAAAGATACAAAATGATGGAAGTTGAATTAGCCGATTTAGAGGTTTGGTGACCTATAAGGATATATGGAGGATAGAATGCTAGAAGCAGTGAACTTGGTAAAATAGTGAAAGGGATGGTTATAAATGCTTGTAAATTGGTCTATTGATGTTGTCACAAATGTCTCTATGTTTGGATAAGGGTTAGAAGGTAGATTTGTTGTTTTTGTTCTCTTGAGCAATGAGAACCTTATGTGAAAAATGATGTTGGGATGCAAGAGGTAAAGGATTTGATAGTACAGTGTTATGTGAATATGTTCTTAGTTTATTTCAGTTAAATTGATGAGTATTACAGTGATTTGAAGGTCTGGTGCTAGTTTGAAAGAAAGAATGTATGTTTAGTTGTCTATTTTCCTTGAGAAGAAGGTTGTATTGAAGGGTGAAAGAATGAATAGTGAACGAGATGAATGGTTATGTTTTCCTGATCTAGTTTTGTATTGGTACAATCATTTTTATGATGGTAAAGATAAAATTGAGATTGGTAATGGATTGGAAAATAGATGGGGTGATTTGGCGTATTGGTAGCCTTGTGGTTCAGAGTAAGTTTGGATGAATTTTGGTGAAATGAACAATGAATTTTAATGGATTTGTGGATTGATCTTCTCAATTGTTGTTTGGGTCATATGTACCCCTGAAGTATGTTGGTGTTTGGTAGATGCTCTCGAATCAATTGGTATCAGAGCTAGTTGATTATAATGGTTGGTTAAGTTGGTTTATTGAGTTGTGGTTGGTTGCAAGTGCTTGATCCATCTGAGCTGCAAAGAGGAAGGTTTTTGACAATTTGTGAGTTGGCAAACAAGTTGAGGTCTATGGTTACCATCCTCCAATGGAGATTAAGTTGGGTAGAAGGTGCATAGTGAGAGTGAGGCATCTTCCAGGATCTGTTGTTGGGTAAGATGGATGGTTTGTTGAGTCAGTGAGTTGTGTGGTGGAGCAATGAGGGAGATGGATACTTGTCTGAAGAAGCACTTGAGTTTGCAGCCATTTGAAGATGTAAGTCAGTTTGAGAGTACTCCATTGATGGGAGTAGATGAAAAGATGGTTGGTCAAAGAAGGTCAAGGATGAATTGTGAAAAAAAAGAGGAAATATTTATGAGAAAGGTAATATGAAAGGACATGTCCTGTATCCTTTGGTTGAGAGAAAAAGTTGGTGGAAAGTTGAGAGTGGTGAAAGGGTAGTTCTATGTCCTTTTGAAAGATAAGATGATTTTGAACTTGATAGACAAAAAAGAGAAAAGGCAGAAGACAAGTGAAGACAATAAGAGACAGAGATGAAGATGGAGTTGAAGGAAAAGACAAAGACAAGAGAAGAGAAATAAAGGAGCAGTTCAAGACAAGTTGAGAAGCATAATAAAATGCAGCTACATGTTTCCAAAGGGACTTGGAAATTTTTTGTTGGTTGGTTGTATGGTGCAGGTGCACCCTGTTCTCTGAATGCCTTCAAAAGGAAAAATTGTAAAATTTGAGTTTTTGAAGTCTAAAACAATGTAAAAGGGTCATGTAAAGGTCAAATCCAATGTATTTAAGTCCCTAACAGGTCTCTAGGTGGTTGAAATAATGAAAAATGCAAAACTTTCAAAAATTGCAAGGTTGTCAAAATGGGAACAATGCAAAAAGAGCAAAAAAAGGAAAGAATGTGAAAGGTCAAGAAGGAAAATAGAAGGTTATGTCGATGAATTTGAATAGAAAGTTACTCTAATTGATGCAAATATCAATATAAAACATGTACAAGGTAGGGAAAAGGAAGATTTAGAATCTTGTAACCAATTTTGAAATAAGAGAACCTTGTTTTCTGAAAATAACGTTTCCTTTTGTGATTTTTCTGTCTTTTTGGGGTCTATGCAGCATTACAAGGCTTATTTCTTTATTGCTTTGAATTTCTTAATGTTGGAATACTTCAAATAAAGTAGGATTGAGAGGATCTAAGTGAATCAAAATGATGATTGTAGACTTCTTTTCTTATTACAGTTTGTAACCCTTAAAACAAGGTTTGAGAGTCCTTTAGACTTCTAGCCACCATTCCACTGATGGGAGTTAGTTAGATTGGTAGAATGTGATGTTTTTTATTTCTTTTTAGTTTGTGAAAGTGTGCAGGTGCAGGGGAATTCATGGTGCAAGGTTTATGATGTTGTCCTCAATTGAAATTCTGAGATTTTCCTTGAAAAATGATGGTTACAAGCATGGTAAAGGTGAAGTAGCATGAGTAAAGACTTGGAGATGATGTTTTAAGCTTTGGTAGACATATCCTAACATGTTTTACATGGTGGAAAGGTGTCATGAAGTTTGTAAGGGTTACTTCCAATAAACCCTCACCCACTTAAGCAATGGTGAACCTAAAAACAAGGGTTTTATTGTTTAGTGTAATAATGGGACTTTCTATTCCTAAAATTTGGTGTTTGAAGGTTTTGAGACCTATTTTAATATTTCCTAGGGTTATTTAGTGTTTTCAAATTGATTCATTGGTAGTCTCTTTGTAATTTTGGCCTAATTTGAGGCACTTTCCAGTGTACAGTTTAGATTTATGATGTTTGTTTCAAAAGAAGTCTAACTGATGTTGAGGTATGTGATAGTATGTCAAAATGGGTTTTAGATTGTGCCTTTATGTTGGAAAGATCCAAAATGATGGAAGTTGAATCAACCGATTTAGAGGTTTGGTGACCTACAAGGAATATGGAGGATAGAATGCTAGAAACAATGAATCTAGTAAAACAATGAAAGGAATGGTTATAAATGCTTGGAAACTGATCTATTGGTGTTGTTACAAATGTCTCTATGTTTGGATAAGGGTTAGAAGGAAGATTTGTTGTTTTTGTTGTCTTGAGCAATGAGAACCTTATGTGAAAAATGGTGTTTGGATGCAAAAGGTAAAGGATTTGATAGTACAGTGTTATGTGAATATGTTCTTGGTTTGTTTCAGTTAAATTGATGAGGATTATAGTGATTTGAAGGTCTGGTGTTATTTTGAAAGAAATAATGTATGTTTAGTTGTATATTTGCCTTGAGAAGAGGGTTGTATTGAAGGGTGAAAGAGATAAATGGTTATGTTTTCCTAATCTGGTTTTTTGTTGGTACAATCATTTTATGATGGTAAAGATAAAATTGAGACTGATAATGGATTGGAAAATAGATGGAGTGATTTGGCTTATTGGTAGCCTTGTGGTTCAGAGTAAGTTTGGAAAATTTTTGGTGAAATGAACAATGAATTTTGATGGATTTGTGAATTGATCTTCTCAATTTTTGTTTGGGTCAAATGTACCCCTAAAGTATGTTGGTGTTTGGTAGATTATCTCACATCACCCTCAACCCTCAACCCTTAAACTCTCTATGGTGTAGGAGCATCTTGTGCTTCAAATAGGAAAAACTATAAAATTTGCATTTTCATCATGAAGGCATTGTAAAAAGGTCATGAGAAGACCTATTATGATGTATTTGAGTCCTTAAATAGGTATCTAGGAGTTAATTAAGTGAATTGGAAAAAATGTTGCTAAATATGTAAAAGTTGTCAATAAAGCAAAAAATGCAAAAAAGAGCAAAAAAAAGGAAGATCAAGAGTCAAGTAGGAAAAATAATGGTTTTGGTTGGTGAAAGAAGTTGAAAAGGAAGTTATTGGTTGGGAAACATCTATAAAAGCATTTGTAAGGTGAGCAAAAGATCAAACTTTGTAATCTTGGTTCAAATTTGAAAATAAAGTTCCCTATTTTGCATTTTTTGTGTTTTCTCTCATTTACCAATCCTTGTACGAACTATACAATAGTCTATAAGTTATAAATTTGTTTTTTTTCATAGGCTAGTGAATTATCAATCAATTAGGGGTGTTTTTTGAAGTGGTTTTATTAATTTTAGTGGGTTTGAAAACAAGAATTCAGTAAACCCTTAAAACCAGAGTTTGAGAGTCATTTAAGGAATAAAGCCTCCATCCCACTGATATAGGATTAGTTGGTCGGTGGGATGGATTGAATAAAGTTTATTTGTGTGTTTGGTGTATGTGTATGTTGGCAGGGCAGAAAAAGGTATGATTGCAAAGTTCAGATGTTGTTCCAGTTAAATATCCTGAGTTTTGTTAAGAACAAAGATGGCTCCAAGTGGTGTTTTGAAGAAAACAAAGTATTCAAGGGTTGAGGAAGGCTTAGACTATCCATCTAGACATATTTAAACTTTTTTGAGGTTGTGGCAAAGCATTTAGAGGTCTAGAATGTAATTTCTCTACAAACCCTTACTTCATGGACATTGTTAAGGTTTTTAGACAAGGGTTTTGTTGGATGTTGTGGTTGTGTTGTTGATATGTGGTTGTCATTGTTGTCAACACTATTAGCATTGTTGCATTAGAAGTTGTATATGTCAAGGATATTGAGAAAACTATAATAAGAAGTGCTACAGGTTGTCGGTGGAGAAGTGAAGATCAGTCTATTAGTGTGATCAGTACATTGTTGATCTGAGGTTGTGGACTAAAGGGTTTCTTGTTGAGTATATCTAGCTTATCCATGTCAAGTTTCAAAGATCCACGTGAAGATTAGTATTATAACAGTTTTTATGTTACTTTAGTTTGTATTCTTGAATGAAGATCAAGTGATTTCTGTAAGTTCAGTTGTTGCAGATGATTCTCTAGTGTTTTATGGTGTTTGTGGATGTTTCTAGTTTGTGCTTTATATGTGTTGCATGTTTGCCTTGATTGTTGTGCTTGTGATCTAATATTTTCTCTTGCGTGCTCATGTTTTTCATGTTCATGGCCGACTAGGTGTTGAAGTGTGTTGTCGATCTTTGAGGAGAAATTAATTGAAGTTTTTTTGTATTGGAGTTGTTTATTTAGGTCTCCATTATTTTGTGGCCGACCTTGGTTGATTCGCATGAATAATCTTTATGTATTTTTAGCCAACTGTTTGTAATTATTTTATTATTTCTTTGTGGCCGACTTGAAGCGATTTAATTCCATGTTGCGGATATATACGAGCGATTGTTTGATCATTTCAAAGTGTGCAAGTGTGAAGTGTGTGATTCCTATGTGCGAATATTGTTCAGATCATTCAAAGGCAGAGAAGAGTGTGAAGTGGAGTGAAGAAGAGTGAAGAAGGTTGAAGAAGTGTTCATGTGCTTAACTGAAACTATAATCAGGCATTAGGAGATGCTATTTTCTCAGTTCAAATCCGGATGGTTATAATCTAAATCTTTCTTTGGGCAGTGAGCTCTAGGCAGTGTGCATTCCCACTCATACTTCTTTATACTTTTAGCAGGGTATAATATTGTGGACTGAAATCCACCATGGTTTTTCCCCTAACAGGGTTTCCACGTAAAAATCTTGGTGTTCTCTGTGTTTTCGATGTGTTGATTGTTTATGGTTTATTCTTCATTCATCATATCTGAGATTAAGTCAAGTTAAGCTTGAAAAGTTTAAATATTCTGTGACAACTGATTCACCCCTCCTCTCAATTGTTTGTCCCTATTTTTCCAACAATTGGTATCAGAGTAGGCTCCTTTGAAGAAGTTTAAAAGCTTGAGGTGATCCAAGATGGCATCATACAAGGACAGTCCTAGATTCGATGGAACAAACTACTCTATGTGGAAATCTAGAATGGAATGTCATTTGAGGTGTATTGGTGAACCCTTCTAGAATATTACAAAGAACATATATGTTTTCCTCAAAATAGTCCTTCCACTCTTGATGAGGTTAAAGAGGATGAGATTAACATTAGGGCTATTGAAGCTTTGTTGGGTGCTCTGATGGTTTTGAAAATGACAAATGTGATGGATCTAAAGACAACTCATGAGATCTAGAAGAAGCTGGAGACTTTGTATGAAGGAGAAGCACTTGTGAAGGTTGCTTAGCTAATGAGTTTGAAAGGAAAGTATGAAACTTTGAAGATGGGTGAAGATGAAAATATTTCTTCTTTTATGCAAAAAGTGAATGAACTTGTGATGGGTATTAGATGTACCGGTGGTACCCTGGATGAACAAGAAATTGTAGCTAAAGTGCTCAAATCATTGCCTCCCTCTTACAAATCAAAGGATCATGCTATTGAAGAGCTCAGAATAGTAACAAATGTGACAAGAGATATGTTCATTGGTAAACTTGTTGCTTTTGAGTTGAGTGAATTTGGTGATTCTACCCCCAAGACTGAATATGCATTTAAGGATTTTGTATCCAGAAGAAACAAGCAAAGATATGATATGGGAGAAAGTTCTAGAAAAACATTCAAGTATGAGGAAGAGATGAAACAACTTGAAGATGAAGAAAGAGAAGTAGAAGAGCTGGAAGCACTGATAATGAAGAAAGAAGGCAAAGAACAAGGTAAGTATAAAGGAAATTTTCTTATTAAATGTTTCTCTTGCAATAAAATAGGTCATTTTGCTTTGAGGTGTCCTGAAAGAGTTCCTAGGTCTAAATCTTACAAACCTAGATTTCAAAAGAAATACTATTATGTTGAAGAAGGTGTGACTAATGATGAATCTGATAAAGAAAATGGAAATGAAGATGAATGGGCTTTCATTGCTATCAAGGAAAATGGTTCGGTGGCTACTGAATCTGCTAAAGTTGAGAAAGCTCTTGCAACCCGAATTGAAGAAAAGGATGAGTGGTTTATTGAAAATGAATGCTCACATCATATGACTAGTGACAAAAGAAAATTTGAAAGTCTAAAGAAATATGATGGTGGGGCTGTAAGATTCAAAGATAACAATGCTGGTGTGATTCGTGGTAGAGGATCTATTTGTCTTGGTGATAAACATAAAACTGATGATGTCCTTTATGTTGAAGGCTTGAAGCATAATCTATTGAGTGTTGGACAGATGGTGGACAAGGGTTATAATATTCAGTTCAAAGATGGAAGATGTAGGATACTTGGAAGTTCTAGAAATGAAATTGCTTCAGGTACAAAGAAAAAAGGTATTATTTTGCACTTGAGTGCTGATGTAAGTTGTTTAATTGCTCAAGTGGATGAAAGCTAGTTATGGCATAGGAGGTTGTGTCATGTGAATTTTGATAACATTGTCAAGGTAAGCTCCACTCAAGCAGTAAGAGATCTACCTAAGCTTGTGAAGCCTACTAACACAATATGCAAGGAATGTCAGATGGGAAAATAGACTAGAGTTTCTTTTTGGAATAAACAAAATCATTCTAATGGAACACTGGAGCTAGTGCATACTGATCTGTGCGGTCCCTCCTGAATCAGAAGTCTACAAGGAGAAAGGTACTTTATGTTGCTTATTGATAATTACTATAGGATGATATAGGTTGCTTTCTTAAGAGAAAAATGTGAAGCATTAGAGAAGTTCAAAAGTTTCAAAGCTATGGAAGAGAATGAGACACGTCTGAAGATCAAATGCCTAAGTTCAGATAGAGGTGGTGAGTTCACCTCCCAGGAGTTCAATTCTTTCTGTAAAGAGCATGGAATCAAAAGAAAATTATCTGCTCCTCGAGCCTCTCAATAGAATGGAGTTGTAGAGAGAAAGAACAGAACAATTCTAGATGTTGCTAGAACAATGATGTTGGAATCACATCTATTGGAGAGAAGTTGTAAGAACTGTTGTGTACACTCTAAACCGGGTAAATGTCAATGGTATTTCTGGTAAGACTCCTTTTGAGTTGTGGTTTGGTTATAAGATTACTATTAAATATTTTAAGATCTTTGGAAGTAAGTGTTATATTAAGAGAGATGAGGACATAGGAAAGTTTGATGCAAGGAGCGATGAAGGAATCTTTCTAGGTTACTCTACTAAAGGCAAGGCTTACCAGTGCTATAATAGAAGATTGAGAAAGATGGTTGAAATTGAAAATGTTAGAGTTGATGAGGATTCTGCTAGATCATCCAGATACTATGGATATGATTCAGATGATCAGCAAGATAGTACAGACAAAGGGAAGAATGCTCAGACACAGAATCAAGCTCAGATTGTTCTAGTAAATCAAAGTCAAGAAGGAGAGATAAGTGGAACTACATAAGAAAGAACAGAAGAACCAAAAGTGCGAGAAAATCCTAAAATTACGAGGTATGTAAAGCTAAATCATTTTGAAGATCAAATTATAGGAGATGAGAGTAAAGGTGTGCAGACTAGAAGAAGGATTACAAAAGAGTATTGTCTGATTTCCAAGACAGAGCCTAACAATGTCAATGAAGCTTTTAATGATGAACACTAGATGGAAGCTATGAAGGAAGAACTGATGCAAAGTGAAAAGAACTATACATGGGTTCTTGTTCCTAGACCTAAAGATAAAAATGTGATTGGTACTAAATGGGTCTTTCAGAATAAGTTGAATGAAAAATGTGAAGTAGTTCGGAATAAAGCAAGATTGGTATGTAAAGGGTATTCACAAATGGAAGGTATTGATTTTGAAGAAACCTTTGCCCATGTTGCCAAAATTGAAGCTGTAAGATTACTTCTTGATTATGCCACATATAATAACTATAAAGTCTATCAAATGGATGTGAAGTTAGCTTTTCTAAATGGTGAATTAGAAGAAGAGGTATATGTTGAACAACCAGATGGATTTCAACTGACTGATAAGGAAGAAATGGTTTTCCAATTGAAGAAAGCTCTGTATGGACTCAAGCAAGCCCCTAGAGCCTAGTATGCTAGACTGGATAAATACTTACTAAAGCTTGGATTCAATAAAGGTATTGTTGACAACAAATTGTATTTTAAGTTGGATCATGATAAAGAGTTGATTAGTGAAGTCTTTGTTGATGACATTATTTTTGGAGGAGATGATGATCTATGTATGAAGTTTGCTGATGAAATGAAAAGTGCATTTGAAATGAGTATGATTGGAGAGATGAAGTTGTTTCTAGGATTGCAAGTCACTCAACTGTCCACAATGGTATTTTCATATCTTAGTCCAAATATGTGAGAGAGTTGTTGAAGAAGTTTGGTATGGAAGACTCAAAGCCTATTGGTACACCCATGGTAACTGGATGCAAGTTAACATAGAATGATGATTCTCCTAAGGAAAATAAAACAAGATATAGGTCAATGATTGGTGGATTATTGTACTTAACTCAGACCAAACCATACATTATGATTGTTGTGTGTATGGTTGCTAGATTTCAAGCTGATCTGAAAGAATATCATGTGACGTTGTAAAGAGAATTTTTAGATATCTGAAAGGAATAGTTGATTTTGGGCTTTGGTATCCTAAATATGATGATATTACTTTGAATTCCTATACTGATGTGAATTGGGCAGGAGATGTAGATGACAGGAAAATCACTAGTGGTGGTGCCTTCTTCCTAGGGAAGAAGTTGGTGTCTTGGTTGAGTAAAATGCAAAATTCCATTTCCCTATCTATTGCTGAGGCAAAGTATATTGCTGCTGCAAATAATTGTACTCAAGTGTTGTGGATGAAATAGATGTTGAAAGATATTAGATTTGTATATGAGGAGCCTATTTTTATACACTATGACAAGTCAAGTGCAATAAACATATCAAAGAATTCAGTGCTACACTCTAAGACCAAGCATATATCAATCAAGTTTCACTTCCTGAGGGAGAAAGTGAGTGAGAAAGAAGTCAAACTGGAGTATGTGCCTACCAAAGAACAAATTACAGACATTTTCACCAATTCGTTGCCAAAGGATACTTTTGAGTATCTTAGAGGGATGCTAGGGGTGATTACCCCTCCTAATATGAACTAAAGATGCATTGGTTTGCATCAATCTGTGCACTTCATGATCATATTTTGATCCAGATTGATGTTGGTGGTTGTTACTCAGGGGGAATAGTCAGATGTTCAAGTGTGCAGATATGTGGTTTAGATCTTGCATAGAAGAGATCTTTGACATTTGTGTCAAAGGGGGAGAAGTGCAATGTGAAAAATATTACTGGAAGAGAAGAGTTGAGGAGAAGAGTCAAAACCTAAGGAGTAAGTGTTGTTGTGTTGATGGTATTTTTCACATCATGCGCTACCATCAATTCCAAAGGGGGAGATTGTTGGATGTTGTGGTTGTGTTGTTGATATGTGGTTGTCATTGATGTCAACACTATTAGCCTTGTTGCATTAGAAGTTGTATATGTCGAGGATATTGAGAAAATTGTAATAAGTGTTACTGGTTGTTAGTGGAGAAGTGAAGATCAATCTGTCAATGTGATTAGTACATTGTTATATGAGGTTGTGGACTAAAGGGTTTCTTGTTGAGTATATATAGTTTATCCACGTCAAGTTTCAAAGATCCGCGTGAAGATTTGATCAAGTTATGAAGATTTGTATTTTGACAGTTTTTCTGTTACTTCAGTTTGTGTTCCTAAATAAAGATCAAGTGATTTATGTAAGTTTAGTTGTTGTGGATTATTCTCTAGTGTTTTATGGTGTTTTTGGATGTTTCTATTTCATCCTATATATGTGTTGGATGTCCGCATTGATTGTTGTGCTCATGATCCAAGATTTTCTCTTGCGTGTTCATGTTTTTCATGTTCATGGCCAACTAGGTGTTGAAGCGTGTTGTGGATCTTCGACGAGAAATTAATTGAATTTTTTTTGTGTTGGAGTTGTTTATTTGGGTCTCCACTATGTTGTGGCCAACCTTGGTCAATTTGCATGAATAATCTTTATGTGTTTTGGGTCGACTGTGTAATTATTTTATTATTTCTTTGTGGTTGACTTGAAGTGATTTAATTCCATGTTGCGGATATATACGAGCAATTGTTTGATCATTTGGAAGTGTGCAAGTGTGAAGTGTGTGAGTCATGTGTGTGAATATTGTTCATATCATTTGAAGGCAGAGAAGAGAGTGAAGCAGAGTGAAGAAGAATGAAGAATTTTTCATGCGCTTAACTGGAACTGTAATTAGGCATTAGCAGATGCTATTTTCTTTGTTCAAATATGGATGGTTATAATCTGAATCTTTCTTTGGGAAGTGAGCCCTCTTGTAATTGAGTAGTGAGCTCTAGGCAGTGTACTTGAATGCATGTGCATTCCCATTCATACTTCTTTATACTTTTAGCAGGGTATAATATTGTGGACTGACATTCACCGTGGTTTTTCCCCTAATAGGGTTTCCATGTAAAAATATTGGTGTTCTTTGTGTTTCTGATGTGTTGATTGTTTATGGTTTATTGTTCATTCATTAGATTTGAGATTAAGTCAAGTTAAGTTTGAAAAGTTCAAATATTCTGTGACAACTGATTCACCCCACCCCTCTTAGTTGTCTATCCTTTTTTTTCCAACAAGTTTATGGTTTTGATGTACTGATGGATGATTCCTTCATTCAAGATTGATGATTTCTGAGTTTTGAAATTTTCCTAAAGTTTGTTTGTGGTTCTTGGAGGATTTGGAGTTAGTATAAGAGTATTTGCTTCACAAATCAGGCCTAATTGAGCCTTACTTCTGTAGAACAGTAAATTGAACTGTTATATTTTCTAAAACAACAATCCTTTATGTTTTGTTATGTTAAAGAAGATGGGAATGGGCTCTTGAAAATGTATAGGGTCAATGGAGAGTCAATATGGGCTTGATGGTATACCCATTTTAGTTGTTTTGCAATGCTACTAGGGTTTGAGTCATGATTGTAGGAAAGAAGAGGAAATTGAGTAAACAGAGATAAGGGTGTTTGTTCTTGGTTTGAAACTATCCAATTGAAGTTGTCAAAGAAGTCTTAATGCTTGGGAAAATTTTAGAATGAAAAATTTGTTGTTTTGGTGATTTGGCAATGTGAATTCTAATGTGCAAGAATGGTGTTTGACTACTATAAAGTGCAAATTTGTGCAAACAAAGGAATAGATGAATGTCTTTGTGTTGTGAAGGTTCAAGTGATGATACTAAAGGTATATTGATGGATGGGTAATAGGTTTGAAGCTAGATTGGGTGAATAATGTCTTTTTGCCTTATTGAGATAGGTTGAAATGTGATGACTAGTGAATGGTTGGGTTGGTATAGTGAATTCCAATGGTGTTATTGTTTTGGTACAGTCATTTTGATGATGGATGAGATGCATTTAAATCTAATAAAGTTTTGGAATACTGGCTTGGTGAAATTGGTGTTTTGTGCCTTTTGATTTTCAAGTGAAATGATGAAATTTTGAAGAAAAGATAAAGGAATTTTGGGTGATTGTTCAATTTGATCTTCTTAGTTGAGTTTGGTTCTTGAGTACCCTTGAAGTTGGTGTTTGGTAGATGCTCTTGCATCACTCTACCCGCTACCCTCTACCCTATACATTAAACCCTCAACCCTCAATTATCAACCCTCAACCCTTAATCCCTCAACCCTTGATCCTTAAACCCTAAACCCTCAACCCCTATACCCTCTACCCTTTACATTGGACCCCCAACCTAATCCTTCAACCAT